>CM030369.1:11243555-11978555 GCA_003604175.2 Clonorchis sinensis | reverse complement strand
ACACAGTGGCCGACCTTTGGCGAACGAAAGTTTAGAGTCATCAAATGCTTCGAACTGGAAAATCTGTCCATATTTACATTTCCAGCTAGCTGCTGTTTGTACGAATTGGGAAGAAAAACAGTGAGTAGTTTCTTTAAAATGTTAGAATGCTCATAAATAATCATTCTTCGGTTGTAAAATGCTGTGGGCCATTGCTTATAATAAAAACTTTGTGTGCAGGCTTACGACCATTTGACGGAAGCATTTCTTGAGCCACGAAAGTGCTCTAAGGACTGACCAGCTTTATCGATACAGTCTTTGACGCTTGGCTATGCAAACTGTCATGCATTTTGCCCTTGCTGTGTTGGGTATTTGTCAAGTATCGACAGGTAACACGCCAGTGGTGTTTTCTATTTTCTTTTGCTTGGTGTTTACTCCAGAAATAACCCTATTCCTCCAAAAAAATTTCACTTTCAAGGTGAAAAATTGTTGCAATCACTGCGTGGCGCACCAAAAGCGATAGCGTAATCACAGAATCAACATAACCTCACTAGTGAATGATACCGCGGCAAGACAAATAATTGTGCGCACAAAATTCGGCATCCCTTGAACTTGGGCCCAATTAGTCAGCATTATAAATATCGAAGCAACTGTCAGGGACAAAACATTGAGGACGCGTTTGTTCCTTAAGTGATGTATGAAAATGAAACAACAGGTAAACAAGCCAAAGCAGATGTCTGAGGAATGAGCGCGGCAGATGTTCATTACACAATAATCTCGACAGAAGGTGCGACATTTGGCCAAAGTCACTGGATTATTCCAGCGACAGACAAACGTCTTCTTGGCGTGTCGTTACGATAAATTTCATTCTTACACGTAACCAGGGTGGATCTGAAAATGTGTAAAATCTGAACTAACGGGTATGGAGCTCAACAACTATCCGCTTGAAAATCTGGCTAATTCGTTTAGCTACTTAAGCAAGGCAAGTAGTGATAGTTAATTTACGGACCCGTATTACCTGTTCAGAAGGCAGGTTTTGGGGATACCTCACTGAGTTTCCATACACACGATGTATTGTCCATATGAACACTGAACAATGAAAATACAGAAGGCGGACTGTTAGGCCATGGTGCGTTGTCGTACGTCACAGGAGCTTGCCGTTCCCATCACAAAAGGAGATAGACACCAAAAATTCATTGCAGTTATGCCAGTTTAATTTGCGAAATCCTTCATAGATTCACGGAGCAATAAATAGACCAGCAGTGTGGATCAAGAAAGAAATCCATTAAAGCAAAACTGAAAATCAGTTTTATTTGGCAAAAATACATTCGGGATTACGCGAAAATTACATGAAATGTACAGCTTGCTGAGCTGTGGAAACGACTGTCTGTAAGCTGAAGTGCTCACCTAACCGACTGATCTGAACAAAGCTCAATAAAATACCAGTTCTTGTTATTATATCTCCACCGAGTAGCACAATCGGCTCCCACTAGTCTCGTCTCTACTCCTACGAAATAATATGACTGGAATTGCAGACAGTCATAGAAGAGACTACAAAGGAACCTGAGTTTATGGGACAACTGTGATCAGTCCAGTTTATCAAAGCCTTGGGGGAAAAGCACCTCATAACCGTTAAACCTAACTCTGCACAAGAAATCAGCTGAAAAGCCTTTGGACGGCACCAAGACGACACCTATCTCAGAGGACTAAATCGAAACCACTGGAATACACAGTTTAGCAGAATTCAAGCCAATAGATAAAAACAAAGCACATTTACACATGGAAATTGCATAACATGAGAACAAGTCAAGGACGCAACAAAAGCGGTGAACATCGTGCCTCATATCAGAGCAAGAAAGATAGGTGTGCGAATGAAGCAAATGGGCCAGTCGAAATGAGGTAACTGCAGTGAAGGTTTTCGACGAGCTGGCCAATTGCGAGAGAATCAGAGCACGATGCAGCGTACATTTCGAACCGAACAATCACATCTTCGACAAGCGAGCGTCTATGGCATAGATATTAGATACTCTTTAAAAACCATATAACTACGATCGGAAACGAGGGGAATTCCCACTCAGCTGCTAGCTCATTGTCAATGTCTCCCCATTTGGTAACGAAACCTCTGTAAGCCAGTTGCCCAACTGGTGAACAGATTAGCTGCTATCCAATCCGTGGCCGAATGTTGATGGTTTTGACCATTCTTAGCGTATTCTTAAAACGAAACTAACTGTAGGATTGCCAGAAACGCCAACCATCAACTTTGCACTTCTTCGGGCTCATCAGGTGGGTTCGATCTCCTAACTTCCACCGACCTTGTTTCCTGCTGGAACTCTAGAGTGTACGTAAGCGAAGTTTGCACTCATTTACCAATTAATTTGGATAGGGAATGGCGCCAAACTGCCTAGCCTCAAAGTAGAGCGAAACATGTTATGGGCTGTCGGGTTTTCATCATCACTTTGAGTAGACTGCCCTTTCTACTCCTTTGAGTGTGCTTGACGGCAACACCCAAAATGTGCAACTACTATACCCATGTAAGTAGTGGGAGTTTTGTGATCACAAGAAGTATGAAGCACTTCCGGCACCGATTCAGAGTTGGTAAGCAGACAACTGATAGGTAGCCTTCTAAACAGAGATATTTACATCAGTGATAGTACCATCAGCGCTTCCGATGATAAGTAATGCGGTACGAAGTGCAATCTGAATTCAGAGTTGCGTGTCAACAGTGGTAACAGCTCAGATTTCGCCCAAAATGTGCTCAATTGAGTGTACCTAAACTTTGGCAAAACTCGAAACAGATGAGGCCAGCAGAGGCACTCTGACGTCACCCGAAGTGTTCCAAAAAAGTATCAACGTCTAATAAGTCAGAAAAAGCGTCTTTACAGGTTTGAATGAATGATGAAGTTTCAATTCTTAGTCCTGCGCTGAGGAACCAAGTAGCGTGTTACAGCTGAAATCACCCCTTCTAAACAATTTGAAGGTGTGCATCACGGGACTCTGCCTAAAAACGTACTGAAAAGGAGTTTGGTGACTCTAGCATGCGTTAACAGGGAACTTGTTAGTAGTGTGAATCGACCGCACGCATCTTTTCCTATAGCGTTAACTGACCAACACAGTGACGAATTTTAGGTTGAGAGACAGTTTAACTCGCGGTGAGTTCCCTCGCGGTGTGTTCAATCCTATCTACAAGGATGGTTGTTTGAATTCTTCTGGAGTAGTGGCAGCAAGTGTACCCCTTGGCGACGACGGGCAGTCCATCTGGTGATGAGAGCCATTTGCCTTTAAGAGCCCACGGAAAGGTCTCCCAAGTTTGCAACATGCCAGAAGTCCCGATTAGCAAAGGGTTTCTCCTCGTATACGATTATCTAGGTGCATCATGCTGGCTTTTCCTGGTGCGAACAAATGCGTGTTATGTTACTCATATAGCATTTGCCAGTAGTATATAATTGCAGCAGAGACGTGAATTTGTGTCAGCACAAAGAATTTTCCACTTCGCCTCTGTTTTTTCGCTTGCTCACCACACGCAGAAGATGGTGTCACTCATTCTTTAATCCCGCAGCTCATTCTGTATGGTTTAAACTGTCAACCCGCCCTCAAGAATGATAGCTGCTCAGAGGGAGTTTTACATTAATTGAGCCACATTTTTCCAGGTACCACGGATGGCAAGCTAGTGATGATCAAGTTCTTATCTTTCAGGTATTGCGTTTCGACATCATCGGAGGTTACTTACTGACCAGCTATGCAATGCCTCCCGGTTTGTTAGCACAATTTAACTTCACTTGAAAAATAAGTCCGTGGAACAGTATCTTTGGTGGCGTACTGAAGAGATTTATTCCACAGGATCAAAACATATTAAGAGCTGAAAAGTACGTCTTACAGACCCAGCAGAGGAACCAACCGTCAGGAAGGTTGACATTTGCCCTTGTCTACGGCTGGATCAGACAAGTATGTCATGGAGACTGTCTGAAACTCGATACAAGCAGTGAGTCCTGTCCATCGGGATGAGTCTAGGAGAATAATTAATGCGGTCATACAATCCAGGTAAACTGCATTCATATGCTTATTAGTTTAAACTGTTGTGATCTCCGATAAATTGACTGACAGCACGATACAGAACGCCTGTCTGTGTACACTATCATACTCGTAATTTGCAAAACATTAACTTAACAGAAAATGGTGCAACGTTTGTGCTCTCTCTAGGCTGTTGTAAACAGCGTAGTTCACCTATTTCACCTTGACAACAGTCTTTCAATAATACGGCCAAAAATTCTCATTGTAAGGCGACAGATTTCACGTACAGAAAACTCTCGGGTTCTATTAAAGTAAACGCACAAACCCTATCCAGTCGGCATGAATGATAAATCGATGAACAGTTTGTTTGTTCTGACGGTCTCTCACTAATATGGGTCTAATCACTGAGTACAGTGAACGGCGGCACTATTATCGATTTTCTGTTTATTGGTAGTGTTATTGACCACTCTGAAGTGGTCACAGCGCTGTGTGTGTGTGTGTGTGCATACTCTGTTCGTTTGTTTTAGACCTAACCTCGCGCCCGAAATTAACAAGGAAGTGAACTTTCGAATAAGACTTTAGTAAATCATCGTTTCTCTCGTGCATGAGAGTCAGAGCACGTTTGCACCTAACCTCGCGCCCGAAATTAACAAGGAGGTGAACTTTCGAATAAGACTTTATAAATCGTTTTTCTGGTGTATGAGAGTCAGAGCACGTGTGTCAGGCTTGTAGGGCATTTCTAACAACAACTCTGCATAATTTTGTTCCCTAAGTAAAGAAAATTTATTGTGAAAAGTCGAAACGCACTTGATTGAAGTTCTCAAATCGCCTTATACTGTCAACTTACTGTGCACAAGAGAAGAGATGGTTAGGAGAGGGAATGATACAGCACAGTTGATCAAGCTCTTCAACCTCATATTCATTTATATCTCTATTGATGTTACACAGTGGACGACCAGGTCGATCCACCGGTAATACACGCAAGTAAGGCTCCAGATTTACTCACAATCGCAAGTCAAGATCCCTTGGTCACTGGTAGTGGATGGGTTATTTTTGAATGTGGAACGAAAGTTGGTCGTAAATGATCGACTGAGGACAGGTTTTGACGTTCATTCTTGTAAATTGCCTTCGCTCTTCTTCGTCTTCTTCACTGACGTGATGAAGCGGCAAGGAGTAGAGGGTCCACCAACAGCCTCTCGGTTGAAATCAGTCACCTCTTTGCAAAGTGCTACGAATGTAGAAGAAAGTGCGTTGTTTTGGAAAATAACCATCAAGCCTCGGGCTTGATGACAGGGAATTCTCAGCAGTACCAACAATATCTCCATCTTTTATGAAATGAATTCTTTTAGACTGTCACGGATGAATACTGCTAATGCCCATCATTATAACATATTTCCTTAAATCCGAGAGAAATCTTTCTATGACGAAACATACTACTTAGTAGGTTGCTGAAAAGTCTTCAACTTCCCACGACCGGTTTCACTGTTTTCAAGATTCACCAAATATTCGCAGTCTCCAGGCTTCTATCAGCCTTATGTTCTATTTGTACACCAAATACATGCACTGGGCGGACTAACTCATTTGCAGAGGAAGTCGGTGTTTACGGGAAAATCAATTTAACTCCAAATAAGTCGTTCGTTGTTGTTTTACTGAATGTGCTGATTGCTGCTGCTTCAATTTTTATTTGTTACGATTATTGTGATATGTAGTATATGCATATTACTTATGCACTATATAATATATATTATGTATATTATGACTGAACACACTACTCATTGGGTTGCTGAAACTCTTCGATCAATATTGAATTCGGCTGAGTCTCTGTTTACCACGGATTAGGTTTGCTAATGAGTGCTGTTTGCCACTTACGAGAACTCCTGTTTTGAAAGCAAGTTTTTTCAACCAAAGAGTGACAGAATATTAACACGGCATTTCACCGTGTTGGATTGGAGGTTACTAGGTTGCCTTGTTCCTTCTCTTTGGAATGAGCAGGCAGAAGACAGATCAACCCCGCTCTGGGATTTCTGTCCGAAGCAGACCCTATACGGCAAATCGATTTGGATGTGAACACCCGCGTTTATTGATTGATTTACTTTGCTGCTGCAATCGGACCATTTTACCGTCTTTAGTGGCCTTTTCAGACCAATCCACTAATTAAACTGGCCGTTTTGCACACACCAACAATTTAGGACACTCCAATCTAGTTTGCCGCCGCGCAAAGTAGTGCACGGCGTACATTTTGTTTGTGAATGAGAGCTCAGTTTGTGAGTAAACCGAGACACTACCAACTTGAAACACTGTTCCAGCTTTGGGTTTTTAGAAGAAAATCGACCGGACGAGACTGACGCAGTAATTCTGGTCCTCCGTGATTTCGCTATCTGTTGATTGGAACATCTATCACATACCATGCGGTTACTGACGTCTTTCTATTCGGTTGAACAACGAATGATGAGAAATTAAACATGGCGTGGAAAAAGAAGGATGCTTGAGTTGGTACAAGACGACGTTATATTGACTTTCTAATTTAAGCTTATTTGTAACACCTGATGTTCCTGCTCAGCGAACCATCAATCGGCTCAAGCCGTTTGAGAGCTCCAAGATCTCCTGAGAGAATCCAATTGCTTCGTCTTTTACAAAGTCCCTTGTCTCCTGTTTCTTGTTAACTGACTTGCAGTTGTTTCCTGTCAAGCAAAAATGCAAAGGTTGAATGTGCAAGTTGATTCACACCTGAATGGCCCTTAGGTGAACTCATCCGCTCTACGTAGCATATATAACAGAATACCCTGATTTCCCTTTTTTGTGCTCAGTCCCTCTTCTCGTTGGGTAAGCCGGGTATTGCATCTTGACCTTGCAAGGATTTCTTCAACATTTTTCAAGTTCACGAGGCACTTCTGCGTTATTGTTTTTTCCTGAGCACTTTGACTTAAAGTACATTCATTAAAAAAACTCACTGACTGATAAGTCGTTATTCAGTTTGGAAGTAAAATGCCGACCTTTAAACAAGTGATGAGATCCACGTTCTGAATACCTAGAAACTAAAGAGCGACTTGCTTATTTGATGAAATCGTCCGCAAAATATCAAGTTAAGAGGACTTCGGAGTTATTTTTGGTAATTTGCTTTGATTAAGTGCGTCGTTGTCTCACAGATATGCAAGCGACTTTGGGCCATGGTAAAATCTCTCAGCTTGAACAGGACTTTATTACGCTTAGAGTCTTTAGAGTGGCACGGTTTTAAGCATGCTTGACGAGGGCCGGTTACAAATGCCCTGACGATGACTCATTCGATGTCAGTCTTTACGATTACGAGGGCTGGTTTGCATTACTTGCTGCTTCAGAGTAGACAGTTGCATCAAATCTGTGTTACGATGCTTTTTGTTGGTTGCTGATCAATTGACTGTTGATATGTTTGCTGAGTTTGGTAATTAACTGGTAAACGTTTCGTCATCAGACGAAAAGAACTCATCAGTACGCACTTGCGTGGGCAGTCCTTCCTTACCTGTGTGAATTTACGTAACATTTGAGGAGTATCGGTCATCTCAAAGTGATTTGCTATTTGACAATCTAGTAATGAAGGTGGTAAATGGACAGCTACAAACTGAGGTCTAAAGATATGTGACGCGCTACCATAACAACCATCCAAATTGTCACAAACGTACCTGCAATCGGACACTTTTCGAGTGGATCGACACACACTGCAGCACTAAGAAATCACACTGGCTCTCCACAAGAATACATGAACACAAGCTCAGTGTTAGAAGACGCGGTCACTTATCTCTCATCTCTGTGCAAGAACATCATGAAGGATACGAGTTCAGCATGAGCGGCATTCAAGTAAGAATAAAGAAAGAACGTGAATTAGTGGAAGCATGGCACTCCACTGAAGAAGCCATCAAAAAACGTATCGAAATTGACCCCATTTATCATCCACTAAGAACAAGAGAATGCATGAACTACAGAGCTCGGAACTGCATAAAAAACAGATGAAGAACTTATAGAAGAAGCTGGAAACACTGTTTTAAAGTGATAAATCCATGTTATTGGATTAGGCGTCCAACCAGTAGACCGAAGGATGAACTACGTGACGGATGGCCAATACAGTAAAGAAAACAGGACGGCGCAACTCAGCGGATCAATCTCGAGAAGATCATACCACAATGGGTCAGCCAAAACAATGACAGAATAGTACTAAAAACAGAAGAGATTGGGATGACCGATCAAACCAAATCAAAGCAGGGCAGAACTCAACGCAACACATAAAATATAAACCAATGAACTCACTAGAACGCCAACCAGTCACATTGAAAGATAGTGGACACACCCCAACTGCTAATAGGCGCACGCTTGTAAGCAGGCGATACCCACCCGCGGGAAGCTTGTGTAAAACTCACCGGGACGCTTTTCACGGAGAATCACCATTTTAATAGAAACTTACAGCAAGTTTGCGGGGCTAAAGAAGCCACGTGGCAGAGTTGACAACTTTGAGGGGATTCTATACATTCGAATGAAGCATTGTTCTCAGCGCCCAATTAGTGCTCATCAACCAGCTTTTCAATCTAGAGTAAAAAAGATTCAGCAGGAATGATGACTGTTCACCGAACGCTGAAAAAAGCCATAGCTTAAAAGCATATACTACGGATCAGTTACTCAAGGATGTCCTCTGTGGTGACGCATTTTCACATGTTGATGAAGATTTCGTCCTGTAATTGAAGCCAGTCTATGCTGGGAAAGCATATATATATATATATATATATGGTATGTGTGCACAGTCAACTCATTACTAAGTCACAAAGGTCCTGAGTCAACCATCAGACACTGCATTTAGGGGAAGATCAGCGATCATCCCAAATTTACGTGATGAGCTCTCTCAAAGATACTTCTGGCACGTTTGGGCCTACTGAAACAGCAGGTCTGTGACACACTATCTACCCTGCCAACACTGCAAGCCAGATTGAATTATTTGAGTACTTTTTCTGAAGTTCAGGGTACAAGCTAGATTTCGTTGGTGTCAGTCAGGTCCCCTAACATGCCACTGCTCACAGATTTTTCACATGCGGATTTCATTTGTTCTACTCATGACCAGTTGTACTTCATCTGTCTTCCATCGTACGCTCGGTACTCGCCCTCGTTCAACAGCCTGGGTTTCGGTATGACGCATGCACTTTTAAGGGCACTGGGCCACGTAGTGATAGTTGATCATGACAGGCTTGATTCAGGTGGCGCATACCTTTCTGCACAAACCGACTAAGCTGATGACCAAATATTTCTGGAAGGCTTGGATAAATGTTACGCTCAACTATCGTTTCACAACCATAAAAAAGTAGACATCGCAAGCTTAAACTCAATCTGAATGTGTAATTTTTCAAATACCCTTCGTGTGGTATTTTTACTGACTTACGGAGCACGTGAACAGGCCAAAGCAATCAACGGATTGTGACTGGCTCATCTACCATGGGCGAACCAGTTCTTTCGAAAGCCATTCGACGCTATTCTGATGCTCCCGCCAGGCTCAGGCGATGCTCCGAAGACACTGATGGTCAAACGCTGGAAGGTTTTTATTGTCCTCAACTCTTCCAGGTAGCTAACCCAATAGCGATATTGAGCGCATCGCAGCATTGTAAACTCGACTCCTGATGAGTATGCATATGCCAAGCTTATGCCCCGAAGGATGCAGATTGGTAAAACTGCTCTGGCCAGTAAGAATCAAACATTGACAGCAGGCTAATAGAGCCTAGTATCCTGGGTAATGGTCACGTGCTAGTGACTGTTAACTTGAAACGGACTCAATCATAAAAGAAAGATATCTTCTTTAGTAGGAGATAATGGTTAGTACACTGTAGATTGAAAAGAAACTGCCCGTCGCTTGTTGGAACAGTTTCGTAGTCAGCTGAGGCACACCACGAGGTTCCCCCTGTGTTTCAGTGTCCAAAGTCTGTTGAACCGTCAGCAGACAAAGGCGTATCCATAACGTCGTCACCTGACTATTCAACGGTGGGAGTTTATTGGTCAGTTTACTGGCGAGATGACATGCACAAGTCGTTTAAATTGGTCTCAGCTGTTTAGACTGGACAGCCCACAACTTCAATATGCACAAGTTGAAATTGCTGTAGTAGATATTGAGAACATTAAATGCACGTTTCTAGGCCGAAAATGCATAAATCCTTACAGTACTGACTATTTTTCAAAGAAATGGTTGTGTTCACTAGCTCACGGAAAATCCTACTGGACAAGATAGTGTGGCCAACTAATTGCACTCTAATAGTTCCGACTTTCAGGGAGGAAGTATTTTGCTCTTCGTGACTTTCCTCTAAAGCACACGATGGAAAATTCCACTGTTTTTTTACTTCTCTTACCCACCAGGAAAGATATCAGTTGGATTCTACTGCTCATAAAGTCCACAGTTTTCGGTACAACAATCCCGACTAATTTACAGGGAACGTGTGAATTGTCCAAACTAGTCAAGTGTAGCCGCCAATTAATCGATATCATATCACGTGACTGTCTTGGCGATGTGCACGTGCCCAGTAGCGCTGCAATTGATTTTGAGAACTATACATCCGGGTGCAATGTGCTGGAAACGACAGTCACATGTCCACTTTAGTCCAAATGTGTTTTGTGGAGTAGGAGTGGATCTTTATTCCGAATTACATGTAGTAAATAAGAATTTACTTGCAAATTAACTTGTTATTAAGTTAGCTTATGCAATTCCATAAGTGGATGCATCGTGCAAAGGTCAGCCGTTTTTTCAGTTGGAACGGTGTTCCAGATATCGAGGTA
This sequence comes from Clonorchis sinensis, assembly GCA_003604175.2. Taxonomy (NCBI): domain Eukaryota; kingdom Metazoa; phylum Platyhelminthes; class Trematoda; order Opisthorchiida; family Opisthorchiidae; genus Clonorchis; species Clonorchis sinensis. The sequence goes on along the minus strand of CM030369.1, from coordinate 11,967,794 downwards.
ATTTGTTCCTTGCAACACTGCATACCAGACCGACGAAACTCGGGTTTCTTACACTTTGGACCTCCTCGGTTCACAAATTTATACCAATCTTATATAGCGTGGAACCACCAGATTGTTAGGAAATACAGCATGAACACAAATTAAAGTAATGCTAACCGAACTCTTAAGTGAACCTCGCATTTGATACTCAGAGACTACATCTACTTGCTAAGCTCAGAAAACAGTTAGATGGCCGTTGAAGGGTATCCGTCAATCTCATAAGTAGAGTCCTGTCAAAGACAACCACAAATGTTTGTAATGCAGATTTCACTTTCAGGATCAAAACTTCATTAAAAAATTTCCGAATCTCCTCACACTAGTGACAATATTCATCTGTTTTCATTGGGTTGGTTCATTTAAAATGCGTTGATGCACATGCAGGGTTCGACCAAGCAAAATCCGTCACCAGAATTAAATTGGTTTAGTGTAGAGAGTTCCCATTTCATGACCAGCCAGAACTTGAATCAATTCAATTTCAATTCAATTTATCAGCTATAAACCGTGTACCATAGACACATTGGTTCCAGCTGCTACAGTTTCGATCACCGGAAAACGGGAATTTGGAACGTACAACGAAGCCTTGGAGGCGAAGGTATGTTCAGTTTGTTCGGAAATTGAGTAGCTACGCATTAGAGGCGATAGCTTTGATGCACGAGCGCCACTGACCACGCGATTGAGCCATTTCTGCCAGTGTCATCAACCACTGGTGATTTGAGTCCCTGGGTCCCCATCCAGGGAGGCGGAAGTTGCCCGCCCGACTAAGTTTACTGGTCAGCGCTTTCATACTTCGTTGCCAGGTCATATACTGTCCACCTCTCGGTCGCTTCCACTCAGCACAGGGCTGGGCGAAGTGTGCTCTGCGGGGCAGACGGTCTTTTCAGGCATGCGGAGTACATGTCCCAACCAGCGCAACCTGTGAGGCGTGAGTAATTCATCTATCGCGGGAGTTCCTTCTTCCTAAGACCAACTGACGTACCTCAGCATTACTAATCCTATGTTCCCACCAGACCTGACCAATGCTGCGGAGACATCGATGATCAAACACTGACATCTTCCGTACGTCCTCTGCGCGTAGGGGCCACGTCTCTGATTTATGAAGCAGTATGGATCGCACCACTGCAGTGTAAACTCTTTCCTTGACAAACAGACTCACGTCACGTCGGTGCCACAGGTGTCGGAGGTTGGCAAAAGCTGCCCTGGCCTTTCCGATTCGAGAAATGATCTCATCTCCAGCCCGTCCACCGGAACTTGAATGGGGTAACTTGGTCTGAGTCCTGATGCGAGCTTTGTCACATTATTTCCTGACAAATGTCGGAGCAGCACAACATGGATACAGAGTTGGCTTTGAATCAGGACTCCATTAAGTCGATGCGTTCCCTTGGTGTGGATAATCAAAACAAATAACAAATTACCAAACGGAACGACCTGTGTTATGTATGACTGAAGTACATCTCTCATTCGTGTAACTTGCTAGTTGAGTGATACTCAATGAAGCAGAATCGATCAGTTTCAAAGTGGAACTTGGGAGTTGGGATATTCCGCGCAGTAAGGACATCAGCATAATCGACAGTCCTTGTTAGTTCACTCAGGAATACGCAGAAAAACGAATTCTGTGGGACTGCCTCGTTCAGTAGAGGGTCTTCACAAGTCAAGCCCATGTCTACACAGAAGACGCCTTGAAGCCGAAAGATAGCTTATAAAAAAGTGAGGAGACTCTTAACTGTAGTGCCTCAAAACAAGTCATAAGTGCAATAGAGATGCAAATATCTTGTGAATGAATAGTGTAACGCGTATAATGCATGGTGCTGCACATGTAAAGTGTAGCATTCAGCATCTCAGCCCTCGGGTGGAATGACAACTGGGCACCAAAAGTGTTATCACTGGACTTTCAATGTATAGGAAGATTAGACAAGCTGTTTGCACGAATGCTGGTCACGGTCAACAAAGGATGGACTAATTTGTGAACCACATTGTCTGTAACTCTGATGTGAGGACGTGATCTCCATTGGTGAAGTAATTGAATTCGAGAAACACATTTGACTGACATGTTAGCTGTATCACCAGAAAAAGTTTGGTGGATCTCCGAAGTTTCTGAAGAAGTGGGTTCATAAATCTGTGATGGAATTAGTCAGCTAGTCAATAAATCGGCTTGATTTCCTTGATTTTGGAGCTCGAGATAGCTTAGTGGTTTCTTACTTCTCACTGGTCGGAAGGTCTGTGGCTCGAGCCCAACCTCGGCATTTTTACTGCTTCTGTCTAGGATTATGCAACCTTACAATACAACAGCTCTCATGCTTCTTTCGGGAAGCATTGAAGCTATGCATCGAGAAGGTATTACAGTTGAACGCTGATTGTATTTTATATGATTTTTTATCGTTGAATTCCAACTAGAACCAAAATGGAATCCTGAAAATTCGATATCAACCACATTCTATCTCGATAGATTACTTGGTTAACGATTGGTAAAATTAGAACTATCGACAGATCTCCTCATAACCTTTTTTTACCAAGTGCATAATCGATTGCGTTATATTTAATGCACTCAATACAGTGGCAATAATCACAACCTGGGTTTCACCATTAGACTGGTCGATAACGTACAGCGCGGTACCACCCAACGCATCGGGTTATTTGACTGAATGATGTACTTTGGTTTTCGGTAGTCTGAGTGAGGCTAATATATGCCGAAAATTCGAGAAGCATAGCACAGATTGGAATTATTTAAAGGATGAAATTCCCCTAAAATTCCCAAATGTTATCTCACTACGAACAATCCGTAAGTAGCTCCGAGGAAGAAAAAAATTCACCTTCTATCCGAGAAATCGTTGCTCTAGAAGTCAGTCGATATGCACCTTGTGATTGAAAAATGTTAGACTCAGTATCCTGTCCAAGTGCGAGTTAATAACAGTTCCGATTAGTCGGTGGTGGCTAAAAGGTTAAGTGTTCAGCTACTGGGCGGGAGGTTGCAGCTTCGCGATTTTCTGGAATTCCTTGAGCTGCACTCTGCTGATTTGCTTCTCGGTTTTTTCAGTATAGACTGGCCTCACTTTAGGGGCAAAGCTTTCATCAAAGTCTTATATACAATTGTTGAACAACTACACAGATGAAAATATATTGAGACTGAGGGCACAATGTAGGCAAGCAACTCTAATCTCGTGCGGTTTATTCCTAAGTTATTCTTAACAACATATCGGGACACCCGAGGAAGGAAAGGTCGCAATAGGAACACACAATCATTTGAAGTTGGGTCATGGTATTAATTGTGGTCTAGAGCTGAGAATAGGAGAGTGAACTGGGTGTTGGGTATCAGAAAGGGCTCAGCAAACGACGTTGTGTTTGTTGGACAGCAGATGAAGGATACTCCTAAAACAGTGGGATGCACCTCGGGGCCTGCCCCAACGGCTACGAAACAAAACAATGGTTCTTCTTAAGGAGTTCAAAGAATGAAACAGTCGAACAATACCTTCGGTCTGGGAAGAAACGCGTACTAGTGAAACTCATTATAATGTACTCTGGTACAACTAAAATCCTCAGCCAGAGTGAGCAAAATATCCATCGTTGGATCTTGATGAAGACGGTATCAACAAGAGGGAACCAAATGATGTTTGTTGATTAAATTAAAAAAAATCGTTCAGCTGTAGCACCCTTTCGGTGCCTAGCTGCCATGCCACCCGAAGGAAGCACGAGGGCTGGGATACTGCCAGGTTGCCCAAGTCTAGACAGGGGAAGTCGAGAGGCAGAGGCAGGGTTCGAACCACGGACCTTCCGGTCAGTACGCTCGCGCTCTAGCCGCTGAGCTATCCAAACCAGTTCACACTGCAGACCTTCAGAAGGGGCACGTCGTTGATGGAAAGTTGCAGAGCTTGTCCTACTAAACCTTGCCTGCAATCGTTACGAATATAACGTGATTACATTCACGAACTTTGTGAGATAGAAATCTCTCCTAAGATCACTTCAAGAGTTAGTTGAAGCCCGATTGTAACACCTAATCTGCCTCAGGAGGGTAGCCAATGGAGTACATCATAATACTGCAGGCCCATTTACGATAAATAAGGGAATCAGTAGTGGGGATGTGGCTGAAAAGAAGGCGGAAAACAATTTAGTCGATGAAGTACACTAGTATCAGCGAGCACGGCAGCGGTCCTCCTGTCATGCAGGCCACGCGGTCGGTGAAATGGCTGCGGATTGACCTGAGGAGACTATATTCAGTTTCACCTACTGCAAGCAGCTGCTGCAGTACAACGTAGTCGACGTTACCGAAGGCGTTTTTATAGTCCAGGAAGTAGGATCCACACGGACTTGTTATTTCCTCGAACAAACTGAACGCAACAGGTATGAAGCGGCAGCCAGCCTAGAGAGCGACTGTCGATGGGAATTCTGTCGTAAGTCTTCAGCATGCGGGTTACAGCTAGCTTTTCGCAACTTTTTAGGGAAGCAGATTTATGCACCATTTTTGTCGAATTAGTCATATATCTTGTACAAAACACATTGGCAGTTGACGTATACCAACAGTCACGCTATCTTTCACGTTATAAGTAGTTTAGACGTTATAGTGACGAAACTGACCGTAAGATAACAGATAAGTGCCTCAGTTTGTGGCGTATCACAGGCGCCAGGCTAAAGCTACAACACTTAAATCCTTCAGAAGGCATAAGCGCGATTTTCCTTTGAAAAAATAAAACTTAAGAAAGCTTACTGCACAACTAGAAGTTTCCTGTTTACTTGTGTCGTTAATACTGTCAGCCACCTGTCACCCAGAAAGCTGGAGAGATTGAGGTTAACTCTGATCTTTCTTGAGCTTGTAGGTACTCTGGTACAGTGGCATTGACCTCCTACCGACTGAGTCATCAGCCTTTAACTGCGCTTTGAACAATCAATATTTTTGTTAGTTTAAAAATTCTGATCTCGACTCTCTATCATATCACTTGCATGTGTGAGCAGTTTACAGGTCTTCAGTACGACCTCCATATCAGGACAAATTCAAGTTTTTTTTCACGGTCATGACTAGAACGCATGAAACGATATCTCTCCACGTAGCTCACATTCACTTGCGTGTCAATATAGCATTTGCCGGGCTTATCTAGCCACACAACACTAGCCACGTTCACAAAGCGAGCCTTCTGATTGGCTGAGCTATCATTTCTTGCCGAAAGAGAGAAAAAACCGATTCGTGTCCACTCACGTCGAATGATAAAGTGGAACGCTCTCAAAAGGTATGCCACCAAGAAAACCGCCATCACCAGGACTGACCGTTTAGGTATAACGGACAGACTTAAATGAGCATGAAAATTTTTCCCGTGCAACAATTTCAAGTCGTGCAAGCCTGTGATTATGGGCGGGTAAATTTGTGGCATTTATGAAATATGCAATCACTTAGAGCTACCAAAGGGTGGCTTTTGCCTCTCTTTCACCCATTAATCACGTTATGCTTCCGAATCCCGTTAATAAACATGTTCCGCTTTACTTGTTTTCGGTTTGGCGACAGCACTACTCACCTGTATTGTACTGCCTCTTGATTAGTAACTAGTGTTTCCGAATTTGAGATGCAACCTAACTACAATTTCGACCCACAACAAAGTTAGAATGTAGCAGCAGCCAGAGGACTTTGCGTTCCAGGCGATTGTACAGATTTTTCAGATAATCAGGAACTTTAGGTGAGTGCGGTGTTGAAATCCTCGGGAAATGAGTAATCCGAGCATGATCGCTTAAACTTTTATATAAGTTGGACAAACCACTGCTAGATGTTCTCCTCAGTCCCAGGAATGGCCATTTCCTCATTCGGACAGTCTTTGTTTAGGCCGTAAAATCGTGCTTGAGCTAAGTGCAATGTATGGATTTTTGGTGTTCCGAGGGTTAAAAGGTGGTGCCCGCGGATTTTTTTTAAACAGAATCAATGACATACTTTAATTGGCCCATCTGGCACTGGTCAATGAGAGTGAAAGGAGTAGAGTGATTTGTCTGAAAGTGCACTGAGGTTAGATGGGCACTGAAAGAAGTCGAAGCACAAATGACGTAGAAGAAAAAACATGCTTGAGTGTCAATCGATTCTCGCATAGTAGACGCCTGGTTCACTGGCTAAACTACACTAGAGGGTCGCTCTCCCGTGTGCTTCAACGCTTAATAATCAGGAAGTTGGTGTCTGTTGCAAGCGTTTGTAAGCCTCATGTGTGACCTACACAACAGACTATGAGTTAGTATCAACCAAATGCTCCAAAAGGCTTCTTTGTAAAGTTCCAGAACGTAGACAGGAAATCAGAAACTACTAAAGTGGAGAATCGCTAGGTTAGCGACTCGAGTTCAGCCTTAGACGTGTCTTTTTATTCCTGCTACAGATGGCGCTATGTTGTATCCAGGTGAGAGCTAATCAGATTACTGATCAGCCAATCGTGACCGAGTGTTTAGGTATTTAAACGACTAGCCAGGGGGTCGCCAGTTCGAGACACTGGAGTTTCTTGAGATATGCGCTGTTGATGATCACATCTAAGGATGAAACAGCTGTACAGTGCTTCTCGGCTTTTCAACGTAGATTAGCTACACTGACAGGATGAGATCTCTACCAAATATTCCTGCTTTGTTTGCCTTTGCTTAGCAGTCTTGACCGCCTGGATCGTACAAAAAATTGCATTTCAAAAAGTTTTCGTGGTTTAGCTGAATGCTGGTGACTTGAATTGATTGAGCGGTGACTCTGCAATCCTGATTACGACTGTCCGTTAGGATTCTTGTAGACTGTAGTGAGTAGTATAGTAGTGTGTAGATTGTAGCGTGGCAGTTGGCTTCCATCTGTTTGATTGCTCGTCACACTCTCTAGGTCTTCGATCTGGACTGACTCGAAACAAATGTGCGCTAGATTATAGCGTATATTTCAACCGGTAATTACGTTTGAACGACAGTTGCCTGCCCACGCTAGGACCACTGTGTAGGAACTGTTGTATGAGTGAACATGGTTTCCTGGACGAGCGACCTTCAAGACAATTGCTTCCGGCTTGGCTAATTCCTACCATACTGGCACCCAATTTGGATTCGATGTCACAATGCTGTAAAACGGATTTGAAATACGTTTACCGAGTTAATCCTCAAATTGTAGAAAATTCGAGGAGTCCAGGAATCTAGACATTTGGGGAGGACGGTGCAAACAGAAAACAAACTCCACTCGCAGTAGAATAAGTTGTTTTCTTGACTGTAGACAGGTAATCCGTCAGAGACGCAAAGTGGAGTACAAAACCAACCGGCTGAGATCCATCTACGGGATCTTCGATTTGAAGCAATTACAAATTGCTTAGATAGAACGTACATACCAGTACGTCAACCTGGTCACCTTGACTACTTACCACTAGCTCGTATGAGTTTCAAGGACTCACATGTCTAAGCCCAGATACAATGACCACTCATTAATGAAATACTGTTCATCCCTATAATCTGCAGGTTCACTTCGAATTTCATTGAGTAGCCTTTAACCAGTAAAGCAACAACATAAACCGGATGTAATTTGTTCGAAAATCCACTCGTACATGAACTCGTAACTGTTTCATCGCAAATGTCTTTCTTCTCAATGGTACTCAAAAACTGCTGAGTAATTTTCCTGCAGTAATGACACCGTATTCAACTATTGATCCAGCCTGTCCGTAATAGGCCTGTTTAAAAGTATGGTGACCATAAGACAATGTTTTAACATTATTAACGAGAGATTCGGCTGGGTCTGTTTCCCATGCGAATGAGTGTATCTCGCTAAAGTTGTGATACACCTAGTAGATTATGATTTCATTTTGGAAGAGACCTCCTTTAAAGTGGTACAACTAAGCTGCTCCCAAATAGGGTTTCGAGCACGTGTTTACCAGTATCGGATAGTGTAGTGCCTGCGCCCGTCACTAAGTATATGCAAGCCGACGAACGACATTCGACAAGCTCATCTCTCTATCCAAAGATTATTTTTCGTGAATACGAAGGGACAGGCTTAACGTTTATTCACCTTCTTTAACACATTTTGAATGACCTTGATGGACACATTGACATCTGTGCTAAACGGTCTCTCAAACTAGACACATGGACCATTCAAACAAAAATGAACAGTTTTCATTCGTTTACTCCTTGCTGCTGGAAACGCGCACATGAGTGTCAGATAATAAGTCGAATAGATAATTTTTTGCAAACGTTGGTATCAAATGAATTTACCAGAATCTTCCGTATTTAGATTAAAAAAACATGAAATAAACAAAGGGAAACGTGAAAATGTGTCCGCTAATCGATCGGCCTGATTTCCAGACTGTCTTTATATCGATCGACTTTCGCTACTTCGTTTGAGTGAGGTAGAGAACATTTTCGTCCGCCGGGGCAGGCTTTTTTGTGTGAATGATGTTAACCTGAAGTTTGTCTGTCCTTTTGAGACAAGTGACTGAAAAACTGCACCTAATCGATTGGTTGGTTTATGGTCTGGATAGCAAACACAAAAAACCTGCTGCCACGTCCTTCATATAAGCCCGTGAGAGCAGTGGCCAATCAGTGAAAGGCCTTAATACACGTGGCATATTCATGAAACGCTGCAAGTTAGTTACTCACACGTAATTTTAGGCTAATTAACGTGGCGTTCTACCGTTTGTTCTCCGTTTTTGTCCTGAACTATCGTACAGTGAAGGTTCAGCAATTATTGTCCCAACAAAATATGGAACGCTTTTTTTGTACACTGGACATTATTTTAGTCTCAAAGGCTGAATAGACATCACTTCATTGATGGATATCACTGCTGTGCTTCCAACGCATTTCATAGGCCTCTGTATCTATTGTAGTACTGTCCACCTTAAAAGTTGCCCATAAAATAGAGGTTGTTACCCTGGAGAGTTCAAAGTAGGCGTTCCTCATGAGGTTTCCGCAGAAGTTTTCAACCTTGGAAAGGTCAACTCAACCATCTGTTTCAGGGCAAAGGGAATTTCCCCCCTCAAGGTTCGCGAGAAATTACAGGGAAATTCAAGAACTGAATGACAAACCTAATCATCAGCCTCAAGGCACACTTCACAACAGTTCAGAAATAAAGTGCAGAATAGAGGGACAGAAAGGCTCAGTGAAGAGACCAAAAGCCACATGTTCTTGGAGAAAGAGGTTACGGTTGTACGTAATACACTACTCCTAAGGTTGCTGAAAATTCTTCAACAGGCCACCACCGGTTTCGCCCTTCTTGGGGCTCATCAGGTAGGTTACGGATGGTTTCCCACCCCGTCTGGGCACCAATGGGATTGAGGTGGCACCTAGTACGAGCCCTACCAATCACAACTCAAGTACACAAACGGCAGATCACTCCGTTTGAGAAGTGAGAGCATGCTCACCTAACAGATGGATCACTCGTTATGCCCAGTAGGTCCTCCACCTGGGTGCAAGCCGAATCACTTGATTCACAACCAGGAAGTACGACAGTCCAATAAGGCGCGAGTGCAAAGGAGACTTTGGACGAAGATGCCTCGAATGTGGGATAAATAGGAATCGTTTAGTGTAGCAGTACGAAATCACGCAGGAGTATGACAGAAGCCGAGTAGTACTTCAGTTGCACAGCAAACATGATATATTTTTTGTTGATAACATCTGCTGCATTTCCGAGTGTCGTTAGTTCCAGTGGCACGCAAGATAAGGATTCAAAAATCCCATAGCAGAAGTAAACACAGACGCGTGGAAGCATAGCTGCGAAAGAATTAATCAAGATAAGATCGCTCAGGACGACTATGGAAAGAACAGAAACTTCACCGTTTCTAAACATGATTTGTTTCACCTCATGTTCTTGTACCGTGTGCAGCTATCTTTTCCAAACAGTTAAATCACCTGCTAGCTGTTCTTGAGCTCATTTCGGATACCTATGAAACCAGAAATATGATTTTTCAGCTTTACTCATCTCTCTGGAGGTTAGCTGAAGATGTGGCAATAGTGAACGAATAAAAATAGCAATGAAAACACCTTTTGGTGGCCATGTCACCTGAAAGGAGCGCGAGGCTGAGCTACTGCCCAGGCCTAGCCTGGAGCAGTAGGAATTCGGGCTTGATTCGAACCCCGGACCTTCCTGTCATCAAGATTGTGCCCTAACCACCTAGCTAGCTTGAGCTCAGTGAGTGCATAGAGCCACAATGACCTTCCTATTTGAGTAACTCAGCTCTAAAACAGTTTGTATCTCGTCACACCGATCCCTGTCATAAAGTTACGAGTTGCAGTAACACCTGAAGGAAGTCATTCCGAGGGGATATCACTAATTTCTAGAGTTCCCAACAGTGCTACCTGCGGATTAATCTGTAATCATCCGAAAAACATGCACCACCAAAGGGGCGGAATTTTCCATTCTTTGTAGTGGTTTGCCTCGATCGATAACTGTAACTTGACTCGAATAGGATGCTCAACAAATATTCTTCGGCTAGCTGTCAAGTGAAGTGCTACTTTGCACGTAACTGTTGAAACTTCATTTTGCCCGCTGAACAGTTGCGAAAAACTAATAAAGCCAGGTCACACGAAGTGACAAATCTCGCCTACGAAGTGTTCTTATTAAGTTGTGCAAACATTCTCTTAATATGCCACCATTAATCTGCGATTAGCGTCCTCGGTCCATCTGGGCTCCGGAAGCGTCCACCTTAGGTGGTTGTCAACCTCATCACCACGTCTCAGACTATTTACGTTGGTTTTTTGGATGGTAGACTGCCCTCCCTGTCCTCTTGGGATTGATGTGAAACGCCCTTCAAGCCTTCAAAAGCAATAACAGGTAGGCCACTGAAATTTCCTTGTTTGGATTATCATTAGTTTACTTTCATTACCATTAGTTGACTTTCATTGCTATCTCATATATATTTTGCGTACGCTCTGATATGGTGTACTGTAATGTTCAGACTTACGTGCGAGCCTTGTGTCCAAGTCCAAAAGACTCTCCCTTAAACTCTGGACAGTATGGGATTCGAGGACCACCGGATTCGGTGACCACCGTTGTACAGATCAAGATGGATAACTGCTATACTTGTGTGACTCAGTTAAGTTGTATGAGTGGTGCGGGTCACCAGACGAACTTTTTCACACACTGTGGGCCTCAGCTGTTCACTTGTCCTCAATTTACCTTGATAATTTTGGTCCAGCAACTGAACACAATCATGGCTTTGGAGATGCCCTTCCTGTAGATCCTCCGGACTTATTCCTTCCGGTGAGCAAGGAGTTCGGTTGACTGCGTCTGCGGCTCAGCGCAGGCCAATTATGGCATTATTCCCTATGCTCGTTGGTTGGCAGATGTGGACGTTAAAGACCCACTTGAGACCGGTGCCGGCTTTCGTTTATACCCATATTTTTGTGCAAGAGTCTGACAAGCAAAAATCCATGAGCTGAACAGTGATTTCGTTAATTGAAGTGCGAGGACGATGATGCAATGCTTTCATTTGCCAAGCTAACCCTTTAAATAAGGACGGTAATAATTGACCGTTAGGCGTTCTATGCTCAGGACACTGACAGGTTGAAACCCAATATTAGTTAATCCATGTTGATGGAGAACATGTTTGGGAATCATATCTGAGGAATTTTCCAACCTTATTTATCCTTTTGATGAAGGTCAAGTATCAACTGTTTCGAACAAAGTAAGACCACGGACCTTTCCCAGAAAACAAGATGGTTTTCCGACGAATACTCTCAGTTGCACACGAATTTGGTTTTCTCGTCCAAATGAGAGTATTTATTGATATTTGTCCAATTTTGATTCAAGTAGAAGATAAGGTCGACAGAAACGCGGGGACTGGTGACTCCGAAGAATGTCGAAATCGGTCATGGATTACCGAAGTGTTATCAGCAACCTTATGAGTAGTGTGTTATGTCTACACAGTAATATATTATTTCCTTCGAGGTCTATTAAAAAGAGGGCAAAATGTCGTCAATTTCACCAGGAAATCTGAAACAAGGGGAACGGAAACTTTCTAATGTAACTACATTTCTATCATCAACCATCTGTTATAAATTACTTAGTTTCTCAACAAGGGAGTGAAAACAGCTTCCACTCGATACTTTGCAGTTACTTTCTTTTCCGGCCTAGCATATCAGCTCTAGAAAAGCCAAAAGATTCATGGACTAATGATTGTGAGCCAATGTTCCAGTTTATAACGAGCGATCGTTTGTAATAAGGGGCTCGGAACTTCAACTATCGACTTCAGCAGTGCTTTAGTCGGGTTATGAACGACAGCCAAGAGCAGTCCCGTGCACGAACAGGTGTGAGAAGATAAGACGGCCACATTTCAGGTACATATATCGAGTGTGAAAAAGCGTAGAATTTGCTAAGTGAAATTCGAGTTTGGATAACACAGGCAAATGGACCTCACTATCAATAAAATCGAGAATCGAACTCTTACCGTCCACGTTACAATGTTTCGCAAATTAGGGATTACATCATTCCTCCTCACTGACATCCAGAATTCCTTATCGACCGGTTCAGCTTTGAGGTCAATCCAACGGTTAATACGAGGCATCAGGGATACAGGAAGCTGCTGAATGAGCTTTAGGCACACACACATTCTGAAACACCAACAATCCTTGTCATTAAGGCAAGCAACTTAGAAAATTTGGTCGTGGTAAGTTGGCAGTGGAGATTCAGTGTAATTTTCGATTGGCGCTTAAGCGGCCCACAACGAAAATGATCAATCAGTAACTCATTACTGAGGTAAACAAATCAAACGAGCCGGAAGGATAAATACACAAATATCAATTGGAAGACATTCGTTTGAGCACATATGGTCTCTCGATTGATTGATAGGATAGTGACGCAGTATGATGTAGCCAGCCAACATCTCTCGGAACACGCAGCTTGTCAGTTTGATGTTGCAAGCCCGGAGTCCGAAGAGGCAATCAAGAGCGTTCCTTGAAGGCACACACAAGTGATGTCGTAGGCGCAGGTAGAGTGAACGGCTTGCGGTAACAGCTGTGGATCCGTAGGGTTGTTGAGTTATTGAGATTTACTGGGGCCAGAACCGCGTTAACCAGCTGACCCGAGATCGACACAATGACCAGTTACTGGCGGTTTAGTCTACAACCCTTAATCAATCAAAATTGGTTTCGATAACTTCCAGTTTTTCATGCTCCTTGTGTAATTCTGATTCTTCCACCGCTGAAGGAGATCACTCACGGCGGCCGTAAAGTTGAGCTATTTACGTGGAAACATTTTCACCGTCTGAGTGTTGTTTTGTCCATCAAACAGTTTTTCAGTGAAATTAGGATAGCTCTAATCTCTGAGCACGGAAAATTGCAGTAACATGAGTGCTTAAGGCGTAAAAATTTGATTAATCTCTAACGTTCTGTTGTTAACACACGTGAGTTGGCTTCATCGTCTTAGACAGTTAAACTGGTTGTAGGCAGATGTTTGCACAAGTAGAATGATACCAAAGTCGGATATAGGGCCAGTGACATGGATAACGGACAATGATGTCTAGGTCACAACAATGAAAGGAGATAGAAACAGCAAATGTTTGCACGTGTTTATGTTAGTTGGTGCGGTGTTTTTCCTCTAGACCTCAGTCATGGTAACGTTATGCACAACAGTGTATCGGAACAATATAATCTATTGCAAATTCACAGTGCCGTCAATCGAGAAAGGGGTAGTTGATTTTGGACCTCTAGAAACTAAGAAAACCGATTCACTCTAGATAGAGGACAAATGGATATTAATGACATACAGTTGACTTTCTTGAAGAGTGGGAGCCCATCCGTTTGTTCTGAAGTATTTTTTTCTTGTAACTGACATAAACATTGCATTCACACTTCAGATTGTGCTACGCCGACGGACATCGGTTCCGAATTTGTACTAGGTGTCCATGCAACTTGTCAGGTAATACTGGCACAAATAATGAGGACCATCCTTGGGGAACGGAAACGCTGAAATGTGGTGCTAGATACCATAAGACTGAAGGCCAAGGGTTTTGTCAATGTATATTAATTCATTTGAAAATTTGACAACATTATCTTCTTGAAATCCATTCACGGGAACCTAAAGATGGAAAGTCTTTCGTGTCCTCACAGGCAACTTCATTTGGTCTAATTTCATTTTCTCGCTGGTCTATTTCGGCGAAGTAAATCCCAGCGTTATCTTTCACAGGCTATCTGCTCTGCATCATTTAGGTGAGGACTAATTCCTTCGCTATGCTTAACCAAAGTGGTTTTCCATGTCGGACAGGATGTCACAACCACCCGGTGATACTCGTAGAAGCCCTTGTATTGGGATCCACACTTAAGCACTGACATGAGGGTGTGCGACAGCCAAAGCATCCGACCTGTTTGAACACATCCACCTCAAAGTCAGAATGCAGCCGAATTTTGTAACTTACGCTTTTCAGTATAATTTTCTGACCTTGTAATCGTCCAAACACTGTCACATGGACACCAATTTACCAGTAATACCCCTCTAATGCTTAACTGCCATTAAACCGTGAGGAAGGAAAGCTTTATTAAAGAATGGATGGAAGAGGGAAGTGCGGGTTTTTTTGATGTGAAGAAGCTCCATGTCCCTAGGGAGAACTATCAACAGTAAGGTGCCTAAACACCTGGGCAGCATTAAAATAAGCTCGTCTAAGCATCATGTCGAAGTAAGGCGCCGTCAGCTGGGTTGATCCAGGGTCCTTTGCGAAACTCATTCAACACAGGCACAGAACACGACGATCGGCAAACTTTAGCTAGAGAGTCCGGCTAGATGACAGTATGCGTACAGTTGGGATCGGCTGCGCGCCATGTTCTGCAAGCAGAACCATGCGGGTCCCAGCCAAGAAAGCAGGTCCTACAACACTGGGCATGACTGTAACCATGTTTACTTGACGTTGCCAGGTCGTCCAACACGTGCGTTGCCATCGCTAAAGCGTAAGATGGATCACCTACATGCACACTACCCACATTCAGCTTTGATAGAAGCGCTCGGCGCAAACTTATAAAAGACCCTAAGGTAAACTTTCCTACTCTGGAGCTCTGCTCTTCTTCACAAGCTCCGCAGACCAAACAAGGGTAATATGGAACGTTGGTCGTTTTTTTCATGTTATACAATTCAAACAGGTGTCACCAAACAGATGTGGCGAAATTCGGTGATCAAATTATGCGTGCTCTCCAAGGTAGGCTTGCAGTGTGTGCAAATTTGTACGATAGGTAAGTATCAGATTTCACTAGTAGTGTATTGCTGTCGATGATGATGACGATGACGAGGATGGTGGTGTGACGGTCTTTGTGCATCCGCGGCACATTG
This sequence comes from Clonorchis sinensis, assembly GCA_003604175.2. Taxonomy (NCBI): domain Eukaryota; kingdom Metazoa; phylum Platyhelminthes; class Trematoda; order Opisthorchiida; family Opisthorchiidae; genus Clonorchis; species Clonorchis sinensis. Next base: position 11,952,550 of record CM030369.1, on the reverse strand, counting down.
AACCATACTGGGTAGTGTTCATGCGGCAATCACAGAGTCCCTCATACCAGGTTGATCAATAGTCAGAGGTCTGACCAACACAGTTTCCTGGTTGGTGTTTGGAACATGTGTGGCGACTTATTCTATAAAAATAGTAATGCGCTTGCATTACCAGGTTGGTCAATAGTTAGAGGTCTAAGGATTACAATCTTCTGGCCCTTTAGGTTGGGGCTAGAAGATGTGTGGCGACGTGTTCTGTAAAAACGGTAAAGTATTTGCATTTCCAGCCCAACATCGCTGCCTCGCGGTTAGGGTTTTGAGCCAAAGGCTTTGGTTGAGGACCCTAACCGTCTTCCTGTCTAGGATGAGCACCCTGGCAGTATCACAGCCCACGTACAACCATAACATTTACAATACGGCAGCGAAGCATCAGTGTCAATACTGATGTTGCTATCTTTGATGATGGTGATGCACTTGCATTTCCCGCCACACACTGCCGCCTTGCAATTGGGCTTTTGAGCCAAAGACTATGGTCCAGAGCCCTAATCGTCCTCCTATCTATGTCTGGGCACTCTGGCAGTATCCTAACTCACGTACAAACATGACACTTACAACTAACAATAATCTCATGCCATATCGACCGCCGCGTGGTGTCACCAAATGGGTCGCCTTCGTTGGCTGCGCACCTCTGGTGATGTGCAGGCCGCAGCGACTGGCTATACTCGAGCGGCTATTGTATTGAACGATCGAGACGAGGCGTAAATATATACCGGTTGACAGTCGTCTCTGTGCGGCTGTCTATGAAAAGATCTAGAGAAAGTGAGATCCATTGCACCCTGTTTATTGTGTCCGTTTATGCCCTTACTGATTGTAGCCCTGAGTGTACCAAACAGTTTCTATGAAACTCTAGATGCTCTTTTACATCGGGCTAAAAGCTCAGACGTCGTTGTGGTTGCTGGTGACATGAACGTCCAGGTAATTAGACTAAGAGCTGCTGAGGTCCAATTGGGTAGTCTACTTGGGTTTGACATGAGACGCACGGGAAACGGAAATCATCCAATTCAGATGTATGTCGATCGCAGACTGTTCCTTTGCAGTACTAAGTTCCGAAACAGCGAAAATCGCCTGGTAAAGTGGCGCCTACCAATAAAACCATCGAGAATACAAATAAACCACCCGCTATCAGTTGCCGGTGTGCGAATTTTGATCATTACCTGCCGTTCCTTCTGAAATACCAGCGTGGGCTCCTATCATGCACTTGCCCACTGTTGCTTTTCGTTGAGCTTTTCAGATCTAGGGAAAACATGCACACCTCGTTTAGCCATTGAGAAACTAGTGGATTCAGAAACCGGACGAAACTTCCAGAAATGGCTACTCGTACACCTGGCAGGCGGTACTGTGTCGGATATTAACGACCACTGGGAACGGGACTTCGAAGCGTTACTAAAAGTCCAAACTTCCGTTAGCGGTACAATCCAGCCAACCTCATCCAAACGTTGGATCTCTGATAGGGTCGTGGCTTTGCTGAAGGCCCAGCGACAGATTCCTCCTGGTCGCAACTGCAATCCAAGTCTACGGACCACCCGACGCCAGCTGAAACTGATTGTTTGTGCAGACCGAGAAGATTGGTGGAACCGAAAGGTTGAAGAAACGGAAGTGCTGGAAACGTCCAAAGGCTGTTCTACTTGATTCGTCCGACGGGTCCTCGGAAGCCTCTTGTCAGCGAAAATATAAGGCGTTAGAATGGCTCTCTGATATCCAGCAAAAGAGAACGTTCCGACAACAACAATTCATTTGGCAACCTGCTACCTCCATTCTGGACTGTCGACCTTCCCAAAAGCCTTTGAGTTTATATCCCTACTCAAGTGTCATCGTGCTCTTATTCCTGACGATTTTCCACTTACTGTGTTCAGGAATCGCGGTGAATTCCCCAGTTGGTGCCTGTCTAGCCTATTTGGGTCTATCTCAACATCATCATCATGATCATCATCATGGACATCATGACATCATTGTTCAACACCGATGCTTCACTACCTTACAACCTTATTGCGAAGAAAAGAACAAAGGTGGACGGGGAAGGGATTTAGTGCTAGCTTACTGCAATCATTCCGAGGTGCCTACACCTCCAAACATTCATTCAGGCAATTTGGATAGGAACTGACAACAAGATCGCCACTGACATCGGTTGGCAGCCATATCTTGCAAACGTCTCCAAAAAGGCGCAGTGGGGATCACGCGGTCCCCATCCTCGAAAGCGAGTAGCACCGACAGCACCCAAACGTGTCGTTGTCTCCTTCATACCCCTCTGCCAGGTCAAGGGTTGGCCACCTCTCTGCTTCTGGCATTCTGAGTTGGGCATGGAAAACAGCACTCTCTTCGGCAAACGATGATTAGACATACGCAACACATGTCCCAACCAACGCAACTTCTGTTGCTGGACACACTGTTCAATGGAATTACCCGTTGCACAACCGAAAACTCGCTTTCCAATTGCCTCGTTACGGATTCGTCGACACCAGCCCGCACGAGTTACGGTTCTGAGATGACAATTGTCGAACACCTGAAGATGTCTCAGTTCCGCTGCTCGAACAGGCCAAGCCTCACAGTCATACGAAAAGTAGACTGTACTGTGGCCTGATATACATGTCCCTTGAGATTCAGGGATGCAGCTCTCTGACGCCAAAGGTGTCTCAAGTTAGCAAACGCGACCCGGGCCTTGCAGATTCGTGCATTGACCTCAACTGTCACACTACAATGAGAACTAATACAACTTCCAAGATACGTAAAACGTCCCACAACTTCCAGTACCTCTCCCTGGAGAGGGAGAGAGAGAGAGAAAGAGACTGTTCCAGACAACTGGGGTGAGTCAGTAAGTGCCCATTTTCAAAAAGACTATTCGCAGTGAGCATGCTACCCACAGAGGTGTTAGTTTGACTTCCGTTGTAACAAGGCTCCTGGCGTTATTATTCTTCGTCGTCCTACGGCGGCACGCGGATCCTTGATTCGTAAGCATCAAGTGGAATTTTGACCGAGTAAAGTCTGCAATGACCACATATTCACATTCCGTCAGGTGTTAGAACAACGCCACACGTACAGACGACTCGAGATCTTGGTATTCCTTGACTTCAATGGTGCTTTCGATTATGTTAACCGCACATGCACAACGGACTAGGCCCCAGGGTATGTCCCCATATTCACATTCTTCTGGCCGTATGAGAGTGAATGGTGAGCTCTCCAAAAGCTCCCCGACAGAAAGTGAAATTCAACAAGAATATCCACTCTCCGTTGGTGTTCAACCTTTCACGTCCGTGAAGTAATGGGCTGGACACTGGATGGTTATCAAAACTTCCTTGTTCCACTGGTTGTCGGTGAAAACCTTGTCGATATGGAGTACACAGATCACACAGTGTTCATCTTTGAAGACGAAGTCCTGTGAATTACACCAACGGCTGTCATGCCATACTTCGTCATGTGCCTTGCACTCTCAAAGTGCAAAGTCACACTTCAGAACGTGCAGTGTCTGAGCATACCGAATACAATTAAAGGGGAATCACTGGAGGTTGTGGGGAAAATTACATACCTCGGTAGTTGTGTTGGCTCTGACGGAAGTGTGTCTGATGAACGCAGTGCACAAACCGCAGAGGCCCAAATCAAGTTTGCTAATTCGCGTCACTCGTGGCATCAAACAGACCTATCAGTGGGTCTCTCAGGATGGCGCGTCCCAGGCTAGAGCAAAGGCTGCATGGCTGCGAAACATGGTTTCTGCAGACAGACGATGTGAGGTGTCCTCGGGTTCTGAACACCCAGACCTCAGAAGCATTGCTGGTATTTGATGGCGTTAGCGGATCCGTAAAGAGGTAATTAGAAAACGGGCAGTTGGTTGTGCGAGGGGAACTTCAATCGACTACAGTGGCTCGGCCATGTGCCACGCATGCCGAACACACCGTCTACCGAGACGGGTATTGTTCTCTGTGCCTCCTTCAGAGGGATACAGACCGCGGGGTGGACAACGCATGACTTGGCAGAAGGGTGTGAAAGAGTTTAAGTGTTGTTGGTGGAGTCCAACTCCCCCTCCCCGCGACCCTCCTGCGCTTAGCAGGAAATGACGACTGATCGATAACAGTGGCGTTTGTCTTGTCAGTCTCTTCTCAGGTTGTCTCATTGAGCGGTCGGAGGTGTAGGCACCTCGGAATGCCTGCGATATGCCAGCACCATATCCCCTCTCTCACCCATTGTTTTCTCTTCTTTCCACTCTAAGACTTTAAATTTAATTACGTAAACTTTGTGGTTCTTTCTAACTGCCATATTGTGCAACAGGTGTTAATCCCAAGCAGAAGTCGAGCTGCACGAGGATAGAAGTACAATGCAACTAAAATCTGCAGATTACTCAGACATACCTTGTCTGAACTAGTATCGTCTCTAGCTGTAAAACCTCGTACTTGGGGTACATTGCTTAGACCTGTTGCAGTTTCGTTGGTCGATGATTTGGAGAGGGGAGTTAGCTGATATAAGCGATACGAAAATATAAGGGTGTCAGTGGAGTTTCCACTCGGAGACCACTAGGGGAAGCTAGGCATTGAAGGCAACAGCATGAATCCATGTATGTCTGACAAGGTCTCCAACCTTTGGTGTCCCGTCTCGGGTTCCCCATTTAGGGAGACGGCAATAGCCAACACAGGTGTGTTTGCTGGTAGTGGCTTTCGTATTTCGTTGTCAAGTCATTGTTTGGCCTCCTGTGGCTCGTTTCCACCCTTCGCGTTATTGAGCAAAAAGAGCTCTTCGAGGAAGTCGGTCGACTGGCACGCGGAGCACGTGACCAAATCAGAGAAACCTATAGAATGTGATCAATTCATTGATCATGGGTGAGTTATTTATTCCTAAAGTCACTCGAGGCACTTCACCGTTACTGGTCCGGTGTTCCCAACAGGCTCAGGCAATGCTTCGAAGAGACCTTTGGTCAAACACTGAAGATTTTTTCAACGTCTTCAGCGCGCTGCGGCCAGATTTTGCACACAAAGGTTTCTCAGACATTGGCAAAGAAAGAACTGTGCGGGCAAATAACCCTTCCCGGTTGCCCAAGCTCGAAAAGGGGCTTGGTTGAGCTATCCCACCTCGAGACTTTGACTCAAAAGTCCAGCCCACATAGAGGTGGGATGATATAAGGTTTCGTTCGAGGACCTTGATCCTAGCCTCTGATTCAAAAGCCTCACCCTTGAGACAACGGCCAGTGTAAAATTATCTGTGAACCCTGCCCGGAGCCCATGACTCAATAATCTGAGTTGCTCGGCCGTGGAAGGCTAGCCTAACCCAAGGGCACGAGGAGCAAGGCATTACGGTCTGACTCCTGATGTGGTTGCGTACAGCAAGTGTCTCCTGAGTAGCACTAGACACTTTGATATTTGAACGCCCAGAATAATGCGCCAGCGGTCACAGCCAAGGGCTGGGAAATCGGACTGTGCGGGTTTAAGGTCAACCTCTTCTAGACGGCTTTCCTTTGGGAATGCAGCATTGGCGCTTGCATGGATATGTACATCTTGGTCATATGGTGAGAAAACTTTATTGGCTTCACACTCCTGTTGGAGAAGACAGTAAGATTTTACCCCCAGACCGCCTCGCAGCGCGATTACTCGAATCACTTAAACCTAAAAAATCAACAACGGAGGTCTTGCTTGACTAATGCATTGGGCTCTGGAAGTGCGAAACAAATGCGACCACATTTTTTCACGGACTTTAGAAGAGTTTTTGACTCACTTGATTGAACTTGGCTCCTCCAAAACCTGGGAATGACAAGTATGGGTCCATTTTGTCAATTCTACGTGATTATTTCAGTGAACATAGACAGTGTGTGCGGACTGATGGCAACCAAGACTACAATCGAGTGCAATATGCCTAAGGGAACCGTTCTGTCGTATCCTACACAAACTCCCTACCTCTTGACGACTACAGCATTGTAATAAATACACCAGCGATAACGCTTTTGGTGAGATTTGTACTGTAGCCACTGATCTTAAGCTGTTCCGTCAGGATATCCATGTCATCTGCTCTTGGTCCAAGAATATTCCTAAATCTTGATTAAGGTAACTGAGCCGAAATGATATACACTTTGACATGGTCAACATACAAGCGATTTACAATCACTGCTCACTCCAAATGTTACCAGCCAAGTAAAACGTACTGAGTACCTCAGGAAAAAGTTCTTTTGAGCTACCCTGGCATTATGACGTAGAAGGAGACGTACTTCTGAAGAACTGTCGGTGATTGTCTGCTGTTCGATTTCCTTTCTCCGTAAGCAAATTTTTCAATATTGTGGCTGCCCTGCCAATAATATCGTATTGTTCGTTCGCGAGTTTTTTTCGTGGACCGTCGAAAGTTGACTTTGTTAGTATCAGACACTGAAATAGAATGGTATTCCTCCTTCTGTAATATGTCCCATTTCTTCGTAGATCGGCAATCAAACTAGTTCGGATCTCCTCGACACGACCCTCCACGATTCTCTCCAACCCCCACACAGTGAACCACGAAGCTGTCTTCCCCATGGAACACTAGCGTAATATTGTATACCAGAACCTCTGCCTATAAAAACTCCGGCGCCCCGTAGTTGGCTCTATTCATGACCTCACCTTTGTCGTGTAGGTGTGAAGTTCTGGGAATGCTATAAGAGTTAGCTTCGCTCGAATTTCCTACGCATTTACGAACATGCGACATAGTCTCGACTCGGCAACCCTTTTGCACGTATTCCTAATTACATTTTCTACAACTGTGCTAAATCACTCATCTGAAAATTTGCTAGCAACAATAAGTAAGCAAAACATTTTGTCCTATCGTCTTGTTGGCAAGTTGATTCCATGATACGTGGTGTTTTGGATAAAAAATAACTCATGGGATATCATCATGATAACATGCTATCCTGTCGATTAGTCAGCCATTTCGCATTCGCTTGGGCCATACTCCATTCATCGGTCATGGGTCACCCAGATAACCCCTGCTGTGGATGCTGATCAAAACACACCGCTGCCATTTATAGGTATACGCACGTACCTAATTTCAGCGACTCGTTTTAGCCGTCAGATCTTGAGTTTATTGTCTGCAATTGTTTGCATTCTGCAAACCATCAAAGACAGAAACTGGCCTCCAGTGTAACAGGATAAGATTCGCAGTGACATGAAGAGCTTTTCATTGCTGTTCCGCGCACGATAGGGTTCTCGTCGGACTTCTCAGCGAATTCCGCAATGAAGTAAGCAAGCTAAAGTCCAAAGGAATAATCTGTGGCGGCATTGTGATGAATCCACAGCTTCTGATTGGTCATTGAAGGAATTTAGGATATACTTAGTGTACTGCACACTCATGTGCCTATAATTGGCCGAAATGAGTCATCCGTTTTTAATCGTCTTGTTAAAAGGTGCAAGTTGTACAACCTTAAGCAGATGCTTCGAGTGCAGCAGCGACCCGTTCTTCGTCCCATTTCTCATGCTATTTATACGTATCAGAGTGCAATGAAACATCTGAAATATGTGGAAAAATGCAGGAACTCATGATTTCCAGTAAAACAAGCAAAAGGGTGTCATTAGATTGACGACTATGCCATCTTGCTGTTAACCAAGGACGTTGACATCCTTCAACGGAGTGAAGTGAAACCCACGCACGCTCTTAAAGGGTGCTTCGAAAAAGGGAATAAAGACGTGGCACGCAAAGCGTTTGACACCAGAGACTAGTCCTCCCAAAGGACTAAGGAGTCCGAGAAACGTCAGTGGCTAGGACTTTCTTCGAAATGGGTGGTTACGCCATTAGTACAGAAGTTCTATTAGTTTCCCATTCTCTTCCACCCAGTAAGATTCATTCACTCTTCGTTAACCTGTTTGATTTAAAGGTCGTAATGTATAGCCTGCATGACAACAGCACGAAGACGAAACCAAATGACGCTGTAACAGGCAGAAAAAACATCCAAACTATACGCCTTGCGGTCAGTAACTTCTCCCCTTAACCACTGCGCTATCTGGACCTTTGGATCATAATACAGAGTCCTCTACCTACAGCATCATTAGTACGGCACCTCAGACAGATGAGTTGGCTTTGTGAACCTTCAGGGTAGTAGGCTAACCGGATAAAAAGGCGGTCGCTTGCTAGAGACTAAATCCATCTGTGAAGCGGACGTAATTCTCGTTTCCTTATCAACACATAGAACGATGAACACTATCTGGCTCGAGGAGACTGTCACCAACCATGGTTGTACGGCAGCGAAGCATCGATATTGAACACTGGTGTCATGCTGTCGATGATGATGATGACTGTCACCATCTACGAGACAAGCACGACCACTTAATCGATGTGGAAAGCCAGTCAACCCCGGTAACCTGTGTATGCCCTACAGTAACCAAATGTCAACATATGAAGGAATTACTCCCCTTGAAGTTCGTTTCAATAACAAATAAGTCGACATGACAGATGGCCTCTTCTTGGGGGAGGGAGGAAGAGGACCGTGTACATCGATTAGGACCTACAATCTTTAAGGATCATCATCATCATCAAAGACAACAACATCAGTGTTGACACTGATGTTTCACTGGCGTAATCTTTAAGGATATCATTCATTCTCTAGCTCTTTATAACTTTATAACTGACTGCGTTTCCCGGTGTCAATTACCTACTTAATTTTACGTCGAATTCCTCCTGGAAACGGACGAACAAACTCCAAGAATGCTAACCGCAAATTAAATTCCATCACTAAACGCCTGATGCTCTTCCAAACGTTAGTTTCAACACCTGCCTCCTATCCGACATCACATCCATGCCTCGTTGGAATGTGGACTGCACCTTAAGTCTTGTAGACTGTCACCCACCAGACACGCATCTCTAACAAGAGTGACGAACCGCATTCATCGCAGGGAGTTTTACCCAATGAACTCTACACAATAAACCCTCAAAGGTCAGTCTACTGGAGTTTAAAGGGGCAGTTTCGTTGGCCATATCCAGGGCTAAAAAAGATGGCTACCAGGAAAGGTTTAACACATTCCCCACTTTCGAGAGGTCTGGAACATTCGCAGGGACGCAGTGCTGTAACTGCGGCTGTACCTTGTGCGTGGTCAAACTCCAAAAACGTCAATCAGGAAGGTCGACGTAACCATAATATGCCGAACGTCTGTCCGATAAACCAACAGGAAATTTTCAACTTCCTAGTATACGGCCATTTTAGGAAGGTCAGAGCCTGATCTCGCAGCGAGTAGCTATGAATAAACGGTCACGTTGGGAGTAAAAATATAGCCCGTTGCGTCGCGGCGTCAAATCGGATGGGCAATCACGACAGCTATGAGTTAGAATATCGAAGGAAATCGACCCTCGGAGAATAGTTTGGAAAGAAAAAGTACTGTAAATCGAACAGAATTAGATTCAACTCAGTTTACGCTGAAATATACAAACGGGTCATAATATACACGGGGCAAGTAAAAGTCAAAAAAACGGACAGATGGAATCGTTACAACTCATCTTTGCCGGGTTGTTCTGTCGGTGGTGGTGGTCCCGCCTGTCCGTAAAGCTTCGTAATTATGGGGGACACTATTTCATCGACCTTCTTCTTGCGTTCTTTCAAATCCTCAGTTTCGGCTTGCGGGTTTTTCTCAATCCAAGTGATCGTCTCTTCAACAATCTCACTGATCGCCTTCTTATCTTCTGCACTAAGCTTGTCTTTCAGTTCGTTGTCCAACTGTCCCTTCAAACGGTACACGTGACCCTCCAGCTCATTCTTTGCATCCGCCCTTTCCCGGAGTTTGGCGTCCTCTTTGGCAAACAGTTCACTATCTTTAATCATTTTCTCGATCTCCTCGGGACTCAACCGATTCTGGTCTTTGTTGATCACTATCTTATTTTTCTGTCCTGTGCCCTTATCTTCGGCAGTAACCTGCAGGATACCATTCACATCGATTTCGAAGGTGACTTCTATCTGGGGTACACCGCGAGGAGCTGGAGGGATTCCTGTAAGGTCGAACTTTGCGAGGTAATGATTGTCTTTTGTCATCGGCCGTTCTCCTTCATACACCTGAATGGTAACCGTGGGTTGATTGTCAGCAGCAGTGGAAAATATCTGCGACTTTTTCGTTGGAATTACTGTGTTCCGCGAGATCAGCTTAGTCATAACACCACCGACGGTTTCAATTCCAAGGGTCAACGGACAAACATCAAGAAGTACAACTCCACCTGTGTTCTCCACTCCACTGATAACACCTCCCTGAACGGCAGCACCATTGGCCACCGCTTCATCCGGATTAATTCCACGACTAGGTTCTTTACCATGGAAGTGCTCTCTGATGTGTTGCTGGATTTTAGGGATTCTAGTCGACCCTCCAACCAGAACAATCTCGTGTATGCTTGATTCGTCTAAGCCACTGTCTTTCATTACCTGCTTCACTGGAGTCAATGTGCTTAAGAACAGATCGGCATTCAGCTCTTCGAAACGTGCCCGAGTTATTTGCTCGGAGAAAGGTTCATCTTCGTAGAAGGACTCTATCTCTAGACGGACGGTTTGAGTAGTGCTGAGGGTCCGCTTGGCTTTTTCAACTTCTCGACGTAGCTTCTGAACTGCCCGCTTGTCGCTACTTGCATCCCTTCCTGTCCTCTTTTTATACAAATTGAGAAGATAGGTAGTCACACGCTGATCAAAGTCCTCACCTCCCAAATGCGTGTCACCACTGGTTGCCACTACCTCGAACACGCCGTTCTCAATGGTCAACAAGGAAACATCAAAAGTACCTCCACCCAAATCGTACACCAGAATGTTCTTCTCACCCTCCTTTTTATCCAAACCGTATGCGATGGCAGCAGCCGTAGGTTCATTGATTATTCGCAACACTTTTAGACCAGCGATGACACCAGCATCCTTTGTGGCTTGACGCTGTGCATCGTTAAAGTAGGCGGGAACAGTAATGACGGCGTGCGTGACTGGTTTGCCCAAATAAGCTTCAGCACTTTCCTTCATCTTACCGAGGACCATTGCCGATATTTCTTCCGGAGCAAACGTGCGCGTTTCCGAGCCAACCTTCACCTGAATGTATGGTTTGTCGTTCTTGTTAATAACTGTAAACGGGAAATGCTTGATATCCTTTTGAACGGACTCCTCATTGAACGTTCGGCCAATGAGTCGCTTCACGTCGAAAATGGTATTTTCCGGGTTTGTCGTCAGCTGATTTTTCGCAGCATCTCCGACAAGCCGTTCACCCTCGGCTGTGAATGCGACATACGACGGTGTAATCCGATTTCCTTGATCATTTGCAATTATTTCCACCCGTCCATTCTGAAACACACCAACACTTTGGATTTGAATAAGACGGTTTTTTAATTCTACTTACCATGAATAAGTTGTTCCCAAATCAATTCCAACAACAGTTCCGTAGTCTTCCTTCTTTTCTTCACTAACCACACAGTATAGAAAAAGGGAAACGGCGGCGAGTACGCGAACAAGAGACATCCCGGAGAATAAACTACAGCTAATGGGCGACGCGGCTATTAAATAGCGATCGACGCGATGTGTCGATAGCCTATTGGTCAGTGCAAAGCACAGGTAGGCATACGTCAACCTATTGCCCTGAATAAACAAGGTCAGTTCAACCGAGTCCAGCTCAAGGGTTTCATGAGTTACTCAAGAAAAAAAGTCTCACTTGTAAGTTTTCCTACCTTCAGTTCTTACGGCAAATCCCTGGTGTTGTCAATATTTTCCATAGAAGAGGAGAAACAGAGGAGGAGCAGTTATCCAGTGTATGGTCGCTGAAATTGTCGTCAAGACTAATTCCTAGGTAATCGGGCGGCTGAATGCACACACCCCAGACAGATACTTTTTGGGGTAGTGTATAACCATTGAGCGGGGTTGTCCAGTTTTGAGTGTGACAATGCGGTGATCATAGGGTATCATGAAAAAATCATGCCGGAATTTCCGACCCTGCAACCGGGTACCAGTCATGATGCAAATAAATGAAACCCGGAGGGATCTGGAGAGGGTGGGTTGGAGAACCCCGTCCGCTGTATGTGGACGAGTAAAGCCAATCGTGGCGGTAGGTTCAGATCAAGTCATTCGGCCGTCGAGAGCTGCAGGATGATGGCGCATACCCGCAGTTGTGAGCAGCTGATTCTTCCAGTATCCCCTGTGCGTGCAGGGTCTACAGAGCAAAGTCGATAATGGTGTAATGCAAACCTTGCTCTGGTGGTCTCATACATATTGAAGGTGTTTTCCAGTGTGCTAATCGACGACAATTTGACCACATTTTTGTTGCAGAGCCCGGTCTGACCTTGAGCGTGTTGCAATCGTATTGCCGGTAGCGGCTCTTGGCTCGAGCCACTCTTCGGACCTTGTGGCTCATCATAGATATGTGGCAGTTTGCTCCTGCAATGATGGATGGTGAAGTCTCCAAAGAACAACAACGAACTGGGATACGGCGTGAGATACCATGACCGTTCCACTCTAGCGGAAGATCTAAGGGAAGACCGCAGGATGGAGGTGAATGAGCGGACCAATATTCCAATACTAGGAACTGATTTGGATCACAAAGGCGGCGCCACCGGGTGGACCCGTGGAATGGTGGAAGACTTTGGCTGTCTGATTAACCTCTACCCTGGTTTTTATCACTGAGCTCCGTCGAAGAATTAGCGCAGCCCGGTAGCTTGAAGAATGTTTTCCTTCCCAGCGACAGTGTAACAGGCGGCCTCTAAGAAGCTTGGCTTCTTGGTATACTCTGATAGCCTGTGCGTTGTGTTCAGCGAGAATGTTCTCCCCTAGGACCTTCAAGGCGTACAAGAACCCCTGTTGGCCACGATATCTCACAGACAACAGTTCACAAGTTGAGCGGCGAAAACTGAGCGGGTTGTGTCCATATTCTTAATTGCTGTCTACTGGGCTGTCTCCGGGCTTATCTAATCCTTCCTACGGGGTTTGAACCAGACCAGAGTAGAACCGACACATCGTAGAAGAGAACGCGTGTCGCCCTAGGAAATAAGCCTGTTTTGGGTTTCAGAATGGTCAGGTTGTTTCAGGTCCGAGTATGCTTCCAAGCTGACATGGGCGGGCGCGAGCTCTAGGCCGCGTTCCAGAGAAAGTACTCCTCGGCTTGCACCACAAGGGTTTCGCTGCCTGTCCTTGGCACATCTAATTTGTCTGATGTTGTACTGTGTAATATATTCCAAGCCTCTGGAAGCAGGCCGCACTGGAGCACTTTTGAAGAGGCGTTCCGGTCTGTGGTTTCGTGGAACGCCTGCCCCAATGTTTGGTATCACCCACGGAACGCAGCGTGTCACCAGTAAGGGAGCCAGATAGACCACTAATGAACACGATGAACAGTAGCAGCTCAGGTTAGCGCTCTAGAGGTACTCCGGAGATAGCGTTGTTTAAGTCAGTGCTCGTTAATCGGATTCTGCCCGCCAACTTTTCTGTTAGCTACTTACGTGTACACCCATACCGTGCGCTCGACGTTTTTTATAGTCCCATTTGATGGCATTCCACACCACCGTCGTATACCCTTGCATTGCTTCCAAAGTTTTTATGTGCCAGCATGAGAAAACGCCTCAGATCACCTTTCGGAAGTTGCAAGCACTGGGTCAATTGAAGTCGCTGGACTAACACGGACTCTGTAAGTTTAATCAGCCAGGTAGCTGCTCAGGCGGGGAATACTTGCAGAGTAATTACGCACCGCGGGACCCTATTTATAAGGATAACTTGACTGACCAGAACACGTACTTTTGAAAAGGTCGGGTTCATTGCGTCAGCCCGTGTGGCTGGCGGCAGCTGACATCCCTTAAAATGGAGCGGCAAAAAGATTTCAAGCTCCCGACGAGCCACCTATAATCCACGTTGCTGCTGAACTATGTAGTGCTAGTTTTTTAAATGAGAGAGTAGTACCCACCTTGACTACAGAGGTAGCGGGGGCGGTATGTTCAATAATAATAATAATAATAATAATAATAATAATAATAATAATAATAATAATAATAATAATAATAATAATAATAATAATAATAATAATAATAATAATAATAATAATAATAATGTGGCATACCTTCAGGCATGATCATAAGCTTATGGTCAGAATAGTAGCATGATTGGCGGGGTTTGTAGGTACTGGGGATTTCGTGACAAAGGGACGGTGACGTAAAAAGTGGACAGGTCTCGTAGGTGAGTGTACAAGAACTATGCCTCACCCGCTTACCTAACATCAGGTTAGCCGAGCTAAACTTTACCCACCCTCTCCTCCCCTGTACCAAATAATCCAAAGACTAGCCTCCTTGCTCTCTGCCCAGAAGGCCAAGTCCTCACCTGTGGATTCAAATTCCACTGCATGTGACTCCTCCTCTCGGTGTGGCCTACCGTTGCTGCTCGAATCCGGAACTGGTTCCTGATACAACCCTTTGAGCAACTCTTCTCCAAATACCACTTCACACGTTTCTTTTTGGTAGGTGATTTTAGGGCTCCAAGGGCTTTCTGGCAATCCAGGGTATAGGGTCTAGCGGAGACTTTGCACCAGCGCTGACCAAAGTCGTTCAACAGAACGCTTGAACTCAAATATTGCGGCACCTATCAGATACCGCGCGGGTCGCCTGCCGTGCTTGCTGGATTTGGTTGGCATCAACGAGAGGCGCTGCGTTGATCAAGTGTTAACTACAGCTCCAATGGGGCGCGGTGACCGTTGTGTGCTGACGTTTGCTTTTATCTGCTACTGGGTCAGAAATCCGGAACCATAAATGTGGGTTCGGAACTTCTGCGGTGCAGACTCCTCAGAAATAAGTGACTACTTTGCACAGCTAAAACTGTGATCAGCTTCAGTGGAAGTGTTAAACAGGACCACTGTCCAGAAAATTCACGAGGCTGAAGCAAATATGTGTCCGAAAAAACCAGCGCGCTGCCGGAGGAACAAATAGCTAACCAGGGGGATTCGGCGTCTTCTGTGAAAGGGGCCCCTACTGTTTTCCTGAAGGTAACTGCAGGTGACAGAAGACGAGCTGGCTTTTCGTAAAATGCGGAACCGCTGTAAATCGCGACCCTGGTGATTATACTCAACAGCCCAAGGTCACTCGTTGCCAGGAGCGATTTTTCGGTTTTAGTTCAAGTCAACGGGCTTCATCACTGAACCAGGCCTACCTCATGCCCGATTGTTCTAGTTTCTTGGTTTTTCACAAATATGGTGACTTTTCCCCTAATAAGAGTGTTTCTTTGGTTGTGCCTTCCACCCCGTTGTGTTATTGCATGCGGCGTTCATCATGTCTCCGTTGGCATGTTCCCCACAAGTTGGGAAATAAACCTATCGTCATTATTTTCAATCTCTTGTGTGTATCTGCAGACTTTTTCAGACACTATTCTACCTTCACTTTTTCAGCCATTGACTTAGAACCAACCTATGTGGCCACTTCCGGGGCTCACAGTCCAATTGGGACAAAACTCCTTCCCGCGGTGTTTAAGCCTCTGTAGGAAAACCCCCGGAATCTGCTGTTTCCTCTATGTAAACTATTCAAGCGCTCATTTGGCGGAGACTCCCCTGCTGTTTTTAACCCAACTAGCTACCAGGCCCCACTCATAACTATCCATTCCTACGTAAGACGCCACATTTCAAGCCATCGGAGAGGCTCTCACCCCAATTGCCTGGTTAGGGTATGCGAGTAAAGTGCTTATTCGCCTGTTTAGATTTATGCCCTTTGCCACCACCCTAATGCCTTAAATTCTTGGCAGTTGGCATGTCTGCAGACAACCGCAGGGCACTGGTTGCCAATTCCTTGTCGACCGTGATAGAATGCTATTTCACTTTTGCTCTTATCCCTCCATTGGGAGAAGCTTATGTTCCATAAGCATGCGAATTTCTTGCAGTACGTCTCCAACCGCAGCCAACACATTCGAACGCATGAGCCCTTTGATAAAGTGACTGAGTTTCAATCAGTTCGCTGGATAGTAGCCAGGTAGATTTCGCCATGACTTGGAAATAGTGCGGATAATCGACCCAGGCCTCGTGCCATATTCAACTGCACACTGGCAGCACAACCATCGCATAGGCATTTACTTTCGAAACGTGGCTAATAACGGTCTCCAGACCCTGAAGTGGGCGTATGAATAAGTGTGTGCATCAGCATGCAGGCTAAAACGTGTCTTCTAAAAGATCTTCCGGCACAGCTAGCGAATGAACTCTTCACCTAGCCCCAGCCGCCTCTGGGATGCGTTCATTTCAATCGGCCGAAACTTCCGTTCGACTGTAGACATCTCGTTAACTTTTACTCAGCCATTTTCTGTTCAGTTCGCGTTCCCTCTTGTGCGTTGGCACCAACTCCCTCCCCCCGTTGAAACTTTACACCTGACTTTACTCCAGCAGCAACACTAGTGAGCCTCTACAGTTCAATGTACCCCGTGACTATGGGATCCCGCTACCATCTATGCGTATTACCGATTCCTCTATTTCATCATCCCCACTTACGCTTTTTGTGACCCTGGTCATAAGCCCAACAGTTCATGTCCGACAAGGCCTCATGGGTGGTTTTGGACTTCCGTTCAAATTGACCGGCCAGACTGCGGAAATCGTGCTACCGCTCTAGATTTGTTGTGCTGGTTCCTCATCTGTCGCACTTTTAGGTTTTCTCATCATGTAGTAGGAAGTATGCCATTTTGCCCTCCCTCGTTCGGTCTTTGCCCACCACCTTCAAATCTTAACGATTTGATCCTGTCTCAGCTTGATATTCTCAGCTAAGTGTAAGATAAACTTCTTGTAATTGTGTTTCATTTCCCATGCCGGTTTAGGCATGACCAAGTCAACATCGGATATTGCCCAGTGTTCATGGCTGTCTTTTTTTGCGCAATCCCCAGTACCCGCCAACCCCCTAGTCGTACTTTAATCTGACTGTAACCGTTTGATCATGCCTGACGGTATGCCACCCACTAGTTGGGGAATAAACATTATTATTATTAGGTGTAAGTCAGTTACTACTGTGACTGGTGAGTGTTTGGCGAGGAGAGAGCTGTGCCCGTCTTGTGGTTTTCTACTTTTCAAGAAGTGGGAGATCTAGGTCTTGGGTATTCCTGTTCGTTTATTTTTTCCCGAAAAGCATGGTGCAGAGTGGCTGGAGCCCACAAGCTCTGCGCTTTTATTCGCCGATCCTTCCAAATTAAATCATATTTAATCGCCATCTTTAAGCAGTTTGTAAGGTCCATTCTTGAATTTAGCCCTGAATTCGCCTCACAGCGTTCGCAGGCATGCTGGACTGCTGTGCAAAATATGCAGCGCTGGTTTAGCAAGTCCTTGTTTCCAGCGTCATCTACACTGCCGCGTCATCTTCTTTGTTTATTACTTGGGCTGGATCCTCCATGGCTGATACGCATCAGGTTAAACCTAATCCTTCTGCATCGCCTAATTTACCGACGGGCTTACATTGCTGACTGCTGTCCTGAATTTCCTTCCTGTCTTTCCTACAATATCAGCAACTCTGGAATTTTGCTCCCATTGTCGACCTGTCGAACTGTCTTTGGATAAAGCTCTTCTTTTGCCTGTATTCCGAACAATGAAACAAGCTCCCCTCCCGCTTCCGTAATATATCTTCTCACGTAGGTTCTCGAAACACCCTCGATCCTTACTTTTTATATTGAGGGAGCTGTGCATCTTTTGGGGCAACAGCTTACACCAGACATTTTCTTTGAAATAGACCCTAAGCCATTCTAATTTGAGCTCTCCCCGTACCTCTCCTATTACTTGGTCGTAGCGTGTACATTCACCAGCTTGAACACCCTAGCGTTAACCCACAAGTGAGACAACTACCCTAACAAGTGTTCTTGTCCATAAATCACTATCTTATCTATCTGTTGTGTAGACGTTCACCCGCTCTTTGGAGCGTAGTTGTGTTGCAGTGTCCAGCGCCTTCCATCGTAATTACTTTCATGTCCGCCTCCACTGACTTCGTTGTATTTCCTTGGATCCGTCCTTTAGCCTCTGTGCTCAGCCAACTCATTCTTAGTTCTCTCAAGCCTGGTCCCATCCCTGAATAACTCTGTGAGCTCTATGTAGTGTCTGATGCCTTTCTTTGACTAGATTCAGCTAACCTTGTCCAAACGAAAGCCCTATTTTTATCACTATTCAAAACCAATCCACTCCCTCTGACCACGTGTAGAGCACGCACATCAAATGATAGGTATGAAGATCGCAATGAATGGACTACTTGTTTGGTTCCACAGCCCACTCATTCACACATACACGTGATGCGCCTCTACTTGACACGGCGGTCCACACTAATGCTTCGCCGTCGTTTAACCATATTACACAGGCTCTGAACATCTACATTCTACTCCCACAACCCAAAAGGTAGCTACCGTGTCATTTTTCTCTGCCACTTGGCTCTTCCAGTGGTTGTTTGCTGTTCCCCTGTTCGAACTGACTAAGCTGTTTAATTGGCCTGGCTTCCCCCCGACCGGATAAAATATCCGGTAGCTGGAGTTATTCAGTAATGCACAAACCGCAATTATGGCTGCTTGGTGGCTTGTCACCTTGCAGGTCTGGTAGCAGGATTAAGGGATGAAAACCCCGTGTAGTGGGCGGGTACGCTTTGCAGGGAGGGCCGCTCTGTTACGTTGCGCCATGATGCATTCGTATACTTGCCACCCCTCCAGCAGCATGGGTGCATTGCCTATCGCCGTTGATTCTGAGCCTGGCCTTTAATTCTAGAAAAACCACAAAAGAGCACCGTTGTTATTTGTCTGTAGCTGGATTGGACTTGTACCGGTTGTCACTTGTCGGGCAACACCAAGGAATACAAGTGAATGACAGCAGTCCTTTCGATTTATTTAAAAAACATATATGCATGGGGTAGCCTGGAGGTACTGTGCGAGGCTCACGGCGAAGGTCGACGTGCAAGGAATTGCCACCTTGGTCTTGGTTGAGCTGCACCACCGCGGGTCCACTTCAGCATCCAGGCATAGCACACACGTGCTTCCCTCATGTTCTCTGAAGCTATCATATGCACAAAAAACCTAACTTCTTCATTATTTCCTGATTATCGGCAGTCACAACTAGCGCATAATGACTGTTCTTGCCATTCACCATTCGTTTCTTGGGGCTTAAAGCAGTGACCCGGTGACTGGCAACCCATACTCTTACCTTTCTATTGAGTTGATGTAATAGACTTCTTATCCATTATCTCTGAAGTTGTTGCCAAACGGATTATTATTTGCCTGCTGTCCCTGTTTACATTAAAGCCCCCTATGCACAACTGCAACCCTGTGATTAGATTATTTTTGCTGAGCCAAAAACTACAGCCACGTAATCTCACAATGTAATCGCCTGTTCCAACTAGTCCAACGGCTAGCCTCCCCACCTCGGCGGCTGAGTCCTTACCTTTCCAAACCTAGTCATCTACTCTGGCCCAGCTAGTACCTGGTTTCTAGGTCAGCCAAAAATACCCGCCTCTTCCTGAGCTTATTTAGCTTGCGGTCATTACCTTTTAGATTTATTTCTGTTGGGCACCGTTTTATCTGCTGCCTCCTTGCACTCGCCAGATGCTATTGCTGTCATTCTATTCCTTCCCCATTCCTCCGGTTTCCAAACTTCAACCTTCAGCTGTAGTTGTGCAGACGCCCCGTGCACCCGTTATTCACTTAACCTGGTCTACACTCACGTGGTCCTCTTAATGACTGGAAATTTTCCGTGGCTTTGCATCGGCCTGACTCTATCTGTGTCAATCTCCCCGTCTAACACAGATCCAGCTACCATGGAAATGCTTGTCGCCTGTCCAATTGCGGCAACCATGACGACCATTGTCAAGCTGTCCAGAAGCCGAAGTATATCAGTGCAATGATGGCATGACACTCCCATACCCAGTCTGATGGCACTCCCGAAACTAGTTTCTTCAGTATGTCGACCGCAATCCCGCTCACTTGAGACTGCAATCGCAACTACAAAAATTTTTCACCTGACTTCAACCAACTCACTCTACACCACTGAACCTGTTGTTCGGGATTAACCAACCTAGTCCCCTGCCGTAATTTCGGGTTTCCTTTTCCACATATTCAATTTCCTTTAGGCGTTCGTTGGGCCCTCTATATTGCCGCTATCTCCCCATCAAATCTATCCCTTACACATGACCCCCCACAATAGTGACACCAGTGAGTTTACTCAGCTTCAATTCAAACCATACACTTGAGACAAAACTTGCCATTTGTCTCTAGATCGAATTCCTCAATCTTCATCTCCATTTTCGCTTTTTTTGACCCTAGCCATTTACTCGACCGCCCAAGGTCACGCGTGGCCAGCAACGGTCTTCAGCTTTAGTTCATGTCAGCCGGCCCTACCTTTGAACTAGTCGTACCTCATGCCCGTTGTCCTCGTTTTTTCGGTTCCCATGACTGCGATGACTCTTCACGTAATAAGCACGCCTCTTTGGTGGTAACTTCCTCTCCGTTATGTATTTGCCTGCCGCGTTTATGTTGGAACGACCCGATCATGCTTCAATTGACAAGGTCCCTACAGGTTGGAAAATAATCCTATTATTATCGTCATTATAAATTCCCGGCTATTGTGTTCCATTTCTCATGCCGGTTTAGGCTTGACCAAGTATGCTGCCCACTGTTTATGACTGTCCTCTTTTCGCGCAATCCTCACTAGTCGTCAATGTTATCCAGTCGTGCTTGGTCTGACTGTAACCGTGTGGCCACTAGTTGGGAATAAACAGTATTAATAATAATAATAAGGTTTATTCCCAACTTGTGGGAAGCATGCCGTCAGGCATGATCATAAGGTTACCGTCAGGATAAAGGCATGACTAGCGGAGACTGTGGGTGCAGGGGGTTTTGGGAAAAGGGACTGCGTCTTGGGCGGTGGGCTTTATCCACTGTATACGCGGTCACCGCTAAACCGGCGCGAGCAGGGAAGCTTTTCCTCGGAGAGAACATCGAGCAAGATTAGATCGTTAGGAGTTAAAGGTTGCGGGCAAAAACAAAACGAGGGAAGGCAACACAAGAGGCCTCCTGCCTGACATATGACAAAGTGCGGAAAATGAGAAACAAGAAGATCAGATCTGGTGAAGTAGCAGAGTTAGCGTCATCCAGCCGGTCAAATTGAACTGGAGCCTAAAACGACCGCTGAGGCTTCGTGGCTTTGGACTGTTGGGATCATGGTCAGGGTCACAAAAGGCGTAACTGGGGATGATGAAGTGGAGGGGCTAGCAAAGCGGGTAAATGGTAACAGGAATCTCAGAAACATGGTGTACAGTGAAACTGTAGAGACTCACTGGTGTCGCTGTTGTGGAGTCGGGCATAATAGTTCCATTGGAAGAGTGAGTGAGTGAGTGGTAACGCACGAGCCGAAAAGTGAACTGTATAGAAAATTGATGATTTTTTGTGGGGAACACAGACTGAATGTCCACCGAAACAGCTACTTCGAACGGCAGGTTCAGCGGTTTGGAATGAACATAGCATGGGAGCCAGGTGAGGAGCATTATTCGTATTTGAGGTTAGTGGAACGAGTGGACGAGAGAAGGACGTCGAGTGACTGAAAGAGAAACAGTTGCGGGTGCGCTATCAAACTGGGTATGGCAGCGGCATGCCATCATTGGCCTGGTATACTTGAGTTTTCGGACAGCCCCTTAACAGACATCACATTTAAGGTCATTGGGCTTGGATGTGCAATTCTCTGAGCGTGGATAACAGCCAACTAGTTCGTCCATACCTGATATTGCCGGAGTTCAAAGCTTGGGAAGACGAGAGGATGGGATGAAGTTAACAAGGCATGGTGGGTTTGAGGAGACATCAGAGAAAGACTAGACGTTTGCCGCTATTAGGGTGGGGACAGCAAGTGATTATAGGAGATGGGGTAGGGATGGATTTGTACTTAGTGGACTAGGGACCAAGCAAGGTTTGAGTTGGTTACCACATGATGTTAAATTACAAGTGATCTAGTGCAAACCGGTACAAGCTTGCAGAGAGGTAGTGGGTTAGGGAAATGAAACGTTTATAGACCGACGGGGATGAACTTCTGAGGTGACGGACTAGTTTATCTGATAATTATTACTTGAGTTGGACAGAACGATAACCTGGGAAGGAAAGTAAGTTTAAGAGAAATAGTCACCAGTCCCCGAAGCACTGCTATCAGCTTCAAGCTAACAAGTGAGCATTCGTTTAATGATGACACTGACGAAATGGTTTCCGCGTTTCCCCGTGAGGCTAGAGCCCCACCGTTCAAAATAATCTGGCCTACGAACAACCGCTTTCCAAAAACGCATTCGACCTTGGCCTAATTCGTTTGTCTGCGTGACTTTTGACCGTTGTTTATGCTTCCCAACTTGTGGACTAACCCAACTGCCTACGTGCGTCATGATGCACTCCACTGCAATTTTTAATTTTTTCGCCGAACCCATCTATTTATTACGAATTTCTTTTATTTTTTTGTTAAACAGACGAAAGCCCAGTTTTTTCTTTTTTCATCGTCTGTAGTTTACAGCGTTGTCAGTTAAGTGGCATAACAGCCCAGCAGCAACAAACAGAAAGCAAAACTGCAGTTGTGTTGATTTCCTGAACTAAAGACTATGCTCAGAACCACCGGCGATGGGCAAAGCACCCGTGCTACTGGAGGTTCGGCGGGTTTACAAACCCACCACGGTGCAACGCGACATAACGATCCTCCCTGCAGGACGGGTTGCCCTGTTGCTGAGTGTAAAACTTGGTTGGGATGCTCAAAGGTGGCCTGAAGTAGGTCTTAGAGAGTGTCTGGACGTCCAAGCGCGTAATACGGGAAAGAATGTACCGGTCCCTCAGTGGAAAGACGAATGCCTTTTGAGTCGATTTTCCACTGTAAAGTGAGAAAGACGTGTTTGAAGAGAGCTAGATCATTTTTGGTATCCACCTTCGTGGGGTCTTCTAAACCATTCTCACCAAGCACGACAAACACGTTCGTTGAGTCTCCTCCGAAATAAATAAAGACACACTCCTCGTTATTTAGGGAAAGGTGCTAGCCAGGGACTGCTGTTAGCTGCGTCCACCTCCATTTGGAGGGTGCCGGTGTTGGAACTCCAGGATTTCAAGTCGCACGCAAGAATTATACGTGGACTGGTAAGCGCGTCTGGAAGGTCCTTTACGTCGATCAAAAACGGTGCAGGTGCAGGTGCACAGCCTTGAGGAACTCCGGTGGAGACCAGTGACATAAGAGAGTGAATCAAGCCTCCTTTCACACAGGCTGTTCCATGTGGGTAGAGTTTCCCCAAGAATCCCTTGGGACTGGAGCCTATAAAGCAGCGGAATTTGTGAGACGCGGCCGAAGGAGTGGCGGCTTGTGAGGAGTGGAAAAATATAGTCCCTCGTCTTTTCTTGGGATAGTCTGTCCACAAATAGCAGCATGTTCGTCACGCTAGAACGGTTTTGGAGGAACCAATGTTGCGCTGGGAGTATCAGGTTGTTGGTACTTCGGTGATTTAAGATGATGCGCTTTATAATGCGTCCGGTCGACCTGCTCAGCATACCCGCGACTGCCGGGCCATAAGCGGTCACTAGTTTTGCAGATTGGCGAGACAATCGCTTCCTTCCAAGCGGAAGGAAACTTAATACTGTGATCGATCACTGGTAGCTCTAGTGCATTTATTGGTACTAGATCAGGTGGCTGTTGATCTGCTCGTCGAGCTTAGCAATTGACTTGCAGCCGTGTCCTTACCAGCGGAAGAGACATATTTAGTGCGCTTTTGGGTGGGTTGTTTTTTCTCTGTGCTTGCGTTTATATAGTTCGCAAAGATAGGTCTTGAGCGAAAACCTGATTGCTAATCATTACCACACTTAGGTTCCTATTTGTTCGATCGTGATCTGTGTTGCGCGGTGGTCCGTCTTCCTGGTGTCTGATTGGTTGGTGGGTTAGCTTCGAGTGTTATTAGTTTCGTGTCTTCATCCTGAGTGGTCCATATTCAACTCGCTGTTTACAAGTGTGAGCCAGGCCGGTTGGTTTACAGTGGGGCTTCGGTTACTTTTGTCCGATTTTTTAGTTGGATTGGGTGGTTCCTTATGAGAGCTGTAACTACCGGTCTAATTGGTCGCATTTTCGACACGGATGTTTGTTTTACTTCCACTTATTATTCTTTTATTCCTTGTTCCGCTCAGGGTTTGATGGTTCTAGATTTCCTTTGTTCTAAGGGGTTGACAGACAGGGTCGATCTCAATGCGCCTGTCTGCTGCTTTATTAAACCGCACCACACCCCTATGAATTCGCGTTCTTTCTTTGTTCTTGCTTGTCCTAGAACGCTGACTCGCCAAAATGGTTAACAGATTTAGTAGTTCTGCACCCATTTCAAGCCCAAGGTTTCAAAGGGGCCCCTGCGGCGCGCCTATCCGCTTCCTGCCCTGGTGCCTAAGAGGCCCGATTTCATTTTGCACGGTTGGAGTAACGCATCTGAGAGTTCTGTCTGCACTGACCTCTTATCGCTAAGAGATGTATATTATTAACGGCGGTCAAAAATTTGGATGACTGGTGTTTGCAGCTCGTGCAACGTTGCCTTCCGGATTCCCAGATTCGCCGCTGTTAGAACACTTGCGGCGAACTTACGTTTGGTCCTGGGCTTCTGGGCATCGTTTGGATGCCAAGGTGCCTTAATTAGGCCCTGTCAAATCACTTGTGAGTCGAAGGCACTGCGAAAGAGCATTAATTTTGGTGTCATTCCAGAGAGGCTCGTGTGCGCAGATCTGCACGTTGAATTCATCAAGCGGGTTTTAATTGAGCAAGTTTCACCTGGCTTATTCGACGGTGGTTGGTTCCAATTCGCGCTTGTAAGGACTCCAATGTCGTCCGCGATCAGTGGCCAACGTACGTACGGCGTCGTCGGATTTGCGGCTTTGGCCCTCAGTGTCATGTGTGATGACTCCGACCAAAATGTGATACGCCGCTTTCACTGAGTGGAGCGGGAGTCTGATATTTTGCAAGCTTCCGAAGAATTCTCCACGACTGCTGTTACCACGTTTGCCTTGTGTGATTAAAACCTCAACACGTTGCTGTCTTTTTCGTTAGCTGGCCAGTGGTTGTGGGACGCTCGCAGCAGTCCCAGATGTGGACGTCAGCCCGTGTGAGTGACATTTAATTCAGGAAATTCATAAACGAGCACTGCTGTTTTCTGTTTGTAGTTGACTCACCCGGTTGTGCCGTTTATCTCGTGATGCTGTAAAATACAGTAGAAGATAGACTTTCTCCTCCCATGATTTATTCTGAAATACATGTGGTATCCTGCACACACTCTGCAACGTTCACGGGGCTTATCGATGCGCAAAGCTACTGCCACCCTCGTCTTGCCTGGGACTGCACTAGGCTGAGTCCAACTCGTCAGTCAATATTACGCAGACTTTTGTCCCTCCGGTTCCCGAAAATGGTCATATATAAAATGTAACAACCTTATTGTTTCCTGAATGCTAGCCAGCGAGCATGGGCCATTTTCTAACCATGCACCGCTCGTTGCTTGTGGCTGATAGCAGTGATTCAGAGACTACCATTATTCATGTTTTTTAGGGATCCGCGGTCATATTTCTTGGATTTTCCTGTTGATGAAGTCCATTTCCCACATAAACCAGACTCAACTGATCCCACCCCATTCCATCCTCTTCTCAAGCCTCAATCCTAGACAGTAGCATTTTTGAACGCCCAGCACAGTCGTTATCCACTCTGTCTGGTCCCTACTTCATGTATACAGGGATTTTTAAATGAATTAAAATTGCTCGTTATTCTGCATTTGCTCGGCTTTAGGTGCGCTGATCTCCTTGGTTGGCCCAAGGTATGCAGCTTTTCTATCCGAGCACCGCATCCTTGACACCCGTTACGGGGTGGACAAGAAACCGAAGCATGCCAATGTAATAATGGCACAGCACCGTTTTCTTCCTAATCTCGACAGATCCCTCTTGACCACTAGTTTTTTTGCTTGAAACCACAAACAAACTGTCCACCTGTCCCCAACCGTCTTCGTAAAGAGTTCGTTCTAATCTGCTGTACCCTTTCTTTGGAATTAATTATCTCGACGCCCCACCGCAGTTTCAGTTTCAGGAGGCTCCCCTCTGTGCGTAATTTTTTCTGGTAGACTCTGTCTGAGCAGACAGATGGGGAGGCCTGTGTCCTCATACCAAAAGAAGTGATTATCAGAGTTATTATCGTGTTAGAATCACTCGTAAACCTCTGATAATTCGTACGCTTCCCAGAAAGTAATGGTTACTTCATGTAAACTTCACTCACGGTATGCCGCTTAATGGACAAATAACCTAAATTTTTCCGCAGCACGGTTTGGCATACGCTCACAAGTGTGAAGTTGTGAAGTGTTGCTACAGGACTGTTGATTCTTTTCTTCTATCCTTATTTTGTACAATGTTATTCCCAGTTTTTGTTATTCCGCCTTTGCGCCTATACCAACTTTCTTGTTTTTGACCTGAACGTAAACCGTTCTTTGACCTTGTCATTGCACGTGTTGTTTAAGTCAACACGTGGTTTCGTTGTCTTGTTGACACGTGCCTTTGAGTCGGTGTGGACTTTGGGATCCTTTAGGAATTAGCAGTCCCTAAACTGGTGTATAGAAACCGGCGTAGTCCCACGATATGAGGTTTGTAAAAGCTTTATTATTTTTATTATTGTGTTTACAGTACCGCATTCGTAGACAAACCTCCATTTGAACGCTTTGGCTTTTGGGGTTTTGCGCGTAACTCAACGTGGTCCAACAGATTGCTGGAAACAATCTATAAGGACTGGGTGAAGTCATACCCAAATCTCATGCTTTTGGACAAACCAAGTGACGTGGTAGATAAATTTGTTAACCTCGGCAATTGTATAGGTTCCGATGGGCTTACTTTTCAAATCGAGAAAGCCAGGGCAGCTTTTGCCAACGTTCGGCATCAATGGCGCCATTGTGATGAAAGTTTCGTCTGCCAAGGGGGGAGTTTGCACTGCAGCAGTTTGATCCATGCTGCTTTATGCACCAGAAAGGTGGCCTGTACTCACAGAAGACATGCAAACGTGTAAGTGTTTTACCGTCGGTGTCTCCGAAGCGTTGTTTGGGTCCGGCAGGAACATAGAATTAGTAACCCCGAGGTACGTCAGATGGCTTTTTGTCTTACAAACGATAAGCAGAAGGACAACAGTCAATGGGTATTTTTGAGTTTTGTTTACTGAGATTGTTTGCCTTCTTCTGAGAAAGGTCGATTGCACGTCAGTTGGCATACAAATGGCTCTCCTAGTAACGGCATTCAAAATAAAAGTGGAAAATAATTGCAGTGTCTAGTTTCAATTGAGTAGAAAATGAAATCAATAAAACGTTAACAAACCTGAAAAAACAGTCATAATATTTGGCAATCCTGCATGCGGAAATTTGTCGGCTCCCAGCTTGGTTCCAGTTTAGCTCTTAATACGCCAGACTAAGTTTGACGAAAATTTTTTATTTAAAATTAACCAGCTAATTGGACCAAATTTGACGATCTACGGGCGTTGGTAAACACACAAACGTCTCCAGCATGTTCAACACCTCCGCTGGTGACGGGTGGCACTTTTGAAAGCAATTTTAGAAAGTACTTAAAATCACTAAAACTTTCTTGGTTTAGTTTATTAACATTGTCAATCCCCAGAATGCTTCTCATATTCTTCGTTCTGTAAGACTGAATGCTGACATTACAAGCTCCTGTTCGTAAAAAGTTGTTTGCCACAGGGTAAAATCATTATTGCCAACTGCCAGAAATATCCTTCGAACTCACTCAAGTGTAGGGTGAGTGAAGTGACCTACCAACCAGAAAGTTGACAGGACTTAGCACTGTTATCCAGCAACTTACAATAAGCAGCGGCTTTTCTGTGTCGGTTGTGGACAAGCTTAAGCCGCACCCGCAACCAGCGAATTAAATCTTCCTGAAAAATACATGCAGCAGACTTGTGAGTTTCGGTGTATTCTCTGATGTAAGAAAACTTGTATTAGGCAAACGTCGATTTGTATGTCACTGGCATAGACGTCACTTAGCTGAAAGTTATCCACAGCTCCACCAACTCACTCTATTAGTAAGATATTGTAACGATGGATCCCCAAACCAAGTGGTTAGCGCGCGACAAGTGAATGAGCGCAGAGTAAACCAATGTCGTAAATTAAATTGGACTGGGATACCACTAGGTTCGATCGGTGCGTAGTGTACAACGACAAGCAAAGTATTCAGAAAGTGGTAATTTTATGATCGACCAATTACATACTGACCGTTTGACTTATTGCAAAAAATATTGTCATTGGTTTTGCTGGTGGCAAGTCTTACTCAGTAGATTCGTTTTGGGAGTGCTGTGGGATCACCACAGCAGACGGTATCTCATTTATCTAGCCGTCGGACTGATGCCCATTTTTCGGAAATAACACGGCCAAATTGTTTGCAAATATGTGGGCATATAATATGCATTTGTTGGTGAAACGCAGCTTGTATCATGTCAATCAGGATTCACTGTACCTACGCTTTTCCAAGACTTTCGTCTTTGTTGGCAGTTCACTTTCTGGCGCGGCTGCCAAAATAAGTCGATGGGATTCAAGAGACCGTGCTGGAGATTGATTATTGATTTATATTATTGATTTATCGAACATATTTAAGATGAATTTTAAACACACCAAAAATAAAAGGATAATATTTAAGTCCTAACTGAGTGTATTTTTTGGATGAATAAAATTCGAATGTCAGACAGGTTAACTGAGAAGACTTTAATTCGAAAAGGACGTAGGTGTCATGAACCCATCGACCGAAGATATATTTAATCTATAGCCTTGTGACGTCCACAGCGATAAGCTAATCCGAGCATTTCACTTGAACTTTGCCAGATGTACGAATACGTGTTAGATTGCTCCAAACATCTGAGGGAGAATGACACTATTGTGCTGCTCTAATTTTCTTCTGCTATTCTCAAGCAAACACGCGGTTTGAAACTTGAAGCTCAATTGGGGCTAGCTCCCGTGAATTCTCTTTTTATTTCTTGCTTTCAAGTTTGTTCTACTCCAAACTTTCATATACCTTTTGTGGAAGGAACCTTTCAAATTATGAAGTGGTTAGACTCTGACTAGAACAATCTGTCGGCGTGTATAATCTATAAGTAAAG
This sequence comes from Clonorchis sinensis, assembly GCA_003604175.2. NCBI lineage: Eukaryota > Metazoa > Platyhelminthes > Trematoda > Opisthorchiida > Opisthorchiidae > Clonorchis > Clonorchis sinensis. Next base: position 11,923,532 of record CM030369.1, on the reverse strand, counting down.
CGAAGAAACGGGGGATGAATCTACCAAAGTTGTTAAAATGGTTTTGGTGCATCAATTCACTTTAGGGGGCAAATAGAGATTGTATCATTGTTGCTGGATTATGGCAAATGAAGGTAGTGGCTCCATAGAATTAGGTGGCCTGAATATCCAATCAGGTTGTATCGTTCCCATTCTTGATACCTAACTTATATTTCCTTCAAAGAAGGAGCGTATATTCATTAGTGACTTCCGGGTTCGTTTCTAGTAATGCTAACCTTCAGCAGATGCTGTACTGCTTTTTTAACGTAGAATCACTCAGGTGTGGGGGAAATCTTATGAAATCATAAAACAGTTTGAATTGTGTCGTCGATTTAGAGCTTCGTTGGTTCAGGGTTCCCAGTTTCCTCGAGGGGGGGGGCCGGATCAGAGTTCCGGCTGTTGCCGCAAATGTAAAGAATTTGCTAAAATGTATTTCGTATTTCAATAAAGTGCTGCGTGATGCAACTAGTCATTCGGAATCGGATAGTGGCCGTATTTCAACACCTCATAAGCCAGAATAATCTGGAAACGTGCGGAATTTGACAATACTCCTCTAGCATCCTGATTTTTCACAAAGTAAGCTATGAACAACGCGTCAAGCCACTAGGTGAACAGTTGTGTGTGTTCTTTGTTCTGTGTTGTGTTCTTTGTTACGACATCCCACTGTTGATTATGGATTTTGAGATTCTGAAATGGTGTGCAAATCCAGAGATTTTGAATTGAACTAAACACAGATTTGTGCGCTACCAACTAAAGGAAGCAGCCTTCTGCTGCGGAGTTGTTTATCAGAAACACATCAACTAAACTGTTACTGACCGTGGGAGAGGAAAAATAAAACTCTCATATGCACTTTGTTCTTAAAAAACTGAATATGCGTCTTCCTCTTGAACGCGTTTTCTTGAACTTTCCTTGATAATCACGGACCATCAGGCAAATCTAAACAAATGCTACAAAGCATTCCCACAAATTCTGTAATAAATCCCACCTTCCATTAGATCAAGTCGGAGTTACGAGAAAACCACATACTACTTGCATGCCTCATCAGTGGTATCCACCGTTGCACAAATAGAGTTCTAAATACACGGAATAACTAGGAGAACAAGCGAGGATACCGCAAACACCCCGTGTATGACAAAAATTTGACAAACGGCTCACTAAACAGAACAGGACCATCCCCCATATGGAATCACATTCAAATTCCGAGGTACGAAAATACCGACATCATGCAGGCGAATAGTACAAAAGTACCTCTGGTATGCATACACGTGCCTCTATCATTGGTTAGCGACACCGACAGTTTCGCTTTGAGCACATACAGCAAGCTAGTGGACAACAAGTTATGACATTTCTTTAGTTTTGCCTTTTCAAATAATATGCTGCTTTATGCTCCAAACTCCATTAGTTCGTTGCCTGCTTTCTGGAAAAACACAGGATCGTGCAAAATTTCCATAAACAGAGATGCCGTTCTACCGGATGCCCTTTTTGTTTCCAAGTATTTACAAAAATTCCTACACGTTTTAGGGAATTTAGGTTGATTCAGCATGCGAGTTCTCTCATGATCTCTCTTAGTTATCCTCATGCGACGACAATTTGCTGTTTTCCATCCTTACCCGCCGAATAATTCGAAGATTTCTGAATACCTCAATTATATTTTATGGGTTTTCCGGATAACTGAAACGGAAATGTCTGCATATTTCCATCATAAACATCTGTGACCATTACGTATAACATGTCGCTTTGCTACATAATCCACAAAGGAAGATATAGCTTACTCATTTAAAAAGCGACAATCGATTTTCGATAAACAGTATTGCAACTCGATTGATTTTTGAATGCCATGTATGTTCGTTACGTTATTCGCGTACAAAACGACAGTGCGGTTGTTGCTAGCCTAATCTCAGCTTTATAGTTACATCAAATGCATACATGTTTGTCCTCGTAATGCGTGAATTCAACTTGTGTATCCAGGTTGGGAAGCACAATATGTTCAGTCGCAGTTTAGGTTATCTGCAAACGGTAAAACATCATGTACAAAACGTGTTTTGCAAACTTTAGTAATATAACTGAATTTGGCCGGTCTAACGACATACCGGAGTTATAAACACCACACTGACTAACTCAGGATCGACAAATCCTCAAGAGCCCATTTTTTGGCCTACATTTTTTGCTTCAACTAGTTTTGTTACATTATCCACTTCACGGTGATCATTTTTTTAAATAAATGAGTGATTTGGTGCCAGTCAATAGTGTTTTCTGGCCTGGATTTCCTTCGAGTTACTTGGGCGTTTGGCGTGTATCTTGTGGACTGGAGAAAAAAATCTTCAAACAAATCAATAAATGTCAGGCATAAATTAGCGCTACATTTATTTGCCTAAAACTTGGGGACGAAATAAACCCGCTTCGTCGTATGGGCTGTCTTTGATCAGCCGTACTGATGCCTGAGAAACGTAGGAACCCGTTTGAACGAGGGTATCACGTGATATTTTAGGCAAAACTGTGGGGAATTATCGTTTGATAATGCTTCAATAAAATTGCATGTCAAACGTTCATACACAGGATGAGATCTTAGAGAGACAATATTTTGGTCTATACGATCGTATCGCTAAAATTGTCAGCTTTTAAAAATTGTATAGCTTTCTTTTGAATAGCAGACGTGCTATCTGCATGCCAAAGGCGAAAAAGCTGCATTTTTCAGTCTCCTTAGACTTTTTATTCGGCTGCAAATGATTTTGGGCTATCTCTCGGGTTAATTCACATGTGACTAAATTCAATATCAGCTGAAACAGCTGGGACCATTTGTTAATTCGTGTTTTTTCAATCGAAACGGTTCACCTTGTAAGGTTGCTAAACTTGGAGTTTATGAAATGCACCAAGGAGAACTTATAACCAAGCACATTCACTAATTGTTTATGGAAAACATTTAAGGGAAATTTTAGCGAAATACACTCATTTCCAAACAAATTTGGTTTTGCGAGAGACTCATCTGGAACCCAGCTAAATCTCTCGGTTGTGATGTTTCCAGGCAACTGAATGTACTGCACCAGGCCGCCTAATGTTTCAGTCGCCTCGATATTCGAGATATCGCGATACATGTATATTCGTAATGCACTAGTCATAAGGTTGCTGAAACTTTTTCGACAGCCCACGACCGGTTTCACCCTTCTTGGGGCTCATCAGGTAGGCGCAGTCCCCGAGTTTCCGTCGACCTTATGTTCTACTTGAAACCAAATTGCACGAAAGTAGCGAAATACAATCATTTGCAACCAAATTTGGTTTTGCGAGGATCTCACCTTGAACCCAGCTGAATATCTCGTTTGTAATGTTTCCAGGCGAAACCGGTCGTGGGCTGTTGAAAAATTTTCAGCAACCTTATGAGTAGTGCATTACGTGCAAACATTAAATATTGTTGCAAATCCCTTCTGAGCGTTACCCTGCGGTCCTTTGTGTTGTGTTACTATGTTTTGACATATATGTCGTCTGTTAGAACAGCATACATACGGATTATAAACGACAATTTAAAAAGTTTTTTACCTCTGTACCTGTATATATACGACAATAATTGTACAAAATAGACATTAAACAAATTAAAACTAAAAATTGAGCACCAGGAAGAATTGGACTGCAATATAAAATGAAAGATAATATCCCAGAGGGAAATCTCAATTCAAGAACGACTTTGCTCATGTCATTTGCAAATGTTGTCAAAACAGGAGATAAATGACTTTTCATTGTTGAGACAGTACACATGCCAATAATTCTTCAAACAATCGTATTCGCAAAAAAATTATTTTGGCCGGCTGGTTCTGATAACTTATGTTCAAAGTCACCCAAAAATTTTATGCATAGAAATACTTGTTCTCCACAGGGAACTTTAAAAACCTGTGGTTCCTCAAACGGACAAACAAATCCATGTCGATAGGGACCGGCACATGCGTGTTTGGCTTGGAAACATTTGAATGCGTGAAAATATACTTAGCTCACTGGGATTTACTGCCTACAACTTCGACCAGGATGAGGTCAATGTCCGGATAATGAAGGTTCTGGCAAGGTTCTTCAGTACGCGTAAGTTGTGGCGTTAAAAACAAAGTCTGCCGAAGCTATATGAAAGGCCAATGTAAGAGTGATGTTGGTCGGTCTTTCAAAATGAAAATCGATCCCCAATGCAAAGAATTTAATTCATAGGACTGCAAGAGTTGGCTGGCTGCAGCTGGTACGCAACGCAAATCGTCGGGGCAGCAGATCACACTAACCAGGCTGCGCTTGTTGGAACATATATTGCCTATGTCCAGTAGAGGAAACAGCTTCTCTTCTCTAAACGTTCTGCGAGGTACAGGCCATGACATGCTACAATGAAATCAGAATGGTTACGCTGAACCTGGGCACTGTGGGATCATTACGTTTCCGTGCAAGGAGTCCACGTGGCTTTCGCCGCACGCCGTCCAACACCCTGTAGGGTGTGAAGCCACAGATTCCAATGGCTTGCTAGCTGACCTTCTCTGACCGGATTGCCTAGATAAATTTTGCTTGTTGGTGTACGACGAGCTTATATATTGGTTGTGTTTCGCAAAAAATGCTGGATTTTGATGACCTCTTAATAGAAGAAGTGTTCTTTTTAAAGAGGTTGAAAGCTCTGCATAACTTATCCCTTGTTCTCCCTCACTAAGGGCAAGGAATTCATCGGACTAGGTCCTCTTGTTTTTGTACTAAGAGTGGAAACAATGAGCCATTGCTTGGTGCTGGTGAATTGTTGTCTTTGATGACGACAAGCGATGAAAGGCCGTCCGGACGCCAGCCATCCACAGAATGGTCAAATTAACCAGTTATTCAGCCGACCAATCAAAAGTTATCTCCCGATCGATCACAGGTAGACCATAACTAATTTGCTTCACAACGTTGGTGCTACTTTGATTGGTAACGAAATATTTGCAGCCAAATGTCGTGTACCGGATATAACCACAGTCGTTTGTGAGAAACCGGGCTAAGATGTTGCTGGATATCAATGTCCTCTGTTGCGTTGCAGGCGAGTCACCACACCTACACTTTCGTCTTGATGTTGTTCTTATTTCCGTGTCAAACGATTCGTCTGCATTCACACACAATCAGTTTGATTTCCCTCAGGTTAACGCGTAAGGTAAGTTATGGTTTTTGGCAGCTGATAGCACAGTATAAAACACTCCTGTCAAACCACAAGAAAGAGCTGCTGAAGCCCTTTGGATTTCTCCTACTGGGATCGATGTAGCAGGGTGTTATATTACCGTGTTTAAAACTTGTGCATTAACCAACCAGTAGTATTTTTCAATAGAAACGCAATGCACGTTGATGATGCTCCGCCAAGAATGTGAAATCTCAACTTCAACTCGGGCCACAGCTCAGCTTTGGACCTAATCACGGTGCGTGTACACTCCTCGTATCTGGAACAAAGACAGCCTGTCCCAGAATTTGCCCTTTTATAATAAAAAAAGATCCTACAATTTGGCGTGAGAAAGTGTTTGAATGGTCTGCGTATCACACATGACATGTTATCAGTTCTAAACATCAGTTTGATATCTAAAGTTACGTTAGACAGGAACAGGCTGTTTGCGTGGATGAAGGATAGTTGTGTCAATTTCATTACACAGACACCCGCTTCGAAAACCAACATACACTCTGGGCAACAGTTTGGTGCCCACACTTTCTCCATAAGCTACAACTTTTTGGCTATGATTTATTCAGGTGCTGTTTACCGACGATAACTGAAGTCGCCTCTTTTTCCGGGATTTTCCGACTTCCTTCTAAGCCCATCTCTTTTGAGGAGTCAGAAACATTGCAAGGATAAATATTTTACCTACTCATGAGTAATCGCATCGGGTACTCGACACATTGTTAACACCCTAATCACACCAAATTACACCTTGTCTCTAGGTCCATTCAAACCCCCTGAACGCAATGGACAGTTGTTAACTTTTCATCAGTGACGCTAAGAGAGTTGGGAAATATCGTGCAATACACAGATGTATGGAGTGGGTTACACACAAAGCTTCCTTTGATGATACGTGTATTTTGCGACCTTTATGGATTGCTCCTACAGATTTGTAACGGTATAAAGGTTTGTTTGGACGTTTTTGAACCCATTGCATTTTTGCTTTGTCATCCTTCGTCCAACTAGAGACACAATCAGTTGTTGTCCGTACAAGTTGTGCGGACAACTCCATCGAACAACTCCAGTTTACCTGTATGAACTTGACGGATGCCAGGTTAAATTTTTATTCCGCAGTGAAAGGAACCTGCCAGAATCCTTCAGTTTTGAATAAGCGTCAAATAGTATTAGAATTCAGGTGTCATCTTTTTGTACAGCTATGGCGTGACTGTACTGTGGAACAAATCGGCGAATCCCGTCACTCTTAATGTCAAGAAATACTTATTCAGTGGCTGACCTCAATGTAAGCGAAGCCTCTTAAAACGTGTTCTCCAATCTTGAAGCAGACTAAAGAATTATACAGAGGGCACCAAAGGTAACGGTAAAATACTGTCCTCCAGATTGAAGAGCTTGTCTGGTTTTGGAAAACTTTAGAACTAGTGGTTATCACCACAAATAAATTGACCCAGTGTAATTTCCGAGGAGAGAGAAATTCCACGAATGAGCATCAGAGTGCCGTGAAAAGAATAACCGTTTGAAGTTTTCTGTGTGTTGAAACATGGACACACGCATTTAGTGCTATAACACTGCATCTGAGAGCACATTCCAGCAAGCTAAAACTAAGTAAAAGGCTTTCAAATAATCCGGAGAATAAGTCTAGGGTGTGAGCGGATGGTTGTGCTCACAAACCGCCGTTAATTATGGAAAGTTAATCAAAATTGGGCGGCACGTTTTTCACTTACTTGAGATGATCAATCCGAATCTCCCCGCCACGAAGGAACGTCACATTCGAAACTGATTAGTTGTGAAGGGAAATCGGGCAACAACGAGTTGGTATTTAGTTTCGAATGGGAGAAAATCCCATATCCTGGCGCTTCGAGGCACTAGGTGAGAGCACCTGAAACTGAGACCGGTCTGCAAATTTGCGTACGTTTCCGCGACCTTGCACGTAAGTTCAAACTCGGAATCATCAGCATATTGACACCAGAATAAACACACAAAGAATAAACAAGCGGTCGTCGTAGGAAAGAACAGTCAATGCAATAAGGACACCTGCTGAAGTGCACAAGTACGCGGCGGGAACTAGGCCTTTTGTCCATTCAGGGTTGCAAACAGGTCCCCTTCTGTAAAATGAGGATTACGTAGGCTGTAATATTCAGTTACTAAATCAAGAGCTATTTCTCAAGTGTGCCTTTAGTGCTACTGTGAGATTAACCTGTTAACCGGAATGTTTGTGGTTCAAATCCAACCCCGGCGTCTCAACTGCTCCAATGTGGGCGTTGGTAATCTGTCAGTATCTTAGCTCTTGTGCTTTCCTCGGGTAGTGTATATGTTATGCATTAAAAACTTGTCAAAAGTGAAAGGTCGATTGATTGATTGATCGGTTCATTGATTATTTGATCGATTTGTTGTTTGATTAGTCGATTGATTTTCTGATTGATCGTTCAATGCTATACATTCTTTAAATTATGCTGCAACATATTAGCAAATGCTTCAAAAAAGAGGAACTTACTGTCGCTCAGGAATTCCCAGTTCATAAATATCGTCAGTGTTTTGAGTGATCCTTGGCCTGTTATGTAACCCGAATAAGGTAGCTCAACAAACTTGAGCTGATATTTGAAATTCACATGTGAACCTTCCCTCACTTAACCCATCTGGTCACCTATGAGAGTATGTGAGTCGAATGTTGGCAGTTCATTACATAAAAAGATTTGAATTAACCAACACAATACAGGAATCAACGGCTTGACTTCAAACGAAGTAAAATGTTCAATAAATGTTCTCTTGTTAACTGTTCCCCCTGTCACGTGCTTTTACTGAAGGTCCTAATAGTCTATTTTCAATCTTTTAGAGGAAGCACATCGAGATAAAATGAGAACGGGGCAACAACCAACTGTTATGCTCACAAGGGGAGACTAAATGGTCATGTGGGGATTCACTCTACTAAATGGATGTATTTTATGGGGGCTCTTTACAATCAGGACCGACAGTTAGTCCGTCGGCTCAACTAACACGTAATTTAGCGATACGCACGCGTAAGAAAATCCAGTTTACGTTCCCAAAATCCTGTTCCGGAATACCATAAGCTTTGTTAGTTTGTAATCCAGCAGGATACGATGCTAGTACAACATAAAGCAATATTTGATGACGATGGTCATCGAGGTGGGTTTCCGCATTTTGTGGTACTCTGAGCTGCGCTGGAACATAAAAGCTCATTGAAAGAATTTGGCGGAACCTAAATGCCTCAACTCATCCTTAATTGTATCATGAGTTGTCTTTTCTACGTCACAATTGCCATTGTTATATCTTTCATTGTCTGTTTCGATAGCTGTAAGCTGAAAGAGCGTTCGTCATCGAGTTCTCGGTATCACGAACGCTGCAGAGCGCCACATCAGTTTCGCTTGACGTTCATTTTACTCCAGTTGATTCTGCAAAAGGGACCAAATATTTCAGTAGTATCGAAGCGCAGGGCGGTCACCTAAGGCCTCCCATTCTGGTTTAACTGCGCAGGCCGCAAGCGATTCTTACACGCTGCCCAATATTTTTTAGCGAATCAATGACCAATCTACGTGATCCAAAATCCCTTTCATGCAAGTTCATCACTTTTCATGTAAGCACACATTTGGGTGACCTAATCGGCAAATGCTCACAGACGCGGATTGGAAAAGCCGATTGAAGCTACACAAAGTACAAGGAGAGATAGAGACTAATTTGGCTGATATTTTGAAGAGTTACACAACCTTCTCAAGTCTCCTGATTTATTAGGCAGAAATTCTGCCTCAGACAGTTGCCCCCCAGTTGTGCCTTCATTGTTCATATTCACCCCACTCTCGTTTGAACGGTCGTTCTCCTGTCCTGGCGTAATTATTCCGGTGGGCCCACACCAAAGGGAAGCACCAGACTCGAGTTTTGCTCATCAGCAGTGCATATCCTATGGCCGTCCCGGGATTTGAACCCTGGACATCTGACATGCGAAGCGAGCGCGTTACCACTACTCTACCAACGCACGTCGGACGCATCAGAATTTTCACGTCCGAACAGGCAAACGTGTTCATGCTTGAACGATGTGATTGGTGTGCCCGATTCATCGATCTTCCCCATCAACGAATTTGTGGTGGTTTGGCAGTCAAGTGGAGACTTTATCAATGTTATAAATACATATGGACTAAAGCCTAAAATTTGCCTCAACATGTTGCACTGTCAATGAAATACACTCGTTTGCAGTGCTCATCGAGAGGCTTTCTCCTAGACGAAGAGCTCTAAGAAGGGTGAACTGGCCCTGGGCTGCCGATGAGTTCTCAACGACCGTATTTCGTCCAGAATAATTCTGTTCCTGGAGTGCACTTTCAAGATAAGGTCGACTGGTTTAGAGAGCTCACATGAATAATTTGCTCACTACTTACCACTTTCAAGTAGCTAAATCAACGAATTGATGAGGATGATGGAAGGTTTACCCATTGGTTACAGAGAAATACACTCGTTTGCAGTGCTCATCGAGAGGCTTTCTCCTAGACGAAGAGCTCTAAGAAGGGTGAACTGGCCCTGGGCTGCCGATGAGTTCTCAACGACCGTATTTCGTCCAGAATAATTCTGTTCCTGGAGTGCACTTTCAAGATAAGGTCGACTGGTTTAGAGAGCTCACATGAATAATTTGCTCACTACTTACCACTTTCAAGTAGCTAAATCAACGAATTGATGAGGATGATGGAAGGTTTACCCATTGGTTACAGAGATTACGAAATTTGAGGAAGCCTTCGTCCAACACTGGATAGAACCATGTGCAAAGTTGATCATTGCCTCCACTGTGATCTTACCCACAGCTGCATTGTAAGACGTTCGTAATTCTTCGTCGGGCAGCCCCCAGAATAGTTGATGCGGCTACCTGCTTTTAGCGCAAAAACGTAACCGTCTTGAGAAGTGACTTCAAGGAAAGTGACAAATAGCCACCTAAATCTTATCCGAATTTCCACTCTAAACTAGTCCGATGACGCCAGTAACCCAAATGATTTCACTCGCCTTTAGCAAACATCCAGTCGTTAACTCAACTAGGTGGGCGTCATTCAGTAATTCAGAATTAACATTTACTACCCAGCGTGTTTTCACCATAGTTACCAAAAGTCCATATTAGGCAATCTATTCAGTCGGTTCATCATCGGGTTTCACAATTTCATTTAAATTAAAATGCACCCCACTATTGACGAAAAGAATCCAGGTTTTCGGGAACAAACGTGCCTGCAAAGTTAAACCTGATCTTGTGGATGTTCCTGGCCGTTGGTAGTGTGAGGAGATTTGTTTTTTGTGTGGAGATTTCGTCCTCTAAATGAATCCGATCTGTGCTGAGAAGCCTGGAAGCACTATCAGCTGTTTCATGTTTATTGGGAATAATCAGCAGTGTGCAACTCACGAAACTCCGGAGACTGTCGAACCCGCGACCTCCAGGCTAGTAGTTTGAACAATTAACCGTTCGGCCACGAGCGGCTGATTAACTCGCACTTAGACAGGACATAGCGCCGCTCATCCTTCAATCTCGGGTTCCACATCACGCGGTCACTCGTGTTGACTGGCTCCTGGAGCAACGACTTCTCAGATGGAAGTTTCACTCATCGGGTGAAGTTTATTCTTCCACTTAGCTACTTATAGATTGTTGGTAGTGTGAGGATATTTGGGTTTTCTGTTGAGATTTTGTCCTGTAGGTGAAGCCATTCTATGCTGAGAAACCGAGAAGCATGGAAGCACGATTGAGTGTTCCAACTACTAGCCAGGAGGTCGCGGGTTCGAGACTCTCCGGAGTTTCGTGAAATGCACACTGCTGATGATTCCCAATAGGGATGAAACAGCTATACAGTGCTTCTCGGCTTTTCAGCATAGATTGGCTTCACCTACAGGACGAAGTCTTCACATGTTCCCGACCCTTTGAAGCCCCCGGAATAAACCACTCATCTTGACTTTTATCGTCACCAACTCGGTGATGACGCCTTTATATAGGTTCTCCTATGCAAGTTTTTGGTGAAACAGAGACGGCAAAATACCTGGAGTCCACTCTAGTTAAGACAATCAAAATGAGTACGATGATAGTATGGAAGGCGACAGCCTAAACGTGCTTTCAAAGACTGTGGAGTTATCCAAGAGCAGCCGGAAAATTCCCTCTGCACTGATATTTACCACACCCTCTCTTTTCTTGTCAGTCCATGTTTAATCTGAACGGTCCGGCAAAGTAGGAATCCTGTTTGACGGCGCCGCACATTCAACGAAACCTCTGTGAACTAACTGTTTCACCAAATGTTCATTACTGCATAAGCCGGTAGGCGTTTTACTCCGCTTTCGTGAAGTCCACAGACCATCTTAGATACAAAATTACTTTCCGTTAAAATTTGTCTTTCGTGACTGTCTAACTTTCTCCGACTTTCTTGACTAAGGATGACTGTTTGGCCCCTCACATACACATATTCATATAGAAATACAGAACCAACGTTCATCCGTCGAGTGCCGATTCTCTGCCATTCTGTGCCGGTGATGCTGTGATACCCATAACAGTAAATACAGCTTCTTACAGACATACGACGTGAACTGCTGAACACGCCGGCTTCCCCGAGGGGTAATCTCATGATACAAGAGTTAACGAACACCATTTAATATTCGTGAATGTGCACGTGGGTAGACGTCTTCTTAGAAAGCACAGGGCTGCTCTTGCGTGGGGGAAAAGACGTCTTCACAGTCATGGTTAGTATTCTAGGCATCCAGGAATAGAAGAGGGCTTTCAAAGGTGCGTCAGATCTCCGAGCTTCTATCCGGTGAGGCACTGGCAGAAAAGCCGTATTACGACACAGAAAATAAACATAAACAGAAGAAAGGCAGAGACATGAATACACCGCATAGCAACTTATTTGAGAGTTTCTCGTTTTTCACATCCTGCTGAACTCAAAAAAGTGGACTGTTGAGGTTCCTGGTGCGGAACTTTGAGTCCCGTGTAAGTGTGATGACCGCGGAAATCAAAAAGAAAGAACTGAGTTCAAAAGTTTATGTTACACAAAAGTTAGAAGAATTACTGTTTTGCTCATGGGTGTATCGCACCTGAGGAAGTTCCATTGAGTTGTTCCATCCCGTCATTTTTGTCCTGTTTTTATGGAGTTTCGCGCTCATTCGTAGCATTCCAAAAACAGCCATGTTTTGGATTCAGCTTGTAGTTCGTAGTACGATTGGATACCACCTATCCGAAAGGGGCAATGATTTGCAGATTGTTGCACTTTTCCGAAAGTGCTTTCCGGGTAGAATTCGTGAAGGACATGTTTCTAGGCATTCCAAAAACATTCTCACTGCTTTGGGGCTTGTCATCTGCCTGCCTCACCAGAAGTCCTAAACCGTATTGTTAACAGTGATTTCGGGCTTAGCTCACGACTGTTAACTTGTAGCATATGAGAATAACGGGGCCGTAAGGAACTCTTGTGCTCACAATAGTGAATCCACGTAAACAAGCAAACAAACAAACAAACAGCATATCTGCTTAGACCACCAACAGTTATTTCCAATGTTTTCTTCATTTTCAGACATATCGATCGTTTCGTCTATGGCTGCAAGAAGCAAGAACTGGAATGTCACAGAACACAAGAGTGACCTATTCTCACCATCATATACAAAGACAGTTTGAGACCCTTCTGTTGTTGTTTATACAAAAAATCTTGTATTCTATTCTGCGTAGGTCAGCTTGACCTAGACACTAGTCGAACAAGTTCAAGTAACATGATTCATTTCGTGAAACCATACCATTCTGGAGGTGACCGGAGGAGAATACAGTAGTCATTTTGTTAACTCACATGTTTTTGTTGGATAGTTGGCTCAAAACCAAGTACACCGTTTTCCGCCTTGGTTACAAGCACACAATCCATTTTGCATTCGGTGCTCACACATTCTGCGACTCGTCTAGATCAATATGCGCTGTGCGACTCCCCACGGGTCGTAGTTTCACAATGTTGACCGACAAACGATGCATCTGGTTTTACTATAGCAGTTTAGACGTGTAGATTGTAATCAGTTTTACAGTCAAATTGCGCCTGCCAAACTGGCCATCTGTGGTGCTCCATCCAGTACCTAATTTTATCTGGTTACCCACTTTTCATATTTGTTCTGTCCCTGGAAAGGCTGACCAGATTTAGATATTGTCTCGACTACTAGCAAATGGTTGTTTTTGTGGGGTCATTATACCGACTGCTAATTTTTGCATCTAGGATACCATCCGGGTTGCCGGGTTTATACATGTGGGGACGTAAAGAAACCGCATTTGTGTGACATCTTCATGGGCGCGAAATACGGTTGTTGGGCCGTCGAGCGTTAAGTCTGCTTGACAAGCCCCAAGAAGAGCCAAGCTGACAGCGAACAATAGTAGGCGTCTCCATTTTTTTATGGGTTGTGCCATATACGGAGGATGACGGTGATCGCTTGAATAGTCAAACGGTGTGAAACAGAATCTTGACATAAAAAGCTAAAACTCACCTTTAAAACGAAGGACCAAGAAGCGGAATTTCATCACCCCCGAACATCCAGCGGTCTGCTACAAGCAGTCTCAGGGAACGGGGTAGTGGACAATTAGCTGTATGCCTCACATGCGTTCAATGATACGACGTTACGAACAGTTCATCAACCCGTAATGAACTTAAATTTTTCTGCTTCTGTATGCTGCCGGGGTCATTAAAATCTTTTCCCCGAACCTGATCACTCCTGATCATCCGGCTCACGCCTCCAGCAAATGTCTAGTTAATCCAGGTGTAACGAGTGTAACGGTGGATACTACTGATGAGGCATGTGAGTAGCACGTCTTCTCCTAAATCCGCTTTGCGTCTCTTGAAAAGTGAGATCTGTTACGGAATTTGTGGAGTCTCTTTGTAGCATTTGCCTGCATTTGAGTAACAGTCAATGAATATCCAGAAAAGTTGAGGAAGACGCGTTCAAGGAGATGGATATTCAATTTTGTAAACGAGATGCATATGAGAGTTTTTCTCCCCTGTTCAATAGTTTGTAACTGTTAATTTGGTATTCTCAAGTAGACAACTCCGCAGCGAACGCCTTCTTCTTTTCACAGGTATCACTTTTCTAAACTATGAAACTCCGTTAACTGTACAGTCAGAGAGCATAAATTTGTCATCTGAAAGGGTGGTCACCCTAGACACGTGGCTTAACAGACTAAGGTTTGGCACAGGCCTATCTCACTGAGCAGAACACTAGCCATTTGTGCAAAATGCTCCACCAACATTGATCCCGTCAGAATAACGCACTAAGTGCCTCCAACACAAAAAGTACTCATCAGTCCCTTAAAAGTTGGAAGAAAGAGCAATCCAGAAGGCAGGTAGGGCTCAAACTTAATATACACTCGCTAGCAGAACAAGCCCCTATCACAGTACCGAGTATGAAGTTGCCTTCCTGCTACTCCACTCCAGGAGACTTTGGACAAGCTAACGATGGCAATAATTTGGTTCGACTGATGAAAACACCGATCTGCTGAAGTTCCGTGGCGGGTGCTGATGATTAATTCATCACCCTTTTTCGAGTACTCAATTCTTGTGACAATCCATGAGTGCTCAAATAGGCAAGAAATGTTGTCCTGAAGGCCAGAGGTTTCAAAGAACAACCGTCAAAGTTCAGAAGGCATCCGACGTGACAAAAGGTGGCAGTTGGTGTTGCATCATCCGACCAGAACATCTGCAAGTGATCAACACTCTGATACTTCAGCTAAACATCACTGGATCCAGGAGCCACAAGCCAATTCCACGTGGCAAGTCTTGGTTTGTTAGTCGGCCATAAATGGCTGATCTATCGATGTAAGTATTTTCACCCTTTTCGGTAGAAACCCGAATAAAGGTACAGAACACCGCAGAACCGTTTTCCTCTGAGTAGTTGAGGATCACATAAGTGTTTCACCCAAAAGTACACAAGATGTGTCGTCAAAAATCATATTCAGATTGGTTTGCAGTTTTTCGGCACATTTGTACTTTAGTTCTGCTCACGTTCAGAAGGACGTGCGTTCGAATATTTGGCTCTGAAATTCGTGTCTTACGCCTGGTTTTTTCAACTGGAAAAAGACGACAAACACAACAACAAGGACAGTGGGTTTTTGCAGTCATTTTTATTCCCTAGTTGGCACCTAGTATGGGTGCTTATGTTGGGTCCCTTTGTTCGAGGTAGCTGGTGTGTTTACAGGTATTTGATGACTTGCAAATTTTTTCGGCCCCCTGGTAACGTTGACAAGCTTTGTTTGAAACGTCTCGGTACAGAGTGTGAAAAAATGTCTCGCGCTCTTTTGTCCTCGCTAACTGTTGCTTTTACCCTGCATGTGAAATTTTGCACACGATTCACTTTGGTAGTAAACACCTTCCGGAGTGCTAATGCGATCTCGCGAGGCATATCTGCTTTGGAAGCACTTGCACGAATATTAGATAAAATCAGCGTGTGGTAGAAATCGATGGTGAATTAGGCAATTTAAAAGCTGTGGAAATCGATTTGCTTGCACAAATGCCAACTGTCGAGGTTGGTAGACTAATTCCATTTGACTAATCTCGTATGGCCATAGGCACGTATCTCTAAGACCCCAAAAAAATGGGGGCTTGGTTTGGAGGGTCCTAAACCTATTCCATAGGGTAATATATTTGTAAAACGAATCATGTATTTCTCATCTCTGAATTATCACGTCCAGTGTCGATCGATGGGAATGTTTTGTTGTAGATGCAACTCCAGTGAGGTAGACAAGTTCCTACTAGACGTAGGAACAAAAATCCATCGTAGGCTCCATTGCCATTTCACAGCAGCCAAGTTAAATCTCTCTGAAATTCAAACACACATGTCGCACAAAAAATCAATGATTTATGTGTGATTAATTCACAAAAGGTCTGAGAATGTAGTGCAGGTTTACGTATGATTTGAAGTGAGAATACAAACCACGCTTTATGCGAATCGGTGGAATCCTTTGCAGTATACGTTATAAGGATAGAAAACACTTCATTTTATAGTGAGGTCCCACATATACCCCCATGCATGTTGAGCAACGTCATGTATCCTGAAGAAATTTACAGAAAGGGCTACTGAGAAGGCCCTATTTGTTTTCATATACCTAGATCATACATAATTCTGAAACGTCAAGTAAAATAAACGTATCAAGATGGTTGAAAAAATGTTTCCATTCCAAATCCATGAAGGTTTCGACCCTGGGATAAATAAGTCAAATTGTGGGATATTTGTAAAATTTCTTCTCGTTCCCTCTAACCTAACGGAGCAAACTGATTCATTGTGAACTCAAACGGGGCGGCTTCAAGACCTGGAGGCAGACTATTATGAGAAGCCCCCCGCCGATACTCTCAACTATCCGCAGCTGCAGCATATCTCACAGACATGTTTTTGTCCGAATTTCGGAACGAAATCGGACTGTAAGCGAGACAATCCATACTATTGCTACTCGAAAGTCCGAACCAGTGTGTTGTCATGTTTCGCGATCGGGGATAACAGTCGGTTTGGCAAAATCGAAAGGAGTAGAACGTTAGATAATTTTCGGATCCAGTGCTTTCTTGTCTACATTTCTGACTGGGCTTTTTCCGTCTGAAAGCATCGCAATTTCAGATTGACCCACGGAATCTTGCTTAAATATCCCCATGGTTTGAACAAGAACACAATGACGAACAATATTGTTTTCGGGATTTTGTCATCAGATCAGTACATATCAATGGTTAGAAAAGGAGTGAAAAATGAAACAAGCAGCGAAGATTGGTTAGTGAAGTGCAAAACGTGGAGACACTAACGACTGTTTGTCCGCGCCCCAACCTGTGACACGAATCAACCGGCCAGGTCACTCAACGGCTCTCTAGACTGTCTCACAGTATCCAACTAGATGCGATGTGGGGTGCGCAGAAAACGAAATCTTGTTTGAAGCCTGTCTAAGGTAATTTTAGCAATTCATCAGTATAACATGAACCTTTTGTGCTAATAAACATTGCATCTCCCCACTTACATTTCCTGGTCCAGTTTGTTCTCTATTTTACATGCCCAGTATTCGTCCAAACAAGTTTACCGATGGAGGGAGACAGTTGATATAATTTGGTGGTTATTTGATCCTAACCAGGTCTTGAGCTACTTTTCTGCTCCTGACCAGTAGTTTCCAATGCAGTTCACTTGGTATTCCTCACTTGTTTTCGTCAAGAATGCCAAGTACTGTCGCACTCGTGTTACGAATATTCATCACGAAGTCATTGTGACCCGGACTTTGCTCGTCTTCACAGTTGCTGCTACACTTTGTTGTCGAACGAACGGCCAACCTATTGATTCTAGCGGATGGGAACCTTTCACATTTGTCAAGTTTCAGCTAGTAAGTGAACACCAAGCAAAATTCGGAGCATGCGCCTGAGAAAAGTATTTTATAACTACACAAGGTCACTAGGGTACTTAGCCACAAGGTGAGTCTCGCGCAGAGCCAAATGTGTTTGCAAGTGAGTGTATTTCGCTAATTTCGTGCAATTTGGTTTCAAGTAGAACATAAGTTTGACGAAAACTAGGGGACTGCGCCTATCTGATGAGCCCTAAGAAGGGCGAAACCGGTCGTGGGCTGTTGAAGAATTTTCAGCAATATACATGTATCACCATATCTCGAATATAGTAACAACTGAAACATGAGTCGGCCTGGTGCAGCACATTCAGTTGCTCGGAAACAACAGAAATGAGAAATTCAGCTGGGTTCCAGGTGAGTCCCTCGCAAAACAACATCTGTTCGCAAATGAGTGTGTTTCACAAGTTGGATCTTTTCCAGATAAGCCCCGCCCCTAATGCAGAAAGTGCATGTGCGAAAAGTTAAGCCCTGCCATATTTTGTCAGCTCCAATTTAATGTACGCACACAACCTTGACCTATTTTTGGTGAAAACAATTCCTTAGCCGCATGTAGGCTCATTTTGTGCAAAAATGTTCTCCGTTCGGACGTAAAGCCACAGAGTGATCCATCAGCAACGTTTATGCAACGATGGTCACCAAATGACACTTTCAACTGTTTCTGACAGGTGGAGGTGTAATGCCCGACAGTGTCGGCAAGAAATCGGTGTTCGAAAGGAATTTGGCTGGAGCGGTCTAGGATGGAGTTTAGGACAGTAATTCTATTCATTTATTGCTGCTCCAAATGTTCGGTGTCTTTTGCAGACTCCAGCAGTTATCGGCGGCACAGGTCTACACGTTGAGATCGACGAAACGCTAATATCTCGCCGTAAAACCACGCAGGCTGAGTCCTTCCCAAGCAGTAGATTTTTGGAGGGATCTGCCGGGAAAATAAAAAGGTGTTCATGTATGCAATCCAGATCGAACTGCGGCTACTTTGATGGACACAATCCAGGCCTGCATCGCTCCAGGCTCAATCATCACCTGCGATATGTGGGCATCATACTGAGGAATTGAAATAATGATTGACATGAATTATACTCATCAAACGGTTAATCACACACAAACCACCGAATCTCTTTGGCACGTCTACAAGATGCAGCATAAACGCCAATGCGGCACACACCGATCTTTAGTGGACAGCTACTTGTGTGAGTTCGTTCGGAGGCAAAGGTACCGAAAAACGGACCTTTTCATGCAAATTATTAATGACATGTCCCAATTTCACCCTCTTCAATAAAAACTGAAAGTAAAAATTTCATATCCTCTTTTTCCTAATCTTTTTTGTGTGGCGCGAGTTAATTTTTTGGCGGGGCTTATCTGGAAAAGATCCCACAAGTTTACTTTGTTCATCAGATTAGAGCAGTTATAATGTGGTGACGAAACCTTACGACTTGCCAATTTTTTGGTTTTCTTAGCTTTGATTCGACTTGAACCAGTATATTTTGCTTGAGACTATTCTTCACCAAATAAGTCATGAATTTCAATTTTTAGGGAATGCAAAGGTCATTGATTATTGCATACCCATTGAATTATGAAGCCATCAAGTTTCATCATAGACCCAGTTTCCGCTCATTTGTTCATCCACGGTGTCAATGACCTTTTTCATCTAAATAAAAGAAACAACTGTTCCCGAAAGGCTTAGGTCGGAAAATGTACTTGTCAGAATACTCTAACAAGTACAACATTTCCGACAACAATACGCTTGTTAACTGTGCGGTACTTATCGAGCTAGTATTATTTTGGTGAGTCCAGTTTCTATATCTCCGTCTCACATAAAAGTGGTCGGGTAAACGAATCGACCACAATTATCCTACCGAGTGTTTGCTATCCACACCGGAGGAACCTCAGTCCATAAATTATCCTCATCTGTGCGTTCGATGACCTGTATTTTTACCTGCTGAGCATGACACCGCTCTAGTTATTGGTGATAAAAATGGAGCCTTTGCCTTGAATGATATTTTTTGCCTACCTGAAGAGCCCCAAGAAGGGCGAAACCGGTCGTGGGTTGTCGAGGAATTTTCAGCAACCTTATGAGTAGTGCATTACCAATATCTGCTGGTACTTTGAGTGTTTAATTGCAACGGATTAAATCTGGAAGAATCAGAAGTGTTTTTAGCGGGTCATTCAATTTGGAATTTTGTGCTCAATGAGCATAGGGTTTGAGGTTCTCAGGTCAAAAGTCAGGGTTGAAAACTAACTTTGATCACGGGATTAGGTCTCAATCACCGTTTTTACACTGTCGAGCACCACAACAACCGTGAAGGGGTTGTTTCTGATAGTATTCCTCCTGTTGTTCGAAAATACTGATAAAAAGTGGACCCGATTCTTAGGTCCTATATGTCACCTGTGCAACAACGGTCCTCAAAACGTTCTCCTTAACTAACTGAGTGGACACACTATACATAACCAAATTGCAAAGGGGTTGCATGAGACCGGATACGAAAGGTTACAAACTAGGCAAACCCTGAGCTAAGGTCGAATAGATAATTTGCGTCTTTACGTCGAAAAAATGCAACCATTAGGAACGCACATCAGTGAGAGAAACACTGACAAAACCGGCGATTTCAAGGCTCCACAGTCTTGGTCCTCATTCATCCTCATTCGTAAGACTGGAGATTGGACCAATCTTGGGTGAAGTTGTATCCGCGTATCTGTCATAAACACCTAAATATAGCGTCCGCCGAAGTTTTACGACAGTTGACAAGATTCTCTAAGGTGCAAAAATTCCGGTCACCTGCTGTTGCAACTGCTTTCGCCGAGATCCGAGTACCAAGCGTGTTCATATTCTTCCCGAAATCTCGAATCGTTTTCTGTTGTCTTTCATTTTTGATGTTATTAGGTGCTATTCAAAGGAAACCTAAAAACCCAAATCGTTATTGTTAGTGATAAGCTTTTTCAATCATCCGGGAAACCAAGTGCCGCCCCTTATGTTGTTTGATCTCGCCGTTCTGAATGACGGTGGACAAGGTCAACGAGAACATTAAGCACCCAAGCGACATCCAAATGAATGTAAGCACATCTGGACTACCCTAAATCATGATTCGATCCAGGTAAGATCGACAACAATACACATCTTCAGCTTTCGTCCAGCAACAAATTGAAGACAGACTTTTATGGTTCGTTGAACTGTTGGCTGAATGCTGGACACACCTCATAGAACAGACTCTTTGGATAGATTTACAAGTACAAGTTTTCTCGATTAAGCTGACAGTGAAAGGAGCGACATACATTTGTCAACCACAACAGCAGCATGCACACAATTAAGAGTGTAGTGTGTGTAGTGATGTTTACGGCTACTTTGAACGTAGGTTGTAGGATTCCAATATGTCGGACCAACACGCTGTTTTTGCTAGGGTCAAGCTCCGTTGGATATAGGAGTCAAATGGCATTACCAAAGACACGAATCAAACAAAATGTACGCGAACTGCTCTTCAAGCCATCGTATTCAGGGATAATCTGGGGCTTCCGTGCTGAGCACTAACAGGTCGATAATTTTAAGCGCGGTAGGCGAGAATGTACGTATACCTTGGAAGGCGTAACTAACAAAAAACAGAAAAAACAAAATGACTGCGCCATTCGTTGGCAAATTTGGATGAAAAAATCGATTTAGCACTAATCTCAATGAATCTTGACTGGATGTAATGCGAAATACCATTCGAACAGCAGTGTTGTTTCACAATTCGCAGTTGTACCGTTCATTCGCTTAGTGGTGATAACACGTTGCTTCTTATGCTTGAATCAGATTAAAAAACATTTCTTCCTGTCTTGCTGATTTCGAGTAGAAACTTTGATCAGTAAGTAATTAGTCTTGAAAGAAATTCAACTCCCCAGGGAAATAAAGTCAAGGGAATAAATTAAAGGTATACAATTTTATCGATTTATCGATTTTTCCGGCGTACTTTCTGTGTTGAAAATGTTAACTGAGTTTATTTAGTAGATTCTTTATATTAGTAGCAATAAGTCCTGGTAAGTATAACCTTTTAACCATTATTCAAATGGACGTTGGTCTGCTTGGCCAATGTGCTCGTCAAACAACTTAGAAACACGAAATACACTCATTTACAAACAAATTTGGTTTTGCGAGAGACTCACCTGGAACCCAGCTGAATATCTCGTTTATGATTTGTTTGCAAATAAGTGTGTTTCGCTAACCTCGTGCAATTTGGGTTCAAGTAGAACATAAGGTCGACAGAAACTCGGGGACTGCGACTACCTGATGAGCCTCAAGAAGGGTGAAACCGGTCGTGGGCTGTCGAAGAATTTTCAGCAACCTTATGAGCAGAACTTACAAACGCTTCTCCACAAAAAAGAGACACAAACTTTGCACAGTTGAGGGGAATATCCTGCACATACGCATGTGCTTATATAGTTTACGAAGATTCTGTGTTATTCCGACGTTACTGGCTAACCATGAGCTGTTGGTCTGTTTACTATTTGTGGCGCATTGTGTCCTATCTTTGTGTGACTTGCTTTCCTTCCACGATATTTTCCCTTTCGCAAGACTTCTTTCCTTGTTTTTACTGTCCTGCTCTCAGTTTGCAGTGTGTTGTGATCCAACTTTCCTGAATTCGGTCAATGGGTTGCGCTTTCCTGTTTGTTTTTGTACTCTTGTGTCTGGTGAATGAGCGAGGCGCCTTAGCGAAACCTACTCAACCGCTTTGTAACTCTACATATGTCGAACGCCTATTCTCACTTTGCGATCACGAAATTTTTTACCAGTTCCTAACTGAAGCGCTAGTCACTCCATTCTACCTTGCATAAGACGCAATAGCATCTTCAGAATGGCGAGATAATTCGGTGGAGCAAAACTCGAAAGAGGCGTCAGTGGGATTTTTTTGGAGCCTCCGGAAACGAAGATATAATTTACTTCATCTTAATTCTGTTGTTTTCAAAACAAGTGCGCTTGTGGCAGACAGACTTTTACTCCATTGGGTGAAAGATTAATTGTTTGGCTATAACTTTCAAAGCCTATTAGGCGAAGTGGCCTTCGCTGCTAACTTGTCTACTGGCAAACAAGCCGTTAGACACAAATGTAAACATTTCACCTGCACAGAGTTTTTAAAAAGCCGATAACTCCAAGCGTCCTCTTAGAATTTCCAGGATGCTCACTAATGTCAAACAATAATGAACTAACACTGCAAAGCAGTTCCACAATGTCTATGGTAACGTTCACCTTTTGCCAGATGAGGAAATGGGGCTTGGTCACCAAACCACACACTACTTGCATGATTCATCAGTAGTATACAAAGTTCAGCAGCCAACCGAAACCACACATTGGGTAAAATTAGATTGGGCACACCATCGGTCAAAACTTCCAATGCTGTCTATTTGAAGACCAAGTTACTGCAATAAGTTACTCTTATTCGAAATGCGTGCAAATGTCCAACTGAATAATATATGGAAATGCTTACGTCATATGCCATGGGTTAAATACTTCTCTAAGCTGACGCTTCCGATCATTTAGTTTGTTCTTCCAATAAGAGGAGGCCTTGTGCACCATAGTTAATATGGGGCAAACCCCAACTGCATACATCCTAAAAGATATCGCTGATGGGGATCGCGTGATCGAAGGATGAGCGGCGCTATATCTTGTCTAAGTGCGAGTTACTCACACTGCTGATCAGCCGCTCGTGGTTGAACACCCAAGTGTTCAAACTACTAGCCAGGAGGTCGCGGATTAGAGACTCTCCGGATTTTTGTGAGGAATGCACTGCTGGCGAGTCCCAACAAGGAAGAAACAGCTGTACAGTGCTTCTCGGCTTTTCAGCATAGATTGGCTTCACTTACAGGACGAAATCTCCACAAAAAAACCAAATCTCCTCACACTACCAACAGACGTTGCTAAAACAACAAATTACTTTCGGGGGTTTAGTGTAAGCGAACCCCCTTGTATGGTCGGCTAAGAAGGCGTAACCGTGAATAGTTCCACTACACTGACTCACATGTTTGCATTTTCGAGTCATAAAAACACGAGATTACTCGGCCTGTTTAAAAAGGATGATGGTTAACTGAAACGGAAATCTTGTTACTTGGTAGGTAAACTTTGGCGCAACGCGTTCATTTCAAAACTGCGTGGTAGTGTCAACACCGACAGTGCGCAAAGAGATACGTGAAAGAGCTCCGTCTCAGGCATTAAACAGACTGAGCAAGCGGAGATGTCACCACGGTCGTCTCCGAAAAACAAACAGTCCAATCAATATTTGTGCGTTAAGAACAAGAAGTCTACTCTAAAGTTATGCTGTTAAAACTCAAGAAGCATTATCCTAAAACAAAGTGGTCGTACCTTTTCCAATTGTAATTTGTCTCCTGCGATTTCAGGTGGATTGTGCTGACAACTTGGTGACTGAATAGTTGATCTTCTTGAGAAGTTCGTAGAACGAGCGAACTGGTTATTTTCAGGTTGTACGCGCAAGCATAGTTGGACCTTAGCCGACTTCAAAAGAATGCTTACGGGGTTTTGACGGAAAACAAAATGAAATCATCGTTAGATATTTTGGTTCATTCCTGAGGGGACAAACTACAATTCTTGCTTAATCGGGAGATGTGAAAATTTGGGGCTGGTTTTAGTCACACACAAATAACAAGACAAAAAAAATACTAAATACCTTTCCAGAACAGTTCTAAATCCTACAGTGATGTACTACACATTTGCTGTGTTAAATACTGGTTTCTTCCTGCGTGGTTTGAACGAAAATGAGACACCACAAAGCTTCGCCTGACAGCTACCAAACACCTCATCGCACTAGCGTTTACCGGCGCAGGTGACTAAACAAACCTCTCCTTGTTTAACAAGAAAAACACTTTTGGACTTTTATTGAAACTTCAAGTGATTTCGACAAGTACACTCAGTTGCAAATCAATTTGGTTTTCACGGGAGATTCAAGTGAATCTCTCATTTATGATGTCCTTCAAATAAACGTGCCGCAAACAGGCCGCCTCATCTTTCATTTGCTATGATCTTTGAGATATCGCAGTATATTTTCATAAATGAAACTATTCACAAGGTTGTTGAAAAAGCTTCGAGAGCCCACGACCAGTTTCGCCCTTCTCGGGGCTCATCAGGTAGGTGCAATCTCCGAGTTCCCGTCAACCTTATGTTCTACTTGAACCCAAAACTGGACTGATTTCGACAAATACACTCATTCACAAATCAATGTGGGAGACTCAACTGAATCTCCCGTTTATGGTATTCTTCAACTGGATGTACTGTCGTGGACTGTCGAAGAGTTTTCAGCAACCTTGTGAGTAGTTTGCTTTATGAAAAATATACTGTGCTATCTCGAATATCGTACCAACTGAAACGTGAGGCGGTCTTTGTGAAGCACATTCAGTTGAAGAATATCACAAACGAGCGATTCAGATACGTCTCCCGTGAAAACCAGTTTGATTTGCAAATGCGTGTATTTATCGACAATGGCATCTTGTTTATGCATGCCTCGTATCCCATAATCGTTCGATTTTTCAAAGACTTTCAGCTATTCCCATTCGAGCTTAAGTCACAAAGAGCATTTGAATAGCAATCAAATTGACGTTGAATTATATCTGCTGAGCTATTGGCATGAACTTACCTTTGTTATGAATCCAGTTGGTCAGAAATCCCTCCAAAAGCATCAGGACCCTGAAATGGGATCAACTGAGTCACAACAAGTGACCGCTGCAGGATCAAATACACTGGCTCATGAAAAAATGCGCACACCTTGCGTTTTACTACCAATATTTTAATAGAAGTTTTGCTCTTTCTGAAAGAAGGATGGAGACTAGCAAGTGACACAGGAACAGGCTGAAAGCCAAACAGGTGGAGAATAAGGATTTTTCAGATTTCCGAAACAATCCCAGAGCGACCAAAACCCAAATGAGACCATAAAATCCCACCAAAATTTCAATAGGGAAGCCGGCAAGCATCCACGCAAGTCAATCCTTCAATCAATTCAGCAAAAGCTGATAAGTGTTTAGGCATGCCACAGAAGCACGACCCACTAGGATAAGTGTTCAGGTATTTCATAGAGTCACGGTCGATGTTGATGAGTGTTCACTACACGCCTATCAGACATCATCATCATCATCATCATCAGCTGTAAGAAACCGTGTACTCGTCGTACAGTGGTTGTAGCTGCCACAGTTTCATCCGCCGATGATTTGGGGAGGTGAGGTAGGTAGCTGCGCATTGGAGGCGCGAGCTGCGTAAATGCACCACTATCAATGGGCTGTTACGTCGGGGAATTGGGAAGGAGGCTATGCATTGAAGGCCTATCAGACAGCCTGGATCAATGTCAAAAAGTGCCCTTTAAATATCGCGAGGCGGTTTTAACTTTGACACTCGCACGCACTCTCTTCTTGTAATAAAACTGTTGTGTTCCTTGTCAGTGATTCTGTTTTGCCGGGGACTGAAGCGGGGACAGAAGTCAGATATAGCAGGTTTCGGACGCAAAATTCTTTCCGAGCCATTCATCTCTTATTTTCTTGTGGATGTCCCCGTGAAACCACAATAGTACAGAGAGCAAGGATCTTATAGCAACTTGATGATGGTAGCTTGATGGAAGCTTGGGCTGATTCTCGGCCCAGAAGTGTCTCCTGGCTGCATTAACAAAGTCTTACGATTAAAAAAATGAAACTGAACCGCTGAACAGAATAATCGATTTTTAGGTATTAGTAATTGTGATCTTGTGTATGGCCATATCCTCATGTGCTAACAGTTAAAGCGGGATAGAGTCCATGTGTTGGACTACAATATGTTTGTGTGACATCTTATAACGGAGAAGAATTCCCTTCGTTGACGTTTCTAACCCTAAACCTTTTTTAAACTCCCAACGCACACATGATGTCACTTCTACTGGTGATCAGACGTTTCCAACCGAATTGCCAAGTTCAGCGAACAAACCAACGGCCAGCACGACAACCTGAGTTACCAATACTCTTTTCGTTTGAAAATAAGAACCTTTCAATTCTTTTACCTGCTTCTGTTTGCTTGAACACTTGAAAAAAATCCACAAGTATACTCACTTTTCTCCGACTTCAAATGCAAAGATGGAACAATTCGGCAAGTTCCTCGAGCATCAAAAACAAAATGACAAATTTGAAATAAATCTGACTAAGTTAGCCAGCTTCGGATGAACACGATGACACCCACGACTCTGTTTCTGACCTCCACTCTGAGCAGTCCAGCACACTACCCACCAAACGACACAGAAGTAAACGACCAGTGAGCGTGTTCCAATTGGCTGTGCACTGAAAATCAACAAACACGTACGCTATATAATCGGTGGGTGCTCATCTACCTCATTGAGGTGACCAGCGTACTGTCAAAATGAAGGTATGGTTTGCTTTCAGTAGTTTACCTAGATGATGTTCAGCCTGCCATCGTCTTGATATTTCTGGTGAATTTATTCTATACGCATTGTTCGACACTGTGCAACAGCGACATCAGTGCAGCAAGTGAGGCATGTAAGAAGGCGCAGCCAAGTTCTTGCACCTCGAGTAAGTGTGTGAAGCAGAACGCATTCGTTTTAACTGTTGACTTGGGAATGTTCCTTTACACCCTTGTTTCCTTTGAGGCATTTTCTTTTTTTTTCAAGGTCCATTTGTGGGCAGTTTAGGATAGCCATATTATAATTCAGAAAGTATATGAACTAATAACAGTTTTTACTATGATTAACAGTAGTTTACAGTGGCGAGTTGTACCATGTATGAAATAAATGCAATGCGAAATGTGGAGCAAGTCAGCAGGGGAACTTATCATTTGTGAGAGTTCCTTGGTGAAAGTCCGGACGGAGGAAACATGTTTTCTCCGCATGAAAGCTGCTACACGGGTTCCATAATTGTCTGTGGACTTGAAGAGTTTGGTTGACTCCCTTCCCGCGGCGCGCGCACGCGAGTGTGTGTGATGACTGTCGTGTCCTCCTATACATGGGAAGGTTTCACGTGTGTATAATACCTGGAATCGTTCCGACGCGTACAAGACGGGAACCGACTTGTTGTCGGTCTAGGTTCCATACTCTCATTCAAATAAAATTACATAACTTTACATTCCTAGCAAGGAATCAATCAATGACATTTTTTCACTGTATTTCATTCAAAATTTATTCACATCTGACTTCTCAGAACTATTGCCGAATTAAGCTCGCCCTCGATTTTAGTGCAAAGCTAGGGTGCATGGTGCAGCTATGACTGCCCAAGGTTTGGACAACTTCATTCGGTGTATTCATGAATGCCTCAAACGTGTAACTTGATGTTGGAAGTCAGCGGGCAAAATTGATTAAAATCTATACGCTGACCCAAAATCGACCGTCGCATTTTTGCTTGGGTCTTGGGTTCTGGTATTTAGGAATCCAAGCCTAAATGCCACATTTACCACTCACGTTTATCATCCTATTTCGTAATTTGTGTTCCAGGCGAGAGTGAAAAATACATTTGTGTCGGTATTTAGGTGTCATCGTTCTTTTCGAGATAAACTAACGTTGTTATTCTTACGATATGCTTAGGTATCTCTGGAAAATGTCAGGCTCCCTATTTCCAATGTATGGTTCCAAAATTGAAGCGTTTGGATTGTGCACAGGCAGCAAGCATGGCAAGTACAATGCAAAGAAGTATGCGGAAGAAGTAATCATATATTCCGTATACTGACTGTCACTTTCAGTCTATTGTCATATACATGTATGTAAAAGAAAAACGGTATTATTCCTCTTGAAACGGGTATCTCTGATGGGCACACTACTCTCGAAGGTTAAAGAGTTGTGCCATGTATGATTTCCCGGGTTTGCACATCCAGTGATAAATTAAAACAAAAAACTGATCCGACCAGGAGACATTGAGTTGTGAGGTAGAGTTTCGGAACCGGCAGGCGATATTCAATAAAAAAGATCGACTAATTTGTCCAATACAAAGAAAGCGAACTTGACTGCGTGTAAGCCGCTGTATGATGGAACATACTGCAGCCAAAATAGCTGTAAATCTGTTGTAGTGAGTAAATCCGAATATTATTCACTAATATCGCAGTAAACAAACGCGACAGCTTCGAGACGGGTGTCAAGTTGTACACATCGTCTGCTAACCAACTGCGGTGCACACGTCGTTCACGAAATCGTTTCAGCTTGAAAGCGCTCTGATCGATTTCGCATGGTTAAGCGCGTTTCGGCACTGCGTGAGTGATACCAACTAAAAGTACCTGCGATTTAGACCTAACACATCACTGAGTAGGAAGAAACTTGAAGAGGTGTTTGCAAATATTGGACGACCAGTTTTATTTACTTGAGGTGTGACGGCACACCTGAAGGCACACCGAAATGTAAGCCACCGTACATAATTGTAATGAGGCTTGTTTCAGAAAACATTAACGGACTTTGTTCATCTCCTTGAAAATAATACCGCCCTGGGTAGATACAGAAGATGGTGAGCCAAGCCAAAAATGACAATAGCCAAAGAAAGAACCAGCCTATGAAAATACAAACCAACTTTGGAATGCGGGTAATAACTCGAAAAATTGCTTCGGGAATACTGGCTTACACACGCTTCCGTGATAGCCGTGAATCCTGCATCGAGGCAACGGTTACCGTTGGATCCTCCAAAAAGTAACCTCTGATTTAGGATGCATCCACAAATAATCTGTGTTCAGCCAATAAGTTTGAGTATTCAGCGCGTCAAACGTTTCAGCACAAGTCAAAAGCGGGAGGATTTTGAAGACGGTAAAAATATCGTCATATTATGGTGAATATGCATCAAGCCTATGTGGTTAAAATCATTTACCATATATAAAGCCAGAAACTGTAATGTGCAAATGTTTTCGTGGCCAATATTTGGCTTGGTTTGCTTATCCCCTCCTGGAGGAGGGCACGTCTCAAACAACATTACATCAATATACCACACAGACGAGTGCAAAATACTTTCGGTCGTGGTCGTGTGGGTGATTTTTCTGAGTTAGCACCATGAACGGCTTTGAAAAAATAACGGGGTTTAACTGCACACCGAAGAAGCAAAGCTGATATTTCTTCGCTCTCAAAAAAATGTCTAGACGTCCATCGTCAGAAACATTTTTACGCATCTTCAAGCCAGCCCACACAACAGAAACGATCATTATCACTGCACTGCCGATGGTGGAGCCATCAGCCCCACGGACACAACCTGAGAGTAGGTTCAATCGATAGGCAGCAAAGCCACGGGGACATCGTCCGTGTGTAAGGTTCGCCGTGTAAATTGAAAGCATTGTCCATTAGCACCGGTGGCAGCCATTTCGGAGAAGTAATGGAATGCACGTACAGAAAAGGCCACCCATGGATGTCTCCAACAGAATCAGCTCACCACACAATTAATCCAGAGTGAGTGAATGCTGTTTAGAATCCAAAGTAGCAGCCTCTCTCATTCTGCTAGACAGTTTTTAAGGATGGGAAACTGACCAAAGTAGAGCACGTTCAGGTTATCTACGAAAGGCACAAATCTTTCAAACATGTGTTCTTGCTGTTGGTTGCTGTTTCAGAACGAAATGGCACACATTGCAGAGGAACGACTCACCCGCGAGTGAGGTAGAGACACAGCGCTCTTAGACGAAAGGGGGGTTTGGGGCGGTTCAGCGCCGACTCTCCAATTTTCGGAACTCAGCTGCACCGTTAATGAGGGCAAAGTGCCGCACTAGTCCTTGTCATCACAGCAAGTCATGTGATAAAACGCCGGTTGGCGGCGGATGCACCTCATTTGTAAGGAACTCATTATTTATTTGTGGAGACCGCGTGCCCACGATTTGCTTGGAGTGAACAAAAGCAACACAGTACGGTGCCACAGCCAAGGGCTTCTTTGGTAACTTGAATTTTGACGTCGTTTTTGTCTGTTACGAGAGTCTTGATCCGATACGTTTCACCAGGTGTCCTCCTTATTAGCATGAATACTTAACGCGAAAGTGCATAGTGCTAGGTTTTAACGATGGCATATACAATTGGTTGCCCGATTCACAGACAATCCTCCACAGTTCAGGTGCAAATCATGTACCTACACGTTCAAAGTCATATGCATCGAACTAACCCTATCAGGACGACCTCTTTTGAGCATTGTATCGACGTACAAGACGACCGTCAATAGTACAAAAGGCAACGGGGACTGTTGTTTTTGACAGTTGTTGTTGTTGTTGTTGACAGATATAACTAAAATGGCCACGGCTTCGCAACAATCAGGGGCATGTTGCCTCTCTGAGCAAGGGAAAAGCAGTCTGCCTACTTAATAAGGGGGGGTTGATGCGATAGTTGTAGACACTGCTGTTGTCGTGAGTGTCGGGGGTCAACTGATACTTCGCGCCCCAGGTGGTAAGACACACCACCAGAGGTATGCTGCCAACAATAATAAGACTCCCGGGAGGTCCGACGCACTGCATTTTTCTACAAGTTAAAATTCCGGCTGTAACTCTGTCTTGTTTCTTTATCCGTGCAGAAAACAATAAATTATGCTTTCACAAAGAAGCTTTCCAAACGCAAGGAATTTAGAGAATCTGGGAGAAACCATCTTCATCAATAAATACTCCCCCCAAAAACCCAAACCCGACACACTGAGTCACGGTCTTGATCCCATTTGGACTCTCATGTCTGAAGTGGACTATTAGAAAGCTTCAAATATATTTTCTCGGACGAAAGACTGCTTAGGGGGAAGTTACGATTGGCATCTGCCTATGTGTTAAAATTCACTAGGATCGTGTGGCCACATTACGAAATTCCGGCTGCCCCTCCAAGGTCGAGCTGTTTACACCTCCCTAACAAACGTGCTCCACAGGGCTCATTACTGGTGGTTGATCGGATGGCAGTTGATCTGTTCTCAGTACTAGAGGCTGACTTGTCTCTTATTTACACAACCGATCCATCAAGCTCCTTAAAATTTGACTCTGATGCACGCGGACAGTCCTGATCTCTGAGTGGGGAAAACTTCAGACGGCTTTGCCAACATATTCCAGCTTGCACTGGGTACCTTCTCAGGTAATTTTCTAAGAGCTGCTAAAAGACCTCCCAAACTGTTCCCCATTGTCATTGAAGGCTAAAACCCTCCATCGCAAAATTCTTGATTGAGGGTGGTTGCCGGCTATCGGCACAACTTTAGACGGATACAGAGGGCATGGGCATGCACAGTCTGAAGTCATCTGTGGATGAGTCCCGAGGCGCGTCCCCAAAAATACCTGATCGGACTGGTCCTATGGGACACTGCAGTTTGATTGTACAGGATCTTAGCGATAACTTATGGATTACTAATAGTAATAGCAATAGTAATGCTAATAAATAGATTCGTTTACCAACTTTTAGGGAACATACCGATTGAGGCGACCGCCCATTAGAAGTAAACAGAAATTAATTCCCCCAAGACTGTGGGTTTTCGAATAATCGGTTTCCAGCGAGAGTTAGTCTAATCCGGTCGCACATTTCAGTGATAAGTTGCTCAAGCATTTTGTTTGATCGAGTGAACTTTCAAGGTCACCGAACACTTGCATCCAACTATCTGTTTGTGCGATAAGGCACAAAAACGAATCTTAGCATGTTGTCGCCCTTGCGGTGTTCTAAAATGGGAGGCAACATCTGCAGAATATCATACGTAAATTTCACTCAGGCGGTTTTATCGAATAACATTTTATGCGTTGTACTTATCAGACGTAACAAGTCGCATGAATTCGTTAACCCAACTTTGGCACAGCACTGTTTTTTGTGGGACTCGTCTTGCGTTTATTGTAATAAGCGAAGACAACTCATACATTGTGCAGTAATGATGTGAACATGCATTTCTGGGGAGGATTCCCAGCCTCAAATATGCGCAACTAGTCAGGAGGTAATGCAGCTTTTTAGATGTATGCATCTGAAATGCCTACATCCCTGTGGGATATATTCCCATTGGAAATCACAACGTCACTTGTCTGCATTACGTGATAAAGCACAGCAACATTGCCTGGGAATAAGGTCAGCCGTCGCCCTTAAACAAAATAACTGCACGTGCCGTCGACCACCATGGATGCTTACCGCAACTACTAGGCCCATGTCTATGTGCGATGCTGATTTCGGGGCCTAAACTGTGAATGATAACCCAACCCAATAGCCAAAATG
The DNA here is from genome assembly GCA_003604175.2 of Clonorchis sinensis. NCBI lineage: Eukaryota > Metazoa > Platyhelminthes > Trematoda > Opisthorchiida > Opisthorchiidae > Clonorchis > Clonorchis sinensis. The sequence goes on along the minus strand of CM030369.1, from coordinate 11,890,948 downwards.
GTCGTCCATATTATTATCTGTAACTGTTGTCACTTATCTTGGCTATTTATGGTGAACATTAGGCCCGTACCTGTGCCTGCCACTGGTCATGATGCCCTAACTATTCAAGATAGCCTAACCCTATAACAAACGACAATCTTTCATCATCACAACCGTCTGCGATGTGGCTCCACCATGTCGGCGCTTGATGATTGTGAAACTACCATTGTCAAAAATGTTTTTGCTATTTGATGGACCGGTACATCCATAATGGATGGTAACTCCGTGTCGTCTTCCGTAAACCACTTCCGTTCGCTGATCAGTGTGTAATGAAAATGCCCATTCTGTTTTCCCGTTTATGTCTTCGGTGTAATTTTTCAAAAGCCTTACTGCTATAGAGGCTAACTTACTTCTTGCTCAATAAGTGCTGTTGTCGATAAGGACGGACCCATGTGTACACCAATATTGGACTCAGTGTAGTTAAATTTAGAGAAGGGCGTTTAATATTAATAATGATGATAATAAGGTGTATTTTCAACCAGCGGGTGGCACACCGTCAGGCATGATAATACGGTTACAGTCAGAATAGAGCACGACTGGGGAGAATTGCGGGTACTGGGGTTTGCGCGAGAAAAGGACAGCCATTAACAGTTGGCAAAATACGATGTCGACTTGGTCACGCCTAAACTGGCATGGGGAAGGAAACACAATTACCAGGGATTTGTCTTACTTTGAAGAAGACATACCAAGTTGAGACAAGACCAGATCGTTCAGGTTTGGAGGTGGCCTGCAAAAACCGACCGAAAGAGGGCGAAAAAGGGGCATCCTGCTTAGTGCATGATGAAAAAATTTCAAGTTGCGAAAAATGATGAGCCAGAACAACGAATCTGTTGCGGTGGCTGCATTGTCACGATCTGGCCGACCAACCTGAATTAATGTCTAAAACTACCGATGAGGCCTATTTGGTCTTGGACTGTTGGGCTTATGGCCGAGGTCACAAAAAGTGAAGGTGGGAATGGTGAAGTAGAGGAATGAGCAACACGCACAGATGGTGGCAGGGATCTCATGGTCGCGGTGTACAGTGAAACTGTATAGACTCACTAGTGTCACTGCTGGAGTGGGGACTGGTGTAAAAGTTCCTTGGGGGAGGGAGTTGGTGCTAACGCACATGACGGAACGCGAACCGCACAGGAAATAACTGAATTTTTGAGGAGCGTATGATGAAAGTCAACGAGATGCTTACATCCGAGTGGAAGGTTCGGCGGTTTAGAATGAACGGGTTCCGGAAGCGGCTGGGGCCAGGTGAAGATTTTGTTCGCAGTTGTAGGTAAGGGCTCGGGTGGGTGGGTGAATCGTCAAAAGTAGGAAGTGAATTATTGCAGGCATGTTATCAAACTGTGTATGAAAGTGCGATGCCGCCATTGTACTGACATACTTCGGGTTTCTGGACAACCCCTTGACGGAAGTCATGTTTGAGGTGTTTGGGCTGGGATGTGCAATTCTGTGGGCAGCGGGATTTTTCCTGGGTTTGATCCAGGGAATCCGCTCATGTAGAGCAAAAAGATTCTTATGTCAAAGGTATTTTTTGGTCCCAATGGTCCCTGTAGGTGTAAAGCAAAGAACAGATGGAGTGGATACCAGCCAAGCAGGGTGTCTGAATGAGGTGTAGCCAAAGGGCGAAGCTTGGAAGGAAGAGGAAAAGAGATGAGATCAGTAAGGCCTGATGAGTTCATGAGGCAACAGACAGGGGTAAGTCCAAAAATAGAGAAAAAACCAAGGGTTTACCACAATCAGAACGGTAACAACTGATTAAATGAGACAGGATGGGGATAGATGTCTGCTTATTAGCCCAGTGATCAGTGATTGTCTGAGTCTGTCAGTATAAGCTATTATGGTACCAGAGACAGAAAAAAATCACTCTAAGTACGCAGAGATGTGATGTGGTAAGGGAAATCAAACACGAGAACTGATGGGAGTAGAACTTCTGGGATGACTGACTAGATTTTGTGGGAGTTATTCCGTGAGTTGGACGATACCATGATCTAGGAGGGAAAAAGAATGTAAGGGTAATGACCACCGGTCCCCGAAGCACTGCTATCAGCTTCAATCAACGAGTGGTGCATAGAGAAAAGGCCTTTAGGCACTAGTCTTGTATTCTGGAATCTCACTGCGCACATATTAGGTTGTTAGTTGGTTAGGACATGAATATACTGACCGGAGGTTCCATGGTCCGAACCCGACTTCTGCATCTCGACTTCCCCTGTATATGCTTGAGCAACCTGGCAGTATCCCAGTCCTCATGCTTCCTTCTAGTGGCGCTGCAGCTGGGCACTGCAAGGGTGTTACAACTGAACGTTTTCGTCCCTAACGCCGACTTCCTTGAAGGGTCGTTTTAGCACAGCCACGTGAAGGGTAAAAAGTAGACAGAGGAAATGTAGCAGTGACTTGGCAGTTAAGTATGATAGCCATTACCAGCAAGCTTAGCTGTGCTGGTCATTGCCGTCCCATTTGATGGAATTCCTGGCGGACACATCATTAGTTAAAGGCACTATCAGACATGGCCCAGTCGCGCCCTCGAGGGTGCTCGCGAATCCATGCTTTTACCCCCAATCTCCGCTGACGCCTTGTACTGATTCATCATTTATATCAGCCACTGCCTCCAATGAGCCGATACCTACTCACCTCCCCAAATCATGGGCAAATGAAGCGGTTGCAGCTAGAGTCGCAGTACGCTAAGCTCACGGTTCTTACGGCTATTGCTGACGATGGCAATTCTAGCCCCGGATATTTTCGCTGAAAAATGGCCTCTGAGGACCGGTTAAAAGAACCAAGCGGAAAAGCCCCAGGATGGTTCCGGGATTTCTTACGCCTTAATTTCTTTGGCTTAGAGGTGTGGTTGCGGTCAGGAGGAATCTGTCGCCGAGTCTCTAGCAAAGCAACTGCTCTATCAGAGATTCAATATTCGGATGAGGTTGGCTTGGTTGTGCCGCGAATGGCAGCTCCGGCTCTGAGTATCACTATGGATATCTGTCCTAAAGGGGCCATCAATATCCAACTTTGGGCTCTCCAGCAGGCGTTCGGGGTGCCGGTTCTGAAAGTTTGAGCCATTCCATGAAGGCCAAATAAGAGCAGCCCGAGGAGGAGCAGCGAGCCCCCGCACTCCGAGTAATCATATTACGAGACGGCCTGGGGGTAATGTCGTGCTGCCTTCTGCGATATGAATGTGAAGGTAGTAAGGCGCTTTGCACAGGCAACCAGTGTGTTCATATTTATGAAAGCAGCGCTGCTGCCTTTCCCCGAGGAAGGACAGGCCAAAACGTTCGACCCTGAAAACCGCACGCTCCGACAACCCAATGGTTGATCGTGACCGCCGGCGCATTATTCAGGTTTAGAACCAGAGTCCGGTGTTGCTGAAACGGCGACTGCTCTGCGCGGCTGTATTAGAAGTGACACAGTACCGCCTCACGCCTTGCGACCTCAGACAAGACCGGCATCCTGCAGTCAAGCGGGTCAGACTATTGTGTCATTCGCTGTAGGAAGGGTCCCCCAAGAAAACCCCTAAAAAACCACTATCTCGCGGTCCAGCATTTTGAGTCATAGGCTCGAGGTCGGGCACCAACCAAACCACCTTATTCAGCTTGGACAACCGGAACGTAACATTCACCCTTGCAGCTGTTTGCTCATCGGTCTTCTCCCACACTCCCTCCACATCCATCGTGCAATGCAGTGCAAACAATCCATCTGCAACTCCCTTGCCGCTTTTCCGTGTTTAAACCTTCGCCCAGAAAAATAACTCAAAATAGTAACTTTCTAACACCAAAAGATCTTATTCACGTTGCAGCCTTTAATATCCGTAGTTTGTAGCGTAGTAGGCAGCAGGCATCCCCTGCTGGAGCAATGCCTTCTTTCGACCGATGTACGTTGAGTCTCTGAAACACGCATACAAAACCCCACTTTGGTCGTGCACGTCAAGCCGCTTAGCACGAGCCCAGGTGTTCCACATTTCACCCTTCGGCTACTTGGTGATCCCGACGAAATGGCTCATGGTGTAACGGTGGATACTACTGATGAGGCAGGCGAGTAATATGTTTTCTAGTAAATGCGCTTCGCATCTGTTGAAAAGTGAGATCTGTTAAGAACACGAAATCCCCTCTCGTCAGAATGCTTTCGACCTTACGACCCCCATCCGCTGCCGCTTCATCTACGGAAGGAGGTCCATGGACATTCAAGAGATGCTGAAAAATGGCATAATCGAAGAAGCCAATAATGAATACAACTCCCCGGTTGTGCTTGTAAGGAAGGCGAACAGAAAATACAGGTATTGCGTGGATTTCCGGTGCTTGAATGAACTGACCGTAAATCGGATTGTAGCTGTTTTCGGTTGCGGAGATTTTCGATTCCCTCCAGCATTCCCGATATTTCACTGTGTTCGACTTGCGTTCCGGATAACGGCAGCTACCTATCAAAGTTAGGGACTGGGAGAAAACGACCTTTACGGTTGAAGACACCCCTCATCAGTTTAGACGAATGCCGTTTGGTTTGTCTGGGGCACCATTTACATTCTGACGCTTGATACTTCGTTCAACGAAGGGACTCCACAATGTTGCTGTATACGGAGAGGGTCACGGAGAGGTTAGCCCACTGCCAGAAAAATTGGCAAAGATCGAGGATTGTGCTGTTCCCAATTCAAAGCGGTCTCTACGACAGTTTCTTGGACGAGCAGCATACTACAGCCGGTTTGTTGGGGATTTCAACACGATTGCTGCTCCACTATACGACTTGCTCGGGAAAAATCGGAAATCTGAATAGACCAGGGAAGCACATGAGGCTTTCGAGCGTATCAAAGCGCGGATGTTGGATCAGCAATTGACCCTCAAACTGCCCAGGGTCAGAGAGATGTTCACTGTTGCAACGGACCCTAGTGATCGCGGTATCGACGCAGGCCCAAAGCAGAGGAATGGAGTTATCAAATATGCCAGTCATGTCCTGACTAACGCTGAACAGAAGTACTCGACCATTGAGAAGGAGTCTTCAGCGATCGTCTGGGCCCTGGATAAGTGGAGGCCATATCTGCTTGGACATAGATTTCATATCGAAACCGATCACAAACTCCTGGAGTGGAACAGGACCACCCGAGATCCTCGCGGAAAGCTTGCGCGCCGGGCACTCCTGTTACAAGAGTACGACTTCACGATCAAGCACGTGCCCAGGGAAGGAGAACCACTTGGCTGATTGGCTGTCACGACCAGAGGCTGAAGATGAGGCCCTCGGGATCATGATTGGGGCCAATAGCCTCGTCGTCGAACTGGATCTCGGAAGGTTGGTGCAACTCCAACGGTAGGATCCTGTGTTAAGGAAGGTTGCAGCCGCTTTGTTGGATGGAAGGAGCATTGAGAACGGAGAGGGAGACAAGCAATTGGAAACGTTCCCGAGTCACTTTGATCGGCTGAGTCTGAATGAAGCTGGCATAATTTCCTGGAACGCCACCGATTCGGATGTTGTGCTGCTCGTGATACCTCGCGTCTTGAGACGGAAGCTTATCGTCAAATGCCATGAGATGGCACATACGGGGTGCATTACTTCGGCAGAGAGCCTACTGGCCCGGGATGAGAAGTGAGGTGATGGATTATGTGGTTCCCTGAAGGCCGTGCCAACTGATGAAAGGGGACACGACAGGAACAACCATCCCATGGAACCTATTCCTGTCTCAGAAATCGGCGAGTTATGGTGCCGACTTCATGGACCCCTTTCCAATCAGCGGGAACCAATATGTCGTGATTCTGACAGAACACCTGTCGCGGTGGATCGAGGCGGCAGCCGTGCCAAATCAACGGGCGACGACGATCAGCGAGTGGTGGCACACATCGTGGCCGACCATGGGTGCCAAAAACGATCCTAACCGATCAGGGGCCTTGCTTCGACAGCGAAGAGTTTAGGAATTGCTTGCAGAAGCTGGGTATCAGGCGGCTAAGGACGGTGCCATATCACCCGGCAAATGGTCTAATTGAAAGTAATAACCGAACGATCAAGGAGTGGCTGGCGGCCAAGGAGGTGACTGGGGTGAACTTGCCCGTGGTGCTAGCTCTCGTGCTTTCATACGGCGAACGCAAAACAAGTCTCATTCTTTGATGTACGGTTGCGGTTGATCAAGAAATTGGATTGTGGCCGACAACACGCTTGTCTCCGGAGGAGCTAGATAAAGAAAGGAGGAACGTTCGAGAAAACTTAACCACCGTTCAGAAAAGGACTAGGCAGAAAACGGCAAGCAGAAAGGCACGATCATTCCCCATAGGCGCGAAAGTCAAGTGGAAGGATCATCCGAATCCTGGAAGGAGTGGATTGGGGTCGCGGGAGCTGGGCAGTCAATGGCAAGGTTCGTTTGTCGTTACCGACCGCCGGGGGAACGTCTATACAATTCAAGAAGGTCGGGGATCGAAAAGGGTAAATAGGATGCAGCTTCGTATGTGGCATGATAAACCCGAAGATCGGCCGAGTAGACGCGCTGCTGAAGCCGACCTGACGGGGGTAAATGAAAATCGGTGGCATGCGAACGACCTTTAAAAGGGGAAGGTGTGCAACAGTGTTTACTACTGATGAGGCATGCGAGTAATGTTTTCTCGTAAATCCGCTTCGCATATTTTGAAAAGTGGGATCTGTTAGGGAATTCGTGGAGTCTCTTTGTAGCATTTGCTTGCATTTGAGTAACAGTCACTGAATATCCAGGAAAGTTCAGAAATACGCGTTCAAGGAGAAGATGGATATTCAATTTTGTAAACAAGATGCATATGAGAGTTTTGCCCCCCCGCCCAATAGTCCGTAACTGTTAACTTGGTGCTTCTCTAATGAACAACTCCGCAGCGAAAGCCTTCTTCCATTTACTGGTATCTACGGTGTGGAGGTTGCACTCAGCCCCAAGGCTGAGAGCTCCTTACTGGAGGGGCTCCCAGTAAACAGTCATCTTTGTGCTGGGTGGATGCCTGGCTCAAGTAAGGTCGATCTGGTAAACGGCGTATAGTTGCCTAGCCGATATGACATCACGAGAAAGTACGGGAGCTGGGATACTTTCAGGTTGCCCAAAGCAAGACGGGTTTATTTGATATGCAGATGTCCGGTTCCAGCCATAACCTTTCGGTCAGTGAACTTGCGCACTAACTACTGGGTCATTTGGCCCCCGTATCAGCATACTCTACGAAGGACTGCAGTTCGGAGACCGAGAAGCATGTGTTATATCAAGATTAGTCGCGATTGCTTCGGTTAGTTGTGTGATGTGTTAAATGGTCATCCAACTCTGTATCGGTCCTTGGCTTCCTGCTCCGCCCGCTATTCACGGATTCACGGATTGATACACAGGAGCGAGGCTTTTGCCCAAGTTTCCCGGGTCGGTTTTGTTCTTATCGCCCAGCAGCTGTCGTTCACCTGAAAGGCACAAGTGAAAAAAGGGTGTAGCACTGCTCTTTAAGTTCTCAGCGCGGGGCAGTATGTTTGCCAGCGCGAGGACTCGCGTAAATAAGTGTCTAATAGTGTTTTGAACTGAGTTCTAGAGGGAGCGTGGACAACCGTCTCAGGAAGGTTATTCCACGCAGCAACTACCCGAAATGAGAAAAAAGTTTGCCTAATGAAGGTGTGCGCTCTGAGCTTAAAAATCTTCTTACCGTGTCCCCGCCGTGTGTTTGCTGGGTCAACGGTGAAAAACCTGTTGGCCAAGCCTTGTTCAAACAGGGCGTAAGTAAGAATTAAGTCCCCTCGGAGGCGACGATACTCCAAGGGAAAGAGGTCGAGCACCACGAGACGCGTTTCGTAGTCCATGGACTTGAGACCGGCAACCATTTTCGTAGCAGCTCGCTGGACACGCTCAATGAGGATTACGTCTTTCGTGCGTCCTGAGTAGACAACCGGGTTGGCATATTCAAGGAGCGGTCTGACATAGGCCCCATAGAGTATTTGGAAGTCCGTGCGAGTAATACGAGAGAAGGTACGCCGAATCATCCGTAGAACAGCGAATGCCTTCTGAGCCGATTTCTCAAGGTGCAGTGAGAAGGACAGGTTTGGAGAGAGCCAGATACCCAAATCTTTTTTGGCATCTATCCTCGTGATGTCTTCTGGTCCTTTCTCACCATGCATGACAAAGGAGTTCGCTGAGTCTCCTCCAAATGACATATGGACGCACTTTTCGTCATTCAGAGGAAGGTGCCAGTCCAACGACCACTGCTTTGCGGCGTCTACATCAATTTGGAGGGCACTGGCATTGGAACTCCACGATTTCAAGTCGTCCGCAAAAAGTAGACATGGACTTGAAAGAACATCTGGAAGGTCATTGACGTATATCAGAAACAGCAAAGGTCCCAAAACGGAGCCCTGAGGAACTCCAATGGAGACCGGCGCCGCAGAAGAGTAGGTCGAGCCTACTTTCACTCGGAATGATCTGTCTGATAGGAATGCCTTGATCCAGTGTAGGATTTTCCCTTGAATCCCGTAAGACTCGAGTTTGTGGAGCAGAGGGACGTGTGGGACTCGATCAAATGCTTTTGAAAAGTCGAAAAATATGGCATCCGATATGAGTCCCTCGTCCTTGGCTTGGGTTAAGCTGTCCATAAATACGAGCATTTTCGTCACGCAGGAACGGTTTGGGAGAAATCCGTGTTGAGCTTGAGAAATCAAGTTGTTGGAAGTAAGGTGATCTAGAATGGCTCGCTTCAGAATGCGTTCCATCACCTTGCATGGCACGCTAGTGAGGCTCATAGGCCTGTAGCTGCCAGGCGATAGTCGGTCACCAGTTTTGTAGATTGGTGTGACAATCGCTGGCGTATCAAAAAGCAGTGTATCAAAAGGCACGGTAGCTTCAGACAGCCCTTTAATGGGGACGAAGGAAGATTATTACAAATGCATTTGTAGCGTACTCACAGAATTTTCCCCAAGGTCGTGCCAGAATCTCCTCGAGAGAGCGAGAACAGTCGAGCTAAAGGTGCTCGATACATATTGGCTGGCATTCTGACCAATCAGAGCATGCCTTCGTTTGGTCCGTAGCGCGCACGTGGAACATCCGTCTAGTTGACGTGCTGTTCGGTTACTAGGGCTGGCTGGCCTCCGGACAGTCAGTATGACAGACGGATATAGTAATCCTGGCGGGCGATATGAATGCGCAATTTGGACGAATAAGCCCGAAGGAATTACAGTTAAGTGGCAGCTTTGGAATCGGTACTGAGCGTACGGATATTTGGAACCGACTGCTTCAATTTTGCGCAGATCCTCGTCTGTTCCTGGCCGCACACGCCACTAGCCGCAAGATAGTCATGGATTCGATTGGACCATGTGGATATCAATTACCGATGGAGGGCACCAATTAACTTTTATCATTCCATCTGGGATACCAAACTTGACTCTGATCATGCCATGCAAGCCCGGTTATCACTTCGCTTTCCGGCAACCTTTCGCGTGCTGAAGCAGAGCAGTTCGGTTAATCAACTTCAACAAGTTTCAGAATCGAGTATCGAGCTGACCTGCCTAGGAAGCTACTGGAAACGCACAGTCATGTGAATGACGAAGATCGCTTGGAGGTTGAATGGAAGCGAGTTCAAGATGCCATGCTCTCAGCTTTCAGAACTATTTGTCCAAGCCACGTGACTCCTCTAAAGGAACGCTGGCTACCGTCGAGACCAGCAGATCCTATTGCTGTCAGAAAAATCATGGTAGCAACTGGCGACCGTGCTGGCGCACGTAGACCCCACAAACACCAGATAATGAAGAGCCTGAAGAATGACAGGGAACGCTGGTGGATTCGAAGACCCAGGAGATGTAGAAGGCTTTTGCTGCGGGCAACAGTCGCGCCCCATTTCAGCTGACTCGATCAACCGGTCAAAAGAAAAAAAATATCAGCGAAACGAAATGCGAAAAAGACGGAACAGCAATTCACTCCCTCAATCGTCGTCTTGAGCGGTAGGCTGAACAATTCCGTTCCGCTAGTCCCCTTCAACGCAACCTGGTGGGTCTGAATGATATACGGACCCCAGCCAGCCATCAACAGAAATACAGCGTTTGAAATTGATCTTTCAACTAGACAGGGCACCTGACCCCGATGTCTGCACCCCGCACTCTTCAAAGGTGGTGAGGCCCTAGTGAATAGTTTGACAACCATACTACATAAAATTTGGAACGAAAGCGGAACACCACCCCAATGGAGCTCCTATACCGTTATCTCAGTTCTCAAAAAGGGTGCAAGAACTTCATGTGAAAACCATTGCGTTATCAGCCTGGTATCTCGCATCTAAAGTGCTCTCTGGCATTATTTTGCGCAGGTTGATGTATGATCGGGAGAGACAGATTCCTGAGAATCAAGCTGGGTTTCGCCATGGTTGAGAATGCATCGACCATATCTTTGCCTCGAGACAAATTCTTGAACAGCGCCACTCCATCAAACGCTCCACATTAGTCGTTTTTCTGGATTTCAAAGCTCCTTTTGATTCTGTCTATTGTCAGCAACTTTGGCAGTGTCTGGCGATCAAGGATCTCCCATCCAAATATCTATCTCTTATGAGGGCACTGTATGCGAATTCCTGTGGATGGCTTCGAGTATACATCAGGCCTTCATCCGAGTACACCACGTCCAGCGGTGTAAACCAAGGCCGGCCTATCTTACCCTTCCTTTTCAATTTTGCTATTGATGTGCTGCTTGAAGTTTATATGCCTGCTTCCGAAACCCTGGGGGTGGAAATGCCCCCGGGACGTTCCCTCACAGACATTGAGTATGCAGACGATATTGCTCGCCTTGGTTCATATCCTTCCCAAGTGCAAACGGTTTTGAATAACCTAAATAGCTCTGCCGCACGGTTTAGCATGCGCTTCACCTGCAAAATGTAGAGTGCTGCTACAAGACTGAATGGGATCAAACCCAAACCTCATGCTTGCAGACGAGCCAACCGATATGATAGATAAATTTCTTTACCTGGACAGTTGTATAAGTTCCGGTAGACTGGCTGGAGATGAGATTAATTCCCTTTTTTGATGAGCTTACTTCTCGAATCGGGAAGGCTAGGGCAGCTTCTGCCAACCTCTGACACTATTTCGCCGAGGTGACGTGAGTTTTCACGCAGAGCACGTACGAAAGGTGTCAGTGTTTGACCGTTGGTGTCTCTGAAGCATTGATAAGGTCTGGTGGGAACATTAGAATAGCAATACTGAGGTACGCCAGTTGGTCCTAGGAGGAAGGAACTCTCCCGCGATAGACGAATTACTCACGCTTCATAGGTTACGCTAGTTAGGACATGTAATCTGCATGCCAGAAGAACGTCTGCCTCGTAGATCTCTTTTGGCAAAGCCCTGTGCTGAATGTAAGCGACCAAGAGGTGGGTGGGTCGGGTCGACAACTGCCACCTCCCTGGAATAGGAACCCGGGACTCAACTCACCAGTGTTTAATGACACTGGCAGAAGTGGCCCAATCGCACAGTCTGGCGCTCTTGCTTCAAAGCTACCGCATTCAGTACGAAACTACCCAATTCCTGAACTAACTGAACGTACTACCGCCTGCAAGGCTTGGCCGTATCCCCCGCACTTCCTCACTTTCCGGTGATCGAAACTGGTGAAACCAATGTACCTATGGTACACGGTTTATAGCTGATAAATTGGATTGATTGATTGGTCTGAAAGTTTCTTTTGATTTCTGGGTCCATTAGCTTCTCAATGTCTAAGTGAAGTGTTTTTCTGTGTGGAATTGAAAAACACAAGGGGAAGCAGCAGCGCGTGGTCTGAGACCAAGCTGGTATTTCAGAAAGAACAGCAGGCAGTGGTCAATCATCGCCACCGCCAACTGACGGCGATGTGGTCTATGTGGATTCGTGACTGGTTCGTTGTTGGACACCACGTCGTCAAGCGATTTCCGCTGTGTCGGAAATCAGTGCTGTAAAGGAACAGCCTACGGTCGCCACACACCTGAAAGAGACGATTTCCGTTGCCCGTGCGTCCGGTATCCGATCCGAGGCGGCCAGCTAATTGGGCCTAAGCAGCGCTTAGTCTAACTACCTGGGCGTTCATGTCACTAGCAGCCACCACGATGTTTGAGCTTTTAGTCCGCTGTAAAAGATCACCTAGAGCGTCACAGAAACTCTGGCGGATTCAGAGCTATAGTCCGTTGAGGCGTAAGCAGACACAGTAAACGGAGTTCAATGGACCCCACTTTCTCGAGCTTCTCTCACAGACGTTGCGCAGAGGCTACTATCAGTGTGTATTTAGTCAAGCAGAGGCACTTCTGCTCGATTACTCGATACAATATCCACCTCGACATATTCACTTGCAGCGGCGCGAAGCAGCGATGTTGAACACTGATATCATGCTGTCGATGATGATGATGATGACTTGTAGCGGCCTTTGCATCACCAGAACCCCGCAGCCGAAACCTGGAAGAGGGGAGGGGGCAGTCAGTTCAGTTACATTACTTGTGTTCTGTATCTTTGTTTCTGTCAGACACCATATATCAATGCAGAGGGAATCCTGCCTATGACGAAGACCCACCTGTTGTCCTGCTTCCTCCCGTGTGTGAACATTAAAGGCAGCTAAGTAGACCGGTTTTCAGTGTTTAAAAACAGACTTCGAAGTGTTTACTGTTTTTACTAAAGTCGGACACGGAAGCTGAATCTGAGCGTGATGCATGGCGAACAAAGTGGTCGGTTCTAATGCTGGGATCTGTGGAGAGAGTATTCAGACGGGTTGAGGGAAGAGGGAAACTTGAAACTGTAAGAAGGGAGGCGTCAGCAGTAACGTGTTTTCGCTTGCCGGACCTGCTGTATGCTGCAAGTAAGGCGACTCGACTAGTGGCGACAGCCCATCTGGCATGAGATTATTAGTAATCGTGTGATTCATGATTGTGTGGGGGCTGAGATGCTGCCCGGGTGCCCTGATCTAGACAGGAAGACCATCAGGGTCCTCGACCTGAGCCCTTGGCTCATAAGCCCAACCGCAAGGCAGCGGTGTTTGGCAGAAAATGTAAGCGCATTACCATTTTCATAGGACAAGTCGCCATACATGTTCCGACCCCAACCTGTTGTGAGAGACTCTGCGAGTACCGCACGAACACCAACCAGTGTAGCTCAATGGGCTATGGAAGCACACAAATCGCCACACCACGGCAAGGTTCACTCTCTTTGTGACGACTCAACAATGACACCGACAGACATGGCTGAATCACCTAGTTATTTGCGCTCGTGCTTTGGAGCCACATCTTCCATGATATGCCATTTTCCGGTGACCGAAACGGCAGCAGCTGGAACCAGCCTACCTTTGTACACGGTTTATAGCTGACAAACTGAACTGAACTGAAAGCGAAACGTTTTGAGCCTCGGGGTTGAGTGCGACCACAATACCATCCACAGCACTAGTCAGTTAGCTCTTAATGATCTTGATAGCTCAGGCGTATCACCCGTTCGATGCAAAGCTGCTATGTCGCCAAATGAAAGCACGGGGAATGAGGTACTGTCAGGTTGCCCAGACCTAGATAGGAAAGTCATTGTCTCAGGACCACACAGAATCTGGGAGGGGAAATGTTAAAGGGATGGAATCGTCTTAGGGGTTTAAGTTGCACAACCCCGCTCCAGACTTAGATATGTTTCGCAGACAACGTGCATCATATTTAAAATTAACGCGTAAGTGAGGCTATCGGACATAGAATATGTTCGTTGCAAATTCCTATGTAAATTCACCTCATGTAGGTGTTTTCCTTGATTTTTCTGGACTGAATAAGAGGATCCGGTCCGAGACTGATGAATCAGGTCATCATTTTCGACAGCAATACATCAGTAATACATAGTGGTGCTTAACTGCCATGAGAAACTGTCGATGTGGTATGAAGATACTTTCACTTGTAGATTTCACGGCTGTATGGGGGCTGAGATACTGTTAGGGCGCCCAAACACACACAGGTGGACGATCTGGTTCCTCAACTAAAGCATCAGGCCCAAAAGCCTGACTACATGGCTGCGGTGATTGGCTTGAGGCTACCCGAGCTGCTCAAACTTTTAGGAACAACTTGCTGCACTTGTTCCAACCACCAATCCGGGGGGGGGATGGCACGAGATTGTTTGTCAGACCTCTGTACATAGACCGACCTTGCAGGAGAGACTGTGGATGCTGCACGAGCATCATACAGTGCAGCCCAATGGGTTGCTGGGGTAAGCAAACTCGTGCCACGATAACGTCCGGTCTCTTCGTGACGGCATCAGTCAGAGACATTTGTTACCTTCTGTTTGCTTTGTGCCATAATTACTGATATGCCGGTCGCTTGTGGTAAGATCCTGGTGCCTTTGCGCCTAACGCAATACGACTTTAACTCCGGACCGCTTTGCAGTACTGTTGCGCGTCGCACAGAGGCTCGCTGCCCTTTTCTGATATCTCCCATTTGTCCTTCCCTGCACGAACCTTGAGGGACGGCTTGTCAGCGGGATCATTGAAGTTAGGTTCAACCACCATGTCCCGATGGTGAATGTACGTTGGAGAATGGCAATTCATGATGGTCTGACCGAGCAGTACAAATTGACGGTGCTGCAAACACGTATCAGCAGGAGGCTTTTTCATTTATACATGATGTGACAGATGAAACACGCAAGTGTAGCGATTCACGAATTAGACAGCATCGGGCGATGAACAGAACGCTTCCAGCCACAATTCAACCGGCAGCAACCCTCATAATTTCAAAACTCAAAGTGGCTTTAGCAGAGAACACCTTGCAGGAGAAAAAGAAAGCCTGAAGCCCAGACAGGTTGCCATCTGCAGTCAATGAAGTGACCACATCACCAAGAGTCAGGCTCCGAAGGAAATGGTAACTTCGGTCGGGCGAATCGATGACGACTCATGGCTCAGTGATCAGAGCGCGAATGTACTGACCAGAAAGTCCATGGTTCGAACCCGACCTCTGCCTGTCGGCTTCCGCTGCCTAGGCTTGAGCAACCTGACAGTATCCCAGCTGTCGTTCTTCCTTCTGGTGGGAAGACAGTTAGGCACCGAAAGGGTGCTACAGCTGAACGATTTTTTTTACCGTACTATTCACCGAGAGACCCTTCTACTTCATTGCTTAAACTTATGGCTTCTGCTGCTTTTCGCTGTTTGGAAGCAACATCTAGGGAAACACGTTAGTTTAAGCCTTTATAGGGGTTGTCGGCCAACTCTTCACTCGATGGTAGCCATGCGGACCCATTTAGAAGTAAGCGGAAGACGTGTAATATCCGCCGAATCACCCTATTACCAGCATTCAAGACAGAATAGAGCATACAGACAAGTCGCCACCGTAATGCGCTGGGGACGTCCACTCTCCCAGTTCACCCCGTTTTATCGTTAATAGTGGCCTTGATAAGGCCTTTGGGAGTGTTCATTAGATGGTGTTGAGCTTTCTCCAGGAACCCACAAACAGACATACTTTCCAGCGATATCATTGTGTTGGGCGATAAACTGAGTTGGTACGGCATTTTGCGAACAGCTTGGCAATCGACATTGCGCGTTAAGGAATGTAGGCTACCCTGTCAGGACTGAGTTAATTTCTGCTAAGGTAGCTACAGTGCCTATGATGGAGGTACCGGGAACGTATCACGGATCGCGAAGGTTAGGCTCGTACCTGCAAACTATTCACTGCAGAACTCAATTGCTCTATAGTTGGGGAGTCTAACTGCTTCATACTGGGGATATCGAGGAGTAACTGTGTTAAATATTTCGTCCGTGTTTTGGCAGGAACACGGCGCACCCAATTACGGAGTAATCGGTTCTGATAACTCTAAACTAGGATATTTGCTTCCGCTTCATCGTCTACGCTGGTTAGACCGGATACTGCGGTGTGCCAATCTCACCTTGGCTTTATTCTCGTTCATCTATGAGAGCTGAAGGGTAGTGTGAAGGAGTAAATCTCATTTTGATTGGGATTGACTAACTTGACAACAGGTCTAGTCAAAGTGTGTTCCCCGCGCCTCTGAATGGGAACTAAAAGGCGTTGAGTGTACAAGAATAGTTAGAAGCACTGAATGACTAGGTACAGAAGCCAGCGGAGGTCACACACATACAAATCTGTGATCCTTTTGCCTTAACAAACAAAACCGAACAAAATACTGTGAACAGTGTGCAACGCCGCAGTTCAACAGTAGGACTCAGGGAACATTACTGATTTTGTTGAAACTTTGTTTTTGCAAACTTAATGCCCATTGTTGCTTACTTAGTCCAAATACTGCCTCTTAATTGACCTTATCGTCCGTTCTTGACAGGTAGCCCGGGAGTCGGAAGTCTTGTCAGGATACTCATGTCTGCACTGTTGGAGGATATTTTCGACGTGAAAGATGTGGACAAGGATGGAAAGAAGTTTGACAAAGTTTCCCGTCTATTTTGTGAGAGTGAATCTTTTAAAATGGGCTTAATCCTGGACATTCATGCATTGATTTACCGACTGGTCAAAGGAGACAAGTTTCGGATGGTACTGACGAAGAATCTTCTCAATGATATGATAACGGATGCTGAAGATGACGATGAGGATGACGCCGCTGAGGAAACCGACGAGCGTCTAGCCAACAGCAAGATGGCGGAGTTCGACTACGTTTGTTACGGAAAGATTTACAGGATAGAGGCACACGATAGCGGAGTTGATGCGAGCCGGCTATCCTGTTATGTTTCGTTCGGTGGTCTACTGATGCAACTAACGGGAGACGCAAGTAATTTACAGGGATTTCGCGTTGGCAAACATTTGTATCTCATGATAAAGAAGCTCGCTTTTTGACGAATTATTACTGCTATGTAAATAAAAATATTGTACAGATGAAACGAGCGAGTTTCCATTTAGTTTGCTTACTTGGACTGACTGACCATCCGCTTCTGAAAATGAATTTTAATGGAAAGAAACACGCCCTCGTATCGATGAGGGTCCTTCTCCTATGAGAGTGGCCCTTTTATCGGGAATCCAGATTTTTATGAGTTCATTAAATATCTGAGTGAGATCTCGGATGAATCTTTGCAACCACGAGTTGATCATTCCAGGCAAGATGACGCGATCTTACGGGCTAGGGGGAACTACCCACATCACTCTTTCTTTTAGACATAGAGGTCCAATGACGTCTCCACGAATACGTTCGCATCCTTTTCGTGACAGCCAATGTAAGAGTATCATACTCTTAAGCAGTAGGCGAACTTGCGCGAGATTTTACCGGAATCGCATGTGCCCGCACCAGAATGGACGGGAAGTCAATACATAGGCAGGAATAGATAGGGGTTTTGCCAGTCGCCAAACACAGAACTGATTGTAGTGGATATAACCTGCCTTCATCACTTAGTGATGAACATAACCACCAGGTTACGCGAAGCGTTTGACGATGGTATCCTCAATACCCATTGTCTCTGATTCAGGCAGGAACAATCAGAAACTCCATCTAGTATTGGTAACCAATGCCTGGTATCCTCTGCGCCCATAGATACCAACAACAGTTTTCGGCAAGTCACTTGTGGTGCTTAACTACCAGGCTGACGTGTTAGTTTGGTGGTCAGACACTGCATCTTCAAGATGGTTTGGATGGTGTACACATTGAAGGGCGAAACAACAATACGGATTTAATAGTTTATTCTGACCATTTCTGATCCTTGTAAAGGATAGTTGGCCAAAAACCGATCGTAAAAACAGAGAAAACAAATGAACCTGGATCCAACACTGGTGTCAGTGGGTGTTACTGTTAGCAGCTATTGGTTGGCTTAACGTCCAGATTCTATTGTTATCCATGACTGGCGTATTAGGGGATGAAATAGGAGTTGAAGCTACTCGCAGTTTGTATCGCACGCCTGTGTACTGATGGGTCAGCGTGGTTTTCAGTGCCGATCGGACGACATACGTGTTAGCCGTTACTCCGGCTGATGCACTGGAGCCTGGGTTAGTCGTTAAGACCTCAGCACTTGGGCGCTGCCCCGCTAGGGCATGAAAAGATAAGCGGGCTCCTCGTGCAACCGATCGGGCTCACATTTCATGATACATGTTTTGGATGCCCGTTGCGTAGGGGGTTGTTCCACGCAGTACGTAAACAGTTCATAGAAAGCTTAGGTTTTCCTAAACTCAAAACTGGAAATTCACCCAATGTCCAGAATCAAAAACCCTAGGCGGATCCGCTTGGAGAATAAACGGGAGAGCTGGGCTTATAGAACAGGAACTGCTTGAGCCCAAGACGATTTTCGAAACTTACCAAGGTTGGACCTTCAATATGATGGTTTCAGTTTGGGTTTCACACATTTACTATTCCAACGCAAAATTTTGTGCTGTCAAAACTATTGTTCACACGTACGATGTACCGTTAACGCTTCAATGGTAGTGTGCTAAAAAGGGATCCCCCTTGTCTACCAGAAGTTCAATATGACATGTTTTACGCGTCTGATGATGAAGAAGTTTGGTTACGGCTTTGGGGGCTGACGCTTGCAGCTTGCTCAATAAGTCCACAAAATTCGGGAGTAACTCATTCATTACAATACAGATAGGAAACCACGTAGCGCTAATTCTACCTACTTTTACGTGAAAGCTATAGGTCGTATTCACTAAATAGAATACGGGACTACCGATTTGTATTCAACCTTGTAGTCAACACTGAGTTCTCAGTTAAGCTGATGGAAATCATAAAAAAGTTGACCAACCGAATGTGCTGAATTCAAAATCAGCACGGCACAGAGACCTTTTTGTATTCGATATGATTACGCCTCGGTGCGACGAGGACATGTGGGAGAGATGGCTCAGTGGTTAGAGCGCGAATTTACGGACGGGAGGGTCCGTGGTTAGAACCCGACCTCTGCCTCTCGACTTCTCCTGTCTAGGCTTAAGCAACCTGGCAGTATCCCAGCCCTCGTGCTTCCTTCTGGTGGCATGTCAGTTAGGCACCGAAAGAGTGCCAAAGCTGAATGTTTTCTATCGACATGAAAACTTGCTGTTTGTAGTGGCACTGTTGCTTTTAAGGTTTACTAGTTCAGCCGTCCACTCGTTCGGTTGTTTTGTTTCCTAAAACATTCTTTTTATTATGAGAGCTGTCATCCAGTATATTGTCAGCGTCGGCACAGTTGTGAAATTCGTGGATGGGTTCTGCGTTGAAGACAGCACGCGCACGCGACAGTACTTCACGCCCTACCGATCATACCCTTGCTCAAAATGATCGAACATTCCAATGATTTTGTAGCACGGTTACGTGTTACAATATTGTGTACGGTGACTGTCTTTGGTAGTTGCTTTCTCATCCGACCATACCTAGACGGAAACCACTCGGAATGCGTTATTCATGTGAAACTTTTGGTCAATCGAATCGCAAGTTTTCATTTTTCGTTGGCTGAAAAATACAAAAAGCGTTTTTTTCATGAGGACAGAAAAAAATACCTCATTATTGTCTATTATAGGACAGAACCGCGTGTCCGTTAATGAATCATGCGTATCGTCATGCCATTGTGTCCAGAATAGGAGTGGGCTTGTTGCTATTACCTGTTTTTTTTAAATAAAAATACGAGGAAAGTGTATTTTTATCGTGGTATTAAGTTTAATTTGACTTTTTCATGGTAGTATTGCCCTTGAGTGCACATCACCTAAACGTGGTCTGTGTACGGTTTGGGTAGACAAATGGTCAAAATGATTACCTGGGTTACCTGACGTCCACTTTACTATCAGTGGATAGATTCTTTCGTTTTTTGCAGTTACGTTAAGACTTGGTCTGCGGAAGGTAATTAGTCACAACAATGTGTTCCCCCCAGTCTTCTTCACCATGGGAAACGTGTCATCTGGCGGGAAGGAGGGAAGAAGGGTAAGGTGTGATTGTGAACTCATTCTTAAACATTGCGTCTTAAACCGAATATACCGTTCTGAAAAGCAGAAAGTTTCGTCCTGCGAAAGTAAATGTTCATGAACACAAAATGCAAATTTAATGGGTATAATGAATTGTGCGATCTCGGGCGAAAATCAACTCGAAGGGCGCCGTTTTTCTGCAGACACGTCTAAGAAATAAATGTCATTTTCATCTAACAGGCACAGACACCCTGATGCGAACCGACAAACGTTGGTTGGGTCGTGTAAGCCTTGAAAATGGATCAAAATGACCCAAACGTCATTAACTCTGAGCAATTGGTAAGATTCATTCCCATCGTGGTTCTTCTTCGTTCAACTGTAGCACCCTTTCAGTGCCTAACTACCATGCCACCAGAAGGAAGATCAAGGGCTGGGATACTGCCAGGTTGTCCAAACCTAGACACAGAAAGTCGAGAGACAGAGGTCGAGTTCGAACCACGGACTTTCCGGTCAGTAAATTCGCGTTCCAACCACTGGGCCATCTTGATCCCTATGTCCCTTAAGTGGTCCGGCAAAATCCAGGTGGATGCGCGACCATGGTTTTTCTGGCTGCGGCCAGCTGGATTGGTGATACTCCATTGGCTTCTGTAGTACGCTGTCATTTTTGGTGACATCGCGGACCTCTCAGGGAGTATATCAGTCATCCGAGGAGCACGAAAGCACATTCTTTTCACCCATTGCTTGGTTCGTCGATGGTGGGAAGCACAGGATAAGATCTGTGCCACAAAAAATATCTTATTTGATTTTATGGTTCTTCGTTCAGCAGGGAGCATTGTATTGTACACATACACTCATCAAGTGGAGTCGATAAGTCGCCCTTAAAACTGGACGAATCACCAATCTACACGCAGCGTTCGCCGTGCTTATGGACCTTAGTAACAGCGAGCCGGACCTTCATTGTTTCGCTCGTTATGACTGAACAAAACGAAGCGGATTCCATAATGCGTGGTGAAATAGTGAGATTTCGGGTTGTACACATTCAGGGCTACCATCAGTTACGTTCAATTTTGTTAGTTCCCAGCGTGGTCAGCTTGACAACTCAATAAGACAGGCCCAAGTTTGATGTCCCCCTGCATGGGATTTCTACCGTGGTTTGTCTACTATTGAACCTCCTTCAGAGACTATCGTACTCATAGTTGGATAGCAGTGTTCAAACTCTCATCCAGGCGTTCCGCGCTTGTCGGCTTTCCGCTACAGGTTGACCTTAAAGGCCGCCAGCCATTGATTAATAGCCATATCCTGCAGCTTCTCCAACCATACGCAGTGGGGATCACGCGGTCCCCATCCTGGAGGGCGAGTAGCACTGATAGCATCCGGACTTTCCGTAATCTCTCTTATACCCCTCTGCCATATCAAGGGTTCGTTACCTCTGCTTCTGCTACTCTGAACTGGGCACGGAAAACCAGTGTCTTCGGCGAACGATGGTTCGGCATATGCAGCACATGGTTTGATCAACACAGCTTTTGGTGCTGGACACATTTCAATATACATAACTCTGCTTAGGAGGCCTTCAGGCACCATCTCACCCAGCACTGAATAAGACTGCTTTGGAAATCGCGGTCCTCCCCAAGCTTACGGCACGTTGTGAGCATAAACCTAACAGAAAATGTCGATGAAAATTGAAAAGTCCATTTTCTAACGGAGATGGGTTCCAGGAATTCCTCTGAGCCTAATGAAAGCTAAGCTGCGCGGAAGTCGACGAAGTAGACTTTCGCAGGAATAGAAAAAAGTCGAAGTACATGAGTCGAAAGCGCACGTTAAAAACGATCTGACTGTTCTTCGGATGTTTGCTCTCTCGTCAAATTGACTCAACAATGCGATTGATTATAGGGACGCTAGATTTCTATTCCGTTGATCGTTCTTCAGGATGGCAACCCCCTAATGTATTTCTCTTTAAATCATTCGGTATCTGTTTCGGCTGCATGAAAAAATGGAACAAAAGTACGGCCTAAACTTATGCTCCCCAAGAGAGAACGCTCCTAATAAGGGCTCTCAGGGGAAACATTCTTTCCGACGTCTGTCAGTTGACTGGCGCTCGGTGTCAGTTATCCACCTAGTTAGACTTGTGTGATTAAACGGAATGCAACAAGCCTAAAAGTCTACAGACTAGTCGGTCGCACAGTTATGCCAACCGGACGACGCTCAGTAAGTGGAATGCTTCTGTGCGATATTACCGATAAGTCAATGAAAACCGGTTAAATTACGACTGTCATTTTTCTAAGGAATGTTTTTTTTGGGAGAACACTACACACGAAGGCTCCAAAAACTGTACAATAGCCCATTACCGATTTCATCCTTCCTCAGGGTTAGCAAATAGGGTAGTTTCTGAGCTTCCATCGAATCCTATGTTCCGCTTAAACCCCTAATTGTGCGCAATGGGCGAGATAAATTCATTTGCAAACGGCACTGGTAACGACACAAATGAATTTCTCGTTTACGATATCCTTCAATTGAATGCACCGCATAAAGTCAGCCTTCCAAATGCGATTAGGTAGTTAAAAAATAGGACTAAAATGTTGTTCTTCAACTTATTCCCTCATCTGCCTACCGCTGCTTTTTTGGCGACTCATCTAGAACCCAGCTGAATTTCTCGTTCATGCCACCGAAGGAGTGCTACAACGGGACTATTATTTGTTTATTATTATGATCGCTCAGCTGTAACACACTTCCGGTGCCTAGCTGCCATGCCACCCAAAGGAAGCACGAGGGCTAGGATACTGCCAGGTTGCCCAAGCCTAGATAGGGGAAGTCGAGAGACAGAGGTGGGGTTCGAACCACGGACCTTCCGGTCAGTAACTTCGCGCTCTAACCACTTGAGCCATCTCGATTTTAACAAAAGTCGATCGTGAGTTTGGCTTAAATGAACTACGACCAAATTCAAGGGACTCCCCTATCAAATTGCATGAGGCAATTTTTCAGTTTGACTCGCACAGCAATGTAGTGATTTAAATACGATGAAGTTTCCGACCATCAGAACTAATGCGCCAGGTGATTGCCTAGCCGATCTGCCTATCCGTAAGGTTGAGTAACACTTCTGTAAAGACCAACATTAGCAGAGATAACAATCGAAACCTTGACAATACACCCCCGGAGTCGCTCAGTGTCGCCAAAATAGACATACGCCATTGCGTTAAAGCTGGAGGTACTATGCTAGGTGAATGAGCAGGTTAGTGGTGCAAAGTGGAATGCGGAGCTCAGGTACATAGATACTCCTTTGTTTTCTCTAAGACAAGTGTTCGCGGGACACAAAAGTAATCTATCCCCTAATCTGGAAGCCGATCAGTCATTGTGATGAATTCTAGAGAATCTTAGTGGTGTATACAACATTCACTAGTAAGCATACCTGACCCTTTTGAGAAAAAACTATCCGCACCTGGTTGTAAAGCCTAGCTCTTTGAGCCGTCCGACAAGAACCCAAGCTCCAGCACGAGTCAACAGATTTAACCTCACGAAACGATTTACCTTAGAGTCGTTTTATTTTACTAGAGGACACATGATCTTGCGGAAAGCCGTTTTCAATGAGATCACAACTGATAACTACGTTTGTAAACATGGATAAAATAGGTCACAGTGAAGCGGGAAGCGACACTCAAAAGTATCAAAACATGAATCATACACGTACACCTCACAGCTGGACTTGACCCGACCTAAAGATACCAACTTGACATTTTGCCGCGGACTACACCGTTCCACGAGATGCAACAATGCCAGGAAGACCAAAGGGGAGCAGTCAGATGAAGAACAGCGAGTCACCGTAATACGAGGCGGTCTGGCATTCAAGTCGTACTGTCCTCTGTGATGAGAGCATGATGCTTCCTGTAGATGAACAACATGTCCATAAATATGGGAGCAGTGGTGCTGTGTTCTCCGAGGAAGGACAGTTAGAAAAAGTCTGACCTATGAACCCATAATCTGATCGCCTAACGGTTGATCGTGACCGTCAGTTAACTAACTAATACGGCGAGGGCCCAAGTGGTTAGAGCGCGAATTTACTGATCGGAAGGTCCGTGGTTCCAACCCCACCTCTGTCTCTCGACTTCCCCTATCTAGGCTTGGGCAACCTGGCAGTATCCCAGCCCTCGTGCAACCTTCGGGTGGCATGACAGTTAGGCACCGAAAGGGTGCTACAGCTGGACGAACTAATACGGTCGAAAAACATTTGAATACCATAAGAAGTGAGGCATCTATGCCTTATTCACTGCGCTCTCAGAACAGGTCAGTCCCCGCATCCACGCGGACGGGATTGTTGGGTCGAAGGCTACGGTCGGCATACCGAAACCCTACATTATCCGATTATCTTGTGGGTCATGCGTTTAAGCTGAAGGCTCAAGGTGCGATACTTCTTCCTCAGCCTGAAAAACTGGGAAGTATCACTCGTCTTTGCAACGTTCCGTTCACCAACCCTCACTCACACCCCCTTCACAGACACCAAATGATGCAACGCGGTCAATTCATCTGCCAGTCTTCTAACTACTGCCTTACATCTAAGTTGCCGCTCAACAAAACAAACCAAAATGGTACCTTATAAAACTCAGACCTTATCCACGTTGCAGCTTTCAATGTCCATATTCTCTGCCAAATTAGACAGCAGACATTTCTTACTGAAGCCTTGCTTTCCCTTTCTGTCGATGTATGCTGTGACGCGCAAACAAGACCCTAATTTGGTTGTGAACCTTAATTCACTTACAAGGAGGACATGTGTTTTACATTTCACTTTCCGGATATCTGGTGATTTTAATGCAGTGACTTGTGGTATCAATGGTATGAAAGTTGAACTTATGCTTAAGGTTGAAGAGCGCTTTGCTGGACCCTAACATACTGAACAGGCATTTTTGCACCGCACGGTAATTAAGATCAATGCACGTCGATAGGATAAACGGTGTCTGTTCGTCGTGTCAGCATACGCCCCGACAGATTACAGTTCTGAGGCTGAGAGATGGGTTTTACACCTTTAGCTTCCCTCCTATCCTCGCCTAAAAGAGTGCATACCACAAAAACTTTAAAATAGATAGATCGGTTTATTAGCTTTGGAAAACATGTTATACGGTAAAATACACATCAGTTGTCAGATCACAGTACAGCAGCCTTCTTTTGATAAAAAAAATCACAAAAATGGAGGGAAGTGATGCCCTTATGACTCAAGCATCAGGGTACATATCCCAATAAAGATAAAAGTCATGCCCAAGCACCATTGCATCGTCAGACTCTCACCAAAACAAAGAAAACCAAATAATGCCTGGAATAAAAAGGTAAACGCCACCGATGACTTACCGAAAATCCAAAATTCGCCAGAGAGTTCAGTGCAAGGATGGTGATGCACCTACCAGCTTTTCGTAAAGCTGCCGTAAACGTTATCCACATCAACAAATTGATAACCACGTACGCCACATAACCCGGCAGGACCATGAGTTTTATTCCCATCCATTTTGAACTCGGAGTTTCATGCTGGAGAGTGGTACTGAAAAACTTCGCAGAAAAGGCAGCCGACGCAGCAAGGAACCCGGACAGAATGGCATAGCCATAACCACGTAGATCGGAAGTCATGTGAAACTGGTTAAATTACGGCATACAACTTGCGAACCCGGAGGGTGAAATTTTTTCCAATACTAGAACCTGCGGTGTTAAAAACGTTTCGATTAGATCGTGCCTACATGAGTCATGAAATGTGCGATAAGAAACAAGTGCTGCCTGCTTAAGTGAAAATTCTCATACAGGATACTGTTTTTTCCAAGTCGAACCTTTTCTGGACCGAAAATGCGCGCTTGGTAGGTAATTGCTTTCTAGTTAGTGAGCCACGGTTTGATAACTGTCTTTATCTAACTAGTGTGTTAAGACGGCGTCACAAACAAGATTTAACACTTCGATCTGGTGGTCGCACTGAAGTGATGCCATGAGAATGCGTGTTCAACCATGCCACGAAAGCCGAAAATGGGCAGCCGGAGAAACAGCAGCGAGCGAGTAACCGCATTATGCGAGTCTAAGGGTGAAGCCGCACTTTCACTTGAGATAAGAGCGTCACGGTAGTAAGGCATTTAATCCAAACAAGCATGTCTATAAATGGGAGGCGAGATGAGTGTGGTTAGAGCGCGAATTTACTGATCGGAAGGTCGGCGGTTCGAACCCGACCTCTGCATCTCGACTTCTCCTATCTAGGATCGGGCAACCCGGCAGTATCCCAGATTCCTTCGAGTGGCGTGGCAGCTAAGCACCATAAATGGAAGCCGAGGTGCTTCCTAATCCCGAGTACGGGCTTTAGAAGGTCGACCCTAAAACCACACGCCCTAGTGCTTGAGCTTGTCCACCGGCGATTTATCCAATACAGCCGGATGACAACTACAACGTATGAGAAGCTATATGCAGCTCCAAGAGCACTTGCATCGCGCGGTGACGTTGACAATGAGACATCTATGCTTCATACCTTGCGTCCTCGGGCTAGGAGTCTTCTGCAGTCAAGTGAAGATACGCCAGTTATTTAACTCTCCTGATCCGGGCGTGGTGGCCACCTGTATCTAAGGGAGTGAAGAGGTTCTTACCAAGCATTCAAGATGACAAATAAGGACAGCATGGAAATCGTAAGTCACTGACGAGGCTGTAGCTTGCCGATCTACAAAGTGAAGCGTGGTATTTGTCGCTCGGTGGGGAGTCAGGAACGGATTTCTACATTTTTAAAGACAGTGCTACAGCACCGACTATGAAAACGGATTCAAAATAGAGGTGAACGTTTAGAACCCCGAAACCATTTGACATATGGTTACACTCACCGAAGAGACTACAATAGTCTTTTTGGATTCCATATAGAACGCACGCCTAGCTAAAATACGGCCACCAAGTCGTCCCTTCGTATAGTACTAATGTTGGAGAGGTCAAGGGCAACAAAGATGGCGGCTGGTTTGTATGAAGTTCCTTATGTTCACCGCCCTGGGACCTTAAAGCTTTACTCATTGGTGGACTGTCCCCTCAGAGGAAGTCTTATATTTATCGTCATCAATCATGACTATACATAAGGGGGCGGGTATTCGAATTGCCCACTGCCATTTTTCTGTCGAGGGGAGTCATTTTCGACGTAACCTGTTGCCTTTGAGGTACCATGGATTCGGACAATCGACACGAATCCGAGAAAATCGGGCCCACGCTTCAAGCCGGTGAATGTATCGTTGAGTCGCTGAACTGAACCCGGGTATGTTCTGTAGTAAACGGATTTGAGGCCTGCAACCAACTTTGCTGAACACACTGAGGAAGTGTCACATTTCTCTTTGGTTCTGAGTAAACAGCTCGGTTGACGTAGCCGGGGGTCAATCTAAATATCAGCATAGTTTGGAACGTTCGAAATTATCCGAAAGTTTATGCCAGTAATACGTGGAAAAGTGTGTCCAGCTAACCGAAGAACAAGGAACTTTTGCAGCGACTTTTTGGGACAGAGTGAAAGACTGGCTTAACGGAAGTCAGGTGCGCAAGTCCTTGTTTGCCATTTAGCTTCGTACTAAATTCTGGTCTATTCGCACCCATGACAAAGTTGTCCCTAACGAATCCCCCTCGAGGGGCACATGATCATATTCATTAGTTAGAGGGAGACACGGACCCAACGACCACTGCATCGGTGGCTTCCAGAATGGCTCCCGTTTCAGTTTCATAATCTACTGAGGCACATTCCAAAGGCAACAACATATCAGTGGCCACTAGCCCATACCGATGCTACGAGGACGTGTGACAGGTTTGAACATACCATGGTCCTCGTCTGATAGGCCATGATGTAGATAGACTTGAACAACGTATTCCTACCCAGGGAAGCATCCAGCGGCGGGAAAGGCGGTTTACCTTGGAGGTCGACGAGGTGATATTCCAAAGCAATCCAGGGTCGTATTTTCCACCACAGGAAAGGTGCTAGCCCTATACATGCGCAGGTACTGCCTTAGATGCCAAGTTGCTCGTGATCTTGTCAGAGGAGACAGGGCTAAACTCAGAGTTGACCTTAGAGAGCTTTGAGAACGAACAGCTAATTCGGGACTATGGTGTATTTCAACGAAAGCCATGAAGACGACAGATGCCGCTGTAGATGACGTCATTGACCATGCAGATCGTCTCGCCGGATCTGTGAGCAACAAGTTTGTAGTGACAGCCTGTCGTAATGAAGTAATCGTGCTGACAAGTGTCCGGTGAACGGTGAGCAAGTGCGACAAGCTGGAATATCTACTGTCTCATTGTTCGATATCAGTGTGTTCGGCGTGACCGGACAACCAAGAATGGGGGAGCGGTTCTACTTCCTATCCGCAAGTTTTACACTGCTAAACTCCCAAATGCATGTTGGGATCCTGTTGGTGTACGAGGCTGTTTGCTTCAGAATGAAATTGACTCACCATGGGTATGGGAACACAGAAGCAACGTATCGAGCCTGTGCATTACAACTTCACTAATAGGGGATACCTCAGGGTTTAAGTTAGACGACAAGTTATCAAAGCACGTTGGTCAGTGGGTAGAACTCTGACACACATTTTCCTGGTCTTTATGGTAAGCGGTTGGGACATTCAAGACATGCTAGAGAATATGCCCGGCACTCACAGCTGCCTTGCGGTTTTTGAGACAAGGGCATTGGCTGACAGCCGCCATCATCGTTGACAGCGACCCCAGATGAGAACCCTGGCGCTTCATTCAGACGGCATGAATTACACATGGCCTGGTCAAATTAACCTAGAGCTAGATGCATTACTTGAGGAGAGCACTCTTTGCTTCAGCAAAAACTCAGCTCTAGATTCCCTCAATGCAAATCCGATGGTTCCCGCCGATCGCAGATGTACCTCTGAGACATCCATGGTCAAAGAGTTGAAGATATCTCAGATACGCCGCCAGAAGTGGCCAAGCTTCGCAGCCGTACAGTAATACAGCTCAGCAACATGTGGTCTGATACATGCGTCCTTTGAGGCCCGGTGGTGTTTCTTTCAATATCAAATGTGGCAGAGATTCGCAAACACAATTCTGGCCTTGGAGATTCTTGCAGTTGTCTCGTCTATCACACCATCAGAGCTAATGCAGCTTCCGAGATGTGTATAGCGTTCCACAACTTCCAGTTCTGCTGCTTGGATTTCTGGACATGTTCAAAGAATGTACGTCCCGCAGTATTACTTTGCACTTTGTGGGCGCAAAGCAAACGTTGAAGAACTGGATAATACTGGTCTTACTTGCGTTTTCTGCTCTTTTTCAAAAATGGGGTCAATGTTGTCTGCAGATTTCAGGCGACACGGTTCTTGTTCGGTGAGATCTGAACACCTGAAATTTGAAGACTTTCCATTGTTGACGGCCATAATCATCACCCTGTTTAATAATGGCCGCCTGGAGAGTGCAACTATGAACCTCACAACCAAAACATTGTCATACCAAATCAGCTGGCTCGCCTTCATGACCAGGCTGACGTGGTGGTCGAGCGTGAATGTTGCAATGATCCCGCGAACTACACCGGTTGGAATTGTTCCACAAGATGTAATAATGCTAGGAAGATCAAACGAAAGCAGCCCGAAGAGGAGCAGCAAGTCTGACCACCCAGTTGTTGACCGTGCTCATCAGCGGATTGTCCAATACGGTCGAAATACATGTAGAACCTACAAGAGCCTGGTGGGGCTCTAAACATATCTACTGTGCGCGGTAGCACTAGGAGAGAGACAACTATGCATTACCCAATGCGCTCCAGGGACAGGTAGGACCTACCTGTGGGTATACAAGTATACAAGTGGGTCAAACCGCTGAGTCAGAGGCCACAGTAGGTGTATGAGAACAAAACCCCACATTCATTGCCTTGTGAGTCCAAATTTTAAGCCAAAGGCTCAAGGTACGATGTTCCTTCGGTTTCTCTCTTCTTCGGTCTGAGCAACCGGGAAGTAGCATTCACCATTGCAGCGCTTCGTTCACCAACCCTTACTCACACCTCTCCACACACCATATGATGCATTGCAGTCAATCCACCTGTCAATCCCCGAAACCACTGCTTCGTTTTTAAGCTATCGCTCAGCAAAACAAACCAAAACAGCCCCTTACTAAACGCAAAAGATCTTATCCACGCTCTGGCCTTCAATACCCGTATTCTCAGCCAAATTAGGCAACAGACACATCTTACTGAGACCTCTATTCCCCTTTCTTCCGGCGTACGTTGTGTCTTAGAAACGCGCAAACAAGACCCCATTTCGGCCACTTCCGGATATCTCCTGATGCAATGGTTCGAGGTCCCGACCTAAAGCTGCCACCTTGACGTGGTGGTCGGGCTTGAGTGCTGCAATGATCCCGCGGGCTACACTGGCTGGAACGTCGTTCCACAAGGTGCAACCATGCCAGGAAGGCCAAAGGGGAGCAGTCAGACCAAGAGCAGCGAGACCCCGTACTACGAGTAATCGTGCTACGAGGCGGTCTGGGGGTAAAGTCGTACTGTCCTCTGCGATAGGAGTGTGAAGGCAGTAAAGTGTTTTCCCCAGACGACTAGTATGTCCATATTTATGGAAGCAGCGATGCGTCCTTCCCCCGAGGAGGGACGGGTTAGAAAAGGTCGGCCCCAAAAACCGCACACTCCGAACGCCCAACGGTTGACCGTGACCGCCGACGCATTATCCACTACGGTCGAAATACTTTTAAAAGCAAAGAGTCTGGTGCTGCTCAAAAGGCACCTGCTGTGCGCACCCGCATCAGGAATGAGACAGTAATGCCTTATTCCCTGCGCCCTCGGGTTAAGCCAACCCCCTGCAGCCGAGCAGGTCAGACTATTGAGTCATCGGCTCCGGGCAGGGTCCCCAAAGAAAACCCTACTGTCCACTGCCTCGTGGGTCAGACTTTTAAGTCAGAGGCTAGGGGCAGGGTCCCTGAACAAAACCCTACATCATCCCACTGCCTTGTGGGTCAGACTTTTGAGTCAAAGGCTCAAGGTGGGGTACCTCAACCAAACCCCCTTCCTCGGCCTGGGCAACCGGGAAGTATCATTTGCCCGCGCAGTTCTGTGTCCACCGATGTCCCTCCCCAACCCCTTCCCACCACACAAGCAAATGTCACTGGGTCACTTGACTGTCAGTTATCTGACCGAAAGGCCCTATGCCCCTTGCTGCCTATTAACAGTAAACAAAATAACACCCTTCTAAATCCACGAGATCCTTTCTATATAGGAGCTTTTAACGTCCGTACTCTATGTCAAATTGGCAAACAGGCAGAGCTTGCTGAAACTTTATACTCCCTTAAAATTGATGTATGCTGTGTCTCCGAAACACGCATACAAGACCCAAGCGTGGTTATGCATCTCAGAACGCCAAGGATGAACTCAGCTCTTTCACATTTCTCCCTCCGTGTGTCCGGTGACCCAGAAGCGATGACTCGTGGACTATATGGCGTGGGAGTTGCACTCAGCCCCAGAGCTGAACGCGCTTTGCTGGATTGGATCCCAGTGAACAGTCGGCTTTGCGCCGTCCGGTTATCCAGTTCAATCAAGCTCAATGCCTCTCGGCATAAAAAGCGCTGCCTGTTTGTAGTGTCGGCTTATGCCCCAACGGAGTGCAGTTCTGATGTTGAGAAGGATACCTTTTATCGAGAACTATCCGGGCTCATTCGGCAGGCAAAAAGCACTGATATTGTGATCCTTGCAGGCGATCTGAATGCTCAAGTGGGTCGTCTGAGCTCCTTGGAATCACATTTGGGCGGTCGATTTGGAGTCGATGCTCGCCGCACAGACAACGGAGATCGACTCCTTCAGTTGTGTGCTGACCATGAACTGTTTCTGGCAAGTACGAACTTTCAACATAAGCGTTCGCATCGCGTGACCTGGCGGCCACCAACTGCAAATCAACCGTGGACCCAGTTGGACCACGTGGCCATCAGCTACCGGTGGAGAGCCACAATTCAAGACTGCCGTTCCTTTTGGGGCACTCCACTTGATTCCGATCACGCCATGGTGCGTGCACGCCTGACAGTTCGCTTCCCTTCAGGCCCTCGCAAACTAGAAAGAAGCATGCCAATCCAGTATCTTCGAAGATCGACCATAGCTCAACAGTACCGATCTGAGCTAGCCCAACAACTCTCTACATGCACTGGCAGTGCGAGTGTAGATGAAGCATGGCAAAATGTGAAAGAAGCCATGTTAGCGGCGTTCAGTGCTGTCTGTCCAACCTCCCCGATTCGACCACAAAACCACTGGATATCGGCGAGGTCGCTATCCATGATTGATGCCCGGAAATCCATACCAGCAGGCAACGCGTACGACGGCGCACGCAAATCCCTTAAACGCCAAATAGTGAAGAGCCTAAGGAAAGACCGAGAGCTCTGGT
This sequence comes from Clonorchis sinensis, assembly GCA_003604175.2. NCBI lineage: Eukaryota > Metazoa > Platyhelminthes > Trematoda > Opisthorchiida > Opisthorchiidae > Clonorchis > Clonorchis sinensis. Next base: position 11,858,880 of record CM030369.1, on the reverse strand, counting down.
GGAAATCGAAAGCTCGAGAGATGGAGAAGGCTTTTGCTACGGGAAACAGCCGTGCCCTATATCAACTGATACGATCGACTGGTCCCAGGAAAACAACGGTCAGCGAAACGATAAGTGAAAAAGACGGCTCATTAATTCACTCCCAAAAACGTCGACTGGAAAGATGGGCCGAACACTTCGAAGAGCAGTTCAGCTGGCCTCCTGCAACACAGCCTGTGGAGATAATGCATACGGGCCAGTGGAATGTAAACCTTGATCGTCCTTCGGAAGAAGAAATAAAGTACGAACTATCCGTACTAAAACGTGAGAAGGCACCAGGACCGGACGGTCTCTATCCAGCCCTCTTCAAAGAAGGCGGAGAATCCCTGGTGACCCATCTGACAAAGCTTGCTGGTGCTATATGGAACGAAGAGAAGGTGCCTGCAGAATGGGGCATGTCGACAGTTATCCCTATTTTCAAAAAGGGTACGCGGACGCTGTGCGAAAACCACCGTGGCATCAGCCTGTTAGCTGTGGCATCGAAGGTACTCTCTGGTCTTATCCTTCGAAGGTTAACTGAACACAGGGAGAGACAAATCCGTGAAAACCAAGCTGGGTTCCGTCCTGCAAGAGGATGCATCGATCATATCTTCACCCTCCGACAGATTCTTGAACAGCGACACTGCTTCCAGCAACCAACAATGGTTGTGTTTCTCGATCTGAAGGCTGCCTTTGACTCTGTAGACCGCCAGGCACTATGGCAGTGTCTGTGGAGCAAAGGTGTCCCCCTTAAATTCTTGACCCTTCTTAAGGCGCTGTACGCCAACTCCCGCGGCCGTGTGAAGGTCTACGGGAAGCTCTCTTCTGAGTTCACCACATCAAGTGGTGTCAGACAGGGCTGTCCTCTTTCACCTTTCCTCTTCAATTTCGTCATTGATACGATCATGGAAGACTCATTATCAGCCTCTACTGCCTGTGGGGTCGAAGCGCTCCCGGGGCGTCCGCTTACAGATATCGAGTATGCAGACGACATAGCTCTTCTTGGATCTGACGCCGTGGTAATGCAAAGAATATTAAATAATCTAACTAATTCCGCCTCACGGTTCGGCATGCGCTTCACACCTGCAAAGTGTAAAGTGCTAGTGCAAGACTGGGTGGGCCCGAACCCTAGCCTAGTGCTTGCGGGTGAACCGATTGAGGTAGTAGACAAATTTGTCTACCTGGGCAGCTGTATTAGTCCCGGTGGTCTCGCGAAAGATGATATTTCCATCCGAATTGGGAAGGCCCGAGCAGCTTTTGTGAACCTGCGTCACCTGTGGCGTAGGCGTGACATCAGCTTATCCGTCAAGGGTCGAGTTTATAATGCTGCTGTGCGCTCCGTATTACTATACGGATCAGAAACCTGGCCGCTGCGCGCCGAGGACGTCAAACGACTTTCAGTGTTTGACCACCGATGTCTCCGGAGCATTGCCCGAATCTGGTGGGAACACCGGATCAGCAATGCTGAAGTACGTCGAATGGTATTCGGGAGGAATAACTCACCCTCGATAGATGAACTGATCACACTGCATAGGTTGCGCTGGCTTGGCCACGTGCTGCGCATGCCAGTCGACCGACTTCCTCGAAGGGTTCTTTTCGCACAACCACGTGAAGGGTGGAAACGAGCCAGAGGCGGTCAAACAATGACTTGGCAGCGAAGTGTAAAAGCCACTACCAGCAAACTCAGCTGCGCTGGTCACTGCCGTCTTCCTGGATGGGGACCCCGAGACGGGCCACATCAATGGTTAGAGACATTGTCAGACATGGCCCAATCGCGCCCTCAATGGCGCTCATGCATCCAAGCTATTGCCTTCAATGCATAGCCCCCTTCCCAATTCCCCGACGTAACAGCCCATTGACAGTGGTGCATTTACGCAGCTCGCGCCTCCAATGCGCAGCTACCTACCTCACCTCCCCAAATCATCGGCGGACGAAACTGTGGCAGCTACAACCACTGTACGACAAGTACACGGTTTCATACAGCTGAAGATGATGATGATGAATGGTTCGAGGTATCTATGTTGTGAGTTACACTTGGCCTTAGGACAGAGAGTGCTCTACTAGCCTGGAACGTAATGAACGCTGTACGGTTGTCTGGTTTAATTAAAAACAACGCACATCGATGGGGTAAACGGTGACTATTCGACTTGTTAGTGTACGCCCCGACAGAATGCAATCCAGGTGAGGGAGATAGGGTTAACCGAAATCTGTCACGATTTCTGCGGCCAACAAGGACGGACTTTATTATCTTGGCGTATGGCATGAACGACTCAGCTGGACGACTAAGCCGGGGAAAACAGTTGGGTGCTAGATTAGAAGTCGATGATCAGCGTACGGACCATAGGGAGTGACTTCTCCACTTGTGTGCGGCACATCATCTGTTCCTGGCCAGCATAAAATTTCAACACAAACTCACACCAAGTCCGAGGCCACCAACCGCAAGCCAGTTATGGAACCAGTTGGACCATGTGATTGTCACTCACCGGTGAAGTGTCTCAATTAGAAAAGATAATCGTTCAGCTGTAACACCCTTTTGGTGCCTAGCTGCCATGCCACCCAAAGAAAGCACGAGGACTGGGATACTGCCAGGTTGCCCATGCCTAGACAGAAGTCGATGGGCAGAGGTAGGGTTCGAACAATGGACCCTCCAGACAGTAAATTCGCGCTCTAACCACTTAAGCCACTTCAACTAAAGATTGTCATTTATTCTGGAGGTACGTCACTTGACTCTGATCATGACATTGGGCGAGATGACTTAGTGGTTAGAGCGCGAATTTACTGACCGGAAGGTTGTGGTTCGAACCCGACCTCTACCTCTCGACTTCTCCTGTCTAGGCTTGGGCAACCTGGCAGTATCTCAGCCCTCGTGCTTCTTTCTGGTAGCATGGCAGCTAGGCACCGAAAGGGTGTTACAGCTGAACGATTATTATTTATTTATTATGACATTGTGCAAGTTCGGTCAGGAGTTATACTTGTCCCAAGTAGTACACACACAGAAGCGGAGCAAGTCCATTCGTCATCTTCCGCGAGTTTCGGTAGCTCAACAATATCGAGGAGGTATGGCTGGAAAGTAACTGGAAACTGAATCACGCTGACGATGGTTAGTAGGATGATGAATGGAGAGTGAAAGACTGTCTTTAAGACACCACATCGGACCAAATTAACACAAGATATTGTCGAGATCGGCAGATTCTTCTGTTACCGGGAAATTCATTCCAACAGCCGTGAAGGTGCATTCAGACCACTTGGAAGCAAGAAAATCAAGATTCTGAACAGTGAGATGATTCTGGGGAATTGTGAAGGCCAAGGAGGTGAAGGAGGTCGCAGGCAACAGTCGCACCATGTTGCAGCTGGTTCTATAAACCGCCAAAAGAAGACAGGTGACACCGAAACAAGTTGTGCTAAACGTGAAACGTCGATTAATTCGGAAAGTCATCCCGAGCGGTGGCTGACCTCTTTCAACGAAACCCCTGGAAAAGCCCAAATACCCCCAATATAACATCGACACTAGCCCACCTGCAAGAACAGAATTTCACCGTGACGAGGCACCCGACCTACAAGGTATGCACCCTGCGCTGTTCAGGGCAGATAGTAAAAGCTCAATGACTAGTTTGGTGACTCTAGTATGGAAGTGCTAAAACGAGTGGAATGGAGCGCTTCGACCATGATCCATCTTCGAAAAGGACGCAAGGACGTCATGCACTAAGCCCAGCATCAGCCAGGTAGTCGTGGAATCTAGGATGCTTTCCGGTATTATTTTGTGCATGACTCATGAGAACCAACCTGATTTCGGTCCTGACTTAGGATACATGGACACATCTCTACCTTGAAGCAAACGCTTGAACAGCGCCCTATCCAAACGTCCAACGGTGGTTGCTTTTCTTAAGCTGGAGGCGGAGCCTAGGAATCAGAGGTACCCATTTTAAATTGTTATCCCTAATGTGGGCAAGCTCTGTGGGTCCCGACAGGTGTATCGCAAGCTGTTGCCTGAGTTGACCCCGTCCAGTCTTGTACCACCGTATCGTCCAGCTCCAACAAATTTTCGGTGTCTGGCTGTCGTGCCACCCGAAGGAAACGTGGCGACTGAGCTGCTAAAGCCTAGACAGCAGTCGAGATGCCGCGCTGGGTCACATAGATCCACGGATTTTTCAGTCAGCAAGCTCTACCTTCACAATGAAGTCATCACAAGTTTTCACTTTCAGTGGTGTACGAAAAGGTTTCTCTCCCCTACCCGTCTTCTCACATGTTGCTTGAGACACTGACGGCACAAGCAACTATCTCTGCCTGTTTCCGAAACCTCCGGAATCGAAATACACCCGGGGTGTTCGGCCATGAGCTTCTGTATGCCAAGGACATCGATCGCCATGATTCATACCTTGCACAGATGGAGGCCATTTAAACGACGAAAAATGACCAAAACACTTCGGCACGATTCGGTATGTGCTTCATGGCTGAGAAGTCTAAAGTTGTCCTACAATCTGGGGTGGGATCAAACCGAAACACTGATCTTTTTGGTCCACCTGCCGACGGGGCAGATATATTTATTTACCTGGGTATTTGCACTGGTTCCAGCGATGTGCAAAGGCGAGCTGCTCTGAATAACCGAACATCGCCTTGGTTGGACGCATATGCCGCGAGCCGGCTGCGTACAAGTCGGGTCTATGATCCGATTGGTCCGACGTGAACCAATCACGGATTCACGGATTCACGGATTCACGGATTCACGGATTCACGGATTCACGGATTCACGGATTCACGGATTCACGGATTCACGGATTCACGGATTCACGGATTCACGGATTCACGGATTCACGGATTCACGGATTCACGGATTCACGGATTCACGGATTCACGGATTCACGGATTCACGGATTCACGGATTGATACACAGAAGCGAGGCTTTTGCCCAAGTTTCCCGGGTCGGTTTTGTTCTTGTCGTTCAGCAGCTGTCGTTCACCTGAAAGGCACAAGTGAAAAAAGGGTGTAGCACTGCTCTTTAAGTTCTCAGCGCGGGGCAGTATGTTTGCCAGCGCGAGGACTCGCGTAAATAAGTGTCTGGTGAAAAACCTGTTGGCCAAGCCTTGTTCAAACAGGACGTAAGTAAGAATTAAGTCCCCTCGGAGGCGACGAGGATGGAATAGCGTCGGTCCGCCGATTCTTGTCCCGTCACGAAGATTCCGGACTTGTGGGAGGTTTCACTGCAACCTTGAAAATACAGTTACGGCAACATTTTGCATCTCGTTAAAGACTGTCTTAAGCAACCGTGCCTGTTGATATACACTATGGGGCAGAACCGCATAGGCATTGCAATGTCGTCTTTAAAGCAAAACCAGATGACGGATTGGAGACAAGTTTTCATACATATTCGAACATGTCCTAAGAGTTAATATCACACCCCGGTGCCCATGGTGCCCATGTTACGTCTGGTCTCATGCCGAGGACAGAGTGTACATTGAGGTGCTGCGATTTATACCGCTTTATAGGTCACAAATGCGCTTCGTGATATATTTGTTTGATACAGGATAGCCAAGGAGGATATGCGTACTCCGTACATCAGAAGAGCGCATAAAAGGCGGAAAGAAGAACTTCATGATACCGGTCGGTATGCTCCGAATCGCCTCAAATTCTCGAAAACTACGATGTTTTCCAGGTTTTCACTTCAATTTTAAGTGAGTTTTCCTGCAAATTCCCTGTATGGCTGACTTGTTTAAGTTACCGAACCTTCAAGATCATCAAGTACCCAGAATTGCAAAGCGGGGCCTAGTTTATCTGGGAATTGGGACTCGCGTTTAAACGTGAAATGCCGAAAATTGGCAAACGCCACGGATAGTCCTGCAGCTGTAATTGTTTATGGAACTTGCTAGGGCCCATGATGCACGTGTGGATGCAAAATATGCAGGAGTGTCACTCCTGCAACCGCATTTTGCCCCGTGTCTTCCGTTAAGCTAGACGTATGCCGAATTCTGTTTTCGGATTTCGGTACTGGATCTTCCGAGTAATCGTCGCCATAGACATTAATTTTATTCGGCTGACTCGCACTAGGTTGGAAGAACTTGAGGCAGTCAAATGGCACTGACCGCTCTTCGTGGGTGGAGTTTCTGGCGCACTGACCGTTATCACCGTTGGAGTTTTCAGGTCCTGTGTACTGGCAGCGGAATCGTACATTGCAAACGACGAAACCTACCAGGCTTTCCATAGCTGGTACCGGGACGTTGCTAGGTGGTCGCGGCTTGTGAGCTGCTATTCAAAACGTTTAACAGTGAGTTGTATCCAACTAAACAAGGCTGTCATTTCTTGCGCGATACAACAGTGTGGAGTTAGCCGATGTTCACTATCTATGTTGAACGCACGTCGATCATAGCGCACAGCTGAACGAACCTACTTTTCCATATTTCAACGGGGCCCTGGAGGTGCCCAACTCCTCTTCGGTTAGTCTTCGATTTACCGGAAGTCGGTTAACCTTATGGCTGTGTTCGAGATAATAAGAGCTGACTGTGGGATGTTTCCCGTCTCGAATTGGGCAAAAATGTAGTGGACTGGCGGTGCTACGTGTTCTGTTCTTTACTCATCAATGTGTTCAGTTTATAGCTTTTTCGGATTCGTCAACTTTCTGTTGGTTCTTCTGGCCACTTGCAGCATTTATAGTACACCAACCAGTAACGAAAAAACGATGGCGCTTCGATTACGCGCTGAACGCACAAACACTAAATAGTTATACTTAAGGTATTCATTTAATGCCTTTTCACACGCCATGAACGATGAAAGCCGGATAGCCGCCAACTTCACACCAAACTTATCGGTTGCCATGGCATCGCAACAACAAATTTGAATGCGCCCCAAAAATTAGAACGAGAGATGGCAAAATGAACACCCAGAAGCACAGCAACTCCATTTGCTCTCACTGTGGGAGAGTGACAACCAACAGGTAATCAATCTAGCATAGAGGCCTCAAATAGCTCAACACAACGCCCATCCCATTTATAATGATAATGTTTATTGCCAGGTTGTGTGTGGCATGCCGTCAGTTGTAATCATAATGGTACAGTCAGAATAAACGCCTGGCTGGTGGGATTGCGCAGAAAAAGAGCAGTCTAAAAATATTGAACATTGCCCGACGTAGACGCAGTTACGCCTCAAAATGCGGTTGAAATCGAGGACACGGAAGCACACTTGTTAGGACACTTCCAAAGTTATGGGAACATATCTAGCTGAAACAAGATCAATAATAATAATAATAATAATAATAATATTTTCTCCCAACTTGTGGGTGGCTTGACATCAGGCATGATCATAAGGTTACAGTCAGAATAGAGGCATAACTGGTAGGGGGGGCTGTTGGTACAGGGGTCTTTGAGAAAAGGAACAGTGTCATAGGCGGTGAGCGTTATCCGAAGTAGACGTGGTCACCACTAAACCGGCACGGGCAGGGAACAACAGTTACTATGCTCTTTTTTTGGAGAGAACATCGAGCAAGATTAGGACTTGAAGGGAGCGAGCAAAAACAAAACAAGGGAGGGCAAGACAAGAGGCTTTCTGCCTGACATATGACAAGAGAAGTAAAAACCGAGGAAAATGGAGAACCAGAACTTCAGATCTGGTGAAGCAGTAGAGTTGGTCTCATCCAACCGGTCAACTTGAACTGAAGCTTAAAACAAACGCTGAGGCCTTGTGGCCTTGAACCGTTGGGCCCATGGCCAGGGTCACAGAAAGCGATAGTGGGGATGATGAAGTGAAGGGACTAGCAAAGCGGATGAATGGCGACAGGAGTCTCAGAAACATGGTATACAGTGAAACTGTAGAGAATCACTGGTGTCGCTGTTGTGGAGTTGGGCATAATAGTTCCTTGGAAGAGTGAGCTTGCGGCAACACACCAGCCGGGACGCGTACTGTGTAGAAAATTAATGATTTTGTGGGGAATAAAAACTGTAGGTCCACTGAACTTGTTAAATTCGAAAGACACGTCCAACAGTTTGGATTAACATAACATGAAGGTAGCTGGGGCCGGGTAAGAAGCTTATTCGCATCTGCAGTTAATGCAACCAGTGCGCGAGAGGATACGGTCGAGATTTGGAAGGGTTCAATTGCGGGTGTGCTATCAAACTGGGTATGGCACCAAAACTTGAAGATGGCGGAAGAACCGGGGCGATGGAGGGTAGAAATGGGGGAATTCTTCCTGGCACCTGATAAGAAAACTGCAAACTGCGGAAAATTAGGAACCAGATCAAGGGATTTGGCGAAGCAGCAGAGTCGCAGTCATTGGGCCCGATGCATGGCTGGAAGCGGAAAGAGATCAAGGGGCAGACAGTTTAACTGAAATACTTATTTCTGACGGACAGTATACATCAGTGAATTAGAAAAATGGCTTTCAAAGGCGTAGCTCGCCTTGTTGTGCTTGCCTTAGTGAGCGGACACTGAGGGCAGCTGAGTAGACCAGCTGACACAGTTGGAAGATGGTCCAGGCTCTTAGATTCAGCTTCGACAAATTTACACAGTAAAAGACGGCCATTACTTCTTCCGGAACCTGCAGAGCGCGCGTTCACCTGGGTTTTTTCAGTGGGACATTTATGCACGGAAGAGCAGAGGGAAAGGGTTTGGTATCAGCAGGTTTTTGCTCACCTACTTTGCTGCATGTAGCGATAGTGTGACGCGTCTGATGGCAAAACGCGATGGTCGATATGATATGCCAATAATCTCATTGCTGAGATTCATTTTTTACACGGTCTTGGATACCCTCAGGGCCTCCGGACACATCCTAAAACATTGTTCACTGCATGGAGTATTTTTATTCTTAGTTCGGCCAGGTGGGTTGAAAAATTGGCGTAAACTAGATATAGCAGAATGAAGCAGCTGTTTCTGTGGTCCGCATTTGGTCGCTTGCCTCAAGCCATCTCATGGAATGGCGACTATCCTATTTCAATGGCAACCGTGAAGTCACTTCTAGATTTTTTGAATGGTGTGATCATAGGGCGGTGGGTCCAAGAGAATGTTGTCTGTGTGACGGCACCAAATCATATTCTAGTCAGTTTCTTTATAAACATTTTTCTATAGATCTCCGAATGTAGTAAACTTAAAATTACGATTGTGCGGTAGTGCTTTATCTCACAAGTGGTTAGTTCCTGGCAGTCCGCCGAATATGGAAGACATGCCGATGAAAGATTTGTCCAAATGCCATTCGGGAAGGATTAAACAAACGCTTGTTTTGCCTGTGGTGGAATAGAATGGAAGAGACAACGAGGGGAGATGCCAAAACAGAATTGTGCTTCCGGTTGTCATAAAGCATGTCCTTCTTACTCCACCGCATGAAATCCGCTCCAAAGGCATTCGTTGTTCTCCAGGTCCTTTGGACACATAAACCATTTTACACGCCTTGGTTCTTAAGCACGCTATGGGACTCATGTCAGATCACTTGTGGAATATGTCAACCAAAGGGACACGAGGAGGAGTTATCAGTGAGCTGTTACTAAGTTAGCCGCCGGCAACAAATGTTACCAGTGAAATACATCTGCGGATCCTTACTCATTTTCCATACACTGTCGTCGACTCATGGGGGTCTGACACCTACTTGGCCATCGGTCAAACAACGTTCCGCCGATGCATATTTTAACGTTGATCCTACGTATACACGGCAGTGGCAAGGAAACAAGCTTTTTGAGGACACAGTGCACACTCATCAGACGATAGTTTTTCTCACATCGGACAGTGGACGTGTGAGGCCACATTTCCCCGGCAGTTATCCCCATTGCGTTTAGGAAGCAGTTCAAACGTCTTTATGTAAGACAGCACGCTTTCAGGGTAACTGCTAAAACCTAAGAACTGAAAGAACTATCGTTCCCCCTTTGTGAGCTTTAATCTTCCAAGTGAACGAAAGCCGTTGAAAGGTAGGAATCTTGGGCAAATTCTTGATGTTATGCATCAACATGTGGGGCCGACAGTGAAGTGTTTTGACAATATAATATTTATTGTTAATGAGAGATGCAATTGGGTGGCAAGACCTACCTGACGGGCCAAAAGAAGGTCGAACCTGGTGGTTATTTTTCAGAATCCCTAACAAAGATACATGTAGTTCGCCCTGTCAGGAGAGCTCTAGATGTAACTAAACAGGTTGCCGGATGCCGGGTTACACTCATGCTCAAAGACGACGACTTTTTGACCGCATAGTGCGCAGGAGTGCATATTCGAAATTTTTCAAAGCGCACTTGCTCCTCCATGGATTAAAAATCAATCCTTTTTGGAAATCCGGGTGACATTATCGTCTGGATTGCTGCGAAAGTCACACGATTTGGCATGCTGGATATATACTAAGTTTTGTTTTATCGCAGGAGAAACAGTTTGATGCTTGAGCCAAGAAAAGTTTTTAGTCACAAGGGACTTACGCTGAAATTAAGCGTCATTGGATTGGGATTTACATATGCAGAGGCGGAGAAGGCTACAAGTTATCCAAAAGAGGCTATTCACTCATAATGTAATGACGGGTCGCACATGAAGCTCATCTTGTGGGCTATTAGTGCCCGTAAAATGACACACCCGGACGAAATTACGTTGCGAAAGCTATCAAGTAGTCCTTTCCTTGATTCTGGCCTACATCATTTGGGCTGCATTATACTTGTAGTTACAAAAAAGTGATAAACGAAAAAGACACGCTTACGGTAACAGAGCAGAGTATAAAGTAGATGGCACTGAATAAGCCACTCCATAAACATTATTGCAGTAGCACTTAATTTTTGTGAGCACTGGACATTACTCATGCCCGTGCTGGGGTTCATTTTGAGTTTCACTAATGTTTCTAGGTATGGACGACACGTAACTTGATGCGAATTTGAAAAACTGTCAGATAACTCTATTGTTGATATGGTGTATGCTTGTTCAACGTGGAGGACATTCGTCAACTCCTGCACAAGATCAACCCATTCTGCGCGTTGGGGCCCGACGAAGTCCACCCAAGGATCCTGAAGGAAACGTCGTACACACTGGCAACTCATTTCCATCTGCTGTTTCGTCAGTCGCTTAACGAAGGCCACCTTCCCTCCGTTTGGAAGGGAGCGATTGTGACGCCAATCTACAAAACTGGTGACCGACTATCGCCTGGCAGCTACAGGCCTATAAGCCTCACTAGAGTGCCATGCAAGGTGATGGAACGCATTCTAAAGCGAGCCATTCTAGAACACCTTACTTCCAACAAATTGATCTCTCAAAATCAACACGGATTTCTCACAAACCGTTCCTGCGTGACAAACATGCTCGTATTTATGAACAGCTTAACCCAAGCCAAAGACGAGAGACTCATATCGGATGCCATATTTTTCGACTTCTCAAAAGCATTTGATCAAGTCCCACACGTCCCTCTGCTCCACAAACTCGAGTCTTACGGGATTCAAGGGAAAATCCTACACTGGATCAAGGCATTCCTATCAGACAGATCATTCCGAGTGAAAGTAGGCTCGACCTACTATTCTGCGGCGCCGGTCTCCATTGGAGTTCCTCAGGGCTCCGTTTTGGGACCTTTGCTGTTTCTGATATACGTCAATGACCTTCCAGATGTTCTTTCAAGTCCATGTCTACTTTTTGCGGACGACTTGAAATCGTGGAGTTCCAATGCCAGTGCCCTCCAAATTGATGTGGACGCCGCAAAGCAGTGGTCGTTGGACTGGCACCTTCCTCTGAATGACGAAAAGTGCGTCCATATGTCATTTGGAGGAGACTCAGCGAACTCCTTTGTCATGCATGGTGAGAAAGGACCAGAAGACATCACGAGGATAGATGCCAAAAAAGATTTGGGTATCTGGCTCTCTCCAAACCTGTCCTTCTCACTGCACCTTGAGAAATCGGCTCAGAAGGCATTCGCTGTTCTACGGATGATTCGGCGTACCTTCTCTCGTATTACTCGCACGGACTTCCAAATACTCTATGGGGCCTATGTCAGACCGCTCCTTGAATATGCCAACCCGGTTGTCTACTCAGGACGCACGAAAGACGTAATCCTCATTGAGCGTGTCCAGCGAGCTGCTACGAAAATGGTTGCCGGTCTCAAGTCCATGGACTACGAAACGCGTCTCGTGGTGCTCGACCTCTTTCCCTTGGAGTATCGTCGCCTCCGAGGGGACTTAATTCTTACTTACGCCCTGTTTGAACAAGGCTTGGCCAAAAGGTTTTTCACCGTTGACCGAGCAAACACACGGCGGGGACATGTTAAGAAGATTTTTAAGCTCAGAGGGCACACCTTCATTAGGCAAGCTTTTTTCTCATTTCGGGTAGTTGCTCGTGGAATAACCTTCCTGATACGGTTGTCCACGCTCCCTCTAGAACTCAGTTCAAAACACTATTGGACACTTATTTACGCGAGTCCTCGCGCTGGCAAACATACTGCCCCGCGCTGAGAACTTAAAGAGCAGTGCTACACCCTTTTTTCACTTGTGCCTTTCAGGTGAACGACAGCTGCTGAACGACAAGAACAAAACCGACCCGGGAAACTTGGGCAAAAGCCTCGCTTCTGTGTATTAATCCGTGAATCCGTAAACGTACGGTAAAAGTCGGCCACCATCTATGCGGAATCAAGTTGAAATCAAGTGTTGAAATTATAATGGTGCTGAGGCTGACAGGAGAAAAGTACTTGCTGCTATCAGTGACGTCAATATTTTGCTCACTGGATATATTTTTTCACACCCATGAAGCAAACTGCAAGAAACCCCATTTTATCGAGGGTTCTTAACTTCTAGTGATCCCAGTAATAGTTCTTCGGTATGCGCAAAGCTGATTAGATTCCCAGGTGCCACGGACACACCACTTGTTCTGCCTGTTTGCACTATCTGTTGACCATACTGGAAGCATTAGGAAATCTATGAAGATTGTTCACCGTGCGTTCGCAAAACGTATGACGTATTTAAGATCCCGGTATATAGTATTACAATGATAACTGCCGAAGCAGCTCCTTCGAAAAAGGCTTATCAAGGGTAAGACCTAAAACTTGACGTGCTGGTCTGGTCGAGGTACCGCTGTAAACGGCCTACGCAGCCGTGCCTGAGAGCACGAAGTAACACCTCATACAGTTTGCGCCGAGCTGCGCACGTAACTACCTGACCTCCTCTACTCTGTACAAACGCGAGGGTGAACAGTAGGGTACACTCACAATTCGTCAGCAGTCTAACTATTGGCCAGCAATTTTCAGGTCAGTCAAAACAATGTGAAGGCTAAGAAGTGCAGTGCGTACAGAAGGGATCCTCGCTTGCGCCACCCCGACGACATCCTTGAGGAACACATGTGTGGCTAAATACCTCCAAGGGAAGCGATGAGTACAGAGAATTGTTCCCGGAACCACTACTAGAGTTAAAGGTTACTGTTTGCAGAGATCTAGATGAAGTAAAGATAAATTGCAGTACAGTAGAATTCAAAACAGTGCAACACAAAGTGGCGAAACACAAATGCGGTAAATCTAAGAAAGCTATGTAAAAGAATGGAGAACTCGGTAGCCCAAACCAAAGGTTTTCAGTGGTGGACAAACTAGGGCTTTAGTAACTCCAGTCTAAAGGCAGATGGTTGACGCAGACCGAACAGAAAAGATGAAGATACAAGCCGAAGACTCAAACGGGGAAATTAAGGTAAGATGAAGGTAGGGCCAGGTATTTTCCGAGATGACGGTGTGTGACATGGCCTAATCTGCAGCTATCAGCCAGTACAAGGGAATCTATTTTCTCCACGTGGTTTGGCCATAAGCAGAGTCATGGAGTAACAGATTGCCAGTTGTTCCCGTTAAAATTTTGCCCTCTTACTTTCAGCGCTTTGAAAACTTGATTAAAGTTGAATTTTATGAGTTCAGTTATTAGAAGTCATTCCACTGTTTTGAAGATCCCAGGCGTCGGAGCAAGAATGTTTCAGTAACATTATTACCCTTGGAATATACTTGGGTGTATTGGTTAGAAAAAGGAAACAGAATTTCGAAAGTCAAACTTAATGTTCTAATGTCCGTTGACTGGCGCTGACGATATGTCACGTTTACTGATATTGTCAGATAGGAATACGGACGTTTCAGGTTGGTGACGAAAAACAAGTTCAAGTGCCACATTCCGTTTCCGCCAGAAGCTATTCAAAAATACGGATATGAGAAGATGGTTGATCAACATAACCGAACGGAATGCTGACATGACGTTGCACAGCATCACTGCAAATTTCCAGCCCGCTATCAGCTTAAAGCACGATAAGAATATGGTTGCCCAATTGCTTTAGTGCTTCAACTTCCTCTTCTGATTTTGCTCGCGCTTACAGCGGTCATTCGCGAGTTTCATGTGCTAACTAGGGTATCAGAACATTTCGGCCTATCTTCGGATTTAAGCACATGTGTGAGCTGTTCAGAAGAAGACCCCCGGACGACCATGATTAGATTAATATTTATTCACTGACCTGGTTCAACGACGAACTATTTTAAAAAGAACAACGCTTGGTGAGTCTGTTCCATTGGACCCCCTTTTTATTGTGTACTAAGTCTAGCGTTATTATTTTTAGTTCTGTGCCACACAATCCTGGTAAAGTAGCATGCTGGGTGGCCAGACCAAGTCCAGTGCATTCGCCCAAGCAAAATGTGGCGTTTCCAACACTTGATGGTCTGGAAGTTTTCACCCAGCACAGTTGGTTAAAACTTAGTTATTAAAAAGCCATCAAAACTGGTGGTTTTGTGGTCACTTCGTGAGTGCTCCAATGCCTAGCCTGTGTAGAAAGATTTTGGATATTTGAAACAATTAGTTAAAGCGGTACTTCTGTTCAAATTCAAGCAACCATAACCTTCGCGGGCTGTTGGGAGCGGAAAGAATTGCAAATCAAATGACGGCGTTGGACAGCCTGCGGACAACCCAATGAGGAAGATGGGTTGAACTTCAGATTCAAAACGGCGTTACGTAAGTGGTACGTTATGCGGGACTAGCGTAAAAGAGGACACGCCATGAATCTCATAGAATAACCGCTACGGTGTGTACGCGGGCAAACAAGGTACAGAGACAAAGGGAGTTACGGCCGCACTAGCAATGACCACGTGACAAGTCAATTGTCAACAATAAAGGTGGGTGAAAGATCGTGATTTGTGGCTAGTTAGAGAAGTTTGGCGGCAAACGAATGACTTTAAGCTGGACAGCAAAAGGGTGTACGAATTCTTTTAGAACACGAAGATCCAGGTGGTTAGGTGGTCGCATGATCTCCATATTGGCAGAACTATGGTCATACTGTCGACCACGTGACACAAGACATTCTCACTGTGATTATTCCGTCCTAAGTATTAACGGTAAATCGACCAACGAGATTCCCTGGGCCACGTGAATAAAGTGCTCACTGAGCGATTAGTCCCACAACACAAAATTCACCAACTTCATAAGTAGGGTCACACCAGCGTCAGGTTGTTTGCCGTCCTGACTTCAATAGAAGTTAAGCCTTAAGGGTGGGACAGACGGCATTGTCATGTTCATATTCGCTCCCAGCTAACCGATATTGCTGTTCAGTAGATTTATATGAAACCCTTTCTGGTGAAATGATTCTATCAAAAAACAGTTGGCCCAGCTATAGTGAAATTGACGTTCTTCCAAAACACATCAAAAAAACATTCTAACAACCATAGTTTGTGCAGTAATACTGGTCTATTTCCCGACACTTTGTTGGTGTGGTAAGTAAACTCAACTCCACGCAAACGAAACAACTCACGTTGTTGTAAACAAGTCTGTTTGCCGAGAAATACACTCATTTGCAAATGAATTTGGTTTTGCGAGAGACTCACCTGGAACCCAGCTGAATATCCCGGTTTTGATGTTTGCATTACGTAGTGCATTACGTATATACATGTATCGCGATATCTCGAATATCGTAGCAACTGGAACATGAGGCGGCCTGGTGCAGCACATTCAGTTGCCTGAAAACATCACAAACGGGAGATTCAGCTGGGTTCCAGGTGAGTCTCTCGCAAAAACCAAATTGATTTGCAAATGAGTGTATTTCTCGAAAACAGTCCAATTTGGGTTCAAGTAGAACATAAGGTTGACGGAAACTCGGGGACTGCGCCTACCTGATGAGCCCAAAGAAGGGCGAAACCGGTCGTGGGCTGTCGAAGAATTGTCAGCAACCTTATGAGCAGTGCATTACGTGTAAGTCTGTTCGCAGTTTCAAATATCTTCGTTACAATTTAATTTATAATCAACAGGTGGAATGAAGAGTTCAAATTTACTAAGGAATCGATGCTTGTTTATGGTTGTCTGGTTTGCTTTTCATTTATTTGATGAATATCTTTTCATCCCCAGTTCAAAGGCCGCTGATGAGATATACTAGCAACGTATTAACTTTGTAGGAGATTCTGAAGCCCCGACCTTTGTTGGCCTGTCAAAATGTCACATTTTGGACAATTTTCAACTAAGGGTGGCAGACTGGTGTTCTTTTCAGGTTATGTCGCACAAGAAAATACCATGGATGAGAAAGTGAAGGGATTTCCCGTTATCCACATCGTCAGCACATTTCAAGACTGTTCGCGTTTGCTAATTTTTGGGTGTCATGCAGGATTTAACGGAAGTGCGGCTGATAACCTATGAGCTCCAAATTACGTTAAATTAACAGTCTCTAATATCATATAGTTTGGATTTCTATTTCGGATATATTATATCTCCTGCTTTTCAAGCAAGTTATTCAGCACCGTTACTTCTCAGCCTCCTCCATTTGCATCACACTGGGGCACATGTGCAACGACCAATGCTCGCACAAATGAAAGTAAGTCGAGATGTTGGCGCTAATTTCAATCCACGCCCCACTGTAGTTAGACGAACCTGAGTGAGACAGACAACCCAAACTGGGCGTGTTCTCTAAACCTCGAAGAACCCATGTGTTATCGTGGTTATGCTGGGCTTTTTAAAGGCTCTGGGATATAAGAAGGTTCCAGGATGTGCATCAAGCAGTAGGTTTGACTCATATTTGGAGAGATTACAAGGGGTTTCTCGATGGTTGGCTGTTGTTACAAACTCATGTAGGGGATTTTGAACCCGGACAAAGCGGGTATGGTAAATCTTACACTTCTGTCGTAATACTTCGTAAGTTTTCGAAGTTGTGTAGTGTAGTGGTCTGGCTACACAAAAAGCTACTTTACCAGGAATGTGTGGCAAAGAAATAAAAATACCAACGTTAGATTGAGTATACAATAATAAAGAGGGTCAAATGGAACAGACTCACTAGTAATTGTTCTCTTTACAATAGTTCATCGCTGGCCCAGGTCAGCGAATAAATAATAATCCAATTAATCCCGTCCAGATGTCTCCTTCTGAACAGTTCCCACATAGAATAAAATCCGAAGATAGGCTGATACCAGAGTTAGCACATAAAATTCGCAAATGACCGCTGTAAGCGCGAGCGAAATCAGAGGGGAAAGTCAAAGCACGTGGCCACGTTTGTGCTACGTGCAAATTGTACAAAAGCGCGTTTTTGTAGTTTTCCGTATTCAAAGAAAAAACGTTCATGCAATTGACGAAATACGTAATGTTGTACTGGAAGCAAAAGTAAGATAGAAAATACCACAGTAGGCATGGAAATGAACCAATTTGTCACATATGCCCCATCAAGTAAAAATGCAGCGGGAAAACTTAAATGAAGGGGCCGTGAGGGTACAATCATCATCAAAGTTCCATGAGGTGCTAAATGTGATGTTATTGGTATTGCGTTAAATACTTCCACGTCCTAGAATATCCTGACCAGAATCACAATCACAGCGGTAACTTTGTTCGCTACGTTTGTGTTCCGCCAAAACGTGTAACTGCTAGCTAGCAGCTACAGCAAAACCCTTCTGTTTTCGAATTCGACTATCTGCTCACCACTGATTGATTCTTTTTAACTTGATTTGTGCTGTACCGGTCAGCGTAATCTATCGTGATCCATTTTGCCGGATAATAGTGGCTTGATAAGGGTTGACTACTCTCTGTTCATATCCGATTCACTTAAACCAATGGCAGTTGATGTATTGGCATGCGCTTATAAAGGCGTTTGAATGAACGGTTTTTGAATAGCCCGGGATGAGCAGTTGAAACGATAGTTAGTAGGTATGAAGGTTTGTCTAACAGTAAGCCTGCTGGGAATGGTTGCCTCAAGAAAATGTTGATATAAGTTAAGGGATGCAGTTTGAAAGCACATGCATCTGGTGTAATCAAGTTGCGGTATACTTCAGAAGAGACGTTAAGCAACATGCGTGTTTAGATTTTAGTTTCGATAACCAAAGAAGCGTGTATCTCTTTTTCAAAGTGCACGCCGGTGTCCTATGGTTACTGGGAAATTTTTGACGATCAGTGTAAGTCCTACAAAATACGACGTTAATACTACTTGCAATTCAATTCCCAGTGAATCAGTCACCGTAAACTTCGGTTTGAATTAGTTTGGTGCTGGTCGTTTGCAGCTTCTTGCTGAAGATTCTTAATAAGTAGTGTGTCGTGCATCCCCCAAAGCTCTACAAAATGGAATTCAAGAAGATGTTCTGAAAACATGAAACCCCAAGTGTGCTTTGTAAGTAGTAGGTAGTTATTGAAGATAGCTGTGATGGATTATGCAGTGCATCAGCAAGGCCAAAAAGCAAACCGAAAGCTTCGGTTTGGTTGGAGATTCACTCGTTAGTTCCTGCGGGAGTGCCGGCGCAAGAAATCAGCCTTATTCATATTCACACCACTCTCGTTTGAACGGTTGTCCTCCTGTTCTGGCGTAATTATTCTGGTGAGAAGCACTGAACTCGAGTTCCGCTCTTATTAAGGCTCATCAACAGTGCATATCCAATGGCCGTGCCGAAATTTGAACCCCGGACATCTGACATGCGGAGCGAGCGTGTTACCACTTCACCAACGCACTTTGAACGCATCTGAGTTTTCACGTCTGAACAGGCGAACGTGTTCACGTTGAGCGATGTGATTGGTGTGCCCAACCTGTCGAACGACGACCCAGTAACTGTTCTGGTTGTGACGATCGATTGACCCGCCAGTCAGGACTTCTCAGTCAGGCAGCGTCACAGACACTTGAAACTCACGGGGCAACTATTCTGGTTTCAGTTGGGGTTTCGCGGGATATATATATGTATATTGTTCATATTCACACCACTCTCGTTTTAAGAAAGCCCATTTTGGAACGTGTGTCGAAATAAGATGAACTAAATTGTAGGAAATTCAAACAGCCCCATCAGCAGGAACGCAGAAAGAGGAAGCCAGCGTTTGAGTGCTAGCGCAAAGGACTGGAAATCGCATTTGTGGCGGTAACCAGTGCTCGACACAGAATTTTCCGCCCATTTTCCAATTTCCTCAATGAACACAGGATTTTGTCCGACCACACTGATTAAATAAGGTTTATACTCTAGGTGTACAAATGGAATATTTTGATCAGTAATGCAATCATGGTTTTGCTTCGATTCCTATGGAATAAAAGTGACGAAACATGATCAAAACAAAATCAGGTCCTGCTTGAAAAATATAAATAAATCAACAGACTGGCCCTTACCAAGGATATATGCAGTGGGTGAATCTCTCAGAAACTGGATTGGCGGTTTGGTAAGACGGGAGTCAAACCTTCTTTCTTGAAATTTTCAAAGACTGGTTGACAGACAATACCGAAAGTGTTAACCTGAAGTAACCGATAGAAATACCCAACAGAAGTCATGACTCTACGTTGCAAACTATATGCACCCATGGTTTGATAGCTTGGATACACTCCTGGCCCATAAATTTTCATGTTACACCGCATGTGCTTTGTGCCAGCTAACTGCCAAACACACAATGTGCGTGCAGATAGACCGGCAGTCCTTCGCATAACTCATAGGGTCTTCATCTGATCACAACTGTTTTTCACCGTTAATCATCTTTCAGCAGAGGCCCATGGTTGCACGAGAAAAATACGGGTCTTAAATTAAATTTTGTTTTGTTTTCACTGACAGATTTTTTAAAATGAATATTGATGGTTGTCTCGGTTGTGATTGTCTTATCCACTTATTCATTTTTCATTAGAAGACCTATACAGCATTCCCACATCTTTCAGTCCTAGACGGATTTTTCGTCCGCAGTCACATTTAGAATTTAGATTTTATCAAAAAAAGCTAAGTGCGATTTATCTTCTGTTACATGCGAACCTTTTAGTTCAGTCGGAACTCAAAAATTACTGATGGAGGGATTTAGCTGAATCTTCCTCCAAAAACAAACTGGTGTATTTTGCGCAATAAACAGCTTCTTCGAAAGAGATCTATGGCATATTACTTTGAAAGCAGTGACTATTTTCAGCACTCTACTCTGTCCATTAGCTTCGACGATTTCATTCAACAGGTCAACCACAAAAAGGCATCATCAATCCGAATTGAATGAAATACTCAAGCAGGTTATTCCAAGACTGTGGAACGAAGTGGATAGTTCCTGGTGTGCTATTCTTACCGGTTAAATTCGGTTTTTATTGGTAACTTTCCCCCCAAAACTATGCTGTATCCGTAGCTTTTGCTGCGCAACAGTTTGATTCGTTTCGCACTGTCAGGTAGTTCTCTACTCAACTCCCGTGTGCCCCACAATTACTCTCCTCCAACAGGCTTTGGAAGAGCAGACCAATTGTGCACCTGAAACGCAGACAGTAATGCAGGGGCGGAGATGTGCACCACACAGATGACTCTGTGATTGTTGACCTAATCTCCAATGGGAAAAAAACAGACGAAGATTTAGTCCGTGAAATAATTCAGTGGAGTTGGCGATTATGCGGTGCCTCAACGATTGCATTCAATTAGAACAAAAACAGCGCAATCGTGTGCAAACACTTAGGTTGAGTTGGTTTTGTCATCACGTGATAATAAAGACCCTCAATACTTCCCATTGTCTGACCAATCATATAGGAGATTTTGGTGAAGACCAATCACTATTTTAAAGTAATTGTGTACTTCTCCGGCCCACCGACTTGCAAAGATGATGATTCCGTTTTTGAAAAGTGCGTTGACCAGGTTGGAGCCAAATCGATGAACTAGATGATAGCTGGTGCAATACAATAACACCAGAATTCAAGAAAAGAGAAAAGGAACCGAAATAGAATACTGCCTTGTGACACCGTCTTGTGCGGTTTGAATTTGGCTGAATAAACATCAGTCATGAAACGAATGACCAGAACTTTCTCGTGCTCAACTCCTTCATTTCAAATGAATAATAACTACGATCGTTGAAATAAATTTTGTCTATCGATTACCAGAGAAATCAGGAAACTGTTACTTATTTACAGAAGGGGAATAAATTTACATCTTTCAGAGCAAAATATTCAGTATCTGTTCGAAAGGGTAAGCCGTGGCTTGCCTCCAGCAGCCGAATACACTGAGGGTAATAGATCTGCATGATCGACATTTTTGACAGAGGCATGTGGTGGGGTTTTTATAAACACAAACATTTATTATAAAACATAAAAAGTGAACCTTTGTTGATAGACACAGCGGTTTACAAAGCCAGTAGAAAGGAGTGGAAATCCGAGACTTGGAAATCGACGTAGATCGATGAATGGCCAGCAAGATTCACCGGCAAAATTGGGGCAGCATGTGGACATGCGGAGACTTGCCACAAATGTGTCGAATTTACAACCCGGAACTGCTGGCTGTTATAGTGGAAGGTTGATTAATCTCCGCCTCCGTGCGGATATCAAAGCAAGTGATAAGCATCACTCTCGATTTGCATGCGTCGACTCGCTTTTGGAGAATTTCGGTCTCAAGCTCAAGCGCGTCAAGGAAACCCTCATCATCCGGATCCATTTGCTCGGCAACGCACACTGTGATAACAAAGGTTATCGGAAAGAGCAATACATGATCGCCAGGGTCTTTGAATGTAATCATTAAAAAAACGAGGCCAAACATAGTAAAATCATAGGATTCGAGTGATTTTTCAACTTATTCTTGACCTAATGAAATGCGATTGCTGCTAAGCCATTCATCCTCGGAGCTTTTCTAGTGCCTGTAAACCATATCGTCATCTACAACCACAATAAATTTGAAATCCCTTACTTCCCGTGCGAGGTAACAAATTGGCCGCTAGCATCCTACGCAGAAAGGACGTTTTACTGCCTGTCGATAATTATGATGATGATAAGGGCGATGATGATGATGACAATGGTGCTGGCGATGATGACGATGATGATGATGATGAAGACGAGGGATGCAAAGCGAAGGGGTAAATCAAGCGAAACACTGTAGGATCCAATGATTTGATGGTTTAAGTACAACACATTACTCGTTTCCACAAGACCTCAGTGCCCGTCCCGCTAGTTAGTAACAAGGAGAGAACTGTGATCACGTATGTCTTCACCGAGGCAAATATGAATTATTTTTGGTTCCGTTCCGAAGCGTCAACTGATGAGTTCTCCGATGACTGCAGTATGACTTCACATATGAATTGGTATAAATAGGGCATTTCATTGCACGTGTCTTGGAAACTCAGTGTTGTGCCATGTTTATCGTTTCAAAACCTAAGAACAGTGTTAGCCGTACTCCTGATTGTTTGAACTTGAGAAGATTCCCGAATGAAAACACGACGGTGCTTGTAATGTGGAAGGCTACACATTTCTGATGAGTCCATTCCACATAAAATGTAAACGATGACTATTTTCCGTTGATTGTCGCAAACCGTACCACCTCTTCGTGGATAACACTCGTGAAGCAGGATGACAATCCCACCGCTAGCCACTTACTTCCGGTCAGTGATGGGAACCAGTAGAATTACTCGAGGACCTTTGTTCTCTCAATCAAGAATGAACCTTCGTATCCCTTTCAGTTACCTGGGAAAGTGGGGGCTGTAAGCACTCTTGGAATAGCCATGTTCGTGCAAATACGGTGCAAAATCTTAAACCATGGACGTTTGGGCGGCATGTCTTCCTGTGTGACTCATTCAACTTTAGTGGTATAGCCAGTGAGCTCCGGGGTATTTGTAGAGATAGCGTAATAACTTTAAGGTTACAACCAACCGTATGAAAAAAGCTACTTACCGTCAAAACTCCAAGTAGCCGGATCAATCATCAGACGGTCCTTAGCCTTCATCAGTTCCATCTTAAGGGTGTCTTGCTGCGCTAGCAAGTCATAAATCCTCTCATAACGTATCTGTCGGAGCATTTCCTGTTTGAAAGTGCAAAGACATATTCACAAGACGTGAGGCTACTTGTTTTGCTGATAATAAGCAGCCGAGAATAAGGAAACCGATTAAAAAAGTACCTGATTTTCATCTTCACCAAGTTTTTGTCTGGCGGCTCCCAAGAGCAAAATCCAGAAGTGTGAATAACTCAGGGATTCGAACAAGACTTTTTCGTCCAGTTTCATCATACCTCAAGAGACGAATGTACTCAAACGCTGTTATTGAACAATATATTCAACAATCGGAGGGACCTGTCTACTCGTTTTTAAAAAAGACAGATCTAGATTTTCAAATTACACAATTATGCGTAGCTCTTCCCTGCGCTTGTGAACGTATGACGTCTTCAAATCACTTTTTCGTAGTCTGATTAATGCCCTCTGTGAATTAAACAATGGAGTCACCCGACAAGAATGCACAATGAGCAAAGTTCCGTGTCACCTCTAACTGCACCGTGGTGCTGAGTTGGGCCATCGGTGAAATCGGTACATTTTGTGTAACATATCCCGGTTAGTGTTTACCAGTAGCAAAAGAATTCTCGGCACTGAAACGAACAATTTTCCACTGACGGAGTCTCAGCTAGGTTGCGTTGCTTGCTCATATGCACCCGCCGTTCACCCTGCCACAAAAGCCGTCGCGTCCAACAATGATACTTTAACCAGAAAAATTGATAACCGCATAAGTATTATCCTTACATTTGAAAATGCGAAGCTGGCCTATCACCCAAGCGTGTCGTGCCACGTTTGCTGGGCCTACGCTGACTTCTGCATGAGTTCCGTGTGATCGCAACCCCAAACAGAATCATAAAACTGTCCTCAGAAGGGACGACCGCAACCCACACAACAGAGCCAACATTCCGCTCGCCGTTGCCTGGTTTGCGGACCTTGATACTGCACTGTGCTGGTCAGTGACAAACTTGTGTACGTGTTGCCGCAACGAACGTGAACAATTGAGGTTTGTTGTACAACTTTGTTTACCTTTGTATAAATAGTACCGTAAACTTTCGATCCCAATTGATCTTTTTGCTGTTTAAAATCGTCAAACCTGCGCGTCGATCGAAATTCCGTCCCAGGAACCTCAAAACTGAGTTTAACCGCTTTTCAGACAAGGTACTGCAGAAAGCGGACTAGAGCCTAAAATGTTTCGTTGCTGATACAAAAAAATGGTTTGCTTGCACTATCAAACAGATCTGGCGAACACCATTTGTTTTATTGTCGGCCCGTGGGTTGCCATTTGCAATCGTACATAAGTGGTTATCACTTAGGTTACCCATCAAAACTTGCGCAAAAATGCGATCGCCAACTGACCAACCTTACCCCTAAAAATGGTTTGGTTGTCAGCCAAATTACATTAGCTGATTCAGTAATGGCCCCATATATATACTTTTGTCACAATGCAGTGGATGTAAACATTTATCAGGGTGGCATAAACGCCCGTCTGCGAACTCAAATACACAACGTTCATGTTAGGTATTCTAAGACTTTTTCAGTTTTAAGTACTATGGTTAGTGACAAGAAACTCTAGGTGCATGGGATAGACGGTATGCCGTTTTGGGTTGACCGGCACGTGTTCTGAATTGCAGTAAACTCGTTTAGAAGTGGTAATTTTTCCAATGCCCAGTATAAACTACATTGTGCCCGACTACGCGTGGATACCCAAAGCGTATTCCTTTTTGACAACTGAGCAGACTAAGTGAGACCTGCTGGACTGTCCAGCAAGTCGTGAAACTCACTTATGGTATCCATCGTCCAAAGCTACTCAAGTTTCTTTGCCTCAACAAAAAAGTGGCTATGTTCCTAGTTGATTAAGCCATAGCAGTTCTTGCTTGCAGTTAGTTCGTTTCCAGGAGGACTAGGTATCCATCACAGACGAGAGTGTCCGGCAAAACCAAGTTGGTTTGCAAATGAGTGTATTTCGCTATCCATTATTGCTTTGTACGAACTGATCACTCTTCGGATTCGAAAGCTTCAGTTCATTTGATCTGAACAACCCAAAAATAGCATCTGCAAGCTTTCCTGGAAGCTTGTCAAACAAATCAGTTTAGGGGGTTGATCGCGGTTACACCCTTGTTACTAAAGCTGCGACGGTTCGTAAACATCTTCCCTTCCACGACAAATACACTAGGTTCTGCACTGTTCATCCACTCACCAAAAGTCATAACAAGTGCATCACCGTTGTCGATACGCAACTCACTGCTTCTCAACCCTTTGCTTTTCATCTGATATGGTAAAAGCCTTGCTATCTGCTTTACACTGCATACATTATGAAATGATGATGTGTTTTGAGAAATTTTAATAAAGGCTTGCTGCAAACTGTGTTGAAAACCAATGTGAGGGACGTTTTCCTATTTGCATGTCTAGTAGTAAGTCCAGGATACTTCGTATTTTGGTAGAATGCGTTACCAATTAGCACTTTACGTTTTTGCTAATGGATTTCAACATTTTGTGCACGTTAGAAGGTGGAAAACGTTCTAGAGCGAAAAAGAGGAAAACAAGATTCACTTATCTTTTTTACAAGCGACCACTTCAGGATATCGATCATAAATGATTCCTTAAAAGGAGGCCTTCCTGAGGGCACCCTAACCGCAGACAGACAAGTTCATCCACTGTTTTGTTAATAAACTAGTATGATTCCGTTTGATACTGGGCTAAGAATATCAAAAGTCATGTGCACGGCTCAAAGTTGTTAACACTGGAGGTCATATTTTTGCAGATTTTATCCTAGACCTCGACATTTGCTGTTTCCGTCGAAAGTTTGTCATCTTGAGGCTGGAGTCCGAATTCAGAGTGTTGTCAGTTGGCCGAAATTATTTCCTCCTAAGGTCTCCCCGGGTCCTACTGTCTACTCCTCATGAAGTAGCAGGAATCGTATTGATGGAGGGATACAATGAACGACATCTTGTCAGACGAGTCCATTTTAGAAAATACCACCTGAAAAGTTCAAGACCCAGTTAGTGGCAACAATATAATTCGTCAGTGTGACAGGTCAAGGGCTCGGCAGTCTCTGATGCCAGTATTTTTGAGCACATCCGAAGAACCAGAGCATCAGTACCTTCCAAAAGTTCACAAACCTGCGTCCAACTCACAGGCCAATCCTTGGCATGTTGGCCAAATGGCTAGCTAATCTTCTAAAACCAACTGAAGAGAAATTTTTAACTCAGTTTGTAAACTACACTCAAGTTTGCTAACAGACTCGGATGGTTAAGGGTTGACAAACATGGCCCCTTCTCCGTCATAGTTTACAAATTTACCAAATTTTGAATGCCTTGAGCACAGCGACGCAAATATTGTCATCTTAAAGAACTATTATTAATTTAGGCATAATAAGTTCAATCCCGTTTCAATGATTAAATGTACTGGAAAAAACACGGAAGTGCCCTGAGATCTCTTTGGAGTCCCTTCTTGTCCATGAGTAAACTTGAAAGTTAACAGCAAACTATACTAATCGGGAACTTTGATCTATATGGTCGGTACGCATACAATGTCCGTACTTGTTACTGATAACAAAGGGTGCAGCCAAAGTGCTATACAGTCTTGATTCAGTTCACACTAAGTTCAGATTTCTTTTGAACCTGAGAGAAGCGGAATTTGGATTCTCTTGATGTTGCCATTTTAAAGAAGGCGAATGGACCCATAACACATAGTCTATAGTGAAAACTTCAGAAAGTTCAATATGTCCACTCTGAGAGCTTTGTCCTGTGGGACCAAACGTGGAACATAACTAGATATTGCACTAGAAGGGCAATAAAACTACGTGTTGTCGAATGACTGCAAGTGTTCATAAAGCCTATCTACGTAGAACGGATATTCCGGGGGACCGATACTGAAAACCACGCAGTCCACGGTGCGGAGTGTGAAACGGGCTATTATTCAAACGAGGCACAAAAATGCGGATTTTGTTATCAAAATGCCAACATAGTCTATCGTTATGAAACATACGGCCAAAGGTCTGTGTTTGGGGTCCAATCCCCTCATGTTCTGTTTGAAAGATAAGCGGTCAATCGCTACCGTCGCCTTGTGCGATAAGAAACCCACAGGCTTGGTGGGCACCGTTGGTTGGAAGCACCTGGATTTATGTCGAGTGCCAGCCAAGATAATCGATCACCAAAAAGTAGCTTTGTTTGTTACCTCTGTTCTTCATACGAGTCCAAGAAATGCTTTACGAATAAAAGGACCTTATTTCTTCCTAAAAAACACTTCACTTGAGTAAGTCACCTGTTCTCCAGGATATGTGAAGTGAAACCCATTTGCAAGGACTCATTTTACGTGTTCTCCTATCAAACGGGGGCTTAACGCTTTTCAGTTTTTCATTTGATCTACTTTGAATGAAAACAACTATATCTTTCTGGTTGTTTAGACGAAGCAAAACACCAGACAGGGCCATCAGACATTTCTGAGTGCACAGAAACTCAAGAATTCAATCTTAGTTTGCATAAGATCAGCAGTGAATAATTTCATATAGTCGTGTAGTCGTCGTGTCGTCAGTCTGCAACTCCAGAAGTTTGTTAAATACTTCCTTTTAAAGGCAAAAAGACCATCACATTTGTAAATGTCAGAGTCCCGTCACCTAAATTTGCTATCCGAAATTGCACCGGAGTACCTCTGTGTGCCATCCCATTGGACATATTTTCACTCAACTTTCTGTTTGATAACAAACACAGGTGTTGTGGTGTTGTGTAGTTAAACCTATCCCTACTTCCGAGATTCACATTTGGTGACGTGTGCACTAGTCTTTGCGTGCAAGCGCACGTTTTGTGCAAATAAGTGCAAATATAGGTTGAAAAGTATAAATGCAGAACACGTTAACTGGAATACAAAAAGCGCAGTGTTGGGGATATCTGCAGTGATATTAATTCCGAGCAAGTGTGTGAGTTGGTTCATTGCTGGCGTCGTTGGAGTAAAATGATCAAGTAGGATTCATCTCGTAAGTTTCATCTTGTAAAAATCTCCGTGAGCTGAAGTCATGGTTTTCTAATTTTTGCCGTGGCGATCTATCACAAGTTACCAAAATCCAGCCGAGTGAAGTTTCCTCATTTGGGGGGTGATGGATTCACTTGGAGGGAGCTTATATTTTTTTAGTGTGTGTGTGTGTGGGGCTAGTTTTAAGTACAGAGTCGTCGTCGGAAATTGATAAAATTGCGGTGTAGTCATAGGGATTCCACATTTTATCAAGCTAATCATAATGACTGGGATAAATTTTGGCTGAAAATCAATTGACCACCCGTTAAAAGTTCTTTTTGCATATCCCCTTTGCTTGCCATAATCGAATATAGCCATTTTGAGGCGTCAGAGTAGCCAGGATTACTTGAAACAAATGCCCTTAACAGCAGAATGCTAGACTGTAAATAGCATAAGTTCTATTTTTTTAAAAAAAGATCCCGGGCAGTTGCGTAGGTTTACCAAAATTAAGCTAAACTTGTCTGGTTGCGAAATAATTCTCTGTCTTGGATCCGAATTTTTTGGCTTCCCATCCACTTCAGTCAAGCGACTGAACATGTGCTGCCACATAAGCATCATTTCAATCGCTCATGTGGCTCGCCCACTCCAGATGATTGAGCACTACCTCACTCATTCGATGGGTCCCAGTCGGAAGGAGGGGCCTATTGAAATTCATTGGTGCCACAAAATGCCTCCAGTCGTCATATGATGACTATGGAACGGTTAGGAAAACTATATGGGTGGTCCGGTGCGTATCATCCCTCTATAAATTTTTACGTGAATTTCGAAATCTCTCCTATGGGCCTTTGACTGAACTTATTCAGCTACACAACAGCAAGCTTCTTCTAGTTTTTGCCGGCAGGTACCCAGTATAATTAAACCCGCGATGCGGCGAAAAATTACCAGGTTGAACCTTCTGCTATCTGTATTCGAATTACACAAAATCGAATTTGGCCGTGATTCCGTCCGGTTTTCCAAGGGTCTCATCATTAGCATGATCTAGATCACAGTGGAAGTCCGCTGTTATCAAACCGACGCGTCTCCGCAACACTAGGTCCTTCGATACAACTTTGTCGACCCAGAGGAGCACATCGAAGGTCACTGAGTCCTTGTTACGTCCATCAGGTCAGTCCAAAACATTTGCCATACTCATCGGTGTGATACTGGACAACTTGGATGGACAAAACAATCCACACCAAGTCTTAACTCTAAAAGTTTATTTCTAGGTGGACGTTCACGCATTTGGTGTGGTTAAAATTCCAACCAATGAAATTTGCGCACTGGTGCAAAGAATTTTGACAAGGAATTATTGCATTAGGTGGAGGTCTCATATTCATTCGGAGTCAGGAGCGGTTAACCTGACAAGGCGCGGAATTCGAATCATGATTTCTTTGCCCATTTGTGCTTAATGGATTTTTGCACGAGAATCGCTCCAACATAATGGACATGGTGAGGAAAGTGGCTGATTACACCGGTAAGATGTATGTTCATATATCCCAGTGGCAGATTTTAGGCGTTTACAAACTGGCCTCATAATTGCCCAAATACTTGTTTCCGCTGACCTTCAATTTGCTTGCATTGTGGACAAAAGATGTACAACAACGCACAACAACAAGAGTATAGTGTAAGTGAAAAAAATATTGTACCGAACCAAGGCAGTAAAGAACTCTTTTAAAGTGGAAAAGTTTGAAACGGAATGAGTAGTTATCGTTTCAGAAGGACTCCGTAAACAGTCGGTAGTTTTTAACTGGGCAACGTTTCGCTTTTGACACAAAAGCTGTGTGAGGCCAAGTGAACAGATCGCCAAGTTGGCCAGGTTTTGAGACCCACGGAGAACTGACCGGCAAGACCTCATCCGATTAGTGCACTTGATAAGCGTTGAATGTCAGTCCAAGCGCCTTGACGGTTGGTGTGGTTGCCTAAAACCTACGGCTGTTGGGTTTGCGGAATTTCAAATTATTTTTGATCATGTTCAGTTTCTTCACCTTCCGGTTCAAGGTGCTTAACTAATGATTCATCTTGGGGGTGCCGCTGGCAAATCTTTTTGGACTGTATGGGCTTGTAGGTGCTAGGAAAATTAAGCTGGAGAGTGGGCGGGTGAGATCAAGTGGGATTTTTGGTCGGTTTGGGTCATGCACTACTTCTGTTGATGATTCCTCTTTCGGATAACTGCACATCGTGACATGTCAGCTCGACTGACCTAACTGTTTTCCGGAAGAGGTCTTGCTGACTGGTTTTCTGTCTGTCTTAAGAAATTACAAATTTGCTAAGCTGCACGCTTGGTCTGACGAAAGTTTTGTGTCAAAAGCTAAACTCTGTCCAGTTCAAACACACCTATAGTTTCCCAGGTCCTTGTGAAACGAAAAGCCGTTCCAGACCTTATTTGGTAAATGCGACCGAACAAAAGTGATCCCTTCAGATTTTGTGACCTTTAAAAACGCACCTGGATTTCTTCTTGATGTGTCTCATTTGCCACCATTTTGTGCTTAATGGATTTTTGCACGAGAATTGCTCCAACATAATGGAAATGGTGAGGCAAGTGGCTGATTACACGTAAGATGTATTTTCATATATCCCAGTGGCTGGACTCTAGGCGTTTACAAAGTGGCTTCATAATTGCCCAAATACTTGTTTCAGCCGACCTTCAATTTGCTTGCGCTGTGGAAAAAAGATGTACAACAACGCACAAGAACAAGAGTGTAGTGTAAGTGAAAAAAATACTGTACCGAACCAAGGCAGTAAAGAACTCTTTTAAAGTGGAAAAGTTTGAAACGGAATGAGTAGTTATCGTTTCAGAAGGACTCCGTAAACAGTCGGCAGTTTTTAACTGGGTAACTTTTCGCTTTTGATACAAAAGCTCCGTCAGGCCAATTGAGCAGATCGCCAAGCTGGCCAGGTTTTGAGACACACGGAGAACTGGCCGGCAAGACCTCATCCGATTGGTAAACGAGATAAGCGTTGAATGTCAGTCTAAGCGCCTTGACATTTGGTGTGGTTGTCTAAATCTTACGGCTGCTAGGTTTGCGGAATTTCAAATTATTTCTGATCATGTTCGGTTTCTTCATCTTCCGGTTCAAGGTGCTTCAACTAATGATTCATCTTGGGGGTGCCAATGGTAAATATTTTTGGACTGTATGGGCTTGTAGGTGCTGGGAAAATTGAGCTGGAGAGTGGTGGGTGAGATCAAGTGGGATCACATTTCAGCTTGACTGACCTAACTGTTTTCCGGAAGAGGTTTTGTTGATTGGTTCTGTCTGTCGTGAAATCTGACTAAATTTGTAACCTGCACGCTTGGCCTGAAGAAACTTTTGTGTCAAAAGCGAAACGCTGCCCAGTTATAACCCACCTATTGTTTACTAGGTCCTATTGTTTACCAGCCGTTCCAGACCTTATTTAATAAGTGCGACCGAACAAAGGTGGTCCGTCCAGATTTTGTGAGCCTTAAAACGCACCTGAATTTCTTCTTGATGTGTCTCATTTGCCACTACACTTGGTTCGTCCGTTTTGGCGGCTCCGGAGTTTTCCAAACTTGTGGTCAGTGAAGAGACGACTGTAGTAGTAGCCTTTGGCGGCACGTAACGAACACTGATTGGACTGCTTGTCGTCGCCTCCGAAGTGTCTTCAGAACACGGTGGGGCTGAATGGCTGCGACGCGACGTTGACGAAGACGAGGAAGCAGCTGGGTGAGGGAAAGACAAGCTGAGCAGTGCCATTCTAAGTAGTGTTTACTAAGAACTCGTTAAGCGAACGAATGTCAACACTTAAACTCGGAAGGCTCAGCTGAAGCCGAGCTAACTGTCAGGTCGTAAATTCAGGAAACGTTGCGGAAAGCTAGCATGCACTGGGGCGTCGACAAGCTACCAACGACTCGAGCATAGCAACCCGAAAATAGAGAATAATCAACACTGAGCACCAATGTTCCTTCATACGCGGAGCAAACCATATGTAGCTTATTGATTGCTCAAGGTTTTAGGTCTAGGCGAGTTCACTTCAGTGCTTCCGGGTAATTGTTACAAGTTGTATGCCAATGTTCCTGAGACGAGGTTCCATGTCTTGGGACATCCCAGTTTCAGATTTTGTCAGTTCTTCCCACAATAAGATTTGGGAACCGATGCATTCCCACATTGAAACTCGATAGGAGCTACACAGTGAATGGTACCAAGTACTGCTGTTGAGGGTCAAATCACTGATGTGTACAATATGGCATCCGATTGGACAGTGGATGAACTGGCTAAAGTGCTTTAGGCAACCGCAAAAAAAACCACGGCCAAGCTGTCTTTCCACAATTAAACAGAAACGTCTGGGTCGCTGAGAAGCATTCATAAACTGTCATTCCCGCTCGGAATGGTAAGCAGTGCGCGTCTCATTATTATATATTGACATACTGAAGTCCGTGGCTATCCGGCTATTGGCTGAAAATTACATAAATCCGCCACAAGTAGCTTGTCACCAATGTAGTTGACCAATCAGCAACCTGAGCTGCCTCACGGAAAGCTAGATGAGCTGAATTCTACTCAAGCTAGGCCACTTAAAGGCTATTTTTGCGGTGTTGAACTTCCATCGGGAAGACCGCGGTTTCCAATCTTTCAAGATATCCATGACTTTCGAAAGCTGCTCACTGACAACCATACAGATTTCCTAAACTTTTCAGCACAGAATGTCTTCTCTTTCGGGATAAAATCCTGATTAAAACACAAAAGAACTCCCCCGTATTCGCAGAAAAAACACGATGTTAACGAATTTGGTGGTGTGAGAAACAAAGAAATTCATAGAGACATCTTACAACTGATTCGATGTAGGAATTGAAATATTTGGGCGTTTTCAAGATAAATATCAGTGTATATGCAATACAACAGAGGGTCAAGACGTGACAAGTATGGTTGCCTTATGTACTGGAACGCTCCGTCAATCACAGCGGACCATTATATTCGTAATGCACTACTCATAAGGTTGCTGAAAATTCTTCGACAGCCCACGACCGGTTTCACCCTTCCTGGAGCTCATAAGGTAGGCGCAGTCCCCGAGTTTCCGTCAACCAAATTGCACGAACTTAGCAAAATACACTCAGTTGCAAACAAATTTGGTTTCCATTAGCTAGGACGCTAAATAGGACGCTCAGGAAATGCCGTTATTTGCGAATAAATCTACTGTCATTTGAGTACTGTTTGAAATCGGCTACTTTGGTTGCGTGGCTTGAATGACTGTTACTGTCAAATGTTTTAGAACACCAACAGGCTGTCATCGTCAGAATACCCCGAGATGGATAAAAAGCCGTCGCTACTCGGCCCTGAACTGACGAAAACTGAGTCGGATGCACCTTTGTTTCAGTGCTCAGTGATCGGTGAAATTCAATACAGACTCTGGAGTCACTGTCCTATGCAACCGGTCAGCTACCCTACTCAGATGACAGTGTTTATCGGCCACATGAGCAAGTTGAGCGGCACAACGAACTTGTACTTATTATCTATTTTTCCCCAATTTTCAGTCAGTTGAAAAATTCTTTCTAAATGAGGTTTGTCAGCCACGTCTGAGGACTTCTCTCCAGGAAAGTTTTCTTTTAAAATGCACCACAGTACTGGTTGTTTTAACCAAAACTGTGACCCTTGAAATGCATGATTCAAAAGTTTGCCCGTTGTGATCCAACACAGACTTACATAGGCAGTTGCTGTTTTGTGGATTCAAAACGTTTGTCGTCACAGCTTGCTGTCCGTTTGTCATGGTTCGGGAAGCAGGGGAACAGTTGGGATTGGCGGATTGTCCAGCATGTCGCTCGGAATTCAGATCCTGTAGACCAGGACAAAGTGTGTGTTGTTTTCCCTTCGTATCGGACGAGGATACAGATGAGGGAGTAGGGCGGTTGACGTCGCTGTGTGTTTTCTCACCTTTGTTTGTAGGAATAGCTGAAGGGTGCTCACTGCAGATTGCCTCAGCCTGACAGCCAATGGAACTGCCACTTGTTGAGTCAGCATGCGATGAGACTTCACTGTCACGAACAATACTTTCATATCCACTGCTAGTATGGCCTCCCCCAACTCTCACCCCAACTGAACCCTGTGTAATCACAGATGATTTCACACTCGGAGATGCCAGGGTCCGATTTTTAACATTTGATTCTGTGATCATAGCACCAACTCCAACTGAATCGGTTACTGAATACTTGCGATATGGTTCCAAGGGAATTTTGCAGTTCGTCCGATTTGAACTGCAGCGCGTTACGTTTCTACCATATAAACCACATCGAATTGTCTTGTGCTCATCCAGTGTACCAAATTTCATGCCAACCTCGGTGGCACAGTCACACTTTCGGTGGAAGCAAATTCGACATCGATGTTTGGGCACAGTAGCTGAGCTGACTTGGTTAGACTCAGTATGGCGTGCTCGATTAGGCCGTCGATAGTGTGGGCACTGATACTGGTGACCCGGGCAAGAAAATCCTTCATGGATGTCTGTTCCGACTTGCGGATAAGGATTGCTGCTGCATTCGCTTCCGTGACCGCTACTTGACTGCTTGGACGAGAATTTCGGGCTACCATGCGTCATGTCGGGCCACCTGGTAGAGCGCATCTTCCGAGATGAATGGGAAGGTATATGTGGACAGGGCAATCCAGTTCCTTCCGCACACGTACGGCGTGTTGCACAATCAGGTTGCATTCCAACATCTGCTATTCTCACAGATGTGTGAACCGCTTGTTGTTTAAATGGGCTAGGTTCCGTTGGCTTGAATTCCAGGCTAGTAGGCGCTGCAATTGATAATCGGGGTGCATGGATTTGTGCCGTGGTATTTGGGTTGGTCCTGTTACTTTTCGTTTTGTGCTTCTGGTTGTCAGGAGGTCCGGTTTTCTGAATTGCATCATGTAGTTTTTCCCTCCTTTTGCCGAACAACGGGCTAGTTAGAAAGCCCAGACGACCCTTTGAGGACTAGACGGTGGGAAATAGAGCTGAACATTAGGTCATAGTTTGTAAATGACCTGTAACTACATTTGTATTGACCAAACCGTTTCCTGATTGACACGGATGCAATTTTTACGAGGAAATGACATACAATGTGCCCACAGGAAGAAAGCGAAACATAAGAGCGATTCATTGTAGCAGAGAACCCTATCACCAACGGGTGCTTAACTCAATGCAATTAGTTATCCAAAAACATAAAACAGGGTTTTCTGAATTGCATCATGTAGTTTTTCTCTTTTTTTGCCAAACAACGGGCTAGTTAGAAAGCCCAGACGACCCTTTGAGGACTAGACGGTGGGAAATAGAGCTGAACATTAGGTCATAGTTTGTGAATGACGTGTAACTACATTTGTACTGACCAAACCGTTTCCTAATTGACACGGATGCAATGTTTACGAGGAATGCATAAACGTTTGAGATGATATCTAAGAGGCTACCACTGTCGTCGCACATGTTTAGTGAACCTAGTGAACGATTGGTCTGAACCGTTCAGTTTCTTCCCCTAGACCGCTTTTCTGTAGCCAACCACTAAAAGCAAACAAAAAGCTCCATTTTACAAGACGGCTGCAAAAACCAAGTTAGTGTATTCCGGTAGACATCTGTCAGTAGGCTTTTGGGACAGCCTGACCATCCGGCTGCGCAGAAAATACCACAATATCTGTGGGCCAGAATGGCAAATCAAACAACCTGAGCTTCCGAACAGTTTGGACTTTAAGATGTCATTCATATGTTGATATCGATAAGCCCATGTTCGAGTCCAACATTTCTTTCTTCCTTTGGAGGGTTTCCTACTGTTTTTGGTAGGTTACTTTTAAGCTGGGAGCACAGCAGTGGACTTTTCTATGGACCTCTTTGTGGGAATTCAGTTGTAGTCTTTTGTCATGCTGGGTCGTCTGAAGGTTTGCAATGAACGGAAGGAAGTACTGAATTGGGTGTTCGAGGAAAATTTTTTCTTAATGAACTAAGGCTTTTGGGGGACAATTACATCCTGTTCAAGTTATCGAGCCTCGAGCCCAAACCAGGTTGAATTTTACGGTGACTCTCGCGCTTCGGTACTACACTTCACGGAAGGTGATTTAACTGTTTCAATAGTTTCTAGCCGTTTATTTCGCTAGGTCGTGGCAAGAGTACACATCAGTACACTGGTGTATCAATTGAAACACTTATTTCTGAAGCCTCGAAAGCTTTAGGGAAGAAAGGACAGGAGCAGTTTTTCCACTTTTGGATTGCTTTAAAGTACACATTTGAGGGTCACGTGAACTAAAATGGCGTCGGCGGGATAGATTTCCTGTGAATTTCATTGTTTCAACGTCATTCCGTTTTCTACAAAAAAGGTCAAGATGTAACTCGTTTATTTACAGTTTGCCATCCTTAAATCGAATTCACTTTCGGCTGCACTAGAGACCGTTGTTTTCAAATACAAGGATAATATTAATCGCAGTTGATGTCATTTACTTCCATGAACTCATCATTTATGTGTGAACTACGCTCTTGAAATGAAGGTTACTTCGTTTTGTGCCTTCAAATGGTGAATACACTAATGCACTGAGGAGGGAGCATTGTGGGACAGGGACCATTTGGTCTTTCTGTGGGTGGTCTTACTTTTGTCGTTGTATCGTTTGAAAGTCCAGTAGGAAACAACAACCTAAAGACTCGCATCTTAGTTCCTTCAGGTTTATTTGGATTCCGAATTGGGTTCAGCAAACAAGCGCCATCGTTCGACGTTATCTTTCCCGTTTTAGCACCTCGCTGTTCCGCTACTGTCGTGTCGCCAGTTTCCATCGCAACTGACTTCACCCACTTAGCTATGCGAGCAAAGTTTGAGTTGATTTCTTTTGATGAAAAGTGATCATCAGTGTCGCATATTTCACCAGTTGGTATTATTCTGTTTGGTTTCTGACTTGCTAGCTTATTGCATTTCTGACAAACGGTTTCACGCATTTCTGGTTGAGCACTGTGCAAAGAGAGGTGATTGAAATTAACGTGTTAATAGCGTTCTCAAAACGTACCAGAAACAGAATAATTTGTACCTGGATCAAAAGAGATATTTTACACCATTTGGTTAATCCATGCCAACTTTCCCACGGTGTGCAAATCTTTTGATTTCAGAATGCTGCGTTCACAAAATTCTACGTTGTGCAAACCCCCTGTAACTGCTTGGGTTTTGTCGGATACTAAACAAGTTCTGCATGAATAAAGACGTTTGTCTTTTCGCCAATACGTTTAGATCAAGAATCGGCCCAAAGTAGCCATCAGTTGTCACATGGAGCTGAATCTTATCTAATATGAAAACGAGGGGCACTCTACGGGTCCGCATACACCCCAGTTATCTGAGATCTCTGCCAATCTACCTTAGCCAACAGGGCGCCCCAAAATCTAGGCAGTTTGTCGTGCTTTACAGCAAAAACAGCTCCCAATATAAAGATCTTTCATGCTCAAGGAAGCAATCAGGCTTTGGTACAAATGCGACCGCTGCCTAATACGGGTTGTAAAATACGGCTTGCACATGCTAAGTGGTTTCAACAACTGGCAGAAAGCACAATGTGTGGACGCCTATGTATGGATATACGGAGTAATTTCAGTTGGCTGACGGAAACTCGGGGACTGCGCCTACCTGATGAGCCCCAAGAAGGGCGAAACCGGTCGTGGACTGTCGAAGAATTTTGAGCAACCTTATGAGTAGTGCATTACATATACAAATGTATCACGATATCTCAAATATCATAGCAACTGGAACATGAGGCGGCCTGGTGCAGCACATTCAGTTGCCTGAAAACATCACAAACGAGCGATTCAGCTGGGTTCCAGGTGAGTCTCTTGCAAAACCAAATTGATTTGCAAATGAGTGTGTTTATCGTAATTTCAGTTGGATTTGAGCTAATGATTTCGAGGCTAATCATGGATATTATAGTATTACAACAATCGTAGGTGATATACCGTGAACTGAATTTCGAATGTTTTGTAGAATCGTCAGTTCTCGTAAACGACCTGAAAAGTCACAAACCATGGACTTGAAATCCAACAGTTTATCGTCTGATGGTTCAGCGCATCCTGAAAATATCGACAACATAAAGCCTTCTACCTTTCTGCTAACTCTTTCAATTCATGTATATGGAAAAGGCACGCAATTCTTTGGCTGACAGTTTCACATTATTGACCTTCCACACACACACACCTCATAAATCGAGACCCGAACGAAAGACATTATGCGGTTGCGGGTTTCGAGCTTAAACCATATCCTCTACATATGGTTCCTTGTCATGAAACGATTTCTGAAATGGTGTCATTCTACGAGGGAACGTTACGCGGGGAGCACTGCATTTGGACACAATTCTACTCATCTGTTCGGGGGAAAGAAAAATCTTCCTGAGTAGGCCGTTTGCTATTGATCACAAACAAACCTGGTGTTACAAGGACGAAAAACTCGTCAACCTTAGGAACCGCGTTTTCTGGAGTTCATCTGAGCGTTCTGCACCAGAATTAATAAGATGGCACAATGTCCGGTTAACTGCGAGGATTTTTCAGTTTTCTTACGGACAGTACTACTTACAACGTAAGCGTACATCTGTTCAGCCAGATGATCTGGCCATGATCAAGCCCAGTCGGGATAGGTCTAGTGGTTCCCAAGTGTAATAACTACAGTGTCACCTAGGCCAGTCTATATGCGTCCGGCATGCTAAGCGACAAAAGTCAGCCAGAGGTGCAAGAAGACATTTGTGCGCAAGAATCACATTCCCCGTGTATTAGAAAACTGGACCAGCTTTCCCGTGATCAGACAACGACAGCTGGATAGTAGGCTACCTCGTCGGGCCAAATTATTTTGTGCCTGCTGGTTTGCGTGTGCTTATGCGATCCTCCATATCGGCGGAAGGACGAAACAGTTATCTAAACAACTTTCTGAACTTGATCTCTCTAGGCTAAAGGAAGATTTCGCGCTACTTGCGAATAACTAGTTATTTCTCACTGAGTAGATGAAGGATAACACAGTATTTCAAGTCTCCCAAGAGATCAGTCGAAAACTGACAAGTTTCGCTGCGTCCCAGATGTGAAATATGGCTGGAGTTATTACCTCCATAGACTATGGTCATGCGTTCATAAATATTTATCCCGGGATCCTGTATAACGCGCCTTACTCACAACCGTATAGACATCATGTGCCAGCCTGCAGAACCGGCACAAGCGAAAATTCCCGGTGACCCACGCCCAACACATTGTCCAAATATGTCCATTGATTCATGCTTCTATTGGTCAATCGACCCATCTATCAATTTTCTTGACCGATTGCTCTTACTAGTTTAAGGTGCGCTGTTTCTTTAACCCTTAGACTAGCACGAGTTTGAGTGTAGCATGTTGAAAATTGGTCTTCCAATCAAAATGCATTTGTGGGTTTCCACTGGCTTAGTCGTTCAATGTGGGGGCGAGATGGCTCAAGTGGTTAGAGCGCGAATTCACTGACCGAAAGGTCCGTGGTTCGAACCCGACCTCCGCCTCTCAACTTCTCCTGTCTAGGCTTGGGCAACCTGGCAGTATCCCAGCCCTCGTGCTTTCTTTGGGTGGCATAGCAGCTAGGCACCGAAAAGGTGTTACAGCTGAATGATTATTATTATTGAGTAGTCGTACAGCGTTGATCGGCTTTTGGATGAATGTTAATACATCCTTCAATTTTTCTTGAGTGCAGGATGACATGGAAACCGAAACTGATTGACTGTCCAACGGGCATCCAATAAATATGAGAATGGATAAAACAGGGATCATTCGATTACAGTGACAAAGAGTCAATATGAAACATCAACCATTGCCTCGTGTTCAGTGTATGGTCTCTGCACGCTGTTCTTTTTACGAAAAAGCGCGTATGGTTAATTTAGACTTAACGGTAACCAAACGTGAAGGATTTCAAGAAAACGGCTGATGCTGGACAGAATCCGACTCAGCTTACGGAATTGTACAGAGAACTGGTTGTGCTGAGGTTTAAGGAAAAATGTGAGCGCTGTCTGGCCCTAATTAGCAACAGCTAAGTATTTGTTTTCTCCTTTTTTATTGAGATAGCTTCCACAATGTGATCGAATTTGCCTGATGTCTGAGGTTGTTGTCAACAGGAAGTGAAACGCTGGCTGTGTTAAACCTGTTCTGCTGTAAAACCATTCCACTTTCTCTTAGGTGTTTTTTGTGACCTTTGCTCGAGTTCGCTCAGGCAGCCTGGTAATGACATAGAGTAGAGAACGTGGCGTCTGTTATCTTGGGTGCACACAGGGAAACGCCTATTGAGTATGTGCATTGTACATCGCACTGTAGCAAGAGTTATTAGAAATCTTCGTGTAATCCAAACATCTAAGAAGTCGATGGTGCCGCTGCTGACGTCTTTGTGTCGTCCGATTGCATTTTCTTGATAGATGCTTCAGCAGAATCCCTGCACTTGAGGTAAATATCCTGAAAATTCGTACCTTTCCACATAACTCATTATTAGGGTGTTCGAAATACTATAGCTGAACGCTTCACTTCGGGGTGAGACTTACTCGGCACCAGTTCCTAGAAGAAACGATATTTCAAGGCAGACAAAACAAGTAACACGTTCGCGAAATAACAGACGACTTACGCAGGCACGTACGGCCGACTGATAGCAGCCTTTTCAGCCTCAGCAGTGGGACCACCAACGAGATAATTAGGAGTTGCGGCTGGATGGTCCATGAGGACGTGACCATTTTGAACGAACTCAACTTTACGAGTTTCATCATTTGGTGATTTCATTTCTCCCATTTTTTCTGCATACTGAAATTAATAAGTAGAAAGAAAATGGCTTTGTAAAGGACTCTTGTAAAGGGGATGTAACTTTTGAGATATTACCCGCCGGTGGAACTTGAAGTCTAGTTCGATTAGGTCACGTTAAGATAGTTATATTATCACAGATTTTGAGACGTGACGTATTCCACGCTCAAGCCATTATGTTGCAACGATTGCATAGTCCACCAGTTTCCTTCTTTAACAGTCGGCAAAAGTGCATCTCCTTCAATTTTCAGAGGCAGATTTTGACAAACCAATAGGAAATCCACATAACTACGTTTGTATTGTTCCCCGTATGTGGTGAACAATAAGCCATTTGAGCTATCTTCTCAATAAACAAATTTTTTTGGAATAAATGTTAGTATTGCTCATAATCAGTGATTTATCATCTGGTCAGATCTAGATAGCTAAATCCAAAACGTTCGGATAAGTAACGTGGACCATGTCTACTGCTGATGAGCATACAGACAAAGGAACTCCCTTGATTAAAAAACAA
This sequence comes from Clonorchis sinensis, assembly GCA_003604175.2. NCBI lineage: Eukaryota > Metazoa > Platyhelminthes > Trematoda > Opisthorchiida > Opisthorchiidae > Clonorchis > Clonorchis sinensis. The sequence goes on along the minus strand of CM030369.1, from coordinate 11,817,601 downwards.
AGCAAACTCATTAGTTTATTTAGATAGATAGAGGACTTTCCCCTTCAGTGTGCCGCAAGCCATATGGTGAGTGCTGGATTGCGCTGCTGCCTTTTTAATTGACCTAAGGATCCAAGTGGTACAAAGTAGCAGGCGTCTGCACATCAGCAACATAACCACAAGTATTTGTCCACGACAGCGGAATGCAGACGACGGAGTGTAAGTATCACATTCTAGCCGTTGTTTTTTAAGGTGGGAAATTCATATATGTCGTATAATGAAACACTTGAAAAAGCAGTCTTCATGCATAAATTTGCCTACAGATCATTTCTCATTATCCATCAAGTCATCAGTCTGCTATTGTGATCAGGATTTCACCTGGGGGTATTTTTTAGGTCAGTTCATGGAAATGGAACATTCGGAAATGATATTATTAACATTAGTTTACGTTGTGGAGATTAAAAAACTTTTCATAACTGCTGTTTCTAGATATCGTTCTACTTTCGGACCACAGTGTTCATCTTGGGCAAACAAATGGTGGGTCACCCATACACATGAAAATAGCAAAACGGGGTGACACCGGTAAAGAGATATAATATACTGGTTTTAAAAACCATCCAAACTCGAGAATCAAAAAGAAAATTATTTGGATGCAAACGCGTGAACAAGTTTGCTTGTTCAGATGTGTCCGGCGTATGTTGGTGGAGTGGCAATAACATACTCTTCTTGAATGTCAGATGCCCGAAGGTCAAACTTTAGCATATCCAAGGATTTGCACTGCAGACGAGCTCTGATAAGTGAAACTCGAGTCCAGTACCTCCCGGATATGGTGTGAATTCACAAGAACAATCAAGCAGGAGCAGGAGTAGGACCCCTTAAACGAGAGAAATGCAAACCATGAGAAAATTGGGGATATCTGAAAATGCCGGAAAAAGATGTATATGGTCGCCGGTTTGTTCGCTGAGCTGGGCCAATTGATTGCAAACGTCTCATCACCAATCGAGGTGACATCATCAGTGCTCTGTTAGGGAGCTTGGTGGGGGATAGCGACCAAACTAACGGCCATCCACCACCACCCACGCCACCAACATTCTTCTCGGTAGCAATGAGATTTATGCTCAGATTCTACCAGGTTTCAAAAACCCAAGACCGGTGATTGTGGTGCACTCTCACACAGAGTACATTCAGAGCTTTGTCGACTGTCCGCTCAGTTTTGTTTTGCTGTCGTTCGTTTCGTCTTTATATGATATTAGTTTGGTGGTAGTCTGGAAACCCTCAATTAATCGACGTTGTTACTCTAAAGAGATTTGGTTAATTTGTTCGTAGATTGGTAGATTTTTTGCCAGTGAAGCCAACAGTGTTGAAAAGCATAGTAACTGCATGGCTGTTCCATCATAACTGGGAATAATCAGCATCTAACGAAAATTCGTGGAATTTTTAATCCACGACGTCTGGGTTAGTAGTTCTACCACGAGCAACTCATCAGCACCATACCGTCAGTCTGTAAGTGTCTCAAAGGAGGAAGACTTTTACAAGATGAGTGCAACTCCTATCTACGAATTCGTCATTCGAGGAGCCGGTCAGTATTCAACCAAGGGGTGTTTCTCGTGATTCAAGGATGAGTGACGTTCTATCCTGTGTAGGTGCGAGCAGCCGCTGGTGGCCGAATGGTTAAATGTTCAAAACTATCAACCGAGAGATCGTGGTTTAGAAACTCCCCGGAGTTTCTTGAGGCACGCACAATTGTACTGTGGTTGTCAGCTTTTCAGCGTAGAATTGCTTCACATACAGAATGAAATCGAAACTCAAGTAGCCTTTAGTCAAAAACAAGAACAGTTCCAACAAAAGTCCATGACAAACTAGAGTACTTCAATTGTATATTGCGATGAGTTGAAAAACGAATACTCACTTGTTCATCCACTTCGATTGAACTCGTCAGAACTCGATGTTTTCGTAGCCATTCGGTGACAAACGGGTTGAAGTTCAAAGGGCTATGTGCGTGGTAGGGTGACTTTTCGTGGTGCTGTTCACGTGGCCCAGAACTCGGCTGGTTTGATCCCTCGATAGTCACATCATTTTGGATGGATATATCTGTCTCCTGCACTCTGATTCTAGTTAGATTTGTGGCAAGAGGCCCAAATATTGACCTACTCCTTGTCATCAAGGCATCAGACGCGGAACATGCTGAACAGCTCACACTTGGTTCAATCCATGTCCCGGTTAGATGCAGTTTGCCTTGATGGATTGAAAATGCAAGTGAACGGTAGATAATTTCGAAATTCCCGCTCAAACCTTGCCAACTTACACACAATAAACTAATTCAGCAGACTAAATAAAGTCCAGCTGGTTCATTTTGTGACATAAAGGAACATTAGGGATATTCTCCGGCAAATTAACCTTGAAACATACGTTGTGGGGTTGTGACCTCTACCTTCTAACAGAGCATTCTCAGTTACTTGTTTAAACGCTGGCGAAATTGGGCTATATCTAGATACCACTCATGGTGTGTTTTCCACGTCTTGAGTACTGGTACAAGCATATTCTTCCAAATTTTATGGTGTATGTTCATCACTATTTGTGTCTGACAACTCAGGCTATGGGCAAATTCATAAGTAATACAATGGACTGCAAATCCAGCTGAGAAACTGCAGACTCTAATTTAATGTTCCGGGCAATATCAACGACTTTGTGCCAACTCGATTCCGCCACACACTCGAATTGATCGTATGCCAAATCAAGTACATCATTTGAAATCGACTCAGTCCCTCATTAATTGGGAATTTAGAAAAATCCCTCCTCATTTGGGTAGGACAATGGTTTTGTGTTGATTTCCCCACTTTGTAATCAGTATCCAGTGACCGTTCTCAAAAAGCAACCCAAAGTTTGCTTCAACACTAGGAACATCGGGTTGTATGAAAAAACCGGTGGCATCAGTAATCAGGAGTTACTCCGTCTGTGACCACGTCCACACCTGCCTGTACTTTGCCTTCCTAATGCAGTGAAACTTCGAAAAATTCTATTCTGTAACCACTTTGTAACTCTAAAAAATTGCCACTGAAATGTATACAGTCACATAAATGTACCGAAGCATTTTGAGCATTTTAACGGACAAAGTTGGTATCGGTCGGGACACTGTCATTTAATCGCTTTAGTCGAAAAATACTATTCTGTAACCACTTTGTGCCTCTAAAAATTGCCACTAAAATATATACAGCCACATAAATGTGCCGAAGCATTTCAAGCATTTTACTAGGCAAAGGTGGTATCGGTCTGAACACTGTCAAGTAATCGCTTTAAGCTACCCGGGTTGACGAGCGAAGGTAGTTCTATCTTCGACACCTCTCAGGCAGTTAGACGTTTTGATACAAGATATTAATTGGTGCGCTGGCGAATGTGAGCAAGGATCCTTACCCAACTCGGTAGGAACTTCATTCGCTGTTAACCGGTCACACTGTGCACATGGACTGCATCCTGGGAAGTGTTCCGTCTTCTCCTGTGTGCCACTGAGTGCTTGGACAAAAGCTTGACCACTTGTATCCACGGCGCTTTCGTCAGGTGGATGCGAATTGCCATACAGCCCATAATCATGTGTTTGTGGAAAATTGTGCGATTTGCTCCCGGTTGATAGGACTTTATGGCACTGGGGTGTGGAGCTCTCGGTAAAATCCATGTTTCGCTCTCCATAAGCTTCAGTCTGTGCTGAACATTCTTCCACTGCCCATCGATCCGTAGTCGCTTCCGGCTGAGTATTCTGCAGTAAAAAATTGTAAAACAGGTGATGACATTTGGAAATATCCAACACCGAATTGCCTAACTGGGAGAAGGTTCAGAGAAAGTGTACGGAGTAACGCGTTATTAATTATTTTTTGATGATTTAATAGATACGAATCAGTGATTCCATAAGACCTCGAGAAATGTCAGTTTTTACTGGTCCGTGAATATTTTGCCGATAGCAACCGTTTGGAGATCTTCAAATATATTGAACTAAGTTTCAGAATAATGCTTGAAGTAATCGCTTTCTGCTGTCATAGCTTCCAGGCACAGATTCGTTGATAACCTTCATATTTTTCCAAGTGATATCACGTTGCTGAAAGCCTAAAATTCGTAGCCTATGTTCCACACATTGCTTTCCCTCATTTATATTTGATTTTTTTAAAATATAATCTGTAACTTACACTACTAATTTTGCCGTACTAAAAAGGTATTCCCTCGCAACCATTAGCTTGAAAGAAACGTAAGTTAATTTCTTTAAAATCTCTGCAGTTTTTGCTCTTGGCCATTTTAGGGTGCTCTCCTGTCGTTCTAAATTTTTCGTGCTGATAACGAGACCTAAAACACTTCCCGCAAAGTCATATTTCACTTTCAAGCTCACGCGTAACCAATGTAAAGCGTTGTCTTTGCATCTCTCACTATTTTGCTTTTGTGTACTCAACCAAACCTTTCATGCCCTCCACACATAATTACAAGTAGCAAAACCGAACGATAACTCTAAGAATGCATTAAAAATACACATGTTCCTATTTCTCTCCGCAGGCATTCAGTCGTTCTCAGCTCGTTGCCTCATTAAACCTGGTATAGGCAGGACAAAATCTCAAACGGTATTCGCCACTTCGTTTTTCTCTGCTCCACAAACTTTGCCGTCAACCGCGGTTGTAGCTGGACATTCATCATTCTGTCGACGACTGAGTGCCTGGGCGTAGTCGGAGGCTTTATCAGAGATAGCAGCTATTCGAAAAAAAGACTGGTGCTCTGCAAAACAAGTCTAGCCCATGCTGGTATACAACAAAAGGAGATTATCGGGAGATTTATGAAATTTGTGATCAGTTCTACTTGTGACACGGTGGGAAATCTGACGTCCCTACTTAATTACGGTAAGTCCAAAACGATTCACACAATCTTCGAGTTTGGAAATTGTACTTAGAATCAATAGCTTACCCATTCTTTCCAGCTCACGTCGAATTTCACACGATAATAGCTGTGAATTCGCAATGATATTTTGATTATGTTTTCTGTTCAGGACCGCCATTCACAAAAGCCTAGTTGTGTAACAGTTCAGCAACTGGAGCACATCCACGCAACAGGTCGCACGGTTACCTTATGTTGTTACCATCTTGTTGCTCTAGCGGTCTAGAAGGCCCACTGTTCTCCGTAAATCGATGCTGATCAAACTACCGCAAAGGGAACCATGTTCCTGAATAAGTCCTGAAGCTGATCCAACCACGGTCTTCTTTCGAAACACAAGATGATCTTCCAAATTTTCAACCAATTTTCTCTGTCTTCAAATTAGTGGACGCAAATATCATTTTAGAACACTCAAGTTATTACTGCGCCTGCGGAAGATACGACAAATCAGATCGTAATAACGTCCTGCATGTGCGTGTGATTTTTCCGGAGATTAGTTTGCTAATCACGTGACACACAGGAAAAGATGGAAGACGAAATGGATCAAAACCTACACTGAACAGATAGTTTGATACTCATTACCGGTTGAACATTGAAATGCCAGAGCACCATGTTTTGTTTTTCAATTTTTTGTTAAAAATTCTTTATTTACTGTGCCTGCTTACATCAATTAAAACGAATCATGTGAATACAGTGGGGGACCTTTTTATGTTTTTGGCGGACACAGTTACAATTGTAGAAAAACTGTGTAATTAATAGACGCTATTCATTTCTACAAATAAGCTCTCATTCTTTCAAGGGAAATTCAGCGCACGCTTTTACCTTATCTTCCATTGTCAGACACTCCCTTTTCGTGGTGCGCGATTGACATATCAGTTGAATCGGTTCCGCGTTCAATAACTTCTTTGGACTGAAATTCGCTTTCGGCCCGTCAACCCATTGTTCCTTTTGTGTACTCAGAGTTTCGATTGCATTTTTCACAGCTACTCTGGACCAGGCATGGACATTTCCACGAGTACTGACGCGCCTGAGCTCCACGATCGTTTTCACACGCCCTTCAGTTCTCTCTTTCGTGGACGCCTTAATCTCATTGCCATCTCCCGAACCGGCTGGCGCCTGAGTCGCATCGCTGGCAAGGGAATTTTCAGTTAACTGGTTCGGAAGTCCACTGTCAACATTGTCCTGATTTTCGAAGTAAATTGAAATGAATTCAACAAAATAAGAATAACGACACTATGGTGGGGAGTTTTATTCAAAAAACAGTATAGAAAAAAACCCTGTTGATTAGATCGCGCGCTGCCAAGCAATCCTCGTTCGCGTCCTAGACTTTTAATACTATTTTCAACATCATCTGCACTTGTTTACAGTTTCGTGAAAATGTGGTTTTGGATGGATTCTATTCACGCAACAAGTTTAATGTAGCGGTCATGCGGTAGAGCGGAAATCCTACGCAAGGTAAGTCGTTGATTGAGACACCCCAGTCCCAATTAGACAGGCGATTAAATATTCCACTGCGTTGTTGAAGTTGTGCGGCAACACATACAAAGGTATATAATGATTGAAATTAAGTTACGTTTCTGATCAAATATCCGTGACCATTCCGGTCCTTTGGTTCAGAAATCATTTCCCCTTAAATAATTCCGTTTTATCGAAGTACAAGTTACCCAGTTGATGGCATGACTCGGAGTAACGGAACTGTTAGTGTGGCCAAAGGAAACCACACACATGGTCGAAAACTTCAGTGTTCTGTGCACGAAGTCAGAAAGTAACCTAAGTAAACTCAAACTACAGTTTTTTTTAACTTTTCTGCATGAATCGTCTGCTCGGAGGCAGTTGAAGCCTTGAGGAAGTAGCTTAAAACGACCCTGAATACGCCCCAGTTACAAAAATGAAAAGAGTGCTCATAATTCTTGCTAGTGTAGTTTACTCACTATTCATATTCGGTCCGAATAGCTCTACCGTTTCGGTCAGCGAGAGTGCTCAAATCTATAATGGGTGGTGTAAAACACACTCCTGTCGAACGTGGTAAATAGATCAATACAAGCTTTGTGTATGTGTACGCATGAGATGACTTCAGTCTGGCGATCGCTTGGTTCAGTTTCCCAAGGACGTTTTACGCTGCATAGATCAGTTAACACAGCTGCCGACACCTCAAAAGATAGGCAAATTTAACCAAGTGGCCGGTTAGATAGCCGGGAATTGAACGGCTGACACATGTATCCTGACTATGTGGTGCAACAGTTTTCGACCCTATTCATATGAACAGAAATAAGCCAGTGGTATAAAGTGTAAACCCAACTTGATTGTCTACTAAAAATTAAACCCAATAAAACCTCATTCGTCTTAATCCTGTTCACACTTGCTTATTGTTTGGTCCACTTATTCCACATACACGGTGGGACTGGGTCATGCATCGTCAGATAAGTTACGCCCCTACATCCGCTGAGCAATAGTTACTGACGTGGGGAGAAATGAAAGTCTGACTTTCACACACACTGTTAGCTACAACTGGTACAGTGACAATCAACCATCAAAGATAACTCAGTCCGATAATGTCGTGTTTGACAGGTTCTTCTGTGTCAGCCGATTCTTCTCACCAGGTGAGGCAACCTACCAAAAACAAACCCAATAAAACCGCATTTGTCGTAATCCTGTTCACACTTGCTTATTGTTTGGTCCAGTGGGACTGGGTCCATCTGCCCGAGATGCCTATATTCTCGTGTGTAATGTGGGCGTCAAGAGGAAAATTCATTTTGTCTGACCAACCGTGGGTCGTATGCCACCCAAACCAGGCGATTTGCTCATTTAGAGAAAAATGTTACTGTACATGTTACTCACTGGCTGCTGTGTCTCTCCAATGGAACCGTTGATAATTCTGCATAGACCCGGTTTGGACTGCTGAGACTCTAGGTCCGCTGCCATGCTTCCGTGATATTCATGTCGTCCAAGAAATATCACAGTATCACAAGACTGCTCACTGCTTGACGTGTAGTCACGTTCGGATGAATGCGTACCATTGAGTACATTTGATCTTCTCTTTCCAGCCTTGGTTCTGTGAAAGGCTGATCGCCTGGTGCCTGAGTATGGACCTGTATGCATTCGAATTCGGTTTGCTCGTCTTAGACCGAAGCTGTCACACGATGAACTGTCCTCAGAACTGGTACCATGAGAGGATTTTTCTGCAGTGCCGCTCATCTCAGACCCGGTCGATACAAGTCTGGATGGATTACGACGCTTTCGGTGGTGTTGAACCCGCTGAACGAGCTGGAGAAGCTGTAAGCATTTGGAAGAACACAGGTTAAAATGGTAGGATTGAGTATTATTCCAAATTTAGTCTCTAATAATTGCCCTTTACGCCCATGTGGTCAATGTTATTAGGAATAAAACAAGGGAATATGCGGATGCGCTACTAAACGTTAGCTCACACCGGTTGTTTGGCATACCATATAACCAAATGTCAATGTGGGCAGATCCTTGTTACGGTACCTAAATATACTCCTTACGGGCAATGACATTTGAAGTTTGTCTAAGTGAGCAATGCTCATGAATCTTCCGAGAACGAAATACCACGGCACGATTTGTAACAATATTTTCACCACACCCAAATAGACGTCGTTTGCAGGCTTCTGGGTTGAAGAAAATACAGAAAAAAATTCACTTTCTTGGAGACAACAGTTTTCCGCAGAATATCGAAGTAGTGCAGTGTACATTAGGTGGTACCGCTTGTATATACCTGAACACACCGAATTCAACATTGTTTCGTTCCTAGTACCCCTCAAGGTTTCACGAAATTTGACAGACAGTTTAAAAACCAATTGCTTGTCATGCATCGTCAGATAAGTTACGCCCTTACATCCGTTGACGTGAGGAGAAAAGTCTGACTTTCATACACACTGTTACCTGCAACTGGTACAATGACAATCAACCAGCAAAGATTACTCAGTCCGATAATGTCATGTTTGACAGTTTCTTCTGTGTCAGCCGATTCTTCTCACCAGGTGAGGCAATCTAACGAATGAGATCTAGAAAATTTTACCCTTTTCTGTGTGAAGGATGGCGTCATGCTGACGGAAATATGCATTATTACTGAGACATGATAAGTGATGGTCAACTGGGATAAAACAATCGTTCACGAAATAAGCGTTGGCGTGATAGATTACGACTGGGCAAGAATGACGAATATTCATTTTATTGTGCGTGTTGATGTTTTGGTGTAAACAAAATGCCAGCAACCCAATCTTTAGACACGGGGTTGGCGAACTGCATTCTGTTCTTACGGGCTAACTATGCGTTAACTACATACCGGCACGTTATTCAGAGAAGCATGATTCTGTGAAATGGCTTCAACAAGTTTTTCTCTATAATCTCGGTTTTGACAAACAGAATGTGTCAGCCTGAAGAAAATCTCAAAACCCCAAAAACTCGTTGTCACACAAGTGATATAAATCCCAGGACAAGGCATTACCCTTCAGTCCTGTTACTCAGAAACAATCCCCCATCACCGAGTAACGTGAGTCCTGCGGAAGATTTGCGAATGGTACACTACTGCTGATTCCAAATAAGAATGAAAGAGATGCACAGCAACCTTCCACCTGAGAAGTCTCTACTCGACCGTCCAGTCAAAACCTGACCATGTGATGGTGATTCTGTCTTTTGGCCTCCAGCTACAACCCGGGAGGCCGTGGAACCCAGTCGTCTCGGAGATGCATTAGATGAGCGCTACGGGTGACTTCCAATAAGCATGTGAGGGGCTTCTCGGTTTTCGGCCTAGGATTGGCTTTATTTATAAGAGGATGTCTTAACAGAAACTTCCAAATCTGATGCTATCAGCAAACAATGTCAACAATGACTATTTTCCACCCCCTTTGCATGTCAAAAAACCAAGCTTTTGTGGAATGTCAGTTTGCAGTAATTTTCCACCAGTTTTCTGACAAGTCCACTTATAATAGACGCACCACTTTTTTAATGAGTGTCATGTCGTTATATTCATACTGATTAAGGATTCGGGGTTATGGAGAACACTGTATTTTGTCCCATTGTCAGACAACATTTAGTAAATAACTCCTTATTTGTCCGGCTTAATGGGCGTAAAAGACACATTTATGTACCATTTTCAAGAGCACCAGCCGTTCAGCCAAATGTCAGGCTTGCACTTCTCTTCAAGTCACAGTAAGTGTTTCCACTAAGCGACTGCTACATCCAACAGCAGCTTCAATTTTCTCCTTCCAATTAGTTGCCTTGTCTGCAAAACTAAAGTGTTCCTTGAGCTTTCAAAACCCACCGTTCTCATCTAACATCCAGCTCTTCTCCCATCTAACATACGTCGGTGTTCGTCAGGAGGTCACGCTGTAATAAACAGGAACAGATCAGTACAAACTGCCTGTAGAAAATGGGCAGCTAATGTGTCAACCATCATCAGCTGTTGTATACTAGTGCGGCAGTACAGCATCGTACCATAATCTTAGGGAGCAGGCGATTGATGGCGCCGACATCAGTGCCCCGGAGCACATCATGCACATCGACTCAGATCTGGGACAAACCCGCACGCGCGCAGCATGCTTTTGAGGATGAACGCGACGCAACTTTACGAACGTCTGTAAGAATTGCTCAGTTTTGGTCCGGAGGTAACCGCGCGGCCCTCCATGCACCCAACACATATGCTGAACAATGCTGCGCCACAAAGATGTGTTTTATTCACAGCTTTATCCGTCTCAAGTTTGCAACTACTCTAGAGCGCAAAATGTTCTGCTGCGATAACTGGAACACAATAGATTTGCGAGCTAATCACAGTGTTTACGATCATCTTTGACCACAGGGTTATTTCGGTGTTTGGATACTTTTCATATCACCGTGGCTATTTATAATGGCAGTCGAGGGAAACGCACTTTGTGCAGTCGAGTGAATGAACCCTGAAGCGCTGTCACTGAAAATAGACATAGTCATGGGCACTGACAATGGATACGTGTATTTGTTGCTCAGGACCGGAATCTAGAGGTTCACATTGGTTGTGTTGTTTGAGGCAAACTAAAGTGGTTCTACCACATACTGCATAAAGTCGTTACAGCAGACTAGTTATTATTTCGCATAATGCCATGTAAGTAATTTTTCCTTCAACGTCAAAGCTCCTGGAGGTTGCAAGTAGACAAAGCAAAAACCAAAATTCATCCACCTGCGCCACAGGGCATGACAGGGGTGGGTCGAGATGGTTTAAGTGCTTAGAGAGCCAATTTACTGAACGGAAGGTCCGAGATTCGAACTCAACCTCTGCCTCTCGAGTTCTCCTGTTTAGGCTTGAACAACTTGTCAGTATTGCATCCGTCGAGCTTCCTTCGGTTGGCATGGCAGTTAGGCACCGAAAGGGTGTTACGGCTAAGAGATTTTTTATTTTTATTTTACAGGGGATGACTTATACAATCGTTTGATACTCACGTACTAAGAAGAGTTATCTTATGGCGGCTAATTTTTGTGACAGAATGCGATATTATGTACCACATGAAATTGAGAATCTGCAAACCCCGGCTATTTGAGCCTCCGCAGTGATTCGAGCGTCCTAGGATGTTAGAATAAAACGTCGCCTCAAATCTTCACTTCTGAAGGCGGCTTCCCTCGTGCACTAATTCGCTTAGGCCCGTATGGTTCTCAAATTTTTGTCTCTTGTTATTATCCCGAGGGTACGAAGTTTTCAACTGTCACATGTAATTCTTAGTCTGATTATACCGATAGTACTTTGCGAATTTGTACCTACTAAACGAAGAGATTCACACACAGTCGGGGCAGCTGGATACGTAGTGCGAACGGAACGTAGTAAATAGCGGGCCGATCGGAAGTGAGATGGATTTTGGGCAAAAATGTGCGCTTCGCCTGAAATCGTTAGGGTGACCTGATTAAAAAGTCCAGCATATTTTTCAGGAGAATTAATTGAGCGACTAGTTGCTAAATGAGTCCACTCAACACTTGTGAGTCCACATGAGCGACAGGTTGCGAATAGGTCAAATCCAAAGAAATGTTAATTGCACTCCTGCCTCCCTGAAAGAAATCAGCTCACTTCAATGCTGAGAACACGGATTGCTTTTCAGCAGTCTTGTTTCAAAATCTGTTACGAGTTTACTTTGCTACGCAATATTCATTCCTCATGCAGCCGCATGTAGAAAAAGGGTGCAGCGCAGCAGTGGTCAGACACTACTCGATATTTTTTCGAAATCTTTTGTTCACATAGAACGACGTTTTATTTTGTGCGGTGCCATGCCAAAACGAAGAAAAATGGCAACGCAAAGTTTTTACGCCCGCCCGTCCGAACGCACGCATGCACGCACTGCAACCGGCCACCAAATGAATAACAATACACCACGTAACCATCCATTAGGTGATCGTGACAACAGTTGTGCGATTCAATCATTTATGTCTAGCCCCATTAGAGCTATGAGTGACCGCTGGTTTAGTGTTTCGCTGCTGCTGCTGCGAAGCTGTTGATGTTTACGTGTCTTCAACTTCCTACGTGCCTCAGGGACAAATCTGGTTGTTGTCTAATCACGGTGTAGAAATTCAACAATAACAGCAACTGACAACACACAGTAAGTAAAAAAAAACATGAAATCCTTTTCTAACTCTGTTTTACAAACCTGCAAGTTTTCCGCGTAATGATGAGCGCCGGACGAGGCTTCGATTACGATGCAGTGTTGGCAGTTGACGCCTCCTAAACAGTCACGCAGAAGACGTGCCAAATGACTGTTACGGTAGGGAATGTATGTTTGACCACTCAAGATGGAAAGGATAACTGAAATGATGGAGTCAGTTGACAGTTTAGTCTTTGTCATTCTGGAAGATGTTGTGATGGGTGGGGATGTCGACGATGGGGTATTTGAGGATATTGTGGTGGATACTCTTGGAGCAGCAGAAGCCACGTCTCGCGCATCGGGACAGCGAGCATCAAGTTCAATCAGATGAAGGCGACTGCGACCACCTGAAACTAATTGATTGAAAAACGAGGAAACGTATAAACCCAAAGGATGTGTTGAACGGGTAGTTTTCAAAATGAAACGAAGCAAATTTTTCCCTGCACACAAGGTAAAAAGCGGGAATCACATGTTATCGAAGAAAGCTTACGCCGATGTCGGTCTTGCTCTGTCGCGTAGCTGCAATTGCCTGGTGGTCCTTCGGTCACTTGAGACACACCTGCGAGTACCTTACAACAAATACACTACATAACACCATCTACTTTCAAGAACCTCATCGAAACCCAAACATTGGGCTAGCGGTCCAAACAATTCCCTCGGGCGGAAAGCATCCAATGAACGCGTCAATCAAATCCACTTTCCGTAACTGCAGCCTAAAGCAATGAAGCTAAATTTCAGAGGGTATTCCCCAGCTCCCCATAAACAACCTAATGTTTTGTAGTTTTAAGTAGTAAACAAAGTCTATTCCAAAGTCACCAGCATCCTTAATTAGTTCCGTCATTTTCAGTAGTCTGTTGGAGGACGGAGGGTTGGGCCAAACGTGACATAAAAGGAGTTAGGTGACCTTGGTTTTAGCAAATATAACGTTCGGTTTTCCCCAAAACCCTAGTTGGCAGCACTGTTTAGGACGTATCTGTGCAGGAAAAAACGTTTCCCATTAGAGGAATAATCCCTAGGCGAAAAGTTGCCCATAGGCCATCTAGGAACAAAACAGGTAAGGTGAGCCGATTGACTGAATGGTATGTGTCACTAAATCTTGCCTATGTGAAACTTACTCACATTTATGGCCAACTAACTGTAACTGGATTAAAGTGTCCCAGCTAATAATCAACACATTTTGGATTCGAAACTCCTTTGTAATCTGTGAAACACACAATGCTGATTACTCCGGAAAGCGCCAAAACCACCTTAAAGTACTTTTCGGCCCGACCAAGTCGAGGAACTTATGACTCTTCAAGTTCAGTGATTTAACTGCCTCATTCTCAAGTGCACGTAAATTGGTAATCTGCCGATGATTTTCGCACAAGCATTCTACTGGAAGCTCAGTGTTCACAGTAGAATTTTCTTATGTTTACTTGATAACTTTTTGTTGACCTAGTTCAGGAATACGGTCTGCTTCTGTTGCTTCCGGTGAAATGACCTCCTGATTAACTGTCAGTTTTGAGCAGCTCCGCTTACTCATCGAGCTTGTGTAAAGGTGTCAAATGAGAAGAATGGTGGGCTTCCGGACCACGGAAGTGCTCTCAGACCGATTTTACGAACAAATCTTATACTGATCGATTGAAGTAAGCCGAAGGTTTGCTGTGGGAAAAATCCTTTTTATGCAAATGAGACAGTTGGTTGGTTGGGCTACGTTTTCGTGATAAAATTTATGTAACCAACTGCGCGTATATATGGTTTAGTTTTTCAAACATTCGGGCTGATGGCTCGGATACTTCGCGGTATGCACATTAAACCCAGTAATGACAGAAGTTTTGACTGCAAACTGAAAAACAAGATCGGCGGTTTGTAAGTTGCTGAGCTTGTCAAGCCAACCTTACGGAGAAGAGCAAGGAGAAAAAGTTACGCTACCCAATTGTCGGACGCGCGAGCGAAAGAACGTTTGCGGCCTGTTTCTGTATCCAATTCCTGTGTGTGTGCGCATATAGATGAATTAATGGTTGCCGGCCAGTTCAATGACATAATGACTTTGAATTGGGGAAGTTGTTTTTACGAAGCTCTTAGCTATTTTATCGTTTGCTCTTCGGCAGTTTGGTTTCTCCCCGCTCAGGATGTGTGTGTGTGTGTTTTAAGACAGTCTTTCCTCATATGCGCAAACTTTCATTGAACGACAACTCTGTTGTTTTGTGTTTGAGGTTGAAGTCGAATTCAAACGTTATCCAGGGAGGTATGTGACGTTGGATACTGTACAAACTATTCCGTGGAGCAAGTTTTATGACGCTGTAGAACACTGAAAAAAACGGCCAATGTGTGCACCAATAAAAGATAAGTATGTCTGTGTGGACATGAGAATATTTCTGATAAGCGCCGTGTAATCAAATGGCCCGTTTGTATCAAAACATCTTTCCCCACAAGGAAACTTTACCAATGAATAGGTCGGTTAAAAGGCCAATGGGTAGGTATAATTGCACAAAATGAGAATAATCTTTTAATAGACTACCGTTCTTGGAGACGTTGCTTAGTATTTCACTTAAAGACAATTTCAGCAAACCGTTTGGACAGCGTATTTATGTTTGCACCGTCAAACAGTCAGTTCTGAGACAACAACTATACTACAAATGGTTTTTCCTTCGACCTGCTCTATAATTCATGAGCTACTAGTAAACTATTCCAACAAGTCAGCAACAGCCAACCAAATTGTCGGTACGGCGAGTTACTTGGATACTCAGACATACCTTATGTATTTCTGGAAGAGAGCAGCAAAAGTGCTAAAAACCCTCCGTTTTTTCAGTTACCTACTCATGAATACCGATATCGTTTAGCTATAGCATCCTTTTGGTGTCTAGCTGCCATGCCACCAGAAGGAAGCACAAGAACTGGGATACTGCAAGGTTGCCCAAGCCTGGACAGGAGAAGTCGAGATGCAGAGGTCGGGTTCGAACCCGCGGACCTTCAGGTCAATAAATTTGTGCTCCAACCACTGAGCCATCTTGCTCCCCACTCATGAATATATGGTGATGATATTTTATCTCGTTATAACAGATATAGCCGACATTTTTTTGAAGACGACTGGTTAAACTGTAGAAGTCACTAATCAGACCACGCGTCACAAACACT
This sequence comes from Clonorchis sinensis, assembly GCA_003604175.2. Lineage (NCBI taxonomy): Eukaryota > Metazoa > Platyhelminthes > Trematoda > Opisthorchiida > Opisthorchiidae > Clonorchis > Clonorchis sinensis. The sequence goes on along the minus strand of CM030369.1, from coordinate 11,801,990 downwards.
GAAACCACGTGACAATTCCTGTCCCACTTGCAACCTTAGCCGACAACGTGTACGCTACAAATTCTGGCCCATTTTTGTTTACGCAGCTACCACTTGCGTAACGAGCCAGGCTTATGAACTTCAACACATTAGGTCAAGTTGTATTCATGTTCGTGCAAGCATCAAACACGAAGGGACACCCCTCTCTTCACACTGCACACAATAAATAGGCCTACAACTAGACTCAACACACACACTCTCGCGCACAGCACAGGAAGTCATCAGAGCTCCGCAAGTCTCCACGGACAACTACGGAACATGTGCAGCAGCTATACTGCAGAGAGGACACGTTCCGCGTCCGGAACTTCACTCAGGAACTCTCAACAAGAGTCCTCAAACGATAAGTCACTTTTTGGCTTATTCCACTCTTCGCATTGTATCTATTTTTATCAAGTGCACCTAACTATTGTATTCATCACATTCTAGTAAGACAGACATTTCTCAGTGCTTGTTACCTTCTGATAATCAACTTAATTAGGTCACAACTAGAGCACTAACAAAAATCACGAGAAACCATTGGAGAATGCAGTAGTGTTTGTAATAGTTGGGTGTTAAGAAGCAAAATGGCCAGGCCGGCTTCATCCGGTCAACAAAGATGATTGGGCGAATAATAGTCTTTGAGCAGTCGCTTTTGAGAAAACTGGTCCCGTGAAGATGTCCCCACTTTGTGTGAACTTCTCCCATACAAGAGGACTGGTGTCATTAGTGGCCTTAACTAACAGTGGAAAATCTGTTCGCAGTTCTAATAAAATTGAGGAGTCTGGTGGAGTTTCCTAGTGTTTTCTACAATTTGATCGGACGACATACTGAACAGGTGTAAAAAACCTAAGCCTATGAAACCACAGTCCGTTTTACATTGCAGCATCAACAAAAACTAACCTTCGGAACTGCCACCGCACTTTTCAATTCGATACTGATACAGGTGAAGTGTGAAGAAAAAGTGGGAAGTGTTCAGGTTAGCGGTCTGGAGATCGGACGGAGTATGCAGAGCGTCGGACTGAACAAATGCTGTTGTATGCTGCTTGTTTGCACGAGCCCGGGCATTCAGCGCTGAATCAAGATAGAACGCTGCCTTCTCGGGGGTGGGAGCTCTCAGTTCACTTTGATTTTCCATGGATGCTTTAGCTACTGACTCTTCACGTAAATATAACCCAGGCGGATGTGTTCCCAATGCATCGGAAACTAGAAAGTTGAAAAAGAAGTAACTTTACGTCGTTGTTAAGCTCACATAGTTTTTTGAATACGACTATTCAAATTAAATAGGACATAAAATACACTACTGTCTATCAAGTAGCCCAGGTGTGTGGCGTGGCATTTCCTCGGACCTCTATCACATAATAGATGAAACAGTCAAAAAAGTACCGAGCTGACAGCTTGGTATCTCACAGCTGCTTTCAAATTTCTGATTGGTTTGGGATGATAGGAAACTTTATTTATATCTTTGGATACGTAAGCAGCTACTGAAGGTGAAACCTGTTGGATGTATATGTATACAATGTGCACAAAGTAATACAGTACTCATAAGGTTGCTGAAAATTCTCCGACAGCCCACGACCGGTTTCGTTATTCTTAGGGCTCTTGTGTAGTCCCCGATTATCGTACTAACTGAAACATGAGGCGGCCTGGTGCCGCATATTCCGTTGCTTAAAAACATCACAAACGAGAGATTAAGCTGGGTTCCGGGTGAGCCTCTCGAACAAGAGATTTTCAATAGGACGAAAGATCTAGCAGGAACATGAAATTGCTGATGTTGGCTTGTGCCTTTTGCCAGAGATTGGGGAAGTTCGAGCTAGGCAAATAATCAACCAACTAGGATGTGGATAGTGAGGACTCAATTTTTTCAAACCTTTATCATTTTGTCGGGGAATAACATTTGGACTATCATTTGGATGAAAACATTCTTCTAAAATTAGTAAGAACCAAATAAACCGATCACAACTTCAGGCGATCACCGGTCTAAAGCGAATTCTATGTTATATATATATATATGTATATCTATATGTATATATATTAATCACGCACAGTCGCTCACCTTGCGCAACTTCGACCAACAAGTCTTTCACGCTCTCATCCTGTCCGTCTACTTCCAAAGCAGATACGCGAACGGAAAACCGCGCCCCCGTTTGCTCCTTTTGTTCTGCAATCAACTTGAACAACCACGAAATCGAGCACGGGATAATGCCGAGGTCCGTGGGAGGTTTCTCGCTCCCGGTTATGATTCCGGCTTGGTCTGTTTTTTTAAAGAACGAAATGCTAAATTCAGCGGGCGTTCTTTGTACAAGACCAGACAAGACAAGCAGCTATAAACACTCCTAATTAATGCTGGCCTCGGAAGAAATACCCCAAGACATGAGAATTTACCGGCGACGGTGCAAGAATAATGATGATCTAATTCTGTTTTTTTTGCTGATGAACAACTGTCTGCGCGCATCGTTGAGCGTGAATCTGAGAAGTTTGGCACGAACCGATGTCCGAGTAGACTACATTTTGTGACACAGATTTACGCATTTCATGTCTGGGGTAGGCACACTTTTAAAAAGAGGAATACAGAATAGTTTTAACTCCTGGAGCGGGTTTTTAAAACCAAAGGTCCGATTTCCAGTAGTCGAAAATGGCTATGGCCAATTATACTCCTTGGTTTTGAATAAAATGACATGTGACATGCGAGGAACCGGTTGTGGCCACGTTGTTCACGCTGCTTAGACGAGCCAAACCGTAACAGTTTTTAAATTTCCTTCCTCTAGTTAGCTGCCCCTTGAGTGTAGGCGTCGTTGAGTGTAGTCAGTCATTCCGGTAAGTCCTTATCGTGGAGTAAAGCTTTGTTGTCTTCTTACAGTCATCATGCTAACATAATCTGAACTAACACCAAAATTGTCTTTCATTTCTAGACTCTAATAATCAGGCGGCATTTCATCCAGCGGAACGCTTGTTTTTGGCGCTGTGCCAGCTTGAAAAATTCAGCAACCGGTGAGTGTGTTCAGAATGAGAAACATTGTTCAGAACCAACAAAGCTGACACAAAATTCTTTCGGTCACTTTTATCTTGAACTGACTTTCCCTTCAGAGTCAAGGTTCTGTCCTACAAAACTGCACACATAAAACACTTTTGCGGTAACTGGCGTGTAGCTTAGAAAAAAACATACAACTCATTCGGGTTGTGAACTGACGGACCGAGAAATATCCTGGTATTATTACAAGACTGACTAAATCTCAAATCAGCGTGATGTACGAAGCGTGGAGTGTGTTGCCATTAGCATGTTCTAGTTGTCTACCATAGATTCGCATATATGGAATTGCGTGTATATCATAAACACTCCTCAGATGTTCATTGGCTTGAGTCGAACAAGGTTAAAGAGAACGGCGATTGCAGACCGGAATATCTATTTTGACGTTACTTACCGCTCAAATTTGGATCATGCATATCTTTGTTTTCAATGTGTTATCTCCTTTATAAAGTGACTTCGTTGTTTTCGCTCAGCAAACGGGTAACGGTCGGGTTTAAATTGACTCAATACCTTATCATCTGTAAACATCTTGCTAAGCTTTCCCGGCTTTTCTGATGACGGCATGTTCGCGAAGATGAATCACTTAGTCTACTTTCATCTGTATTGTCTGATGAATATATTTGGTTAACCAGTAAGGGGAGCGAGAAACGCTGAGTTTAGGTTCATTGACCAGTTTTTACAACGGATCTTTAGGAACAAATTCCTATTCAAAAAGGAATTTTTGAGAATAAACACGACTCTTTGCACCATTTCACCATAGATTTTTATCTACAGACCTGTCAAACTCAAGTAAACAGACATTCATATTGATTCACTTTGCAAGCGAAAACTTTTTCTGCCAGAAGGAGGTCATTTGGACAAGCCACAATATCATTCCCCGTTTCTCCCCAAAAGCAAGTCAACCGGAGGTTACAAACCAAGGGGAAGTCTGATTACTTCTCACTACAGCACACCACAGCTGTAACCTTTAACTTGGCCACACTGATAAACAAGATCGATGGGTTGCCCGCCCTATCTGTTGAATTCCCCGCCCCCCCACTGAAGTCATCGTAGGAAAGTGGACATAGATGATTACTCTCAGCCAAGAGTGAAAAGCGCTTTTTATCTAATATTCATTTTGAGCTGCTTAGATTTTTTTTAGTTAATCTTTCCTTCAAACATGAAATTTCAGTCCCGGTGAGATTATGTGGACCGCCAGCATCCCGGTAAATAACTGAGTCCTGCACCACGTTGGACAAACAATAACGGAAAGCCATGAGTTTCACACCATCGCTCAGTTGCGCATTGCTTCCTGCCCAAATGAGGATGTATCCACAATGAAATGTTTCCATCCTAGTCGAATTCATGGGTTGTTGGTTACGAGTTGAAATCGACTGAACTATATGCTTGCCCCCTACACAAATGTGAAATTTAAACACAGTGACCAATTTATGCATGTGTGGCCTAATTTGTGGAGAACATCAAAGACACCGTCACTTTTGCAACCTAATGATGTATTGCTTTTTCAACGGCACAACTTGAATGTCATCAGTCTATGGAGGGAATCGTGAAGTCGACAGTACCAGACAGCAAACTTTAAGTCATCTGATAGCAAATATTTGTTCTCTTTATGGCAAATACAAGAAAAACTGATAGCATTTACGTGTGGTAAAATCAAACGGGATACACGGAGATATATCGGCATGCATTTTGAAATCGTCCGAGATAAAATCGATAAAAGATGTTGGTAGACATTACTAATTACCAAACAAAACACAACGTAGAAATATTTGCCAACTCACTTGACCGACAATTGGTTAAAACGATGAGACAACAATCCGAACCGCTGACCACAGCCTGAATGATGTCTGGTAGCGCCGAAGCGCAGAGATCACTCTGAATGTGATGAAAAGTTTGGGGAAACAATGAGATTTGATGATGTAGCTGATGGTGATCACAGAGAAATGGAACTCCTATGATCTTCGTTTACGTTGTCAGGGAAAGGACTTTTCCAGTCCCGTCAACGCTACTCATATTCAGATGAAACGAGAAAAAAACACAGTAATAGATTCACAGCAGTATAAAAGACAGTCGTAAATCTCTAGGTATATGATATCCGTAGTTTTCTGAAGTTAAATGTTCCGCTCAGAATGAGTAGCGTCTTTTTCGTCGGCTTTTGGTTAGATTAAACTTTAAAATCTAGTATGGGAATCAAGACAGTTTTCCATGTTGAACATAGCCACAGCATAATAACTTTCGGATATCCACTTTATTCCATTGAGTACGCCGGCATCTGCGCAGTAGAAGGCGACTTCTATTGGTTTCACCATTATGGTTGCTATTGCAGTTAGCAAGATTATACTAAAGACTGGATACTATACACGAGCTATCGAATCGACTAAGGTCGCTTGCGTCTTGGGTCAATGAAGAAACACTGGGTGTCCGTCAGCCACGGTGGTAATCTGAAATGCATTGTACCCCAGACCAAGTTGATAATAGAATGATTGTATAGAGCACGAGTGAGAAACAGTAGATTCTTGTGTAAGCAGTTTACCTGGAGAGTCACTGAAACAAGCATGAGATACAGTGTAACCAGGCGCTGGCTCGATATCCTTGCTGAACTCACTTATGGAGTTACTACTCAGAATAAAACCACTAGAATATACGTAATGCACTACTCATAAGGCTGCTGAAAATTTTTCAACAAGAAGGGCGAAACCGGTCGTGGTCTGTCGAAGAATTTTCAGCAACCTTATGAGTAGTGCATTACGTATATTCTAGTGGTTTTGCAAATCAATTTGGTTTGTGCGAGAGACTCACCTGAAACCCAGCTGGAAACATCACAAACGAGAGATTCAGCTGGATTCCAGGTGAGTCTGTCGCAAAACCAAATTTGCTTGCACATGCGTGTATTTACCGAAACCAGTCCAATTTGGGTTCAAGTAGAACATAAGGTTGACGGAAACTCGGAGACTGCGCCTACCTGATGAGCTCCAAGAAGGACGAAACCGGTCGTGAGCTGTCGAAGAATTTTCAGTAACCTCATGAGTAGTGCATTAAGTATATACATTTATCACGATATTTCGGATATGGTAGCAACTGAAACATTAGGTGGCCTGGTGCAGTACATTCAGTTGCCTGGATCCACCACAAACGAGAGATTCAGCTGGGTTCCAGGTGAGTCTCTTGCAAAACCGAATTTGCTTGCAAATGCGTGTATTTAGCAAAAACCACTAGAAGTTTCAGTATCCGATATCAAAAAATCATTTACACACAACACCCTCTCCTTAAGACAGGGCCCTTCACCTGACCTCGGTAACTCCTTACCACTGAAGTTTTCTAACAGAAGAAAGTCGAAATGTAGAATCAGAGCAAATTGTGAAAAGAGATAAATCACATGAATGTTTCGCTGGTATTTCTTATACTTTCAGCGAACACCATAATAATGAAAGGATGCGTATTATATTTCTTAGCTGACAATCCCTCCATAAGGAAGAAAGGGGAAATATCTTACCAGGTTCCATCAAAAGACAAGTCCTGAAAGAACAAGGGCTGGGACTTTTTTTGGCTAACCTCTCGTGTTAAACGCTTGAAAACGATGGGGAACAACTACCACTTTCTGTGAACAGCTAGCAGACAACTTACAACCAAGTATGTATGGGAGTACTGATACAAAAGACCACTTAACAATCACTGTACGGTGATCAGGTGCATTGTATGTAATACGCAACAAACATTTACGCCTTCGATTTCCACGGCTATTTTTAAATGACTTTCATTTGTAGTCAGTTTGACCATATGCGTTGTGCTATGAATTGTCTGAGAACCACACAGGGAAAATATTAATTGCTTGTTAGTCCGACGCTCTTTTCTCTCTGGTGGCGAGTAAGCAAAGTGATGTTCACGTGATTTTAATGCTCAACTGTCAGGTCATCCACCAATTATGGCCTGGAAACCTACTTACTGACCCAAGTTACCGTTGACACTAAACGCTGTGAAGCAGAGACTGCATGGAACTGCAAACAGCCATGTCTTTACCGAAATCACAGGGCAAAAAAGTGATATCAATGCCCTTCTGCATGAGAGGACCTTTGCAACCAGTTTCGGTTTTCAAAACACTCCTAAATTCGATATAATTTGGACGAGGTTAGTAAGACTGAGAAACAACCATTGACTAACAGGTATCTGTGGAAACAGTAGCATTGATTGCTACTTCATGAGAACAAGATGGGACATCATAACAGGATAGACTGACTTCAGCTATTTTACGTTTGTCCTCATCTGCTCAGAAGCCAAGGCTAGGGCGGAATAACGGGTGCTAAGATTGATTCCGATTCTAAGTAAAAAGCTGACAAGGTGCACGAAATGGTTGTATTCAGTCTATCCTGTTATGATGTCTCCTCTTGCTCACTGAGAGTAATTTCTCCAGCTGAACTCAACACAATCATAATGATCAGTCAATATCCTAATTGGAATATTGATACTTGTGAAATTTTGTGATTCTTCATCTCCTCACCTACAGTATTTTGAATAGGTTGCGGGTACCAAAACATTTGAACATAAGTATTTGGGTATGACGGTAAGACAGCCAACACAGTGAAGCACAGCTACCCTATGATGCCACTCCGGCTAATCGCGAAGCACCTGTGACCGAAACAAAGTCACAAAAGGCAGCTGTGTGTACGCCCTCGTGAAACGCTATCGAAGTGTTTTTTTAGGACGCGTCGTTAAACAACCCAAACCATCTGGGGCACAGACGTATCGGACACCGGTTACATAAGAACAGTTGATCCGTTTCGAATTGCTCGGAGCCACTTGCGTTGAAATGAAGATGCTTTTAACATAAACTGTGGACGCCCCTTTCTTCATTCCTGATATTTATGGTCCCGGCATTCCATAATGAACTTGCTAAGTCGTTCCTATCGTTTCTGGTTTGGGGACATTTTCAAACTATCTACGCTTTCTTTGTAATCCTTGTGTGGGTCACAACGTTCGTTTGAATACCAACTATGTCCGGATCCATTTCTCCACTTTTCCTTGCCTATGTGTGATACTCACAGGGTGTGGATATTTATTTTGATGACAAAAGGAACTGTGATGAAGGTATACGAGCTCTAATGCTCCGACCAGAATATCGATTGTATTATGCGCCAGTTTCCGCAAAATTCAAGATCCTTGTACCTTGTCCGCTTTAGTGTCCAAGTCTCGGATGAGCTTATAGTTTTTTTGGCTTATTGTGTTTAACCACGTCTTGAATCAAAAAGGAAGTAACAGGAAACTGTTGCACGCATTGCTGACTTCATCCGACAATGTAACTCCATGTCAATTACGAACCTTTTGGAAGTTGTTGACGCATGCCTGGAATTGGAATCAAACGTGCCCCTCAACAGGGGATAAAACCGCTGGACCCCGGCTTACAGTAAGTAACTGCAGACAGTTCTTGTAGTGCTCAAAGTGGGGGGGGGGCGCGTTGGCCCTTGGCGCCGATGTCAACCTGATAGAATAAGGCCAGCAGCCGGAAGTGCGTAGACCTGTCGTAAACAGTCTGCCGGCCTAAATGTGATGATGACATTGGACCGTAGTACCAGTCGCCTGTTTATCATCGATGTTCTTACGTCATCCGCCAACCTCTGTCAGTGTAATGCTGCATATCTCCAGCATATTCCCATACAACTGTTACCGGGAGCAGCGCATTAACACACGTCAGGGTGGCAGTGGACAACTTAGCAGCCTCCAGTTGACCTTGTCGTTTACATTCTTGGGGTGAAAATCGCCGGTGTTTAGTCTTTAGAACATGCAGCAAACTAGCCTGGTTTTTACAACGGTTGCGTTAATCAGCTGGACCGGTGGGGATCCACAAGACCGACCCTAATAAGGCATGTGCGTGTGCATGTAGCGCAAATCCAGGTGGCCGATCATCACCTAATAACTAAGATGAGCTCTAAATGTATAATGAATACAGGATGGACAAACAAGACCGATCGACTCATACGTGAGTTCAAAATTTAGCTCTGGTTATTTGGTTGCTTTACCAAACAGCTTAGGAGGGACTGACACTTAGTCAGCCAACAAACAGCTCTTCAGGCAGCCAGTGAGCTAAAAAAACTATCAAAATGTCGCAGACATTTACACCGTCAAGTGCGCGAAATTTCCAAGGAAAAAATAATTCAGTAGAGTCATTCCGTTCAAACATAAAACTTACCGTTGTTTCCTGTTCGGAGAATACTTCATCAAATGCAAACATCTTTGGCGCTCCGAACCCGGCCCGACGCTGACTGACGGGTATTGCTGTAGATGGACTCGGACAAATAAGCGTTGCCTGTTTGCGTCTCTTTTCAATAGTCAAGCATGTACCGAGAGAACCAAACTTAGAAGCCTCTGGTGGGACCAAGCGGAGAATTGTTTTAACCTGTGTAGTTTTTTTGGAGGAAATAAGGATCGGAGTATGATACCAAAAAGTCGCAGACGAAACTTTGGAACTTTCATGGGTTAGTGGTGAAAATCTTGTACCATGAGCCTAACATTTACCATACCACGATGACATTGGTCGAAACTGAGATAGCGTCACCTCGTTCCCAAGAAAATCATAGCAAAGAGATCTTTTCGGTTGCCAGTCCTTGTCTATTTAAATAGTATGATGTTTTGTCAAGATCGCTCCCTGTAAGTGTAGCAAAACTATTCCGAAAAATCTGAGAAGTATCCCATTCTTATTGGGATCAGGAGCACTGAGAATCTCACAAAAATCCAGATGACTCAAGCCATGACCTCCCGGCAAGTAGTTTGGGACATTTAACCGGATATTAGTTGAGGAGTAAACCATTTGGTCACGAACGGCTGACTAACTGTGATTAATTCGCATGTAGCTCTCCCCCGTGTTTTTCATCTGACTGCATAGAAGCCATCATATTATGAGTGAAATGCTAGGGACAGACGCACCATAGTACATTCGTTCCAAATTTGTGTTTGCTCAGATTAGTACAATAAAGTCTGCGAAATAAACTGGATCATTTTAGAATTTAGATTCTGCCAATAAATAGTTAATTTATTTGCTTTTGCATCCTCTTTCCCTTGTCTTGGTGACAAGTTTTCGTGAAAGCGAACAAAATAATGATGGAAGCCAGGGTAAGATGGTTAGTCTCAAACGTAGCCCACTCCAGATTTCAGCCAATGGGATTTGGTGAGTTGCAAAGTCAATTGGTTTATCCATCAGTTAGTTCCGCGTTATTCTACTGTTCGGCAGTCCTGAGAATGCTTTGTTCTGCTTGATCGAGTGTGTTTGATCTTTTACAATCGAGCTTCGTCACCTTCGTGGCCCTACTGAATAAATGTGTCTTATCTATCTTACTTGGAAAAAGTCCCACAAGTCTTGAGGGAGAATTTGTTTTATTAAGCACTTTACTGATCCCTTTCGTCCCAAAATTTCATTACCGTTTGGTGTTTCTACCACCTCCATCTCCGTTGTCTGTCGCTCCCTCCAGACGAGTTAGTTCATTCATGCATGCGGTGAAACCCTGATTAATCCTCGTGGAGTTGGGTGCTCATATTTTAGCAGCCTTGTTTAGTGCTAAAAAGTAACGTTGGCTCTTGTGTGCGAGTGCCTCATAATTTTCTATTTGTGAATGGTCAGCTGACATTTTATCCTGAAAGTGAAGTCAAGGTGTACTGGAAAACGGGAAATTAATGTGTACACTTCAAAAATACCTAGTTAGATTTTACCTCTCAAACGTTGGTCTATTCATCTGAGATATAACCACACAAGGAGCGAAATAACCTATGAACTTAACGGCGGAATGATGGTGGTCCTAGTTTCACTTTGCGCGCCATGTAAACTCGCTGAGGAGCAGTTGTTTGCCACATGGCTACAAGCCAGAATATCATGTTACGTAAATTTCCTAAAATTTCCAGGGTTTAATGTTGGAAAACAGTTGCTGTCTTTCAAACGTTTGTTTCAGGTTGTCGTTCTACTCAGTTTAACGTGTAAAATTTAAATTCACTTACTAATCGATCCATATCCTCTAGATTATTCATTTTCGGCAGAGCGAACACGACAATCTAGCACTTTACACTATACTTATAAGCCAGTCGGTCAGTCATCATCGCGCGAGCTTGACTAGCTACGTGGTGACCACACGCCTTCGTGCACCGGTCAGGTTTACGCAAACGATTCCAATATTTGTACAAACGTTTTGGGTTGTTTCGAAGGATTGCTGCGTCACCTATGGCCCTACAGGTTTATGGTGATAACGCTGCCTAATTTTGGTAGTTTGACTTTAGATCAGCCAAAGTGCTTGTCGGCGCGACGTATGAAATGAACAGCTGAAACGGAACATTTTTCGAGAAATACACTAATTTTCAAATCAATTTGGTTTTGCGAGAGACTCACCTGGAACCCAGCTGAATCTCCTGTTTTTGAGGTGTCCAGGCAACTGAATGTGCTGCACCAGGCCGCCTCATGTTTCAATTGGTACGATATTCGAGATATCGCGATACATGTATATATAATGCACTACTCATAAGGTTGCTGAAAATTCTTCGACAGTCCACGACCGGTTTCGCCCTTCTTGGGGCTCATCAGGTAGGCGCAGTCTCCGAGTTTCCGTCAACCATATGTTCTACCTGAACCCAAATTGGACTGTTTTTCGGAAAATACACTTATTTGCAAATCAATTTTGTTTTTGCGAGAGACTCACCTGGAACCCAGCTGAATCTCTCGTTTGTGATGTGTCCCAAGATGGGCAAAACCGGTCGTGGGCTGTCGAAGAATTTTCAGCAACCTTATGAGTAGTGCATAACGGAACATTTTCTTTCTTGATGTTGTAGGAAGTAAGACATTTCAAGTGGTTAGATCCCAACCATATAACCGGATTACCTATGTACTCTCCCCCTGAATTACAAAATAGTAAAATGTTCTATTTGAAGTATTTTTTAAAGCAAAAAACCTCAAAAATGTGAGGTCAAGAGGAATTATGTGTCCTCTTATATATAACGGACCAGTCGATGGACCAGTGAAGATCCCTCTGTTCCGTACACTCATCAGTACCACACAGTTTTTAATTCGTAACTTCTTCAATCCCCAAGGAGGGCGTCCTAGAAGAGAGTGTAAAAGCAGTAGTCTTAACTTTCTGTGAGGAACAAGAAATATGATTTCGCCGAATAGAGGAAATTTTAAGAAACGGGAACCTCAGTCACTCATTCTGGAATGCAACACGTGCGAGGAAGTATCCCCACATTCAAATCCGTTGATTTCGGTGTTCTGCTAGTAACCGTTGGAAAAACGTTAACTTGTATGTTCATAGTTACAACTACATCGATAAATTAATGGGTATTTTTCATATAAAAGCATGTTCCGTTTCAGTAACGTCAACTGACATTGCACTACAGTTGCCCCATCGCCTGGTTTGCTTGTGGTAGCAACATTACCCGTACCGGGATGTATGACGCTGTTAAAACTCTCCAAAAGCTTTGGAATCAAAAGAAAATAGTTTTAATAACATTTTCAATAAATAAATATGCCAGTTCTTCTATAAAGATAAACACTTTTCACTCATGAATTTTCGGATGGCAAAAACGGCTACGGATACCGATTTGGTGGCGTAGACAGCAAAATTCCAGTTTTTTCTTACCCACCGGCAACGATCAAACCCAGTTTATGCGTTAATGGGTTTGCGCAACGTGCAGATTAGCGGGAGATAGGACTGAAAGTAATACAATGCTCATGCTAGATGCTCTGCATCCCAGTTTGTGCGTTAATGGGTTTGCGCAAAGTGCAGATTAGCGGGAGATAGGACTGAAATTAATACAATGCTCATGCTAGATGCTCTCCATGGGACGTTGTAACGCTCTTGCACCGTTCACCCTGGGAATTCAGCAGTGTTCATGGGAAAATCCCCATACAACACTTGAAGGTCTTTTGTTTCCATACAACTTGTTACGCATTTGCCCGTGCTCGTTATTTTCATAGACAGTGACACGGCAAGTGTGGATACTGGCGCGTCGCTGCCGCACGACCATGAATTACGGATGACACAGTAAATATAAATGAGAACAGGGATTGTCCCGAAGTGCCACGTGTATCCGCAAAAGACATTGTTGAGGTATGAGTTTATTTGCTCCCAGGTGCAGCACAAAGATTAACACAGCTGAGCATTTTGTTTCCGGAATTCAAAACTGTATGGCTGCAGTAGTCTTTTGTAAAACCCTGACAAAACAGTTACGAAATGTTAGAATGATCAATACAACGAAGCGCCGTATTCTTTAGGATCACCAGTCAGGTGCGAGCAGTGGAAATGAAGGAGACACCTTGCAAATGTCCCATACAATTCGGATCGCAATCACAACACTGTCCGACCTGGTGGGGCATGGGTTTCTTTGGTCAGCCAAAGGCAGCATCTGCTCAAACTACTGCATACTGCCTCCCTTATCTAGAACTGTAGTCATTCCGCATTATTAAAAGGTACTCGCTTGTGAACTTCCGCAGAGCAAGCCTGATGTAGCCTTTTCGGGACAGCGATTCTACGGCGATATTTGTAATGAACTATGTCATGATTTTTGGATCTACGAAACGAACCGGCCAAGTATGGTGTGATAAAACCCATTGACTGCGTCTGTCACTAGGCTTCCACCATTTTTGCAAATACCATGTTTCTAATGCTGACATTTCAGAAGGATGCGAAATTACTAAAAATTCCTCAAGAAACAATTTAGATCTCGGTGGATGAAAAGTTTTCAAAAACAAGAGACAGTTGCCGGTGTTCTGATCCGTGGCTGGATCACTACATCCTACAGTGTTACTAATGCCATTACAGATGAAATTGTGATTTCTGACCTTGAACTACGCATTCTTTGATTGCACAATGTCACATTCGGAGAGAAAGAAGAAATTTATTTTTGGTGCTGCCCAGGCACTTGATCTGCTATTAAGAAGCATTACTTTCATCCTCTGGCCAGTCCAAATACGGCTTTCTGCCTTTTGACTTGTGATTGGGTCTAATTACGGTATAGAAAAATCTTTGCGGCTTTGAAAATTCCCGTGAAAATCCACTTAGCCCTATGAAACGCTGACATACTGAGGCAGAAATTCATATTGGCACTCCAAGGGGAGCGAGAAACCTGGCTACTATTGTATCGAGCTGAATAAGTTCACCGAAAGACGGAGGCAAATGCCTAACTGAAATGTTGTTGAAGAAATTATCTCGAGGTATCAAGACGTGGGCTGATTCACGTGTTAGATTTTGTTCCTTAACTTTGTCAGGTCCATTACCCAGTCACTTCTGGGTCTTGTTTCGCGTGTGCAGCGAAACAGCCTCCAGAAGCTGCAGAAATATACTGACATACGTGCAGTTAAAAAAATCGTCGGTCCCACTCGTTTTCCTCACATCCAGTCAGGTTACGCTTGACCCGTTGTGTAATTGTATTGAATTTTGCTCGTTATCAGGACTGACAAGCCTCCTGGTGTCCAGATGGTAAGCTGAACTCTCATAAGTCCAGTGCCTGTTGGGCGGACGCTCGGACGCAACAAATATCGGGTGGTCTGCGTTGGCATTTTGGTTTTTATCACTGATTAACTTTGTTGCAAAACGTAGTTGACTTCTCTTTCCAATGATTTGGCATTGTGATGACTTTAATTACTCAATCCTAAATAATTAATTAATTGATTAAAATACCATCTTGGAACGAGTAATTTAGGATGGTGCGTTGTTGCACGGCAGGTTGTTCCGGATAATCATCTGCTAACGAAAAGCAATGAAATACCAGGATATAACGCCTGGCCACAAACTATTCGCGAAAAAAACAGTACCTGATAGCGCCTGTGTTGCTGGAATCTTCTAGGACTTCGCTGTTCACTACACCCTCATGAATAGTTGTAGAGGCAGGAGGTAATTTCCTGACAGTGGAGGGTGTCACAGCATCACCACTACATATTTTCGACTAAGTGATATGACGAGTTAACATGTTTACCTTCAGTAAACGGAAGGCGGTATTACACACACGCAATGGGCACTTTACTTGGGCCTTTAAGAGACCGGCCAAGACATTCTACAGTTTCTTCAGAGAAACAAATATCCTGGTAATGCACAGGCTAGAACAGTTGTTCAGCGCCTCAATGTCGTAATTAAAATTTAACACAATTAGGAGCACAATGGTGACACACAGGTCTGAAAATTGTCGTTGAAAAGCTTGAAGACCGAGGATATCAGGCGGTGTTCCTAAGGTGAATTTCGAACGGAGTCACCGTGAGATACAACAGTATACTTTCTGTTTTTGATTGATCTTTAGGTTCACTGTGTACAACTGTAACTACGTGGTTGCAGTCTAATTTAGGCGACCTCATTCATAACTTTTACCGTCGAAAGCTTGTGCGGATCTCACAGCAAACTTCACTCTACTTAAGAATCAACAATACCAAATGAGTTGAACTTAACACTTTGGGGGAACGAAATTTCAAAGTTACACATTCAAGACATTCAAACTGCTGAACCACCCGGTTACAACCATTAACCGAGGATGGATAAAAGACCACCACTCAACGTGCAAGTTGGTCTGAGTGTGATCGATTTAACAATATAAAAACCCAACAAAATCGGAAAAAAGGTTTATATTTACAAGGTAACCAAGGTAATTTATGAATCCCATATGTTTTAGTTATAGAATCAAAGTAAGGGATATGTCTGTATCTGAAAACGAGCTCTGTCATGCTTAATAGGATAACATTTCTTAGTACAAGTGCTGGTTGTCGAAAAGCGACTACGCAACGCCAAGCGTAGGTACGAAACATTCATCTCAAAAATTTCTTTTTTGCGTGCCTGAAGGACTTCTTTTTCGGATATCCATAGATTCACCTTGAATATACACCAAGTTTTCATCATATCATCATATTGCGGACAGCAGCAATCAGTCTTATTGCCCTATGTGCCTAGTGTATTCGCATGAGTGCACCTTCTGCCGGTCTGAGCTCTGGTTTCCAACATCTAAAAAGCCACATTCCAGAGGTCGAGTGACGCGATAGCTATGCTGCTGATGCAGTTCTGTCCATTGATAAACGCACACTAACCAAAGGAATAGACGGACGAACATACTGTTCCCCCGCTCTGTGGTAATCAAACTTTCGTATGCACGAGTAAGCGGTTAGCTCAATCCACTGGTGATTTAAAACAGTATCTATTCTCACACTTTACTCAACTGTGTTGTCTAAAGACACTTGTAATCGCTTTAAATCCAGACAACGTGTACTTTTGAATCTGTGGCACTGCACGTAACCAAGGGACACATTCACCCGTGGCTGATCACTCCATCAAGTTAATTAGCCTGTATGGATATGAAGCGCTCGTTACACTAGGCACGTCACGTTTAGCAGTTTGACTCTCCCTCTAGGGAAATATGGACAACAAGTTTACAGATTTCGGCCATCACGGAGTGCAGTAGGCTAGTTGAAACAGACAAACGATAGGTTGACTTGTGAATATAACCACTCCAGCTGAGAATTAGGCACATTAGCATGAAGGTTCCATTAACTTGATTTCAAAATGATCAGAGCGGTAATATGAGGAAAAGCTGAAGGGGTGTGTTTTGCAGTGAAAACAAATATGGCTTGAATTCGATTTCCACACCATTAATCTTAGTAGTGTATGAACACGGACTCACCGTTCCTGTCGCATCCGCGGTTGGAATATGTTTAAGCAGGCCAGGAGGAACAGGCGGTGGATGCTTGTGAATTGCGGCAGCAAACCCCGTGAAATGAGTCCGAGCGTATTGCGCCGTAATCGCATGAGGCCAGTCGTTGGAAATTGGGTACTTTTTGACGTTTTTTGTTCGAATTCCAGGCTTTTGACCGGCCCTAATACACCAAAAAACACGCAATATCTGGTAACTGTCTAAAAACGTCTTCCTTATGCAGTTTCAGAGGTAGAATAAACCAAGCCCAGACAAGTGAAATTATTGAAGGAGTTCTCACTGTACAAGTTGCGGGTCGATTCCAGGACCTTTTGGATACATAATTATGGTGATATCTCAAGGATAGACGGACAAGTACTCTGCTTGAATACTACCCGCAACGAAAGGACATAGAAGATCTAGTCCTTGGGCTATTCAGATGCCCTGGAGGCAAAGAAATGTGTCATAATAACTGCTAAATGAGGTCTAACAACTAATTTCATGAACTCAGAAATTCAAGACTCTAAAATTTAAGCTTGGACATCCCGTTTACTACCCAAGGTGTCAGTGAGTTATCACATGAAGTATGTCGTGGCAGAGGTACCTCCGCATTATCTACGCCAATGTCGACCATGAATGGTTTGCCATCCTTTGAATATTTTCACACGTTGAATTTTCAATTACGGTGCTGTCGTCTACAATCATTGGGATGTGAAAAAACTTCACTGTCAATTCTAATCTCAAATGCGGGACTTTTAAGATTATTGACACATTCTGAAGAGGGACGTGTTTAATAGTCGACTCAGCTTTACACAATACGACCCGCTATTTACCGTCAACGGTTAGGTTCACGTGGTCCACACTCTGGTGTTTGCTTTTTATCAGGCGTGGATGTGTACGGTGGGAGTACGCAGTCACAACTGACGTACACAGTGTTCACAAGGCCACTGTTGTTAACCTGATGAAGTCACTTTCCAAGAAAGGAACACAAATGTACCGCTTTTCAGTTGTCACTACGTTATCTGTACTCAGCACTGGCTTTTATAAATTTAGTGTTCAATGGCCTGCCTCAGGTGATCATTATTTGAAGCGAATTCGGCCAAATAATACTAGCGATACCAATAATAATACTAATGGGATACATAATACTAATCACTATCACAGTGAGCAGGGATACAAGAAGTTGAGAAGCCACGTTTGTAGCGTTGCGACAGGTGTTCGTACATTTACAGTAAATTCTGACCGCTAAACTGGGGGTTTATCTGGTTAAAAAAACTTCATTGCAAATATGGCACATTTCTTATTGGTTGGATATCGTCACAACCATCGCTTGTTTCGCTGAGAGAACCATTCATTTTCAACTATTTTGGGAGTAGAAATGACTCCCATACGACTTCTCTAAACCAGCTCAAAAAGCCTGAATTTATTTGCTTTACTAGTTGAAGAAAGCATTTCTTCATCGACTGAATTTAGAAGGAACCCTGAGCCAGCAAATAATGATCAATGAATCAGATTGACTTGACGCCGAGAAGATGTTCGGGCGACACTAGACTTAAAAGATATTAGTTGGATAGTCTAGAGCACCCACAGAAAAAGGCAATTTGTTCCTCTCGGATAGCTCTTCTATTTTTAACAAGCCATTCAAGTTCGGACATTACAGTTAATTAAGAAGGCTTTACTAGTTTACACCATTTGGTGAGCGTTAAACGTGCCTCCTCTAATTACGCATTTCAAACCAAGGTAGAGTACTAATTAGAAACTTCATTTTTAGCAACTTTCGGTTGTGTTACGCGAAGAAACATCCAGTATTGGGGGGCAACTTTGACGAGTCTTAGCATTGTGCCAGCGCAACAGATGAGTCACGGTCCATCTCATGAGCCTCTTTGGAGAGTCAAATCTTGGACCTTCCAGTTAGAAGGAGTTACACTACTCATCCACGATTGGATTAACAGCAGCAGGAGAATATAGCCCCACTCATCCTTCGAGCACGCGATTCAGATCACGCAACCAACTGTTAACTGGTTCTCTGAATGACAACAACCTTGATGAAATTCTCAAGCAATGATCGTTTTTTCTGTTTGTTGACGGCGATTTGTCACTTGTGGGTTATTTTTCTCTCTCGGAAAAAGACTTTTTGTTCATAGTGAAAAGCTTCACATTTGTAATCGGTACTTTGTCCACAACTGAATTCAGTTCATATTAGAAACCTAGCATACCATCTTTGGACAACTTTGCTTGCGAGAAGCCACATCAGTGTTAACTTTCAACAAACTGTGACTTTAATCGGAAAATCAGCTACTTTGTTGGTTAGAGGAACTCACCTAGGAGACAGTGGTCCTGCACTGGAGATTTGTGGCGATGAGTTCAACAATGATAGTTCATTTTTGTGACCACAACCATCAGTTTGGAGGACCAGGGCACCTTTCTGTGAATCAGTAATTCCGGGGGAACCGGGAGATTCAGCAATATTTACTGAGCTGGATTCGCGCACAGTCGGATGCATCTAAAAGAAAATAACACAGATAACAAGATGAAAAGTCACTGAACCACCGGTGTCAGCGGGCCTGGAGTTCACTTCAGAATGTGTCAAGTTGAAAAGCCGGAAAACTTCAACCAATGACCTCAAAGACGACGACAATGGGGACTTTGTAGAATATGAACGACCGCGTGATTTTGACGCCAGTGAGGGTTTGTTTGTAGTAGTAGTTCCCTGTATACACCTAGAAGGCATCTCATACCCATTTTTTAAATGATCGTTTCGTGATTCGCTGGAAATAATGGATCGATAATTATTCGGACTAATTAACATGAATAAGCTTGGAAAAAGAAGCCGGGCTACACATTCGAACGGGAAACTAATCCAGCAAGTTGTGCTTTACAGGGAAGTTGTCGCTTATGATAGTGAAAAAGAAATGACAGGGGTTGTCCAAAAATGGACTGGATTTTTTGAAATACAAAGTGAGGAAAGACCCATAAAAAACCGTTGTTTGGATTCGTCAACTAAACGACGCTTCGATCAAATAGAAAGTAAATGTTGTTTTCTCACAAATGGATGATCAATCGTAACTTGAGCTGAGTCAATTCAAAGTAGATTACTTGCCCACCGCTACATAACTTACAACTACTGGATGCAGCAATCAGCCAGCTCGTAAAGCAAGTCTACAGAAAGTCTTTCAAGGGAAAAAGAAGGTACACTTGTGATCGGTTCCACGTATACAAACCTGCTTGAGAATTTTGGTTAGTGATATATTCTACCTACTTTAATGGGCATACAGCTTGAAAGCAAGCACTCTTGGAAAAACGTCCTAGTGAACATCAGAATTACAAGCTATCCAAATTTCGGCTTTTAAGTATCTGTAGAGCACAATCTTAAATATAGTAACGCTCTGCTCTTGGTTTTTCGGAAATCCATAACGGACTAAACTGTGGAAAGTAAGAACACCGATGAAGAAACGGTAGCACCAATTACTATTTAGGGTGCCTTTCAACGTAGAGCGAAGTTTCATCTGGTCCCGAAGATCAAGTGAGATATGCGGTCACCATCTTTATAGAAATCATCGAAACTGTGAATGATTATCCGTTGCTTTCATTCGGGAACCCAGCACACCGGCTGTCATCGGTAGCGACAAAAACGTGCAATAACTCGTTGTTAGAAAATGTTTTGTTCTTTTTCTGAAACGTAGAATATACTTGATGTTTATTAATTTAACTGTAAATATTTCCTCGATAGGCGGTAGCATTATCGTCCAAAGTGGCGTTCAGTTTTTTCTCTTGCCTGTCTGGAAATTCCGTTTTTTTCTCAAGGAACCGTTCAACAGGACATGGGCGGTTAAGAATTTCCGACCAGAAAGTAGTCTGGGCTTTTCAGACACCACGCAACGGAAACTAGTCATCGTTCTGGAAAAAAAACAAACGACAACAACCACGACATAAACCACAGAGTTGTTGGTTGATTTAAAGAGAGTGAGTGATCATCGTCGATAATCCCACCCGATATGGTATTCGTAACATAAAAATTGCCATTTCTAGTACTTCTATTCTGTTTGATGGGGCGAGATAGCTCAAGTGGTTAGAGCACGAATCTACTGACCGGAAGGTCCGTGGTTCGAACCCGACCTCTACCTCTGGAGTTCCCCTGTCTAGGCTTGGGCAACCTCGCACTATCCCAGCCCTCGTGCAACCTTCCCATGGCATGGTAGCTAAGCACCGAAAGGGTTACTGTTAAGGCTGAACAGTTAGTTTTTTAGTATTCTGTTTGATGGAGGAACTCCTCGTCAGACACGTGACTCAGTGTACCGAGATAATCAATTTCAACCTTATTAGGTCAGTTTAACCGAATTCTCTGTGCATGCGACAGAGGACTTTTTCCTTAATCTCAGTCAGTGTTTCAAGCACCACGTGTAGCTCCCACGACAAGGATACTAATCCAGTCTGGTAAAGTCAAGGAAATTTATGAGCGTGAAATAGTAATTAAAAAAAACTTGAATAGCAGCATCTTCCATTACTGTGACACTCAAGTAGGTTGACTTGTAGGCTACTGCAAACAGCCAGCCAACAAGTTAAATATCGCTCACCTAAAACAAAAACTACTTTTTTTAAGTATGGATGTATTTGTTTACACATAGAAGTGGTGCCAAAACCCCTGTTCTATAACGAGCACTCTAGAACAGAGCAGCTTTGCGCAGCCCTGAGAACGGGAAGTTTATGTAGACCCTAGCTGCCCCTTGGTATCTGCATTCTTTTCAGAAACCGAACTTATTTCAGTGACGCATGTTAATTTGCCCAATTTTATCGGCGGCTCTGAGGTTGTGCGATGATCGTTGAGAGAACTGAAAATGATGACGGACGACGTCAACATTTCAAAATTATACTAACTGCCAGAGAAACACAAGGATGAACCCCGAATCCCGCCAACCTTACTGATGTCAAGAAATGTAGCATCCAAGCGGACAAAAACTTTGGTTGAAATGCGAAAGCAGTGTGAAAACAACTGACAGATTTTAGAGCAGAAGCAGTGAAACAACGCCACCTGCTTTCACAGGAGTCTTTGCGGAAATTAAACACAAAACTGGTCAAGACATTATAAGGTTGGTACCGCAACATGGGCTTAACTCAACAGAATAAGTGGAACCGGAAAGTAGGTCATCATATGAATCTTTGTAAAAACTAAGTATCTCCCACCTGGTTGACAGATGCACAATTTAGTGAACGGAATATCTGTGGAATTTTCATTATCAAGACTTACAGCGAATGGAACTTAATATACTACCATCGATCAATCGCAAACATTAGGTGCGCCAAATGGATGGCAACTTTGTCGTGATAGAAAGGTGCTAATGAAACGCAAAGGTCAGGAGTTAAGTCGGAAAGGTCAGGTCGATGAGTAATTTGGGTGTTGACTAGTCAAGGCTTGAACGCATGAACCCAGAAGAACAACCAAACTAGACGTAATCGAATTTCAGTTCCTGTTCAGCAGAACGTACATAGACACAGGTGTTCACAAAACGAAGCGCGGCTAACAATCTGTCCATTGGCGAGACCAACTCGATTGGTGGCAAAGCTTATCTAACACGACAATCGTCGATACCTACCGACCTCTCATCGAATGTTTACCTTCACGAAAGCTAGGGGCGAAATATAGTCTGCCGTTACTTGAAGTGTTCCTCTGAGATGCTTCGAAAGATGTATAGTAAACATATGATTGAGTCACCATTTTAAATAAACTATCATCCAGGTTTGCACGATGCTGCTAACGTCAATTTAGGTTGGCAATAATAATTCATTTAGCACTTTACCACCAATTTTTATTTATAAATAATATTGGTTACCTCAGGTACTCAAAACAAGATTGCCCTCAACACTACTCACAAGGTTGCTGAAAATTCTTTGACAGCCCACAACCGGTCTCGCCCTTCTTGGGGCTCATCAGGTAAGCGCAGTCCCCGAGTTTCCGTCAACCTTATGTTCTACTTGAAACGAAATTGCACGAAATTAGCGAACTACACTCATTTGCAAACAAAGTTGGTTTTGCGGTTCTGGTTTCCAACACCTTCAATATCTGGCGCTGACCGAAACAATTTAAACACTACCTAATGCTTATGGTTAAGAATTGTCGTATCGGAACCTCGTATTTCCAGTCGATCCGTTACTCATGCGAAGAATTAAGTGGATCACAATCAGCGTTTCACGTTCACTGTCACCGTACAAAATTTGCCAGAGCAGTAAACGGGTACTTATTCGCTTTTTCAAGATTTGTTGAAGTTTTCAACCAACAAATAACAAATCAGATTTACCTTCTCGTAATGGAAGTCTGACTCACTCAAATTACGCTGCCCCACTGATGTGTTGTCCTAAATTGTTACAGGCCTGTCGTTTTGCGCCCGAGGGTGTTCTTATTCCTCCACACCTTGAACCTGCTATTTTCTCCCAATGAAGCACACTACTCAAGAGGTTGCTGAAAACCATTTGATAGCCCATGACCGTTTGTGCTCAGTCCCAAGTTCATCACGTAGACACAGTCTCCGGAATTTTGTCAATCTTACTGACACTAGATTGTGCGCAATAGGCAAAATGCAATCGTCCAAAAATTATTTGGGTTTTCGCGGAAAACCCAGCTGAAAATCTTATTCATGATAGTCTTCACCTGGTGAGCCAAAGAACGTCGAGACCAGTGGTGACCTGTCGAAGCAACAAACACATGTGTGACTTGTTCCATCAAGCGAATACCGTGTCAAGTAAACCATGAAGCGGCCTTTGTGAAGCACGTTTTACTGGAGGGAACTTATAAACAGAGGATTCAGATATCTCCAACTGTCATTTTATCCTTCCGAAAATCACTTGGGTTTTCAGATTTAATGCGCCTGTACTTTGGTTGGGTGTGCTACGCATCAAAACTCCTTTTCCGCTTTAGACACGTTGCTTCCGGTAGCACAAAAAACTCGAACGGAGTGATACAAAAACTCACCCATAGTAAAGTCTTTCCGCAGGAAAATCTCTTTCCCTAAAATATCACCTGATTTAGTCGACTAGTTCACCGGGCTGCTTGTGGCATATACATTTTGCTGTTCATAGTCAAGCCACTGATTGCTTGTGGCATATACATTTTGCTGTTCATGGTCAAGCCACTGAGTAGCTATTTTGACCTGACAACTCCTTGCTTTTTGTCACTTCATTGGCAAACTTTGTGTTTTTTCCGTTCATTTGTAAGTGTGGATGGGTTAGGATGAAATAGAGAGTAGTATGGTCGAAAAAACCTGTTATTCTAATTTGAGGACGTTGTGCTACGTGGCATGTGAATGGATGACATTTCACTCCCTATTTGAGTATTTTCCTTCATTCTGATATTCCATAAAACCCATTTTCCACGACGTAAGAAGTCACATCGGAGCAAATGCTTCCATCCGGGTTTATCTATGTTTTCGTGCTGAGTAATGTGAGGTTAGCGAATAATACCCGGATACAAGGCCGGCGTCAAGCAATGTTGCACTGCGGAACGGTGTGGCGCCAGTGGAACAGAAACAACCGATTTATTCATTTACAAGTATACCTTTCCTGAGAATACACAGTGCCGTTTTCCCAAAACGACGTCCAGAGTGAAATTATGCTTTCTCCAAAGATGCTACATGGTGGTGAATAATTAATACGCTCAAATTGAGTGGTAGAGTGCATGAACTCCTGAACAAAAAACGATTAAGGCTGCTACCGGCACATCAAAAGAATGGAATTATTAATCGATCACTGCCCGAACACAGTCACAAGAACACAGGAACAGCAACGAGAATAGGGTTGGACAGAGTAGAAGAAGCAAATTTATATATTTGTAGATTATTTCGGCAGACTCAGGAAATGTTTTGGGAAGACCATTTCATCTCGGAAGACATTGTGACACGTTTCTGCACTGAAGTATTCGGCCCTTAGTCTGTCATTATGACCTAATAGTAGCGAGGGTTGTGAAGATCGAACGTGCTACACTCATATGTTCATTCAAACCAGAAAAAATTAGATGTCTGTGACAAAACACCGTGGTTGGGGTCGGTACTTTGATGCCTCGTCAAGATTTTATTTAAATTTAGGTCTACAACAGCCCAACAGTGTGAGCACAGAAAACCAAAATTTTAGCAAGCAACGTGAATCAAGATGGGGTGTTCAATCTCAGCGTCATTAAGGAAGGTATAGGAAGGCTTGCACAAACATGCATCGCTCTACGGAGAAACAAACTTCGTCACAAAAGGCATTATCTGAATGGTTTTAAACAAAGTGACAAGGGTCCCTAATGGCTCCAAACTATGTTTGGTACCCGTGAGAAAGCAAAATCGGAGTCGAAATTTAGGACTTGCTTAAATGTGCAAGCTGCGTTTCAAAGCTTGTTGTTCACATTATGAACTTGCGTCAAGTAAGCCCAATGTTAGTGCTTACATCGGTAAGCGCACACTATCCTTGCTGTCAGTTTTTTCCAATCAGTTTCCATCTCAATAAGATATGGACGAACTGAGTAAGAAGCTTGCCGAAGAGTGAGATCCAGAATTCTTGATCTGTTTTTGAAAGTCAGGTGAGTTTGAGTAAGTCGACTGAGCAAGTTGAAATAGCTTTTCTGTAGTGTTAGCATCCATTTTGTTAAGCCGTTTAGGTGACAAACCGATTAAATGTTCACTGATTTGAAAAACAGCAGAAAACGTCATGTTGTGTAAGGCCCAGCTGAGTTCGCTATTTTTTATACAGACGGCTAACGAAAATTCCGAAAGACTTTATGCATCAATTAGAGGGCTAGTGGTAGACAGACTTTGGTCACAAAAGCTGCAGTCATATTCCTTTTAGATTCAGTAATAACAGTGTAGGGAGGAAAGCCATTCGCCGCGGAGTTGTTCATTAAAAAACACTAACTAAACGGTTTCAAACTATTAGACAGGACATTAAACATCTCATATGCATCTTCTTTTTAAAAATGAATATGCTCACGCGCCCTCTTGAACTCTCGTGGAAATTCATTGACTACCACGCAATTTTAAACGAACGCTGCACAGAAGTTCTACAAGTTCCATTATAAACCCCACCTTCCATCAGACGCGAGGTGAAGTTATGAGAAAATCGCATACTGCTCACATGCCTCATCAGTAGAACCCGCCGTTACACCAGTAGCACACGTCAGGTTGTACGTCGTCTGCGATAGCACTAACAATGTCTGACCAAAAAAGCACACAAAACAATCTGATCAGATGCTTCTAAAGTAGGGTTGATGACCGGCACTACTACCACGGAATTTCGCCTTACTTATGAGGAATAAGATGACGGGAATAAATGAATTCTCACTGTTTCGAACCTGTGTGCCACATATTCTGCACATGCCTCTCCAGTGTGACTGACCCTACGATTGTAAATAATTTTCTCATAGGTTGGCTCGCGTGAAATTCTCCGTCGTAACCTTAAGGTCATCTCATCACGTTTGATGTGATAAGAGATAGAATAACTTATGTGATAGTTACATCTTGAAAGGTTAATTTCCGCCCTGCTCCATTTGTCCATATTTGTGAACTCAATGAAAGTCGCCAGTGCCTATACAGAGAAAGCCAGAGTACGTGTGAAGCGTAGCAACTTAAAGCCATTTTAGGTGATCTCGGGACACCGATAGAATAAGGTCGGTAAAGGGCTATCTTAGTTAGTGAACTGTGCATTAACCTTTCGGGTTGCGTGGAAGCAAGTGAGTCTGGTACTCCGAAATTTCACAGCAAAATCGACGTGATACACTACTCACAAAGTTTTAAGGTTCAAACAGAACATAAGGTTCACGGAAGCTCGGGGAATAGGCCTACCTAATGAGCCCCAAGAAGGGTGAAACCGGTCGTGGGCTGTCGAAGAATTTTCAGCAACCTTATGAGTGGTGTAATACGTCAATACATGTATCGCGATATCTCGAATATCGTACCAACTGAAACATGAGGCGGCCTGGTGCAGCACATTCAGCTGCTTAAAAACATCATTGATGAGAGATTCAGTTGGGTTCCAGGTGAGTCTTCCACAAAACCAAGTTTGTTTGCAAATGACTGTATTTTACAGCAAAATAGTTTACAAGTGTAGGTCACGTCGAAGACGTCACTCCACAAGAGCCTAACCATCTCCTCTGACTGAGGTCTTTCTTGCGGCCAACGTTCTCCATCCACCTTCGTCTTTTTGAAAAACTTTGGTGACAGTCGGCTTCTAATTAACTTACTTTCATGTTCCCAGGTTTAGAGTCAACAAGCGCACATCGGCGTTATCTGAACTCTCATGGGAGGTGTTCAGTATCCCACCAAAACTGGCACACCCGCCGATTTGTATTTAATTCGATGTGTGTGGCTAACATATACCTATCTCCAAAAAATGTATCAAGTATTTTCCCTTTATGCCTTGATTTGGTCACTGACCTTTGGATAGAAATACATACAAAACTGACTGAATGGCTCAAACTTCAGTTGCGCAAGCAGTCACATCCCTTTGTGCCTCATTTCTGTGATTCCCAGAAGACGAATGCAGTGATTTCCACATCGAGCGTGAATTTTTCCATAACAATCGC
The DNA here is from genome assembly GCA_003604175.2 of Clonorchis sinensis. Classification (NCBI taxonomy): domain Eukaryota; kingdom Metazoa; phylum Platyhelminthes; class Trematoda; order Opisthorchiida; family Opisthorchiidae; genus Clonorchis; species Clonorchis sinensis. The sequence continues at coordinate 11,774,772 of CM030369.1, read as the reverse complement.
TGGAACATGTAACTGTTGTGTAAATTATTGATGAGGTTGTTGTTATAAACGCTCATTTATCCACGGAGTGACACAAAAACAGGATGAATTGTATCTGAGAAAGGTAAATATTGATGCAGTGAACGCAGTGGTTATCTCAACAGGGTCTCAAGGGATACGTGGAGGTGTAGGATGTCACAGCGGACAGTGTATGGAATGCTGGAAGCAATGAGAGAACGTGAAATTGGTTTATTGGATGACGGGTAAATACGTCGTCAAGATGGACCATGGCAAGCCTTGATCATACTCATTGTGGGATGCATGACTGAGAAGATTGCGACGTTTGGGACAGAGGTGTTTTTCAGAAAGCCAGCTTTCCTTAGTTTATGGTAGTCAACCGCAAAAAAGGAAATACAAATCTGACTCTCTATTCATAGATTACGAAACTGTTTGAGTCAGATGTTAACGAGTAAACGAAATTGCTGTTCCAAATCAACTGTTGACAGTTCGACTCTCCTCACAGTTGGATGCTAAGCGTGAACATCTGAAGCTTACTCTCCTGAAAGTGTGGACTGGATTACAAAGACAACGGCCAAACCAGATTTTATTCCGTCCTGTTGCACATCTGTTTTGGCTGAGTGCTACGAAAAAACATGTAGCTCGGTCGTCCTGATAGACAACCCATCCATTTAAGGACACTTAAATTGTTTAACTGAACCAGTGGCCAAATATTACGTCTTTATAAAAGTTATTTAACGTATTCGGATGTTATAAACTCCTTCCTCTTGACTTTGCTTTTGTTTATCATGTTCCACTGGTAATGAGATACCGTTGGAACGTTAATCATCTGGCTGATATAGACAACCTCGAGTGCATAAGATTGAATAATTGTTGAATTGCATGTTCCCGGTGAATATTGCCGAAACTCAGCGAGCGAGAATATACGGTTTATTGTATAATATTTTGCTAACTCACCTTCTAGCGTAACAAGGATATAATTTGAATGAAACACAATTACATTGCACCAAAGTTGATTTTACCTTGGTATCTGACATCGACCACCATCTTCAGCAAATATGAGCAACTACTGTGGAAAAACTGGAAAAACTAGACTGGAAATTGTCCAAAGTACAAAAATAAATAGTTTTTCCAAATCCGTTTTTTTCACAATCCAGCGAACGTGTCCAAGAGGAAATTTTCACAGCTGGTCACAACTTTCTTCCGGAAGCACAAAATTATGTCACATTGCTATTCAATGCGATGTGTTGCATTTTCAGCTGCTTTTAAAATTCTCATGACCTCCGGAGACTACAGCTCACTCCAACTTGAATTACAGTCTATCCGTAAAGCATTTCCACTTAGACGTACAGGTTAGAATCTCTACACGTACAACGCTAACAGTGCGTACTCGGTTTTTTTATCTAGGTACACGGAAACCAGAATTAGGATGATTATTCGAGGCGCAAATTGCGCCACTCATTAGATGATTTAAAGAATGTAGAAGAATTTGACCAGCTGCTTTGGAAAAAATGAGGCAGGCTTCCAAAACCATTCTCAGTTATGGTAAACAACACGGACTGCTAAGAATAGTAACTGAGGATTCACCAGAAGAGCAAGTTGCTCCAGAACAGATGAGCAGTCGTTTACTGATCCGTTTGCTAAACAGACTTGCTTGGCGAAAACGATAATATCTTATATGACAGGCACTCGGTGGTCAAGAGACAGAAGCCTGTGTATGAAAGATCCCTTTAGACCAGTGTGCCACGATGCAATGTCATCATTAGGTTCAAAATACCAGTGATCAGAAAGGTGAATGTGGGACCAGGAAACTTACAAAAATAACTTAAAAATGACAAATAGTTAGTTGGAAACACAAAGCCTTTTAATTCGACTCCCTATTCATCCAGGCCTAGTTGGTCTCGCTACTCGCTGCCCCAAGTAATACAAAGGACGGCAACGCTGATTTCTCCGTTCTGGCTTACAGCTTAATGAGAGAGCGCATTTTGAGCCGGATTTGGACGATCTATTGTTGTGCGTATTAGACATTTCCTGATGTGCTTTGGAGGTTGTAGTTAGCGGGGGCGAGATGGCTCAAGTGGTTAGAGCGCAAATTTACTGACGAAAATGTTCGTGGTTCGAACCCGACCTTCGCCTCTCGACTTCCTCTGTCTAGGTTTGGGCAACCTGGCAGTATCCCAGCCCTCGTGCTTCCCTCGGGTGGCATGGCAGCTAGGCACCGAAAGGGTGTTACAGCTGAACAGTTTAGTTTTTTTGCAGTTAGCAATACGTTTAGTCTGGCGCAACGACGAGTTTCCAGTAAAGTGCTCAAGCAAAGCATAAGACAGCATGCCGAATGCCACTTGACGCTTAGTAACGTTGGGCTCAGCATAAAGGGCACAACGGCCTGTGCATACGAAAAAAAAATCAGAAAACGTTTGGCAAATTGCACGGAAAAGGCCGGGCCAAACGAATCCTATGTTGCTGGTTGATACACAATGCCGTCAGTAAACATTCCGTGGCATGGGCGTAAGATGCCATCAGGGAAAATGACAGTGGGACTGGAACTGAACTTGCGAGCAATACCTAGATATTCGGTAAATGACGGCAAATTTGTTATCACCAGGCATGCAATTCCGGGGACGGTTCTTGGAAATCACTTCTTAATTAGTTATTCTGTAACTGGATTCATACTAAAAAAGGTAAACATTGAGATAACGGCTCTTGTGCCAGCTTATATAAATATATATATATATATCTGTCTGGCATGTGAATCGAAACACTCTATTACTCTCACCCCTGTGTTAGTCCAGGTACGGGATTTTCTCCTCACATACAAACATGTCGTGTGTTATTGATCCGTCTATCTGGGGTGAACGGTATTCCTTAAAATTTTCGCTCAACCTTTGAGCAGACTTTGTACGGGTGTAGACTGTAAGTTAAGTATAAAACAAAACCTCACGAATGTGTCACAAGTGCTTTATTAGAGTGAAAACCGACATGCAAGTCTGGACAGGTGGTGGAATATTGAATCATTGATTTTCCCCTGTAGACAATTACCGGATTGCCAAATCCACTGAGAAGAATTTATCAATATATTTTGAAACATACTCATGCGTGTAGTGGGTAAGATTTTGATGAGGGTAAAATAGTTGGTGAACTGGGTTGTTGATTTATGCTCACTTGTTAGAAAATCCATAGACCAGTCTATACTTAGTCGGGCTATGCTCTGGAACTACTAATGTAAGGGTCATGTGGACGAACGCACTTCACTCATCTAATAAATTGTCTTAAGGTTTCGTTGCTATGTGGTTTGCAATATTGATGGACGTGCACCTCAACACCATTTTTACTGTTATGCATGGTTTCAGTTTTGACATACCGACGTCTGCAATAACGGGAGCAGCTACAAAGTGCAGATGACAAGTCCAGAAAATATGTTGGGCTAGAACGGGCAAGAAATCAAAGGCCTAGTTCCAGTGAAGAAAGGCCATGAAACTATCGCTTATATGTTCCGCTGTCCGAGTACCGTATATCTAATTCGAAACTATATTCCCCGGTAAGACTGACGCTGTAGCTCTCTGGGGCTTAACTGTGATGCTAAATGGTATGATCGACCGGGACGCAGTAGGGTGACTTCTTCGTCTAAGGCTGACCTTCGCTTTTCCACATCTCTAAACGGAGCTCTGCTATCCAGTTCTAAACAGGACTTGGTCAACTGCAGGTGGTTGAGAACGAGAAACCCGACACGTTAAACGAATCCAAGGAGCAAAACAAACAACTAGCTTGCAAATGCAACTATTTGCTTTCGGCTGAATCAAATCCGCACTGACTATTGGCGCTCTTCAACTGGTCAGTACATGGCAGAACCGGTAAAACAACTGCGTAATTTGGTCCAGTGGCTCACTCTTTCTATGGATCCGACCTTAGAAGACCTATGATACCGGTGTACACAAGCGAACGCCCCGAGGGCATCTTAACCTGTCTTTTGGCAGATGTACATAGAGGAATTTTAATCATCGTATGACAGAAACACCTGAGAACCTACAATGAATGTAGGAACCCATGAGTTATGTTCCCTTAACGCCACGCAACATTTAGTGTTAATTGCTCTCTCGGGAACACAAGTGACCTTTCTTTTTCCAATAAATATCAAATTGTGCGTGCCGCCCATGATTTTTTAAGCAAAATATGCGGTCCAATCTTTCGTTGCTGGTCATGCATGATGCAAAAAGGTTAGTTTCACTGCATTCCTGACACGTATTCATGTGTACGGTGGGCAAACATCAACCTGACATGTATGGCTTCAGGAGAAATGACGACGTGTCATAGACGTTCCCTTCGAGAAGTATTTTACGAATTTTCTAATTGACTGCCTCTTGCAACAACCTACCACCGAAATAGCTTCCAGTGGACCAACCACAAGTGATTCCTTGGGAGAATGCTCCAAGGATGTTTACGTCACTGGCGGTTGCATGTTTTAAAGGACGGGGAAAAATGATTCAACTTTGTTGTTTAGTCTGCTAATTCTTGAAAAAATTCTGTTACGCGCGATAAGAAACTAAACTTTAATTAATACATCAATTTCCCGTTAAGCGCGATAATTTTTCATGGTCATAATTACGATACATTTTACATTGATGAACTTTTTATGGAACTTTTGTGGCGATCTACTTGCGAGTTCAACCGAACTTTTGGCTGTTCCCATCATATTCCCATTTTTACCAGCTATTTGTGTAACTTCCAACAATAGGCAGGCCACACATTTTGCATACTTTTTCCTGCATTATAGTGTACGCCAATTCTTCTAAAATGCCCAGAAATGGATGATATTCTTATACCAAAAAAACTATCCGGTTAGAACATCCTATTCACCGTTCTCCTCTAATAAGGCAGGTTTCAAACCCTACCGTCATCTATTGTAGTTTAAGAACTTTAGTTAGATTTAAGCACGGTTTCCTGGATCAAACCGTATTTTTAATTTTACTTTCAGGAACGGCAGTTTTTATGCAAATATAATCGTCCAACTTCCACACTTTGATTAGATATCCGTTTCATTCCACAATTTCCAACGCAGCGGTTGCCAATAATTACGTAATCGAAGATAGTGAGTTATTTACAACCGTGTTTACTACAAGAGGTTTTGTTTATAATATTGTTCATTGTGCAACAAAACCCCCAGAACCACACACGATTTTTTAACAGAATTTTATGAAACAAGTAAATTGAAGGTTGTTTTGCATATACATCTTTGCCTTCTTTATTCAGAGAAACATCCCAAAATTGACCAACGCGTTAACAACATTCACTGAAGTTGATCAGTTCTCCTTATTAGAAAAATCTATAGGCTGCCGTACTTATTCCGCATGTATACACTGCAATAAGTAGGCCGCTTTAACAAAATCAATAAATGGAACACTCTTCTTGGTTACAGGCCCCACATAAGTGACTATTACATATCTGTTGTTTTTTCGCTTTGCGTGCACAGTTCGTTCGCCTGCTTCCCAACCGTTTTTTTCCCAAACCATCCTGATACGAATTTCTTTTTCACTGTTTGCCGAACGGAGGAATTTTCGCTCCTAGGACTATCGTAAGACGTGCATTTCTCCAGGGACGTTTCCATGCATTTTACCAGAAGTTATCCACTGAGATCGTGGATGTTGAACGGACATGAATATCTTTCATTGACATTCTTACATATATGTTTAGTAACAGATGGCCGGCTACACAAAATGGCTACCGGGTTGACCAAAATTATCACGAAGACCCAAAGTATGCAACTGTTTGTTGACCCAGGCTTCCATCGGAATCTGAGAGAAAGCACACATTCAAGTACGACTCTTCAATACACAAATTCTGTTTGGTCTACACCGCTCGGAGAGTTCAACTACACCCGAGATAAACGGAAACGTTAGAGTAGGCGTTTTGATCAACCGAGAGTGAGGGTAACATAAAGGCGGTGTCTGTTCTCCAGGATCTTCTATAAAACAACAATCATATGCTTCTAGATTTAAACCTAAATTAATTTTTTTGGCTGACGTGGTCCGTCACCAATTCTCCACCAACCTGGTCTAGCAACATCCACGGCCTAGGCTAGAGTTGCGATGATGACAGCTCGTTCATGTGATCGGCGAAGTCAACATTTGCCTGGCTGCACTAAAGTTGGGTTTGACAGTCCCATCAGCTGTTCCAATCGTTCCGGTTGCCATATGCTGTGTCAGCTAGCAGTCATCATGTTGCGCGTAACATTTACACATGTACTGGCCACGTGGGGGACCCAAAGCCAAACGTACGTGCGCTCGCACACACACACACACACTACAAGGCATACGCAAACATCACCCAGCCGCGTCATGTACCGGCAGCGCGAACGGTCGTTAAAATTGCTAGCTTTAAGCTAAGGTTATTTCACAGTAACGTACGGTTGGTAGGCAAACACCCATGTCGTAAAACGCATTTGCAGCAACTCGGAGTATGTGGAGAATAAATATTAGAGGGAAGACCGAAATTCCGGTGGCTGCAACTGTTGTTTTACTGACCGGCACGTCTTGCGAGACAGCAAAATGTGATTCATGCCAACATGCATGGATCAGTGACCCGCTGGGTGTAGTGTTGCCAACAGGGGACTAGCCTAGCGAGAATCTGAACAGGTTCGTTGTGGTTCACGTGCAAACTGTGCGTTACTCATATAGTAGTCAACGGAATACACAAGTTTTTCGTTAAAAATCCACGTCCTTCCAATGTGGTCGTTGAACTTTGAGCGGTAGGGTATTCCATCAGTTGGGACAATTGAACAATCGCTTTCAAAGTGAGGTCGGGTTAGTGAAAAGCCTAGCTAAATCTCAGCAGGTCCACTCGCTTGTGTTACAAAGCTCTCTTCGCTGGGGGGGGGGTCGGAAGAGGTTCTGCTATTTCACATTAGACTAAAGGACGATCACCACCCTCGGAACATGCCACTTCCCAGCTTCCCTCATTTGAGCCTCCTCAAGTAAGTCTGGCCCTGGATTTCTCGTCACTTTTAATTCACTGGTAGTCGTCGTAGGTGACACCCAGAGTTAAGATCAAATTATAAAGTGAAATAGTGCTGACACAGGCATGGCTGATTATTTACGCAGTCTCTCGGATTCGTGTGAAATCAGCGGAGATACCTCGACGTTCGACTACCTTCCCTGAAGAAAAAACGCGGGGTTTGTGCATGGAATTTTGTAGGAGAACAGTATTGTTTTTAGCACCATTAGGCAACATCGATTCGCGAGCTAGTTTCAGATCGAACAGAGATTACATTCCAAAGGACGCATCAAACGGTAAAGAGTACCGATTTTTCTGATCACTCATACGAAGGACGTTTGCCCGCTTTACTCGGGCAGTCCAGGAAACTAAAAGCTTACACGAAAATAGTGTGACATACAGAAATGTACGGTACATTTCAGAGGTAGTAGGCACTTCACGAGAATTCGGGGGTTTCGGACCCATGATGTCCCGGACAGTAGTTGGGCACCTAACTGTCAACAGCGTGATTACCCCCTTGAGACCATTAAGGGAACCAATGAGCCTTCAGTCTCGCAGCACACATCATACGTTGTCGACTGGCTTCGAAAGTGACGATTTTCATTATGAAAAGTTTAATTTTCCTCTGGTCTGAACCATCTATATTTCGAAGGAGCAGATTTTGGAACGTTTCTTCCCGTAAGTGAAATCAGCCTGTCCAGTCCACTCCTTGATTGGATCAACTGTTCACTGGTCTTCATTTCTGATGTCATTTAAAAACCTAATATCCGATTTATCAATCCAGCGACTCCGAAGTTCCCAAGGCAGGTGTGTTTGATTATGTATCCGCCGTGGGTCAGAACTTAACACGACACTATATCTGACCGACTCAGGGCCCGTAGAAACATCCTATTTGACATAGTTCGGAAATCCGACACCTTGCAGGATATTTAATGCACCTCACTTCATTCGGTGTTATTGCTCATTTGCTGTTATCCATTGTAAATCGTTCTGCTTCTTACAGACGCAGACGTATGAATTATCGTTGCATACTCACTGTACGCTTAAAATCTCAGACGCAGACGTATGAATTATCGTTGCATGCTCACTATACGCTTAAAATCCACCGTTATCGGAGTGCAGGAAAGCTTCCGGGACTAGAGCTGAGTTGATTGTTAGTAAAGTAAATGGTAAGAGTGTTGCTCAGATTTCGTCGGTTTAGATCACCATCATAACAAATCGAATTTAACAGATAAGCGCTAGAACAGGCAACATGTAATAAACCAAGTTGAGGATCAAATTACGTACCGTTGGAATTTTTATCAATTTGCTTTGTTACTGTATCGGTTGGAGTAAACTAAAAACCTGAATCCAATGAACTGTACTATCTCTGAATTGAAAAATAGTCACAGCCTGAACAAAAGTCTTGGTTTCAAATTTTTCAGTCCGTATACTCGGACAGAATTACTGTCTACAGATTTTCTTCTCAATCTTTCCTGCGACGTGACTCGTGAAACTGCATGCAATTATTAGGAGCAATCGATTTACGAAGGCGGAAAACATTAGTTTCTATCCCTCTGGGTCATATGGGCCATCAGAGAGGCTTCGCAAGTCCTTATCAGGTAAATACTTGTACTGTTTGAGTAGCCAGTTATTAGAAGCACAATATATTGATCTTGTCTGAGTGCAAGTCGGTGAACGAATTTGTTTGAATGTTGTGCCTTTACAGATTTTACGGATTTTTTTTGCATTTTTGCCTTTTCCAAAAATAGCAACTACGGTCACCCGGTAGTGTATTGATACGTTTTTTGGACATGCAGACGTGACAGACAATAGCATAATTAAAACTCTCAGTCTAGTTATTACTAGTGTGAACGTGCAGACGCTGTCCTTTTCCCAGCTAACCTTATGAGTGCACTTCGTACTCAGTGACTGAGGATATTCGCTGGTGCTCATACACATGAACATCGCCGTACTCTGTCCAATGGACAAACGGTCAATATATGATACCGCTGTTAGTGGGCCGACCTATAAGACTTCCACAGTGAGCAGGATGTCGGTGGTTCAAGTCGTCCTGCTTTTGAGTGTACGCTACGGGTATCCTCAAGACCTGTCGAATCGTTTTATTTTTTTCAAAGTACCTGGCTTCTTGTCACGACTGTCAAAAAGCTTAGAATAGGAGAAAGATTATTTTTTTCATCGCAGTACCTATAGTTAATCACAGAGCGAGAGTAGCTGATCACTGACGGGGTTATTCGCCCGGAACGCTGTTTCTCTGAATGCTTTTTTTCAAGTAGCCAAATGTAATTAGATTTACCGGTCACTTGGGGACAGTATGCGGGCAAAGTGTTTACCGACCAAACTTGTTCAGAAGTATACTTTGCGATTCAACATTGTTCCTTAGTGACATTTGTTTGCTGTTTTACTGAATAACTTGCCCCGAGGGTAATCTTTCGTCTTTACCTCTTCAAAAATGCTAATCAACCTAAGATGTTGTCGGTTGTTTGCAGTGATAAACTCTACCGTTTCATACGGTTAGAAACGGGCACTTGTCTCACGCTAATAGGAAAACTAACAGTGCTGCTTGATTTAAAATATATAGCCTCATGCTTTCCTCTGTTAACTGAAAAAAAGAAAGGTTTTTCATACAACGTGTAATGTTGTATTAAGGATTGTCCTGTGGTAGAAAGCCCAGTAGAAATCAGCTTCCCAAAGGTAAGATTGTTTTGAAGTGAGGTTGATGACTTTCGGGAAAAAGCTGCCGATTTTTTTACCACTTTTGCCAAATACCACAGTATAGCACCCTCTTTTGTGAGCAAGATCAACCCATAAAAATAACTCACTGGATTAGAGTGGTAACGAATAACGTGCACTTTTATTCAATTACTCATTAAAACTCACCCTAAAGTATAAGGCGTCTAATTTGGTAACATGCATACTCGCCTAATAAAAGCAATTCACTCTGACGGAATATTACTAACATCCCACGTGCGCTGACCGTGTCTTGTCATACCAGAACTCCTCAAGCGTGATACGGTTTACGTAATACTGTTATCCATAGCCCGGTTTATGGGCGGGAGTTGAGGCGGATTATTTGATGTTCCAGAACGCGGATTGCAAACACCCTGTCAAAATAAGGTGACTCACCAATTTTGAGATTGAATGATCTGTTTTGATCAGATGGCCAAACTTTATTGATCCACGCGGAATTTGAATAATAGGCTGAGCAGCAGCAACAGCAGCAGTGGCAAATGGAATCGACTTGGAATAATTCAATTGTACAATATCATTAGAATTCGACCATGTGGAAGCTACAAACGAACTGGCCTCAGCAGATCTACTGACAGCTAGCGTGTGTGTGGGCAACGGGTGGCGTAGACGTGAAACAGAGTGATACGACGACTGATCACGCCTTGGGGTGCTATCAACGCAGAATTCAGCAGAGCATGCTGGAATGCATTTGTTTAGCGGACAGAGATTTCTCCTCGGTTGACTGGATTTGCTCGGAAAAATCTGTCGTTTGTGTTGTTCAAATAGTGGCGATTTGTGTTTTGAACAGTTCTTTAGTTTGTGCGCGTACACATTTTTATGAGATTCATTCAGTAGGTTTCTGGAAAATTCAGGAACTGGAGGTCTTAATCTGTTTCCTTTGGCATTGGCTGGACAAATATGGCACAGGGATGGGAAGCCTCGTAGATAGGAGAAAGAGTCAGCCGGGTTCCTGGGGATTGGATGAAAAGAACAAGAAGAGCCGCTCAGAGGGAGAAAAACGTACACATGTACAGGTATCACCTATTTCGGTACAAACGACAAGATATTAATAATAAAACGCGAACTTTATCAATCGGCTTTAAAATATATTGACCGTTGTCTAACTTAGAATCCTGACGAACTCGTAAAATTGAGAGCCTTGCCTGGGAATTTCCTCAATATTACTGTATCCAAGCCGATAAATAAAATGCGACAGTAAACTTTTTAGTATTTTATCCGAATTCTTCTGTATAAAAGTTTCACAGGTAGAGCTTTGCACAGCCGGACTGATTTAAACTTGGCCGAATGCTTGTAATCCTTTGGTGGTTCAATGTTGGACGCAGAATTCAACCGCAGAACAATCGTGTCAACTTGACGGCACGTCCACTTTTAACTCATGCAGCGACAGACTATTTGCATAGCTGCATCGTGACGAAAGCAAATCGGCAGAAGGGGTAAAGAAGTCTGATTGCACGTACACATAATATATGTAACTCAACGAGGATAGCACCTTCATAGGTTCTCAGCGTTAATTGATGCTAGCTGACCTGTGGACCAAGCGGAACGACATCAGCCAACTCCTATCTCGCAGCTATTTAAAACATACGAGCACCGCGTTATTAAACACTTGTGCAAGCTTAGGTGGAACTTAGCTCAGAGGTTGTGCCCACGAAAAGGGTAAGTTTGTTTTTTATTCAGAAAGCCAGTCCCGCCCACTTTGATGTTTTGGTTACTCTGATCTGGAAGTAAATTATCACACTAGGTTTCACGAAATTAGCACCGAGAATTTACTCGAACTGCACACCGAAAGCCGAGCTAGACTGAAGAGATTATGTATTTGCCAAATTAAGGTGCCAACGCGTTTTTACGCAGGGAGCTTTGTGATTGGTCGAGTCAGTTGTGAAGATTTCTTGTTTGTTTGCCCTTCCACAGATGGACATTTTGGTGATGGGGGTTCGGAGTATACATTGAAAGAACAAATTTATGGGTGATCCTCTGCCACAAACCCACCATTCAAAATATGGTGAAGGATTTTCTGTCACAAGCTCTGTGACAAGCTCTTGTGTGCAGTCTTTTGAATGCACATGTGGGCGCCATATATTTATCATAGAATGAAGCATTTGGTTAATGAAATCCGTGAAGACCTTCCCGTTTGATTCACCCACTGAATTTAAATATCTGGATAATTGAACACGCTCTTAAGATGCATATGCCCGTTGTTCTCAGATCCAGCTTCTGGTGTCCATGGGATATGTATATGAGAGAAAATTGACGGGTTAGGTAGCCAACCTGAATGGAAATGAAATAACCAGTATTTATTATCATGAAAAAGATAGGAGTAGGACGAAAATAAGGCCAACCTATAGGAATTAACAACGGTCAAAATTTGAGTGCAGTTCACCTGGGTCACCAGAGTAGGATCACCGGTAAGACCATCTTTTATCGGCTAGAAAAGACCGTTTGTGTACTCCTTGTGTTCATCTTCCTTTCAGCTAATAACACTGTTTTGCTGGATGGCTAAAACCTAGCCGAAACACACACAGCCATCCACCACGACTGGAATCGGTATCATTGGGTGCCTCTTCAACAGCTTCAAATGTCCGGTTCATAGGATGGTCCGAAGTGCTCGAAGATACTCAATTTTCCCCCATGAAGTGTGCGTCTAAGCATTTAGGCATACCGAAACATCGCAACCAAGAAGAGATCGTTTTGAGACCAATCCTATTCATTTAGTATTCTCTATCCTCGCTTTCCCACTTGGTCTTCCCGTTTACCAACTTTCTTAATACAAAGAGTTTCGCAGTACACGCCACACTCTTTGGAGTCGATGACGCTAGCTAAATCCTCCGCCTAGACATACCTAGACCTAGATGAGCTTCCCAGTTGGTGATAATCATAGAAATGCACTATTTGGAGACGCTAAGAAGGAATCTACAATCCAAACATGTGCAAGCGCAGATAATCGGAAACTAGTTTGACAACAATACACCTAGTACTTCCACACTTTAGGTAAGCATAGAGGATTTCTGGACCATGGTGTGTTGTTATTAGTACTAGTGTAACAACGGATACTACTGGCGAGGCATGTGAGTAGTATATGATTCTATCTCAACTCCGCGTTGCGTTACTACTGGCGAGGCATGTGAGTAGTATATGGTTCTATCTCATAACTCCGCGTTGCGTCTAATGGAAGGTGTAGTTTATTACGGAACTTGTGCAACTGATGTACAGCCTTCGTTTACAGTAACGTGACAGTCAATGAATATCGACGAAAGTTCAAATAAATGCGTTAGAATGGTCAGTTTTTCAAAACAAGGTGCAAATAACATGTTCACTGTCCTGTCCAGTAGTTAGTAACTGTTTAGTTGGTGTTTGCTACTAAATAACTCCGCTGCGAAAATCTTTCATCCTCAGATTTCTACTCCCGGCAAATCACAAAATTAGAAAAGGCCGGCATTCATCACATACATAGTCATCAAGAGTTAACTTTAGAAACCCCGTTAAGTTCGATGTGTACAATCAAACTGATTCATTCAGCGTTCCTTGATTTCCAGTGACATCATACAAGCATTATTTAACCTGAGGTCCAATATATCAAACCCGGGTAAATTCCTGACACTTTGCAGCAGAAAGCGCTTTTGGGTCCAGTTTCTGAAGACTTTTAGGCAGTCGGAGTCGAAAGTGGAATTTGAAAGTCACTCAGAGGTAAAGGTGAATGTGTTCCTATTCGACTCAGCTTTATTCCTGATGATATCCTTGTTCAGTCACCCGAATTAAATTACTCATGACATCTAGAAGCACTCACTGAAGAGTCTAGAGTTTGTGCTCGTTTCAGCCGTTTTAATCAGCCGATCGCCTTCCGATTCTCTTCAAATATATTTATCAAATTCTGGTCAGTCTAAGGCCGTCGAAATTTACTGAGTATGTGATAGAAGCAGAGAGAGTTATACTGCTGAGCACAATAATCTACGCATAAGGATGTAACATACTTACACGATAACTCTCCTTCGTGATGCGGAGTATCGACATCTTGTTCCGACATTCGTTATGGTGACTACTTGGTAAAATATTTACATTTCCATAGCAGTCTGTCTTCTTGTGAATTGCATCCGCTATTAAAAACACGCAATCCTTTGTCAGTTTAACTCAGTCCTTGGTTAAGAGTAAACAAAACCAAACGGATGATTGTTTGCGAAACGGTGTACAAAGATGTCAACAGTAAATCGCTGCTTTTTGCCATCTATACTCAAAAAAGAAGATAAACGCTTGTATATACGTAATGCACTACTCATAAGGTTGCTGAAAATTCTTCGGCAGCCCACCACCGGTTTCGCCCTTCTAGTTCGGGCTCATCAGGTAGGCGCAGTCCCCGAGTTTCCATCAACCTTATGTTCTACTTGAACCCAAATTGGACTGTTTCCGAGAAATACACTCATTTGCATATCAATTTGGTTTTTGCGAGAGACTCACCTGGAACCCAGCCGAACCTCCCGTTTTTGATGTTTCGAAGATAAACACTTAGCTGTTCATAAGTTACTTACTATCAAGTCACTTCCCCTCAGAATTTTTTATCGTAATACTAGTGCACCCAATCAATGCTTGTGAAGTTCTAACTAGTGTGTACAAACGGGCAAGCCTGCAGGCATTACACAAGTGAAGCATTAGATGGGGTCCCCTATCTTATTCAATCTCCTGCTAGAATCTGTCAACTCTGACGCAATAGCTTCGAGCATAATGTGGACAACAGATGTTAGTTCGTGTGTCCTCTCAACACTCAGTCAGCTATGAAATGGACGCCAGATTACAAAAAAATACTGGTGCTTGAGGTAGGTAAATTATTGGTAAGGGTGAACAGATTGCTTAATTGATTAGTTTCTTTTTCAATTCGAAACACAATGAGTTTAGAAGATATTCCATCGTTAAAACAATAAGGTAGGTTTTTTCTCTCAAAATAACGGCTGAAAGACTGAAATCCTTGTTAGTAGAAAAAGAAATGTCTCGAATAATCGACGGAGACACGAGAGCTTCGTCTCTGCTCTCGTGTTGAGCGACTATCAGAAACGCTCCACTTCCATAGGCCTACGAGTAACCCAATGTTGCATGTAAACTAAGTGAGTAAGGTTTGGAGCAAAAGGTCACACGTGAAAGGAGTTGAATTTTCCACTTAAAAGTTTTCTCATGTTTGCATCCTATAATTATAAACAACAAGGGGTACGTTTTTTTTGTTTCTCATATATATCCTCAACCCGCAGGCAAATGCGGTTTCGTACAGGCGCATACAGGCATACAAGCGCACAAGTGCATACATATTAGTACTGTCAAAAAGCCAGTTCCGCTGCAATTAATTTATTCAAACGACAGTCAAATCTCTTCCTCTCTCTCTCTCTCGCTCTCTCGCACCTTAATTCAATCTCGCTGATCTCACATCCCAGCCACACTCGTGTGCCGTTATCTCCAGTTTCTCATCCTCCCACTCTTCCTTTTCAGACAAGCCCATGCAAGCTATCTCGTCGGTGCATCATTGTGTTGAGCCCTGTAGATTAAAAACCTCAGTCGGGTTGTGTGTGCGTGTGCGTGTGTGTGTCTATCGACCCGTTACTTAATCAGACACTAAGGCAACGGGACGAAGTTAGCCCAAATGATCCTTGGACAAAATGTCCAAACTCCGATCTACTCACGCAACGGTTGACTGGTTTGATGGAATCATCCAAAACAACCCTCTCTCGCTCTCTGTCTGTCTGTCGAATCTCGGCTACTGGCTCCGTGGAAACTTGAATGTTTTCAAGCTCCTGGCAACTCAACAACCACCCGCAACCCTATATAACTACAGTCGCTGGAAAAAGTATCGGTCAAGCGGGTCACGGCTGGAAACAGTTTGTCTGGCTATTCAACAACATTTGTGGCGCCTTCGAGTAGAAAGTGACAGCGTTTCGGACGGGTAGGATGAAAATCCAATTAGAACTAAAGAAGGGCTTTGTCGTCGTAAACAGGTTTGGAGGAATTAAAAAGTGGTGAAGAACCTTTCCTGGTGCCTGCGGAACGAAAGCAGCGAACTCGAGAGCAAGAAAAATAAACAATTCACCACTTTTTATGTATCTAGATGTAAAGCCGCGGCTGGCAGTATGTTGCTTTCATAATAGATCAAAGAGTTTTCCACACAATAGTTTTTTTTGTTTTCAAAACAAAGAATGATTTGCACAGACGAGTAACTGAAAGTAGCATTCCGCTAATATGACTGAGACTTTTGGCTTTATACTGGGTCCCAGGTAAATTCAATAAACTCCAGGGTGGTAGCACCATTTTCTTAGCTTGTGTAGCATCTATGGACGCGTTACATTGAAGAAAGATACTCCAAAATCATAAAGTATACCGGCTTTTCATGCGGATCGACGGACACAAAGTTCTGCCAAAACGTGATCGAACTGAAGCGCGTCTCTGGAATATTGTCAAGTAGGACGTCTAAGTCCAAAAAAATACATGATGGCGACAGTCCGATTATCACGTAGTCTGTTGTTCCTGTCCTTTAGTACGGTTCTTCAATCATAAAGGGAGCTGGGAGGTAACAGTATAGCTGGGCACATGGTGGCCATGTTAGATTTTTCGCACTCGGAATCATCCTTCCAAGTGACGACCCGGTAAAAAGCGTATTCCGCCAACATAGTCTTAGAAAAGTCGTACGCTACAAGTGGAGCAATGTTGTTGACTTACGTGCTGACAAAACAACAGCTAATCAAATGTGTACGCAACTTTTGTTCGCGTTAATTTGCCTGCTCATATTTTGCTTTTTGGGCAACGAAACACTGTCCAGAGAGTTTAGGCTCACACACATCGCCTTCCAATTGCCGCCAGTTTTGTTTTGCTGTTTCCGGACCCATTGAGGACTGAATTTGACAGAGTGGCTGGTGGAAATCAATAGTCTGATTGGAAGCGCAGGTCCAGTAGGACCTAGGCTGAATGTACTGGAGACCCTCTTCATTCTTCCACGCAAAACTTTAACTTTATGTTGGGTCGAGAAATTTGTTGTATTGTTCACCGACAGAGGACTTAATAACATGAATTCAAATACTTAAGGGGGTCTCTGGAAGCTTCGGTTACCAATGATGCTTCGCGGAGTTTTTTTTTAAATTTTGTCTTTTGTATCCAACCACTAGATCAAAAGCCTAATTAAACGGGAAAGAAACGGAAGAACTTTCGATATATTTTGGGGTCTAAAGAGTGCTCCAGAATGGTTAGAAGTCAGAAGCTTGCTTGGCAAATCTGAAAATTTGATGAAGCGAGGCAAGCCTCAATGCGTGGACGACAGGACATTATTCTGAAGCTGTGTTTATTTGCTAATAAAAATTTAAACACCAGGTTTTTCGTAATGCATTCTATTTTGCAGCAAATCTATAGGGGCCACCGTTTTTCCGACTTATCGACATATCTAAGGTAAAGTCATACGGTTCAGGCAGGTTCACCGAGGGTGTTGAGAGAACCGGTGGTTTGTTCCATCTTTGTCTAGGGCGCCAACTCCTATTACAACGATTCGGTAGCTGCTGCTCAGACAAGAGTGCCATTCAGGTTAAAAGTATATCAAGTTTGATAAGTTCGGTTTTCGAGCGGTCCAAAGTAGGCCAACATTTCCTAGTAAATATTCTTTAGTTATAGGAACCATTTGACTATATTCCATTGTGTCTCTCGTGTCATCGTGTAGTACATATAAGTTAGCAATGTACACTTATTAGCATGGGACTTTATCGACCTCGCAATCAGTACAAAATATCAGGCAGATGGCCGCCATGAATACGTCTTGATTTGATGCAGAAAGCCCTATTCTGATTGGAGTGCATCATAAACAAGGAAACGGCGTATCTCATGGCAACGTCGCCCTAACAAGGTTTTGAATTCCTCTTGCCTTACTGCTCCGTTAATATGTTTTTTTCTTCTGTATAGAAATGCGTCCATCTTCTCTAGAAGCCTCACACTGCCTGTAGGTCTGTGATCACCAAACTCGGGTTTGGCACTGATAAACAGTGTTATGAGGGCGAGGTTGCCAGGTGATGACGGGCTTCCGGAAAAAGGGACTGAAAGACTGATTGGCGAATAAGCATAACCGGTTGTGCTCAAAACAGTCAACTTAATTTGCAAAGGATGTTTACCACGCCTACATCACACTTTTTACGAGAGAAAAAATATTAGAAAACAAACACCAAAGTAAAAATTGTTGCCCAAACGGCCTTAAAAGTAAACCTTTTTCAAAATACTCATGTTTTTAGGAACAGAAACGAGTGTGCTGGGATGATCTGTGGCGAATTGCTCTCCTTGATTTTTCCGAGGGGTGAATAAGTTTATAAAGCAATGTGCTTATTGTTGAGTCTTCTTCCGAATACTCCGCATCAGATCTTCATTGAAAATGACCTCTATTGTTGCAGATCACGTTTATTTCACTGGTGACTAATTACGCAAGACGTAAAAAACAGTGGCTTATAAAACGTTTGGTTTTCTCACAGGGTACATTTTTCATCTCTGATGAGATTGGATTCCGGTAGTTCTGAAGATGCGGTTCTTGAAAATGACTTTGCATTGAAATCCGCCTCAAGGTTTCGCGAATCATAATATTTTCTGATGAGATACTCTTCCTATTAGGAAAAATGCATCACAAGAACATTAATTCCAAACGCTACATTAGATCAGGAAAACCAAGATGATATCACAGGTGATCTGTTGTCTCACATAGTATTTGTTGGCTTTCGTAAAGCAAGTTTTTTATTCTACATGCTGTTTCGGGCGTGCAACACCACTGAGGACTTCTAGGATAGTTTTTTTTGCAGCGAACAGAACGTAATCTTGGTATTTGATCAGGTAGCTGTTGATCTGTTCGCCGAGCTTGGCAATTGATTTGCTTAGTGAAGATTCCGTCCTGTAAGTGAAGCCAATCTATGCGGAAAAAAACGGAAACGCTTTGTACAGCTGTTTCATTTTTACTCGGAAGCATCCGCAATGCATCTCACACATCTCTCAATACATCTCACAAAGTTTCGGGAAGTTTCGAACCGATGGCCTTTTCGCTACGGGCGGCTGTTTAGGAGTACGATCAACGTGCAATTTAACAAGATTTTAATTTGTTTAATGATTGTACGCCCCACAACGGGATTTTTACAACTAACCACTGAAGATGTCTCCTCGAATGGTGGCGAAACGTTTCCAAATCGATTTCCAAGCTCGGCGAACAGATCAACAGCCACCTGATCAAATACCAACTATCACACCCGAGCTACCAGTATTCCAACACATTACCAAGAACGTAATCTGTTTTCCAGATTCCAGAGGGGTTATAATATAGATATATTATATGTTTACGTGCACAATAAAATATAGACCTCTATAATGTAATGATACTTTGGTTAACCCACCTAAGAAGTTTGAGTTAGAATCATTAGCATTTTGAAGGCAAATAATTTCCTTCGCTTAATAGCTAAAAACAAGATGGTTAGTTGGAAAAATCCCACAAAAACACGTTGTGGGGCGTGCAATCATCAAACAATGAAAATCTTGTTTAATTGCACGTTGATTCGTACTCCTAAACAGCCGCCCGTAGCGAAAAGGCCATCGGTTCGAAACTTCCCGAAATTTCGTGAGATGTGCATTGTGGATGCTTCCGAGTAAAAATGAAACAGCTTTACAAAGCGTTTCCGTTTTTTCAGCATAGATTGGCTTCACTTACAGGACGGAATCTTCATTAGGCCATCCAGCATTTGTCTAAAAATTATCTTTCATCTTCTGTAGTGCATACATTGAAGACTCCGCACAGTTTTTACGCTCGTTACTCACCATACTTAGCAGAAGTGGCTCAACCATGTGACTGTGGGAGTTAACTGGTTCAACCCTAGAGTGTTTCGAACTATGCTCGCCTTTTTTCACACTACTGGTTGATGTTTCGCAATTTCTCGAAGGGATTTTTGACCTTATCCATTGGGATTTATGGCCAAAAGACATTCTGTGGTCAGCCCGGACTAGCCGCGGCATTCGCCGCCTCTCTTTGTACGTCGAACGCGTTTGAACAGTTCTCTACCTGGACTTACCAGAATGATGGTAAGTCCATACCAAAGGCATTTTCTCGGCGCAGGAACAACACCATTGTTTCATCATTACGTGTCTCTTCTTGAGCACCATGCAAGGAATTTTGAGGAGTCCGAGTATAGAAGGATGTGATGAACAGCAGTTCTTTGCTGCGCTCCAGCTGACCGGCAAAATATCATTATAGCGGCTGTATTCATTACAGTGATTTGAGATTATTCTAACTCCGGTACGTTCAAAGTTTTAATATTCCACTAAAATTGTAAAGGAATTTTTGAAATTGAGACTTCTTTCTGACGGTAAGGCCAGTCTAGGTTGGAAGTTTGAAAAACATAAAGTGATTGTTTGATACGTCAGGTGCTTTCATCATGAGCAGTGAACATCTCACAAAATTTCAGGGAGGTGTGAACCCACAACCTCTCTGCGACAAGCCGTTTGGCCAAGAGCGGCTGACTAGCATTGTGATTAACCCGCATTTAGACCGAATATAGCTCGATTCATCCTTCAGTCACGGAACCCATATCACTTGGTCACATATTGACTCGGTCCTTGAGTTACGATTTCACAGATGGCAGTTTCACTCGTTCTGTGGAAGCATTTTCCAGCTGGTCGCGGGTTCGAAACCCAAAGAAATTCCCTTAGATGTACAATGCTGATGAACCCCAATAAGAAGAAACGGTTGTACAGTGCTTCTCAGTCCTTCAGTATAAATTGGCTTCAGTTTTGGGACAAAAACTTAAATGAACGTTATGGTACGGCGCCCACTTTTAGAACTTTTGGAACATGATCCGGTATCGCAAAATTTGAAGATTTATTTCGTATAATTTGGAAGCTTGAGGAATTTGTGCCACTTGATCTCTGACGCACCTTTTACAAAACACCTCTGGCCCGACCTCTTGCGTATTGTATAACAGACGAAAGTCTGTCGGCCTTACATCTGTAGTTTAGGCACAGATGTTTGCGACGGCCGAACAATTGGAACAGAAGAGATTCTCTAGTAACAACGGACGTGTGCAACTAAAAGCATACCTGGCACTCAGCTATTAACGGTTTCCTTCGTCGTGCAGTAAACTCAAAGACAACTACCGCGGCCTCCGGATACAACTTGTCAACCAGCTCGAACTTATTGTAAGCAACCCAAAAGTACCTTGATGTTGCTGCACCTAAAAGAACTAAAGCTTTTAAAGACATCATTAACACTTTCATCCAGGCAGCAGTAGCGTAAAAAAAACTGCAGTCTGATCCAACCAAAAAGGGGGGATATAACTGTCAACCAAGCTTACAAACATTGTAGAGCTGTCTAACCGAACAACTTTCTACTCAGTGCAGTTCACTTGATGAGTTTCTATTGTAAAGGCGTCCTAGCAGCAATTTTACAAGCAACTTTCCAGTCACTCAGTGCCGCTGTTTGCATATTTGTCCTGTATGGTCAGAATTTCACGCCATCTTTATAAGTTTCTGGTCCGAATCGGATCCCAGTTTTTGATGGCACATATCGAACCGAAACATACACAACCTTGTTGTGAGAATGGCTCTCACATGCCTGAACTCAATCAGATATTGGTGCACTTCTTGAATGAGTACTAATAGATTTCTTGCAGATTCATGGAAGCAGATCATGACTATGCTGAAACACATTTAGACTGGCAGTTTTTCAGACTGTTTAGTGAATGTCCGACGCCTGCTCAGAGTCGGTTTTGCAAGTCCAGAGGATTATTGGATAACTACGCTTGATTACTTGCATAAACTCTCGTACAAACCAAAATTTACTGCCAAGACCCAATGTCAGATCTCATTAGTGAGGACCATGGTCGCCGCTGTGTTGAAAAAATCAGCCAAACCGGTTAACAACGTTGATGTTTATTGTCATCCACTGAGCCCAATGTGTGTTGACTATATTTTGACCTAATAACTATCCGTAATCTGATCACTATTTATTCGCGATAGATTTTTGGTTTCTAACTTGTACTCTGAATGCCTTTACAAAGTTTTTAGGGTACGCACACATAAAAACATTCCGAAGCTACTTTGCTTAACTAGGTGAATTGCCTGTCACTATCCATGAGGATGGACTGGTGACTCTTGTAACTCTGCTGAAAACTGCGATGCTCTCAGGCGAACACAAATGATGCCGAGAGGCAGAGATAAGTTGTTTCACCGACCACGTTTTACACAAGCTTGGCAAAAGTGTAAACAACGATTTCGGGTGATTTCCAACCGGCAGTATGCATGTAACTTACTCAACTACTCAAATACTTCTCAAGCATGTCATAGGCTGTGCACGACCGTAAAGAACAACCTAATGACAATCGATCACACTCACCAGCTAACGACGACACTAAATGCAAGCATCCGAAACACACGCTTTGCCCAAACGAAATAAAAATTTCTAAAACCTCCTGGTACTACCAAAAATTAGGGTGTCAGAGATTTGTGAGCACTTGACAACTAGGTCAGGCATTCGTGATCTCAAAGATGGAACTTTTTGCAGGACTCAGTTAGAAAGTTGGAATACATACAGCCAAGTGACATAACTCGCGACTAAATCGCTCATCGTGCACAGCCAATCGTGTTTCAACGGGAACGATGTCCACGTTATGGCGTATTGTAATACCAACACCAATCCATTTGATTAGAGTTTTCAAAGCATTCGCCTGTGGCGCAACTAAAGTATGCTAATATCGATAAATACACACTCATTTGCAAATCAAATCGAGACTCGACTGGAAACATCATAAAACGAGAGATTCAGCTGGGTTCCAGGCGAGTCTTTCCCGCAAAACCAGATTGATTTGCAAATGAGTGTGTATTTATCGATATTAGCATACTTTAGTTGCGCCACAGGCGAATGCTTTGAAAACTCTAATCAAATGGATTGGTGTTGGTATTACAATACGCCATAACGTGGACATCGTTCCCGTTGAAACACGATTGGCTGTGCACGATGAGCGATTTAGTCGCGAGTTATGTCACTTGGCTGTATCCTTTCGACCACATATAGTGTCTTCTCTCACTGAAACAAGGCACTATTTGAGCACTTGTGTGCCAGGTAGGCACCAATATGTATTCCTGATGTCACGTTACCGATGATGATGATCTTAGAATGAAATATCGACTTGACTACACGGGAACCAAGGTGTTGGTTGTTAAAACTGAACTAGGATGACAGTGTACAAGGAGTTAGATAATGTAGACCGTTTCCGAAAATTATTCCCGAGTTTAGAGTTGTCTCATTGAGTAAATGGATCGCAAACCACAGCTTCCAGATAGTGTACTTCAGTCGTTAACCAATAAACGCACAACAAATAGTTTTCAGTTTCACCTTATTTGGCTCGTTGAAATAGAGAAACGATGGCGTAATTGCAGACTTAGTTTAGGTAGAATGGAACATTTAACCTAAGTGGTTGGGAATGAACACCGTCGACGAACGAATGAACATGAGTTGCAAATCGTACCAACCAAACAAACGCGCTGATGTTTTAGTCGCCATGGTTAATCTATTTGACCCATGGGTAAAAGTCAGGATAGTATGACTGGAAAGTTGAACGCTTGTACCTAAAGAGATGTTTTCGGTGGCTGTAGGATTTGAAAGAATGCAGTGGGCATATCCTGGCATGGGGGGCGACTATTCTCGCTTAAGACAGTTTCACAGGCTGGATGGACTACGCAGCTGTACCCTAGTCACGCACAAATACGTCATACTAGGCAACCAAGCGTCGGGTTAACGTCTTAGGTACGCCGATTGTGAGATACACGAAGAACAGACCAGACCGACCTTTCCGAAAAACACTAATTCAGTTATTTTTGATAATAAAAACTGTTATATATGTGGTATATTTTTTCGGACATAGAGGAAGGATGAAAAAACACTTCTTCTCCAGAGGTGATTGATCGTAATTTCTTACCACCGGCCAAAAACTCAGTTTAAAATTTTGCAAAAACTACAGGGAAAATAATGTGTTAGTCACGCAACCTCAATATATTACATAATGTTGCAGATCATTACGCTGTAAACGTTGAAAAGATGAAGTTCTGCAACCCAAAAGCTGTCATCCTGATGCTCTCCAGTTTAATTTGTAATAAGCAAGGTCTTTTGGTGGAAAACACAAAATATGTTACAATCGGAAAGAAAGCATCACATGACTGTAACAAGTTGTTCATGGTCAATCCGACCAAAATAATTGTACCGATATGAAACATTATGTTCTGATTCAAAATTATAATTTATTAATAATCAGTTAGTATACAGTCTATTCCAAAATACCGGCACACTTCAAGCTTTAGCTCCCATGGACGAGTTACATAAACTGGAAATGGGCTTAAAAACGCCACAGAATCTTCCCTATAGCTTAAGCACTAGATTCGGTCAGCGGGAACCGAATCTTTCACAGGAGTCAAACGTTTTTCTATGTAGCTGTATGTATGGCAAAACCATGGGCAAAATATCATTTCAGCAACTGGCACCGCAAATAAGCAATCCGTAGCCAAGCGCTCCAGAAATCTCAAACGTCTCCCCAGGCTCCAGTTTTCTGGATCATTCATATATTTATGTTTTGAATACAAATCATTCATGGACTTGTGACATACGCACCGGCAAAAAAATTCACAATTATTTTGAAATTACTTATCCAATGTTACAAAAACGTTCACATGTTGAATTTATCGCATTATGCTGTGAAGTGAATACACAAAATCCTCACATCTGGACACAAATCACCATAATCATCTTCGTGGAATGCAAACAAAGGACACTCTAATGAGGCCGCGTTTCCATGATTTGGAACATAAATGCTTCAGGTTAAATAACTCTTTACAACTCGTAGGGACATGTGAACATTACATCGAAGAGTTACGCCGTAGCATTCTAATTGGCAATGCAGGATAATCCGAAAAAGCTATTTGGATTTCTTCCGGCAGAGCGAAACCGGAAGAATTCAAAACGGATCACTACTTGGTGCCTGTTCACCATCAGTAGCTCTAGCGATTTCCAACGACTAGATTACATAGCAGCTAGTGGTTGACGGCAGTTGATACATGTAACTGCGTACAGATTTGTTCAAAATGTTTCCATTCACCAACAGACTTAAATGAGACGTCAAGAGGAATAAACTGACAAAACAGTTTGCTTAAAATCGTCAACGGCTTACCAAACGAACCGACGAAAGTCAATAATGAATGGTTGCTATTGATCACTGATAAAATATTTAAGGCAAAACGACTTGTAAAACAGATCATGTAAACTTTAACGCGAAACTACCGGCTACAGAGTCTACTGTCAAGCTGTCTGCAATTTTGAGATAAGGAACAAACACTAAATTACAGGACTATGTAAATACCCCATTAACCCAGTAATTCAGGTCGAGATAACTCGAAGAATGACGTAAGCTGGCTGTTTCAGGATGATGATCAGCGGAAAAGAAACAACAATATATGGGACAAAGATACGGTCTTTGCTCATTTTTTTAGTGAAAAGTCAGCGCAGTTATTGAACAGTTGACCGCAAAAAAATAAGTGACTGTTTCATCGATTAACACCCCCTATAGAGGAACCAGTTGATTTTTGTTGGCATCAAAACGTCGACCAGAGCACAAATCTCCAGTTCTTTTGCAGAAAACGCTCACTGACATGTTCAATAATACGAAAAATAACTCAAAAATGAAGTCAGTCAGTTCGTAGAGCATTTTTCTATTTTCACAAAAATATGTCTTCTGCGAAAAATGTGCTAACCATATTGAAAAAGCTGGATACGCGTTTACCTACATGTGGTCGGAGAGGGGCGCCCGAAATCCAGTCGTTACTAAAGGATCCGATAGACACTGAGGAACTGGTCCATTCGAGCATGAGCTTATTCAACATGGCATTGTGACCTGATAACTAACGAAATTAAATAGGTCGTCTCAGAGTATCGTTATATCGGTTTTCATCGATGATCGAATATCACGTGAGCAAGCCTAGCAAAGGTCGTGGCCCTTAGAATCAGCATATCTAAGTCTAGCAGTTCAATAGGGACGTAACGTTATGCGTGCAATCCATAAATGCCTTGGTCGTAATTTCCGCTAATCGAAGCGGATCTACTGATCTCGTCAAACTGCTTGTTTCAGGTTTGGTTCTAAACAAGAGTAACAATGTATGATTGCGGTTCGCTAATAATGTCAAACTCCGTCAGCTCCCAGTATATTCTATGCAGAGACATTAAGTAACCTTGATTCCAGCTTTCCTGGACAATGTCAAACAAACACTATGTACCCATTGCTAGTTTCAAACCGTGCTGTTTAGGATATTCTCACCCATGGTAATTTCTATGACGTCGTTGCTATGGACGATTTGAGACAGTGGGTTGAAATGTTTATTCCACAGATTTCCAACGGCCGCAGGACTAGAACAATATAACCACACATTCATCACTTTTGTGTCGCAAAGTGTAGAATTCCTGCTCAATGATTTCGCCATGTCTGTTAGTTGATCACCTGAAAAAAACCACCATGTTGTTATGCTTCCTTTTAAGCAGACCTATTCTCCTCCACCCTGTATGCTCTTCGCTTTCAACTGTATGTTAAAGATAAATGTTTCAGTCCACCTTTGGTGGACACGACGCTTGTGTTCCTGGTGCTGCTTTGTATATTCTCGATCTTGTTGGTCGAAAGTCGCGATGATGACAGTTGTCGGTCGTCTTCTGTTGATGATTGAAATCCGTACTCAGTGAAAGTGAAATCTGACAGCACACAGTCGGAGAATTCTAATCAAAGGCGGGCATTTTGGTAAGTTAATTTTATTTCTCCAATACACAATGCGTGTTGGCTAGGTGTTGACTCAAGGATGAAACAACATGGGCTGGCCGTGCTATCTTGGTAACCTCAGAAGCACGGTGTGTTCCCGCAATCACATCGACCCACAGCAAACCTGACGACAGGAATCAGATCGACCCAGCTCAGCCATATACCAGACAAAGTCCCACGTGTGATCCACAGGTTGCCAGCAGCTCTGGAAAATCCTTTCAACGTAAATGTATGAGAAGGAAACTAACTGTTGGAGGAATAAGCTCCAGGTATCACACCTATGTCACATCGTTAGATCCAGGGCTCTGAAAGACGGTTCTGTAACACCTCAACATCTCTTGCAACATCCATTAAGGTGATCAAAGTATATCACTCTCGAATGATTTTCTTGCACGTTTTTCTTATTTCAGGATGCAAGAGGCCATTGATTACAACTTCGAACATATCTGACCAACGTTGGTCGTATTAGGTTATAGCTGACACGAATCGACCCCACATAGAAATGATTCGGTTTACACGCTGATGTCCCTCTGAATGAACAGGAATGTTTTCGGATAGTTTTGCCCATAAATGATTTCGATGACATAATCTTTCGAGCATTACTAAGAAATTATCAGATCACCAGATGCCATCCTGCACACAGGGAACCTAAAGACCTCGAGCTAACATAACTTCTAGATGATGTGATGCTATCTCTGTGGAACGGTGCAAACTGATTTCGAGGCGATATCTAATATGTTTCGGTGAGATAACTATAGCATAACTATAACTATAACTATAGCATATAACACACAAAATCTAGGTTTGCCGGCCTAGATGACTTAGGGTTATGAAACCCACTCTCACTAAAAACAGCCCTAAACCACGTGTTGTACTCAAAATTTGATTTTTTGAAATGATATTGAAAGTTTCAAGCCATGTGATACAGTTTAAGCCAAAATAATCCATCTAATTCCTCGTTTTTCACTCTGCTTTTGCAACCTTCTATTAGTTGGAAGACAGTACTCATTGTCATTGTGGTTATCGTCCAATTTTCCGGGAAGTACTGTTCGTTGAGGTGGTTAATTGCAAAGAAGAACATCGAGAGCGTCGTTTCTTTGGGAAGAAAGTCAGAAAGAAACCGAGAAACGTTGGGTCGTCAGCTAAGACGACGAATACAAGACTTTCAACTTGCGTTCATTGTTTTGCTCTGATTTTTTTTTAACATTTTCGGGGTTGAAAGGGCTAAAATGAATTATGTGGCTGACATTACCGAAAGTAACCCGTCCATTTTTTCAGTCATTGTTGCACACCCTTTTCAAGTGTTTTGGAAGGACTTGAAAAAAATAACCTTTTAAAATAAAAGATTTGCTTTTAGTTTTACACTATAGAACGCTGAAGACAAGATCAATGTCGGTCCACCATAGTTCAAGTCTGATTACAAATTTTCAGAGCACTTGCAAGATATTTGAGTGAATTTTACAAGCATCTTATGAATACGTACTCAGAAGCTGATAAATGGATTGGTGATCCACGCGGTAACCTAGTGAAATTAGAAAAGCCTACTCTTCACAAACTTTAAAGAAACACCTTGATATTTTCGTAATGCACTCGGTGCATTGATTTCTTCTTCACCGAAAAGCAGTATAAAATATTCTCCATGTTTTGGGTTAGTGGGGGAGACTTGAATTTGGATTCAGCAATGTTGTACAAATTGCACTACTGAGAAAATCGAAATTTGGAAATTGAAAGCCACGATTCGTTGTCTCCATTCTAGGGAAATTTTTCTGAATAGGTAGTCAGCTGAAACACCCTTTTGAATAATGATTGTTGTCTGGGCTGCCTTAAACGCGGCATTTTACGAGAGTTGTGGTTACTTATGAATATCTAACTCTTGGAAGACGTTACTTGAGGATACCAATATTGCGCGCATTTAAACCCTGTGATATAAATGTCATTATTCTTCTCCAGGCGTTCCGGGCGTACTTTTGGTGAAGGCCCACTCAAAGTTTACTCTTAGATAGAAGGTGAATGTGAGTGCAGAACTGAAGTTGGTATTTGAAGAGGAAAATACAGGAAGAATAAACCAGTGCATTAATTGATCGTCCCTGTATGATAGCCCCATGTTAAATATTACTTTACAGGAGATTAAACATACATACCCGACGATCTCATTAACTTGCCGGTGAGAGTTAAATATTACTTTACAGGAGATTAAACAGACATACCCGACGATCTCATTGACTTGCCGGTGAGTTGTAGCATTTAAGGGCAAGCATACACCAAAAGCAAATCGTAAATGTGAGTTCCTCCGATAAAACTGGTCCATTCACATTTCTTCTAGCTGCGTACAGGCGCTAACTCGATAATAGAATCTCGAAAACACC
Organism: Clonorchis sinensis; assembly: GCA_003604175.2. NCBI lineage: Eukaryota > Metazoa > Platyhelminthes > Trematoda > Opisthorchiida > Opisthorchiidae > Clonorchis > Clonorchis sinensis. The sequence goes on along the minus strand of CM030369.1, from coordinate 11,745,860 downwards.
CGATGTTGTCACAAGAGTGTTCCATCTCTTTCATCCAAAGAGATTCAGTCACACATGGCATCGCCGTTACAGACCTAGAGCGCTTATCTTACGAGAAACTTTCGGAGCATAACCATATCTTGGCATGAGGCTAGCAGAATCTGACTGAGGTTCCCATAAAAAACACACTGAACTGAACGTGTTGATAACCGAAATAAACGACTCTCCGAATTACATAACCAATTCCAATCCTAATTGTTTCCGGCTGGATTCTTGTTGGAACCTTTCCATTGACTGTACATTGAGCAGTGTGGTGCTAGAATGACCTATTCAATCCGGACGGGAGGATTTCTGACAAAACGTCAAGTAGATGAACAACGTAACGACCCATAGCCAAACCAAAACTAGATAACTGATTGTCCTCGAAATAAAGGTCTGCGGCTAATATCTCGACACTATTTACACTCGCAATAAAACCATTCCAAAGTAAAACATCCTCTTTGGGACAACGGTCCCTTTATACTGAGCCGAGTTTCCACTCATTCCTTTACACCTCACAAAATTGTGTTCACTTCAGCTGAAGAACTCACTCCTAATGATAAATACACTCATTTGCAAATCAATTTGGTTTTTGCGAGAGACTCACCTGGAACCCAGCTGAATCTCCCGTTTGTGATGTTTCCAGGCAACTGAATGTGCTGCACCAGGCCGCCTCATGTTCCAGTTGCTACGATATTCGAGATATCGCGATACATGTATATACGTAATGCACTACTCATAAGGTTGCTGAAAATTCTTCGACAGCCCACGACCGGTTTCGCCCTTCTTGGGGCTCATCAGGTAGGCGCAGTCCCCGAGTTTCCATCAACCTTATGTTCTACTTGAACCCAAATTGGACTGTTTTCGAGAAATACACTCATTTGCATATCAATTTGGTTTTTGCGAGAGACTCACCTGGAACCCAGCTGAATCTCCCGTTTGTGATGTTTCCAGGCAACTGAATGTGCTGCACCAGGCCGCCTCATGTTCCAGTTGCTACGATATTCGAGATATCGTGATACATGTATATACGTAGTACACTACTCAGCAAGCTTATGAGTAGTGTACTACGTACAAACTCATTCCTAACCCTATTTGATCCCAATGGTTAAAAGTTTTGCCTTCCGCGGCAAATCGATCTTCCCAACGGTATCAGGGATCACCACATACGAAGTCTAAATAAATTAGCATGTAATTTGCTTGGGAGGTTAGAGGTCAAGGTTAAATAGGAAAAAGTTTGAGAGAGTAAATGATTTCATATACCAACGATCCGGTTAGCACAGAGAGACCACTGAAACTTCCAGAAAAGTATGAAAATAGCCCAACCCATTAGGTGAACCAAATGAATGGACGTGACACTAGATCAGGTGAGGTTTCAAACTAAAACCCTCCACTTGTTGGTGTAAAAGTGGCGTCACTTCAGCCACGAATCTAGCCAAATGAATTTCTCCCATTTCAAGAAATTCAATCAGCTGCAGTCTTACTCGAGAAGACAAGAGGCCGTTCAAGAAATCCACGTAAGCTATTTCACGTTCTTCAATGCACTAGGTGTGCACATCTGATCCTCGAAACTGCTTTTCAGTTATCTCAAAGGTAATGGTCGGTTGGCTCAAAAATTGCCTGCCCCGATGACTTGCAACTAACCCAACTTTTGTTAGGCAAAACCAGATGATAACATTCATGGGTAGAAAAAAAAAGAGCTGAACCGAAAGCTACAGACGTCCCCGTTCGGTTGAAAATGGAAGTCACATTTAATTATTTTAGAGAAGATAAGCTGTTAAGTTCACATAATAAAGCCCGCGTCACAGCATGCGACACGTCACGCCTACGAGGAGGAACCGAGTGAACACTTTTTCGTTTAACGGTTGGACTCACAGAGGCCTCCGTTCACAAACTACTAAATTTCTATTCAAATTAAAGACAGTCCACAAAAAGGTTCCGAATGCTCGGTTTTCCGTTTCGTCATTTGTGAATTCACTGCTTTCACTATTTGTCCCTCAGGTAATCGTAACATCTAGACCAATCGCAAGATTTCGCTGCTTTGAAACTGCGCTTTATCTTTTGTTTTACAGACGGTTCTGAGATAAGCATAACCTAATCAAGGGATGACATTCGTACTCATGTCACTAAGCTGACATGCCTAAAACGCTCACTAAAGAGTGCAGGAAAGACAGAATACAAATGTGTCAGCACCTGGACAAATCAAATGATTAATTCATTTATTTGGTCAAGACTGCACAACAGCGCTGAAAAATCCGCTGCTTGTAGTTTATCCAACACAAGCGGGAATAAGAATTACTTATGCAAGAACAAGGGACTTTAAGTGGCTCTGAGTAGGTGAATAATTGAAGAGTTGTGTCACGGACTCAAATTTTTTGTGTATCCAATATCAAGGCTGTTGTTCGGATATGCGCATTCCGAATGCTACAAAAATAATGAAACCTCTCTAAAAATGGGTTTTGAGTGTAAAGTCTACGAACAACGTCTGAAACCGACATGTTTCTGCTTAGTGAACTCGTTACACCCTACGGGGAGCTTTTTACTTGTTACAGGGGCTTCTGACTGCGCAAAGACATCAAACTTGTAGTGGCCGTATACAAGTGACGGGTGTTAACATAGAACACCCATTTCCGACAGTTTTTATCACAAGTCGAAGCCCAATAAAGCTAAATCTGTGTTGAATAATAAAGTCACCAGAATTCGGCACTCGCTTATCATCCCTCCTTCACTGCCTAGCTTAGAAGAGGTTCGATGCGGATGGAAGGCGAGCTTTAATGTCACAAAGACGGTGACAGAAATAAAAACCAGTCATCTTGGTAAAATCGATGAACCGGTGGTGATGGAACAGAGAGGAATGATGCAGCTCCACAGGTGTACGAAAAAGAAAGGCGACCGGCTTTTTCCGACGGAGTATCCGGTAAAAATAAGTTTCGAATACAAACACGGTATTTGATAAACAGAGACATTTAAAATCAGGTTTAGTGCTCCAAAACGCATCACTCTTTGGGTTTTTAAAGTTTCTTTTAACTGTCGACACACAGCAAATTTAAATCAAGTGATGCACTGTGTCTGGCAGGTCTTTATTAACTGAGTGTGTCTCTCCATGTACGCAACCAGTTGATTCAACTGTCGACATAGAGTGGAGTTGTTATTTTGAATATCCGGAGGTCTGATTTGGTCAGCATGATAACAACTGACCGGGCGTCAAAAAATTCCATTGCAAATTTTCTCATATAATGCCTTCCATAATATACATAATAATATATCTTGGCCCATGCCAATTGCAATCCACAGGGATTTGTTTTCATGTTGTCTCTATTTAAAAAATAGAACAGCTTGCCTACTCACACTACTTGATTATATCACGTTTATTGATTTTAAGCCAAGCGGCGCTGATAAATCTAGCTGGTTCAAAACACCCGATAGTTGATGTTGTTCAGCATTTTCCGATTACTAGATACGTCGTTATCAGCCAGCATCTGCAGGTATTTCGATAGCTGAGGTCGCAAAATCCTTCCATCCTCAAACAGAGTAATGTTCGCGCGCCGTGGTAATGGTTCAGTTTGCGCATAATACAAAAACGTAGCGCGAAATTTGCGGTTGCTGAACAAGAAGAAAACTGTTACCAAAATAGAAATTCGAATAAACCATTGCTCAGATATGCTTCTCAAATAGAGTCCGGTTGACGACAAGACACACGAATACCTGACTTCAGGACATCTCATCACGCAAACTCCGTAAAAGTTCAAAGTCTAGCGAATACGGGTATACCTATGTGGTTAAAATTAACAACGTCAAAGTCGCCAAAACATTAACTTTCGCGCGAGCTGTTTGATAATTTGCTTTTTGGAGCAGGCGAGTCACAATAACTGACAAACACCTTTACGGATTTACTGAACCTTGCTTAATTTCCTAATATTCAAGAATCGATACATGTTTCCTGAGGATTTCCACCAGTTTTCCAAACTTGCGTCCGCTTGAATCCACCGATCTTTTAGTTACCCTGGTTGAGTCAGGTCTGTGTTACCATAGTATTCCGATAGACTCCCTCAAACAGCTACCACTGATTTGCATTGGGAATGTCACTTTCAAATTCTCGTCCGCGCTCTATCAGCATATTAACGTTTTTGCGGTGGACAGCTATGTAGGCCCAGTTTCAGTCATTTTTTCCTAACGAAATCCAAAAGACAGCTCGCGTTGTGTATTTTCAAAATGACCTGCTATCGTTCCTGAGTGGATGACACTTTGATGTTAGCAAGAGGCACGAAAACTCTCCGTGAGCTTATTCAAAGATTGAAAAACGCTTAGCCAAATCTTAGTCTAACATGAACGTAAAAAAGAAACTAACATCTTTAGTAGAAGTAGGACCAATGGATTCAAAGTAGTATCCACAAAAACCCAAGCGATCAGGTCAATAAATGCGCTCTGCAATCTGACCCGGCTGCAGCAGAAGCAGAAGTACATCGGATCCTTACACTCGACTGTGTTGGTGATAAGTTGAAATTTTCACCATGACGTCGGAATAAAACAGGCGTTTCCCTCATGTAAAAGACGTTAAACGCAGCACGCGTGACACCACACGTGTTCTGAAGTTTCGCATTACAGTTGTCGCAACCGAACATCAGGTTATATTCTCACCTATTCCACCAGTGGTTATCTGATTAACTCTGTTTTGGACGTTGCCAAAAAAACGCCTTTAGTTTATTGGTTCTGGTGAAAGGAAGAAGGCCTTGGCTGCGGAGTTGTCTATTTGAGAACACCAACTTAACAGTTACAGACTGTTGAACAGGGGAGCAAAACTCTCATATGCATCTCGTTTACAAAACTGAATATCCACCTTCTCCTTGAACGCGTCTCCCGGAACTTTTCTGTATATTCATTGACTGTTACTCAAATGCAGGCAAATGCTACAGAGAGACTCCGCCAATTCCGTAACAGATCTCACTTTTCAAGAGACGCAAAGTGGATTTACGAGAAGACGTACTACTCACATGCCTCATCAGTAGTATCTACCGTCACACTGGTACTAAAGAGATAATACGAAATGCTATCACCGACCAGTCTTCCTGTGCTTACGCAGTGAGAAACTTGCAAAGCAGACAAAATATACACAGTACAGTATGCAAAAGCATATAAAAACACGACTAACGGAAACGAATCGAGCCCAATCACTTAACGATAAGACCATATTGGGTGGTCAATTCAGTACGTCCGTTTTGATGTATTATTGATGCTTGTTTCTCGGTAGTCATCTTAACTTTGTTCGAGTTCCATCTCCAAAATCGATCGGGCATGTTTGGTGACAGAATATTTCCGATGCAGCTTCGCAGTTCAGAGCGTGGTACGTTGGAAAAGAGAAAAAATGACTGGAAACTTTCGAGCACTGATGGGATTTTGCGCAAGGAGATTTTACGCTAACTTGTTTTGCTATTAAGACGTCGCTTGAGTAATTTAAACAAGATGAAGGCAGGAAGAAGGACGCCACTTCAGTACACATCTAATGGTTGAATTGGAGATAGTCAACGAAATTAGCAGCTAAGACTGATTAATAAATTAAAAACGTTGAAACGCAGGCAATTGTTTGCCAGTGAAACCCCAGCATGGACCCTAAAAGTAGTCTCATAAGCCCACGGACCTAGTACATTGATGTATTCATATCACATTAGTAAAGCGGACTTGCATGTGACAGCGCAATACGGGATTTTACACTCGTCTTGCAACTGACCCCCCGATGGTCAAGCAACGCCGGTAAATCGATGCAGACGGTCTTATATTAACTGGGCAGATAACGTGAAACGAGTCGTATTTGTAGTGTTCACGTGACTGGTGTCAATAGTGTATGACGCAATCGAGCTGAATGTCATGATTTTTCGGCAAGAGATTGGGTTAATTGTTCTCTTAGTAGGTTTACGTGTTATTTCTGTTCAGATACATTGGTCATACGTATTTGGACACGTCACACGGTGAAATTAAAACCTAGTCAGTTGTTTAAAGGAAGACATTTTGATTTTCAGAGTAAGCCTGAAACACCTACCCCTAACAGATAGGTAGGGGTCATAGCCGAAGGCACTAGTGACATTATTCCCAAAATTTCATATCAGAAGAGGACCGCGATGAAGCCCTGAGTATAGTAATATATTGCAGATAACTGTGCAGCTATATCTGGATGCGAGAGCTCAAAAACCAATTCGAATCGACTGGACCGGTAAAGAACAGTTTGAACCTTCATTAGTGAGTTTTACCGTGCAAGAAAATTCATCTTATGGTCAAAGGCTGATGGGTATAGAACTCCGGTATGAGCTCCTTTTAGAGTCTTGATAATTTTGAAGCAGGTTCAAACATCACTGCTGACTAAAACAGTGATAAAATTCTGGCAATTGCCGTCACTAATTTGAATGTTTAAACCTATCAATCCTGCTTCATATTTGTGAAACAAGCACTCATGGGGGTCCCCAAAGAAAACGGTTTATGTCCCCCATAATTTTCAGCAGAAACTGACTTGCCTTAGTTCTTGTCAGCTGTGTCGTGGTAGGCATTCGCCTAGCCGCACGCTGAATACTAAAACAAAATGACGGATATTACGTCAAAAATTCAACCGAGGTTGCTAGATGTCCCAAACGACTATTCGTAAGTGACTTAGTAAACTCAATGGAATTTTTGCAACTTTGACGTGTCACGCTGAAGGAGTCTCATATATGTATGGATATAAAATGTTGAAATCTGGCGGGTCTCATTTCGTCTTATCGGCATATTTTTTCTTTGCGTGGATTTTTTAGAAAAATTAACGGAATGATTCTTGAGAGATTCCACTGAGTATAGAACCCGGGCGTGTAAGCACATAATGAAACGTATTCATGGTACTCCAGAAGTGCCCAATGAATTTCACCATCCGCGCTCTTCTACCAACATGATAAAACTTTCATAATTTTTTAAATCGATAAGTAAATTGTTTCACACAACAAAAATGAATAGGTGACCTTTAATACCGTTCGCTGTCATCTCCTTCTGTTGAGTCGAGGCACTGGGATGTACCAGTCTTCATTACCAAGGGTCTTATTTGATACGCTACCAAAAGGCTCTTAAATCCTAAGATCAGGGAAAGCACTATTGCTTACCATGCTGTGCCAGTGGTAAACAAACAAAGGAACTACCAGTTATCTTGTTCCCAACTCAGAAACGAACAATCACTTTTGTGATTATTCTGATGAGCAGAATCCTTCTTTGTCATTATAAGTTATTCACATTCTTACCAGAGTTTGGTGATATTCCGAGGAGTTTTGGGTAGACAACAAAGGATGCAAGCTGTCTCACAAATGTCAGCCATTCGATGAATGTCTCCATCTAGTTGACAGAGCAATAACTCGGTTGTAATAAAAATATTGGCATACATTTCTAGTGTCGTTGCTTTGAACACTAACGCCTCGTCAACTACAAAGATTGCATGCTCCGTAGAACTCAGTAGAACAATTGGGTTCTTGCAAGGAGGTTGAATTATTCACCTGCCAGATCCTAGGAAGTTACACTGGTCCAGAAGGTTGCCAGGAACAAGTACAAACGTAGCTCAAATAACTGGAATAAACCACCAAGACGGGATTTTGCCATTTCAATAACAAAACCATTGCATATGCACAATCTGCCACTAATGAATCTCAATGAATTCAGGTCAAAACTTGTAGTTCACCAATCGCAGCCGGTAACCTATCAAGTTGTCTGTATAAACGTCGTCTGAGCTTTAGCAGTACCAAAGAAAATATACTTACTTATTGCCTAATTGTTAGACCATGTATCAGTCAAATCTAGCCGGCCGAATTACCACTACGGTCAGATTAGTGATCAAACAGTGGGGGACACTATTTTGACTTGGAAGGTGTGATGAGCTTGGGAAGATCGGTCTTGAGTACCATAAGATAGTGATATTGAGATGAAGGTTTACTTAAATGATGAATAATGATACACAAACTGTGATCTGGTTTCCCAGCATATGCAGAAGCATTGAGAGCATCCAAGACTCCCTACCGCCCATCGGACCTGAAGCTTTTCGGTTAGTGAAGGTTGTTAGAGAGGTTGTAATTTACTCAAAAGTGCTGTTGCCTACATTCCACTTTGCAGTCACTCAGTCAGTTTGTCAGTCAATTTCATTCCTTCGAACTATTAACAGAAGAATGTACTAATGTTTTGAAAAATCAATTAGAGTATTTGACGGGCACTTTGTTAGTATGCTTCGGAGGCCGTGATTTATCATCAGACATGGTTGAAATAAATATGAAGTGGAATTCTAGTTAACCAATCATTGTTGGAGGAGAAATCGTCCTTAATCTACGCACAAACTTTCAACTTGATACCAGTTGTATGATAATTGGTGGTTCACCGACCGTCGTCCATCTTTGTCAGACCGAATCGACTGAATCACTGTCAATTATCATTTGGGTAAACAAATTCTGGTTGTGGTCGTTAAAAATCGAGATACATTTAAGTCACAGCGCGATGCTTTTCGTTACTTGTCATTGTATTGATCCCAGATCATGAAACCTCTCCGTTATCTCTACAGAAGGTATTCCTGTTGTTCTCAGTTAAACCATATAGACTGTTCTAAGTAATTTTGACTTCACGAAATCAGATCTCATTGGTGCACTAGGTTTGTACCTTCGCCAAACTGCAGGCAGCTAAGGAATATTCATTAATACGCTTGATATACCACCTTGGATGTTTTCTCGTTCTACATTCTGTGTTGATACGTAATCCGGTAAAACAATCTTCGGTTTTTTCCGACACTGTCATTTGAATGTCCTTTTTCCTTCACAGCAAACGGTGGAACTGTTGAGAGCCCAAAAACAAGATTCAGCCGGGTTCCAGGTGAGTCTCTCGCAAAAACCAAATTGATTTGCAAATGAGTGTATTTATCGACGAATTTTCTGCTTCAGAGTAATCACATGCATTTGATTAACTTTTTTGTATTCTAAATTTCCTAATTCCCTTTTACTTATAGTGGTTTTCATAGACACTCTGACGACATTATCTTTGTTGGAAACAAAACACGCAGAAAACACCACATTGTGAGGGAAGTCACTTGTTTGTTTTGCTGAGGAAAAATCTTGGGTGATTTCAGCTTGCCCACACATTGCCCGGTGATAAAAAAGCTTGCGGAACTGTTTGTCTTGGAACACCGGGTATCTGTGTACTCGCGCAACGAAGTTGGATAATTTATGACCCATTACTAACGGTCCCATGAGTCAGGCGTTTAGCATCCAAAGGGGATGGGAGTAACTGCGGCAAGTTGGAGCACATGACTGTCACATGTGGAACAAAACGGAACAAAATCATTTGTGTGTTTTCTGTTCCCCACTATTCCCCATGACAGAGAACTAATAAATCGGTGTGTGAAAAAAATGATGTAAATAGGCTGTGCCATGCCCGTGAAGGTACGACATGCTAAATGATCGCAACCGGGTGAAAGCAAAGCGGTGCAAAGCATTTGGGAAAAACCAGCTGAACAGCAGACTTCTAAGGTCTGTTCAAACTACAATGTACACTTTTTGTTAGAACCGATCGATTGTGAGGTTTACATAATTTACTAGAAAGTCGGTCCAATGGGGTAGTGCAGTATGGGACTTAAATCATCAAAATTGTGTCTGTCACGTGACCTGGAGCAGACAACACGGCAAAACATGCGTGATATTGTACACTGGAATAAAAACCGTAACCATCGAGAAATGTATACTACAATACCATTTGCTAGTTCGTTGACTCAAATGTTATTTTATCAAATTTGTTACCGATAGAAGTGTCAGGGTGGGACTTTTTTTGAAAGGTGCCTCCTCAACTTATTGCTTCTTCGACGTTGTCATTGTGAATGAAAACGGTCGTGACGAACAAACAATTCAGGTTATTTGGAAACATGGAGGAGCGTAACCGAGAAAAGCTGCAAAACACGCAGTAGTTTGTCTTTAAAATTCCACTTTCTGACAACAAAAATCTTTCAACTTTTGGCGAAAAATCATGCAATGATCAACCTACAACTGTGCTCAATACTCAGTCGTAAAACACAGAAAATAAGAGAACTTTTTACCAACATTTCTGAGGAGTGAACATCTGACATCTGCTCGAAGTGAAACAAGCGGCTTTGAACTAAGAGGAGAAAAAAATTTGACTTATCACCGACTAACAAACAGAAAACCTTATTCTATAACTTAACTGAAGTCGGTTTGGGGGAGCAATAGAGTCAGATGAAACAAGTTTGTTGTCCTCACTCGAGAATCGATGCATCGCCTGTGACACAATAAAATGGTTTTTCCTCATCTGTTTTCACACTTTCCCACCACTTACTGAATCCCAAATTTTCCTTCCTTGGTCTAAGATAATATTTCCTGGTCAATTTGTGATTGACGCGGAAGAGAATTTCCCACTAGTCGTCAGAATTCTTTGTGTCAGTGGGCCCAAACAAACCAGACATCATGGTCTTCTGTCATCTAAATTTAAAACAAGAACGCTGGCTGGACAAGTAGACATATGTGGTAGTGCCACACCCATCACATTTTTGTTTTAACATTGGTCAATCGATCCGATAGGTTTGTTCACATGGAAATTCCAACATGTATGTCAAACGTATATTATTTACCTGCTAGTTGCCTGCTTGTCCAAGAATGCTAAAATATTTGTTAAATATCAATACTCTCCGAATCAGTAATATATATTTAGGCTACCGAAGATTTTGTCCGAATACAGAAAATGAAGCCCATCTTTGAATGCTGACACGCAATGTTGTTCATTCGATAGCCTAAGATAACCGTTTTATAAATAGAAATGTTGACATAGAGGAGTGACCCTTTGGTTCCTAATCTGCCTGCATTTCATGTAGTGCGAGCTAACCTCGCTGTCATATCCTGAGGGTTTGGCAGCACTGATCACCAGATGCATGACGGTCTTGTAACAAAGTGTCGCAGCTGTCTCATCCTTATTCGATCTGATGAAACTCCACGGGCCTTTGTGACCCCCAGATTGGTGGTCTAAACAATTAACGATTCGGCCACGAAAGTTTGATCAGCACTGTGGACGACTCGCCCTATCAATAAATACGGCTTCAGATTCATTCGTCACGATAGGGGGGAATAGATCGGTAGACGTTACACGGATTGGTTTACGCCGAAAATGACTGAGATAGAATAATTTCTCATGCACGATAGAATGCAGCAAGTAAATCGCCAAGCTCGGGTTCACCTAATTTGCAATCACTTAACGCATCCACGCTGCCAGTATTTCATAGATTGCTACTCTCACCCAGGGAGGCGAGATGGCTCAAGTGGTTAGAGCGCGAATCTACTGACCGGAAGGTCCGTGGTTCGAACCCCACCTCTGCCTCTCGACTTCCCCTGTCTAGGCTTGGGCAACCTGGCAGTATCCCAGCCCTCGAGCTTCCTTCTGGTGGCGTGGCAGTTAGGCACGGAAAGGGTGTTACAGGTGAACGGTATTTATTTTTTATTTATATATTATTCTCAGCCAGGCATTGGTTTGCTCCGACTAGGTTGTGCTTAGATAAAGATCGAATATGTTCACTATTTTCTGAACGCATTGGTCCCAAGAAAGACTCTGTCCTGTTGTGTTTACCCTTTAAAGAATTCACGACCGTTTGTCTCATCACCACAGCCTGAAATGTATCCTTACTAAATGACATAATGTGCCAAGGCCTTACACACTCGATGCTGCGATAGGCAAATATCTATTTTTAGGCAAGTGGTGTGGATTCATTACCCTCTTTGCTACAGCATAGGTTCCAAACGACAATCGGCTCACATGTGCAACAGACCGGTCAACGCTTGTTCCGAAAGCATGCACTATGCATGACGTCTTGACACACATTCGGCGTTCAACCAAGTCGTGTCCTGGAGCCTAAGTACAGCCCAAGTTAGGGGGACCAAACAAGGATGCCATTTTCAGCTAGACTGCCTGGGATTCGATCATCTATAGTGTTTTCTATATTATAAGTTAAGGTTCTGACCGTCTTGGAAGCTAATTAAAACAGCCCACACTTAGCTATCCGTGTTCCCCATAATATGGTTCTTTTTACATTCCTTCACAGTTGTTTTCAACCTGCTGGTATGCTGTGGTGGAAATCTTTATGTTTTCCAGAACTGCTTCATCCAAGGCGGGGTTTCCACTTTGGAATTGTTCACCCGGCGTGAAGGAACCGCCAAGTATGATTATTCAAATCGTGTCCTACTTTACAACGTCAATACATAAACTTATATCCTGAGCATGTTAATAATGGCGTATCTAAAGCAGCACTGTCATGTCAAAGTGGAATTTCCAGCGTTACTCTATGAGATCTTCATTGTTGCGAATCAAGTGTTGTTTGAGAAGGGATATGGAATACTCACTTTTTCAGCAAAACAGTTCTCCAAATAGTTTTGCTGTCAAATACTCTCCAATTTGATTTCAATTATGTGAGTTATATTCATAGTTCCGTCGCCAGAAAAGGTCCCAAATTGTACACATTTGGCCAGTAATAATGAGTTCTTTAGAAGCTAACCCTTTGGGGTAGATTGATAAGGTCGGTTCGACGGGAAAACCACCATTCAGAGACCACACGTCCACGTAAATGACCAGTGCAATTCGCAGCATCTGATTGGTTGTTTCAGCATCGCCTCTCATGCTAGTCAACCTCACAGGTTTCTTGACTGAACTCCGAAAGTCACCGTTGTCGGATTTTTTAATGTCGCCATGAACGTGCATGTGAATATGGGTGTGTACATACATCGAGCGCAGGCTAGTCCTCTTGCGTCTGGCGATACGTGTGTTCTGTTTTTGTGTGCTTCCAGCGGAACCGCTAGTGGGCGTGTGCGTTTGCGTGTGTGTGTTTGTGCGTGTCAAAGAGTGGATGATGAACTTACAGGTAAAGCAAATGTAAGGGCGATCTGAGCTCCACCGAAGAGTCATTCATTTTCTGAATGCATCGGTACACATTTCTCCATCACATACGACTGATTATACACACTTGACTAAAAAATCAATTTTCAGGCAAGCTCATGGATATACATTATCACTGCATATAATTGAGCAAACGTAAATTACAGCTGATAGGGACAAGATCAGATAGCCCAGATTTTCGACTGAGATTAATCACAGGCTTCTCGTGGTCCACAACACATGATCAACATGTCCCACGGCGGTGGGGACAAAACATGAGATAAAAACGGTGAACAGGAGTCAAGAAACTGGACACTGTTATTGTGCCTATCTATATGCAAAGGGATGGAAGGACGCCCAGGAAGCAAAGATGTTTATGGTTACACGTCGAGCTCTCATAGAACCCTTACATGAGATGATAGCAAACACGAATCCGCTGCGATGTGGTCTTCGAATAATTAAAATCAGACATTATCCCCAGTTGAACTTTATTAGAAAAAATGCGTAAAATATACATTAAAGTTACAGCGAATCTGGGAAAGTGTGATCGAAACACACCAAGCAGACATGAGTGTTAAATTGACAAATCAGAATGGAGCATGACTGACGTATTCGAGAAAGTCAAAGTGATTGACGCGCGGAATAAAAAAATGAAGTGTGTTGAAGCCTTGAGAGTTTTAGTTAAATTGCACAAAATACGTTTCAACATTATAGGTCGCAAATAAGCGCATAAGAAACTGTATATGAGGGGAATAATACAAACATCAGATTATTTCACACACTGGTGTAAAAGGTCACAAAAACCACTTTGATTTGATGCCAGATGTTGAAGCGCAACAGGTGGTGGCGTAGCTCGTTAAAAAAAACACAAAAGGTTTGCAAAAAATTTTCAGTAAGTGATGAGCCAAAGTGAGTACCGAATCTGTGAGATATGTGCAGAAAACTGGCACGGGGAGTGTTCGAACGACGAAAACAGTAAGTAACATTCTTATTCATCAGTCAGTTTCATTTATAAGTAGCAAGAAATTAGCCAGACAATTTTATCTTTCATAGACGTCAGTGATATCGCAAGTAGTTTAGTGTCACGAAGGATTTTTAGTATTTGTTCGCCAACAAATATTTTCCATTCTTACCTAGACAATCTTATCTCGCTCATGTACGTACAGCGTCGCAATTATCTTGCACAGATAAATTGAACACTCTAATGAGTTGATATAAACGTGGATCTAGCGGTTAGTGAGCACGCGGCTGTTGATCTGCCCGCCGAATTTGCAAACAATTCCCCACCAATCAAAGATCGATAGCGGGTCGAGCCTGTTGCGCATTAGTTAGGTAAATCCTGGGGGTAACTAATTGCAGGCCGGCTCTCCAATTGGACGACCATATGGTCAGTCACTTGAACAAAAACCCTAGAAGACCGGTAGACTAAACTTCTCCCTTTGATATCCGGTAATCTAATGGCCAAGAAGAATCACTTGGGAATAAAACATACTACTTGAAACTTTAGCCCACATGTACAAATGATGCGTTTCTAATGGGAATTGGGAATACAGAAAATTGTTATACCTAAAGAGTTCAGCAGAACCCTCTTTAATAATTTCTACTCGTAAAACGCAACGAGAGTATAAACTAGAATTCCCAGATATATCAACCCATGGAAAGAAACGCATATAAAAAGCAAGCCTGGATAACATATTGTGGCAAATTTTCCAGATGTGTACAGCTAAGTGCCAAGTACAATCTGTTGCGTTGCCTGTGCGACAGAGCAGCGGAAAAATAAAAAATAAAAATCCAACATCCTAGTTAATAGAATTCTTTTTAATGGCTACCATGAGAGGTTTTTGGAAGTCGACTTAAAATTATCTATACCAAAAGCGTCCGAACAGGCTCCAGGAAAGAGAGTATACCTGCAATCGCAAACCGGAGCTGAGTTTACTAGTCAGATATCTAACTAAACACCAACCAAGATATTTGAATAAACAACTGATGCTTTCCGCCTCCATCTAACAGTTACCAGTTGTCGTACTTTTAGATTACCACTAAAACATCAACTAACTCACAAGGCCACCTCGATGTTTGTCTGCCTATTCGCTCATTTCTGTCACAGTTGTTCAATCAACCGTGCAAGTAGGACGTTGTCCAAACTGACGTGTGAATGTATATCTTCAGCCTTCTCTAAAGAAATCGTAAAAATGCTGATTTTCAATAAGCGCAAACCCGGTAGGTCTAGATTCAAGTCACCAAAGTGGTTGCCAAAGTTCACAGGCCTGAGGTTTGCGTTCAAAACCTTCAAATCCAAGTTTTTTGCCTTTCCTTATGACCTGAACATTTCGACACCGTAGGTATTGATTAGGATCGAAACAACGCTATCTGACCAGTCCTAGTGACCTCAATTCTCGACATAACCATAGATAATCCAAGGCCCCTGCTAGCCCTCAAAACAATAGTTTTCTTATCGCCGTAACATCTAGTTTGAACATTCTGATTCTCCCACGTGTATGTGTAGCAGCTTGACAGCGCGATCCCACTCACCTAAAGCCATGTCCGCTTGCGAGCATAGTTCAGCCGAAACGAACTCTGTTTTAACCGATCAGATGATCTCATCTGCCACAACAATCTGAAAACGTAAGCAGCTAAAAACAATTCGTATAATGGTATATTTAACTTTATGTACACACTTCGGCTAAGCACATACTCAGATAGTGTTTTTTGTATTGACCGGTTGATTATTTTATCCGATTAATCGATCGGTCTGTTTTAGCTAGTTTGGTGTCCGTTGTTGTCTTTTGTGCAATTTTAAACATGCACACACAGCTCCTTGTGTGTATATCAAGCTTCCGTTGAAATATTCCACAGCCAAATCACGGCTGAATCACAGTGATTTCCTCACGAACAAGAAGGAAAAACTCTGCAAATTTTCAGCTATTAGGATTCATCAAGACCTTGATATTAAATGACGGTTGAAAAAAAGGGCGGAATTTCAGTAAGTACAACGCTGAATATTTGTTCAACTTGTTCGAGTCAACATTTACCGTGATCGGTGCATTTGATCTGTTAGCCTCACTCGACAGACAAACATGATCCGTTGGATAGATCGACTACACGTTTTTCAAAATTGTTTGCTCAAAGTAACATTTTTGTCGTGTAATTTGAGCGCTTGTTTCAAATCTTTGGGAGATAAGATTGTGGTAACTAGTACGTTTAATAAGTCGGCGGCGGTGATTGTGATTAACGGATGTGTCAAGCTGGATACAAATTTTGGGCACAACATTTTCAGTCCGAAAAAAATTTCCAAACTCGCATTTTGTTAAAAAAATGGAGTTCATAAGCAACCACGTTTCATCCTTCTTAGGTGCTTTGGTTAATTTAGGAGTATTTTGCGTGGCAAGTTATTCTTTAAATCGACACAATCCATCGACGATAATAAAAAACATAGGTAATGTATTCGCACTTTCAGACGGACTTTAAATCTAGAGTGTTCATTCAGATTAGGAATATGTTGGGGTAAAATCTTGACAGGAGAATTTCCCAAGTTTATTCGTGAACACCAATGAATGCGCTCGGGGAATCAACCTAGCTAATAGGCAGAAACTGCGTCAACAAAGTCGAGCTAAATAGACATACAACTGTGTCCAGTTTAGGCGCAAAGTTAAACAAATAAACTTGATTGTCTCCTAGTGTGTCTCCACTATAGCCAGCGACAAAGCACACCTTGTTTCCACACTTCCGGAAAAAAAGAAAGAACCAATGTTTCTTCACCCGCCAGAAACTTATTGTCTTTATTTAAGTTATCTGTAGTTATTACGGTTTACTTAACTGATAAGCGGGCAGCTTGACAAAACGTAGGACCTGATTCTGTTTAGTTAGTCCACTCTGTAATAAAACTGACAATTGATGTCGTCGGAAGCAAAGGAAAGGCATCACATGATGTAGCATGTTTAATTCCTGTATCAAAAAACAGACCCGTGCAGCATGTATCTTTTCTGTAAGAAATCCTGTTACTTTCCAGAGTAAGAGTCAACGGGTGCCTGAATATTTCCAAACGAAACTGGACCGCGATATCCTTGTTCGGCTAGCTGCGAGCAGTCTGCCGATTTGGATACAATACATTTGTCTTCGTATATCGTAGACAGTTTAGCGCTCCGATATTAGAGGAAACGACTTTGCTTTACACGGTCGAAAAGATACTGATTAAGAGGTTTCCGAAAAATATAGAGAAATGAAAAGAGCCTCCGTGCAAACCAACACTGTTGTGTAGCACAGGTGTCCTTCGGAACGTATCTTCCATCTGGTGAGTGAAGACCTCGGCAGACCATCGAGGACATCGACTTACGGAATAGCACACGTTACATGCCACTATCATTATCAAGCTCCGATTCGAGCCTTGCGTAAAGCGAGAACAAAAAATAAAGTACAGGGGCTGAAAAATTTTGAATACGTTAAAACAAGGCATTCTCGAAAGACAGTTGCACAGAACTTAATAGTATCAGTTTACGCAGACTTGTGTATCCAAAATCCGTACACGGTACATGAGGACTGGCATGATTAAACAGGTCAGTCAGCGAAAAGCATAGAAAGTGGTAAAGTGGGACAAAGTACGTCAGCATTTCGGAGGGGTTTGAAATTCCACGAATGGGAAAATGTTGACTGCAATAAAAAAATAAACCAAAACAGAGCATCACAGTGGTTTGTGAAAGGGAGAACGATCCGTCCTGGGTTTCCAGTGAGACTTGTTAACAAAGAACAGCTTCACCATACGTCAATTTTACGACCAATACGGTTTCACCGAAGTGTCTAGATGCACAGCACGATAAAAATTAGACTCCCTCTTTATTATCTACGAGAATTTGCTGGAGGCGTTTGCCTGTATTCTCAGTTTGTAGTGAAAAGAAGTCCCTGAGTTCCACCAATAGTGAAAATGGACAACAGCCGTCATATCCAAAGTCCGAGTAACCAGCCATTTCGTGAGTAATGTGAGGATCATTGGAATTTTTTCAACTAAGGGTTCCTACTGTTAGTGGAAATCTGTTCTGAAAAGCGGACGGACACATCAAAGCTCCTTCATCCTTTTTAAGAATCATCGGCGTTGTGAGACTCCGGAAAATGCAGACAGTATCGAACCGACGGCCCTCCAGCTAACTGCTTGAACATTTAACCGTTCGGTCGCGAGCTGTAGAGATTTTCACATTTTGGCATAGTTTGGCCCTACTGGGAGAAGGAAATTTTGATCGAAAATGTTTGCGTTTTCCAAAATAGTAGGTCAGTATTAGTGGAACGTAGGGTCGATTGGGTCAACAGTGCCTACCGCGTTTGATAGACTGCCAGCCATATAAGCAAGCTTGTGTTTTAACCAGGATCACTTGCCTTAGTTGCTCAGGCTATTTTCCTTTATACTTTACAATCAAAATGCTAGAAAATTGTGCCAAATGTTTTCAGAAGTTATCGTGTTTTTGGATGGCTCGGAAAATCAAAAACGCGTGTCACGGTGGCTGGATGCAGTGCCAAAAATCCCGTGAAGAGGGTACTTTGGTACGCAAAGGATTGGCGGAAGGAGGTAGTGTCTAGAGGTAAAGGACTAGACGAACGACATTTATCAGGGATAGCAAATACATCAGACGTTCGATAAGAATTACACTCAACAACCAACCAGTTATTCGTTGATGATCTGGAGCAGTGCAAAACTTTTACAAAATTGTCTGTAACATGATTGAAAATGCGGTGGAACCTTTGCTGCTGAAGATAAAAGGCATTCCCGTTTGTATAAGGCGTCATTATTGTCCGAGTCAGGGTGGTTGTACCTGTTCATGAGTATTCCAAAGTTTGACGGTGTAAAAACACACAAAAAACGATCAGGCTTCATGTCTAGTAAAAGGACGTAGCAGGACATGGGAGAGGCACGCAACTCAAACTCAAACTTCTCTGCGAGACGAGGCGGGCTGCACAGCACTTAATTTTATGTTCACGGCATGTGAAATCAGGCCGTTGCAAGAGTTTTTAACACTGTGACCAGAAACCACTATACAGGATTTCTAGGCGGCTGCGCGTAAATACTCAAAACATTTTAATCCCTGAAGGAAAGCTAGTTAACCTCAAAAGTGCTCCAAACCGAAGCACTATCTACGGGGGTACAAGCATGGTGTTTGTCAGCCCCTGCTTGATTTCTCAATGATGCAGATCCCGGGCAGTCCTGGCTGATGCAAACGTAACATTTCGGACGGAGCAGTAATCGCGGAGACCATTTTCGTAACGTGAGTTCTGGTTCTAGCGGGGACAGTTACATGTTCTGTTGATCGGTGTGAAATGAATCCACGTGAGAATGCTGGAAAACGCTAGTCCAGTCCCTGTTGCTAGGTACGCTGTTATTTTAACGTGCTTTTGGTGATCCTGTAAGCAGCTATTTCGAGTCTGAAAAGATGGCTAGTTCAGCGTAGTCAAACTTTACAGATTTAGGTCAGCACAGGCCACACGGTCGTGTTGTAGAACGGGCTTGGTTAGGACACTAATTCCTGGACTTCTCTTATTGGCTAGGGGAAATTGCCCGGCAGTCGTCCCGGCCTTGTCGGTGCAACTAGGCACGTGTTCTCGTGCTCGACTATGCGGTGGGACACTGAAACCTAAGTGATTAAGGAAGGTAACTTGGTTGACAGCTACTCCCGTCACACCTATCATCCTAGATTAAACATCTACCCCTCTGAAGTTCTTTATTATGCAACATTTTCACGCCATTTAGCTAGGCGCAATGACAGACATGATCGGAAGATTACTGCATTTCCGTGGGAATTTTGCTTCTACAACTTGGTGCAACCTGCTTATTAAGGCTTATCTCTGCCAGGTGAAAATCGCTGGGAACATTTGGCGCTGTCCAGCAATCTGCAAAATGGAAAAGCAAA
This sequence comes from Clonorchis sinensis, assembly GCA_003604175.2. Taxonomy (NCBI): domain Eukaryota; kingdom Metazoa; phylum Platyhelminthes; class Trematoda; order Opisthorchiida; family Opisthorchiidae; genus Clonorchis; species Clonorchis sinensis. The sequence continues at coordinate 11,726,052 of CM030369.1, read as the reverse complement.
GGTGAAACACAACCTCCTTGTTAAACGGCAGACGTTGGAATGGAGAGGATTTGTTGTTTAAGTTCACCTGATGAGACAGCAAATGGATTTGTGAAGTAGGTGAGGTTAGTTTTACGTGGGGTGGCATCTACTCGTTTACATTCCACCGGCAGAACATATAAAGAGCACACGTTACTCAAAAGGGTGCAGCTTACCATTCTCTATTGTAAATGCCGGTTAGATTATGACGCCACCATATTTGGTTGTTCCTGTATGCAGATAACCTAGTTAAGAAAGTATCAAAGCCCTGTAACACATTATGATCTCCAAATCTTTCAAAATCGTCCAAATAGTTCGAACTCAAGACCATATAAGTACGAGTGAATTGCTTTTCATTTTCAACCGCCCACATCTGTAAAAACACAAACTGATATTGCGCGATCTCGTGGCCTACCGACCGCGGTAAACCCAGGCATGGCCATTGGATATACACTGCTAATGAACTTTAACAGAACGAAACTCGAGTTCAGTGCTCCCTCCCTTTGACGTGGCCTCCAAAGAATGACTGTACCGGGACAGGAGGATGATTAATAAAACGAGAGTCATGTAAAGATGTGTTCTACATAATCCCACCACCACCTCAAATAATTTACTCAAAAACAACTTGGCCGCTATTTGGCATTCATCCGAAAATTGTCAGTCAAGCTATGGTTAAAAAAGTGAGCAAATTAAACCATGAGTGCTATAGACTAACTAAATGGCAGTGAACGCACTACCTCTCAAAAATACGTAACAAACGTTTCCGCAAAAGCCCCTTTACGTCACTGCTGACATATCTTAGCTGACAACTGGCTGCTCATACACTCCAGTGAGCAATCAGCTAATGAGAAGTTCCGACAAAATGCAATCTAATAAATATTTACTGATCTCCCAGTTGCCATTTTCAACAAAACGCTTCAATTCCGCAAGCTTGGCATCTGTCCTCTGATGAGTTATTAATGTCAGATTTTATATTATAACGTCACGAGTCCTGATTGATTACTTTTCCACAAGCCGGAGCTCCAAAGTCTCCCGGTTATTCCGCTGACCATCAATGAGTCAAACTAAGTTTTTTTCCACAAATGTAACCACTAATCGAATTACACCCCAATATGTCATTCGCATCGCACGTCCAAACTGTCCCTCGTGGACTGCCCAGTGGAATCAGCATTAACCATCCTCTGGACATTCATAATGATAGAACAATAAAGACTTCGCCGTCGATAAAAGACATAATCCTTCGCAGATGAACACTCAGTACAAGACAAACAAACAAACTAAGCTAAATTAGTGACGGTTTCGTTCTTCCACATGACTTACACTCAGAATGTATGAGTCAAAATTCCGTCAAAATCTCCAAAAACGCCTCCAAAATATGTTCATCTATATTTGTTTTGCTTAGTCTGGTTTTGCTGCTAGTAATTTTCACAAGTACAAATGCCGTCTCACAAGTTCCGATGCTTTGGACTTTGCGAATAGAAATTTTCGCCTTCAAATATTTCTCGCCTATTTATTCACTCTGCGCTATTTTACTGTGACAGATATTGATATTCACGTCCGACGAAAAACCACTGGTTGCCCTACATCCCAAAAGTTTTCTAGGGGACTTTCAGAAGGAACCAGGAAAAATATATGTTGGCGCCTCTCTTTTGATTGTCACATAACAAGGCCTCCGTTATCCATGTCGCGCATACGTCTAGACCACCATGCGTATGTCTAACTAGACATAAAATAGAAGGAACAGACTTGTTCTCATATATTTCATTTTTTCTGCGCGAAAACATTGGAAATACAAGAATATTCCTTTTTGGAATAAAAGTCCTGGATAAGCGATTTTTAGGTGTACAAATTTGATAAACGTAGCGATCAGTAATCCTACTGAAACGAAACTGGTGAAAATTCACTGATTGACGGTAAGAAACAAGTTTGAAAAACACGTCACGAAACAGTCTGTCAGGGGGAAACATGTTGAGGGTATCTCACTAAATGGGACTGATTATCTTGCTTTTGTTTGCAGTGGAGACAAGACAATTTGCAGTATTTCCTAGAGAAAAATTGTCTCCGTCGACAAGCTAAACGGAACATTTCTAATGGTTTTAGTCAATCTCCCTAGCGACTACATTGAATAAGGTTTTCATCGCCATCATCATCATCGTCATCGAGAGCATAGCGTATTGAACACTGATGCTTCGCTGCCGTACAACAATAAGCTAAATGAGAACCTTATTTTGGAGAAAAGAGTGAAAATGGATGGGAAAGTGGCTTGGCGATAACCCAACATAAGTATCCGGACTACACCTGCAGAAACCCGTTCCGACAATCTGGATAGAAACTGACAACAGCAACGCCACTGACTTCGATTGGTAGGCGGGTAGATGATCAGGTGGTTCGCATCGTGGAAGGCGGGTCGTATCGAGAACAGCCAGACTTGTCCTGATCTCTTTCACACACCTCTGTCAGATCAAAGGTTGACCACCTCTTTGCTTGAGCCGTTCTGAATAGGGTAGGATGGTTTGGTAGGCGCAGTACATGGCCCAATCAACGCGGCTTCTGGTGCTGGATACACAGTTGGATGGAAGTCAACGTTGCAAAAGCGCAAACAATCGCTTTCCTACTGCCTCGTTACAGACTCGCCGTGAGTTATGTTTCCGAGACAGCCTTGATAGAAGACCTGAAGACGTTGTAGTTTCTCTTCCTGAAAAAAGCCAGACCTCAGCCAAACAACAGACACCTCCTGAGATTAAGGGATACGTCGGTTTGCCGTCTTACGTGTTTTAAGTTAGCAAACGCAACCCGAGTCTTGGAGACTAGTGCATTTACCTTATCTGTCCCACCATAATCCAAACAAATACAATTTCCGATAAACGTCAAACGCTCCACAAGTTTGAGTGCCTTTCCTTGGATTGTAACATGCGTGTTCGGTGACCGTATGTCCACAAGCACGATCGAAGCGCGTATCAAAAGACGGGAAGACTTTGGTCAGTTCATCCAAAGACGCACTAGCCTTCTTCTCTTCAAGAACGAGAACGGTATCGTCAGGATATTCCAGATTGACAAGGTTTTCGTCAGCATCTAACTTTGTTCATGGTTTTGAAAACCTTCTGGCGTTCGCCTCGTTATTTCTCTCGTTATTATGGCAACAGTCAGCCGAGATTCAGTTGTCTTCCACGGGGCTCATGAGTCAACCTCGTAAATCTCGTACAATTTGGACTCAACTACAACATAGGTTTGACGTAAGCTCATGGGCTTTGCCCATTTGATGAGCATTGGGAAGGTCGAAACCGGCGTTGTGACCTGCATTATGAGCATATTTTCATATGCTGACTAGAGAGTGTTCTAAAATTTACCGGGATAAATGCTTGAATTTACGCCACAGATGGAAGATCCACCAAAGAAGGAAAATTCATTTCACTAGCCAAGCACAAACACTTAAGCGTAGTGAAATTTTCCGATGCAAAAAAAGGGATTAAAGTTCTCGGTTGCAGGGGCTTTATGAAAAAAACCAAAGATGTCCAAACAACCACTACTTTTCTAATTTAATCCCTTTCTTTCTAAAGTTAGCGCTGTCTTGGCTGGATTCCATTGGACAAAATTTGGCACTGATAAGATTTTTATTGTATTGAAATGAAAACAAAATTTTGAGAACGTGTGTACTAGCCTATTTCAGACCTTTTGTTCGTCCACTTCACGTGGTCTTATCTCACTCTTGGAATACTATTTGAAAAGCATAGTTATGCATGTAATTTGCAGTGATGGAAGCGCCAACCGTTGCGAAAAAATAAGTCTTATACATTGTGAACGTGTCATCTATTCTTTCGAGATAAATCTCAAAATGGACTACGGAATGCAGCAAGATTTTATGTTTAACTCTGGCACGAACGTCGGCTAAAGTAAGCTTGAAAAGGATCGTGTGACCGAAGCTGACGATAATCCTAACTTCAATGTGCATGACACGTAATTTTCTCGCAACCGGGAGTCTACCACATTTTTTGGTGTTCGGATGACGCCAGGAAAATTTGGTTGTTTTGATTTTCAATACGTTTGATATCAAACATCCCACATAAGATAGCAGCACCAGAAACACTTAGACTACTTATTCCATAAATAGTATTTATGGTTTGGCCACCGATTTACTAGACCATAAGCTTTAGACGTTTGCGACACTACGTTAACCCGACGAGTTTGTACACTCCGTCACAGTTGTTATAGCAACTGCGACTGAGCTGTCACAGCTCAGTTGACTGATAGTACAAGTTCCTTGCATACACGGCTGCCTGACGCTTTTCCGAAACCATCTTTCGAATTTTGTGTTCTTTACGGGTCAGTGAATAATTAAGCCGCGGTTTCGGTGCCGCGTTTGCTGCAGAACCTAAAGTTGCCTTCTCTATTTTGGAAAACAACCTGCTAGAAAACAGAGCGCAACTCACGATTTAATTAGGCAAAATGGAAATATGTTGCTGTCACAATTCTCCCATTGTATGCAAATATCTCATGACAACTCTTGGTTGATGTGCATTACGTTTAGTGATAACGGAAAAAACCGGGCCAACCAATTTCTGAAGCAGCGCTCAGAGGTGAATCTTACTCGAGAAAACAACACCAATTCGAGGATCACATTAGAAAAATCAATCGGTAGACACCTAGTTAAGTTACCTTAAAATAGGCTGAGTGGCTTTATGCTTGAGACAAACCGAAAATCAAACATTGTTTTGCAACCTTTAACAACTGCGTGAGTTTATTTCACTGAGATGAGCCACCAAACGTGAATGGTCCAATCAAGTTACGCAATTACGTACGCATTAATTCAACGTTGAAATGCTCTGGAGAAATACTCGTTTAGGTTATAGCAAACAAGAATCGCATTTTTCACAAGCATTTTATATCTATGTCTACGAAACCTTCAAGTACTTACTGTGGATAAAATAGTGTGATTTTCAAATGAAAGCCGGATGTATATTTCGTAATAGTGCGAGAATGTTAGACAAACGTTGATATATATGGGGCAGTTAGTGGTCTAAATATTCCGTCATCAAAAGAGAAGTTCGATGTGGAAAGGTCTAAGAAGCGTTTAGGCTCTAGGATGAATACATATGCCCCATTTTCCAAATGTTTTCACAAAACGAAATAAAGCGAAAGTTCTTTCTTTTGTTTAAACACCGTACATAGCATGATTAACTTTTTTCAAGAAGGCCATGCTCTAATTTTCTCGTTTTTACCTCTCTGATGTGAACCAGCCAGTTGATTTTTGTGAAAAATATCCAAAGCACTTTTGCATAAGTGCTGTGCTAAAGGACAAGGTAGAACTGTGTTTTCTACATGTTCTTTACGAGGACAAACTGGTCCTAGACTGACAGCAACGGTGACTATTAACCTGAGGCAAGTTATTTTCTAATACATGAGTGGTAGTTGAGTAACTTGTTATCCTGTGGACCAGGTTGTTGGACAACTCAAAGTATGATGCCAGAGTGGTACTAAATATTTCTGAGGACAAACCAGGCATCCGAATCGATTCATCAGAATTGCTTCAAAATACCTCAGTTTACGTGAACGAAAAACAAGAGTAGACTTTAATTTCTTGCAGTGCCTTGACCAGATATCTAGTCAATTCATAAAGCAAGCGTCCACGTAAAAGGAAGTTCCGCAGTGCAGTAATGATTGGTCGAGTCAGCGCTCGGGACAACACGAAAGGGAACTTCAGGCTCATTGACTGGTCATCACAATGTTTCGTCGTGAATAATCAATCCAGTTTGTCCTATATTCCGTCCTATTTTATTCCGTTTTTCACACTTGGATCAGAAGATATGTGTGCACAAGTGAATTTACCCCTCAAAATTTGTTATCACGACCCTGTTCAAACTGATTTACTTTGAAGTAATCATCGTTTGAACACCGGGCTATTTGCTTGAAGTAACGAATCCAACAGCGCTCCTGGGTTTGGTAGATATCCTGTTGAAACCATTTCAACCCATTTAGAACATGCCCGACAGAGATTTTGAACTTTTGGACAACTAATCGACTCCGTGACAGATGGTTCTGTCTTTTTCTATGTTGCAGTGGTGTCCACTGATGTCGTACGTGAACTCCCGTGAAAATAATTACCAGTATTTCTACAGATAGGTTGAGAAGAGGTATCAAACACGGAAGACCTTTGTTCATTGGGCCAGGAAGTGAGCCCGCCACAAACATCCTTTCCATAATGCCGAAATAGAATAACTATACGCAAAATTGTACCTTACAGAAAACTAAGAGTTCTAGTAGGCCTGGAACATCTATCTTGAGATGCGCTAACAATTGAGAAGGCCAACTGTTTCAGTCGAATTCGTAGTTGTTTCTCCACAGATGTTCACAAAGTCATCAGTATAGGATTCTTGTCATTCTGTGCTAAACCTAGTGGGGGACACCATGTAAACCTGATTTTCTGGAGCGCATAGGCTGGTAAGGTTGGAGAACCTTCGGAATGACCCTGCGAAATCCAACACACCTTGGGGACCCTGAAGGTATGTCAGGCTTCCAGAGTTTAACGAGCGCCTGCGATTATCAAACAAACTATGGATCTCAAGCCAATGGATTTGTCTTACACTATTTTATAGATGGAAATTAGCACTATTGCCAGTCCCCCATCAGGAGAAAATAAAATGCATTTTAAACAAGCTTTCCGTTATAATGTGCGAACTACTACGAGTCCAGATAGAGTAGCCTCGCTTTATTTTTGGTTCCTGTGGAGGTCACTGTGATCCAGACATGGTTTCATTCATCAGAGAACTTCTCACAGGGGATGGTCACATACATTATTTTTCTTGGACTTTCGAACCTTCAAAACCATTTTGTCGCAGAAGTACAATACTTTCTTGCATCACTGATTAACTTGCTACGCGAGAGCACTAAGTGGTGCTGTCCGCCACCTTACCAGTCTGCGTTCAAAAGACCTATACGCATATTGTCTTCTGGCCTACCTTTGTAAAAGTTTGTAACACGTTTGCAAAACGACTAGCACTTTTATTGATACCTGAGAAAATGGCACCAAAGTTGCCACTTCACATCCAGCTTCGGTGGGCAACAACCCGGTCAGCCATGCATCAAGGACCCTATCAGATTATGAGGGGAAGTTCCGTCAGACAACAAGGAAGGTATATTCCTTTGCGAAATACACTTGTTTTCAAACTGGGTGGGTTTCGAAGTGAGACTCAGCTGACGAGCCCCCCCCCTCCCGAAAAAAAGAATGAAACCGCTCTAATGCTGTGGCATAATCTTACGAGTACTGTGTTCCGTCAGCATAATTCGCAATTTACATGGACACTGGTTCACAGTGTTTATCGGAGGACATACGTTCTCCACAAAGGACATAGTTGCAGCATTTCTTCCGGACTCCAGAGGTGCTCCAGCCTGCTCATTTCTATGATTTTAAACTTAAGTACGCGGATGCAATTTTCAGGAGCAATAGACAGAGTGGAGGCAACCAGTAGGGTCAAGATGCAATGGCCATATCAGCTGAGGTTTCCAATGACTTTAAACATGTCCTTAACCATCCACGTCAAAACACTGAAGAAGATCCTACTTTCCAAATGACATTATGTCACAGGAAGGCTAGCAAAAAGACACCTAGGTATAACAGTGGCCATTTTCTTCTAAGGCTGTCTGCCCTAACCACTAGACGGTTTTTTGAGGTTGACGAATCCTTTTGTAATTTGATGGCTCAGAGGACATTCGTTCTACACTGGCTCTATTTTCTTACAGGAATCAACAGAGTGAATACTCTGGCACTCAGTTATGCATATTGAGTACGAATCAGTCAGGGTATTGGACACATATGGTTGTGGTCTCAGACTGTTGTTCATGGACACCGAAGGTACTTGCAAGATTGAAGTTGCATTCATGGGCCATGAGTCTGGTCAATGAGCAGCACTTTACTCGGTGTAAATTCAGTTATTCGGTCACCCACAACCTCAAATTTTCCGAACATCTTACGTTTAATTAGCCTGTTTGCCGAGTTTGACATCCCGGAAAAATTTCTAGCTGACGTTAGATGACAGTCTAATTCCAAACATTTGAACACGGTTGAAATTTGCTTCATCATTGAAGAAGCAGTGGACTACAGTGGACAACCAGAATGTTTTTTAGAAATTTTAGAGTGGGTCTTTAAAAATAGTAGGCGAAGGCAGAACAAATTACCTCATTGATACGATTGGGTCCACATACAGCTCAACACCAGACGCGGCGACATCAAAAAGAGCATCGTCTTGGAAAGCCTTCCTTAGGAGCAGGATGCGGATTCCAGCTGACGTTTTTTCCCAAAAAATCAGACAAAGGGGCGCAAACTGAGGACAGAGGAACATTCCAACCAACATCGTGAAAAAATTTAGGGTGTTTCACCCAAGCGATCAGGTGTATGTGCTGACATCGTGAAAATAAGAGGAGCTGGAGGAATATCCAACCGTTGAGTTAGTGGACAAATTCGCCGTTTCCAAGTGACACGAAATATCATCACGATCACATCACCTGCATTAAGTACACAGATGCCGACCAACGATTTGTATTGGACAAGTTTGAACTAGCAAACAGTGCTGACACAAAACGATGTGGAAGAGCAGATATCAGGAAAATATCAAGTGATACGAAAGCGACATTCTGCGTAAAGCTGGACCATCCATCAATCGTTTTATAGTAAACCTCTTGAAGAAATCGTATTATTACTGAAATCTCTTTAAAAGAAAACTTTGTAAGACGGACTTCAAGGCGGGTGTGTACATGCATGTCCAGGTCAGGTCATATCCAAATGTATCACACACACTGGTCGCTTGTTGTCGTCTTCGGCGTCTCCCATATTGGGGGACACACAATTACTGCCGACTTGCGTTGCTGCCTCGTAAAAGAGCTTAACACTCCACAAATCCTAATCATTACATCTTTTTATCCGGGAAATTGAGGGAAATCTGAACGTCAAAAAACCTCCAGGTTTTCATCGAAATATGCCTCAACCACAAAACGTTGAATAAGGCAATCCGCTTACGTTTGAATTGATAAAGCCCCAATTTCGGCACGTTTCGTCCTCCTAAACACTTTATACCTACGGATAACTCATTTGCATATTGTCTTCAACCATAAATCAGAGTGCTGGATGCCAATTAACATCAATACGTGCATGCCAGGATTAAAATAGACAGTCATCTTTCTAAATTGTGTACTGCAACATGGAATTTATATGATTTGGAATAAAATTCCGCTTATTTGAACGGGTAATTTTAGACCACAGAATGGTTTAATGTAGTGGGAACTCAACTGGGATCATACTGTCCCTGAAGCTGTGGAAACACACTCAAAATAGTGATAAGAATCAGTGGGCAATGACACTTCATCGTGGTAACAAAAAACAAGTGACCCCCTAGATACCAACACAATCCGTCGTTCGGTCTTCTTATTGTTCATTATGACGACATTATTGCTAGACTTCAAATAGGTCCAAGATATGCCATGTTAGCTTCTGAGAGAAAAGCTGTTTGCCGCAAAACCATTTCTGATATTCTGGCCGGATTTATTGAGGCATGCGTATAATGATGTTATTTCTCTCATTGTTTTTGTTTAGCATTTTGTGGTTCACCAACCAATGGAATACTGTCGTCCAGGATAACTGTCTATATTCTTTCCGCTTGTCATAGATTGACTCCATCGTCACCATTAGATACGCAGACCGAACGAGCTTCGCGCAACCCCACAGTCTCAGACTCAAAGAAACATTTGGGTTCCCTAGAATGACATAAATCCAACATCATCATCATTCAGGCTCAATTTTTAGGATTTTTGTAGAAAACTAATCATTGATGTAGAGGTTTACGACAATAATCTCTCATCTGTTACCTGTTAAACTGAGCGCGCAAATGCCATTAGTAGACACAGAACTACTTGCTTGATAATTTTGAACCGCGCATTCTTCTCTGGGCTTGCAATGCAGACGATCTCTCTCCAATTCTGATTGAACGTTGAAAGTAAACAGAAGTTGCCTCAATTTTGTGGCTTTCTTTGGATATGTGGACGATCTGAATTGAATTTTATTGCCTCCCACAGCTACATAAATTGTCCCCTTCGTATATGAGCGTCCCATCGCAAAATGCGCAGATGAAGGCGTGGAAAACATACTGGTTTCTAACCGTTGATGATATCGAGATATCATCGTAACACGGGAGCTGCTGAAAATACCTGACTTTGAAACGTCTCCAGAAAGACTCCTTCGATGATAGCATTCACAAATTTGACAACATCGACTCTCTAGCTGACATCATGATGCAGGAAAAAAATAGAACAATTTTATCGCTTCCGAAGATATGTTGTTAAAAATCAGACTTTGCCGTTTTATGCAATGGTAGAAATTAAGTCACTCGAAAATATCGCAGATAAGAGAGATTTTTTTCTTCTGAATTCGGTTGTGGCACAAAAAATTCGGCAAGTTGCTAGCAGAAATCAAACACAAGGTTGGTAGTGGGGATGCAAATGGATGTTTGATGTTTTTCAGCAAGTACCGTTTTCCGCTAGTGCACTTATCTGTATTTTGAAGCTCGGTGTCTCTCATGTTTCATCCTACTGCGGCGTAAGTTTCAACTGAGGATGTTGAACCATTCACAGTCGTGTAGTAAGCGTCTTCCAAAAAGAGAACTGCTACAATCTCTTAAAGCATTAGATGAACACTGGACCGTTTGCTGAGCTTGAAGGTCTTATTCCTAGCAGCAAGCTAAAAAAATCAGTTTCAAATTCCTGGTCAGTGGAAACAAACAGGTTAGAATGTTTCCAGCACAAGTTGACGAATATCACTGTTTTAGCAATTTACAACCATGCTCAGTTTACTGGTCTTAATTTGCGCTTTGGACACCTATCTTAAATAGCATAAACCTAAAAACTGGCATTTTTATCTTTTTTCAATTCGGCTGCATGCAAAAAATATTCTTTCCCCAACGTGAAGATATCTCACGTTGTTTCAAATAGACTGAGGACCTAATTCGCATGGGCCTGCAGTTTGTCTGCGCACTTTGTGACAAAGGTTCACCGTCGGCATGCAGACGAGAGTGCGAGCAACACACAGGGAATATATTTTCCGTAGACAGTTTTCTTCATGTTGAGAGACCACACAAGGAAACAACAAGCGTTTTGAATAAACATTGTCGAGTTTGACAGGCTTTTCGATCTCTCATGCAATCTTACCTTATCTCCTGAATCATATGTATGCCAGATTGACAGATGTAAAGGCAGATGTGTGTGCGTGACAAAGTGTACGTCATTTGCCAGTTAAATGGCGGTATTTATGGCCGAACAAACAACCGCAGTCAGACAAATCGCACACTATTGTGTCTATCAAGTTGGAATTACGTATATCAAACAAATCTTCCTCCGCTGCGGAACAAGCAAACCAGAGCACACACGAAGAATGAACTGCACATTAGATGCTGTAGTAGTTAAAATATCGTCTTAGACTTTCCATAGCTCACTGCTATGGAATCATTCTTAGGTGTTTATTAATCTCTGCGCAGAAGCCGATTTCAGCGTAAACAGCCTTTTTTCGATGGAAATTTCAGCGTTTAAACGATTACGCCTCTGCCAAACTGTGTGCCCTTCACTCTCATACTGCATCCTGAACTGGCGTAATCAGTAGGTCCTGTGAAAATTTGCGTCAGGTTTTGCAATTATTTATTTTAAAATCAGACAATGAGGAGCAGTAATGATGGAAGCTACGAGATCGTGGTGAATGACCTTATGAGCTCGTAATAACTGGAGGGATTTCGCACTCAATCGGATCAGATTGCACCGTTTGGGAGAATGCGCAACATGGACTGTTAGGAGATTTCATTGTGATGACGCTCAATAAATACACTTTGTTGGTCTAACTATAGCAGAAAAATCTTCTAATTGATAGAACGGACATTGGGGCATGAAAGAGACTTGGGGGCTGAGCATGACTGAGTAAACCCAGCTAGGCAGAAGCCGTTCATTTATAACCAATAAGTTGAGAATTAGATGCCATTTGAGAACTATCAAAAACTACCCAATCAAGAAAGATTCAACTTGTTTGGGCTACCAATCTTTTCGACATATTTGACAGTTCCTTTTGAATACACACATTCAAAACTGACACAAACGGCTTTGATCTTTGTGTGAGAAAGTCACCAATATGCTAAGGCACTTCTCCTGATCAGCTTACTGAATCAACAGTATTTAATTTGTGAGTTTCCAGGCGGATTCGAAATAACAACCGATTGGTCACCCCGGGTGATCATCCCACATAAGGCCGTTTTGACTTCATGTTTGCTGGACAAATTGTATTCGTAAGCTACGGAAAGCAAAGCAGAGCAGAGCTTGTCCAACGTACGCCACCGTTCCAAACAAGGCCAGTGTCATGCAGTTAAAATCTCCCTTCTAAAACGATGTCGTTACTAGACATCTAACAGGTACCACGTAAAACAACTGTGTTCTACCAACAGTGATAACCCTATATATTGACCCTCCGAATGTCAGTACGGGCTGATCTCAGATATCCAGGCAAATTGGCCACTTCCACTATTCAGCTGAATAGACGAACACTGCGCGTCCAAGACGAGCATTTGTTATTCTGCTGGCGGGCTGGTACAACATATTTGAATCACCAACCGTTTCTCGAAAGGACATACGCCGCTTGATGTGAACTAACGCACAACAAGTCACAATCCTTCATATCAGAATCGCTTCTGCATCTGAGAGTCTTGCGATAGCCTATAAGGATGTACGGTCGCATCAATTTTCATGTGCTGTTAGACAGGAATCGTGTTCCTTGTTCACCCTATATTTAGTTCATTTGAGGAGACAATGTGTTGAACATCTACTAAGACAACTGAGTCGTTTGTGACGATCGAATTGATTCCATTTCACAGCAAATCGAGTTTAGGGTGGGATTGTCCTACTGATTCCATTTCACAGCAAATCGAGTTTAGTGTGGGACTGTCCTATCGAAATGTCCAAACATTATCACCACAATGGAGAGCGAACTATCAGCAGTCAAACAAGGTGCTTAAGGACTCAGTAAGGGTTAAAGAGACATGTGAGTGGAAAATTGTTGCGAAGCACCTTTGCAGCCCACATCTTCCATAACAGTCAAAATAAACACAGTTGAGCGACATTGTGGAGCAAAATGCCACCTAACATGCTTTTCAAATCTCATCTGCACATATTCGTTGTCCACCTAAGAAGTGACAGCAAGCTTGCCGTATCCTGTTTGATTTGGTGTGTAAAACGGAAAAAATCTCCTACATCTTCACTTTTAACGTTCGCCATTGAACCGGTGCGTTTAGCAAACATTGTGATTGTCCCACGCTCCGGACGACAAACATCCCTGTTCTCTTAACCGGAGCCAGGAACACTTCACAACTTCCATTTCCACGTTGAACAATCTGTGCCCATAAAATTTGGTCTCATTTAAGTCGAAAGACTGCTGGTTTGACAGAATCATCAGAGCTTTTGCAAGTCTGTAACCAACTGTTTATGGAGAGGATAAATAATGGTGAGAACAAACCATTTGTTTGCAAATGAGTGTATTTCTCGAAAATACAGTCCAATTTGGGTTCAAGTAGAACATAAGGTTGACGGAAACTCGGGGACTGCGCCTACCTGATGAGCCCCAAGAAGGGCGAAACCGGTCGTGGGCTGTCGAAGAATTTTCAGCAACCTTATGAGTAGTGCATTACGAAAAATTAAACAGCTTAGAACCAAAGTACACGAGTCTGCGGATGAGACGAGGAATAATTAGGTTGCAGGTTTTTGCGTGGCATCTGATAAGCAATGGACAAAAAGCTGCTGGATTTCATGGACTTCCTAAAAGCGAAAACGGAAATCTTCTCGTCTGCAGATTCCCAAACGTTTTCTTACTTCACTGAAGCTAGACCAAAAACCTGATCTTCTGAGAAGCCCCTTTTAGATGCGCCGGAGTGGGCCTAGGCAAAACGCAGAAGTGAGCCCCTATTTTTAGGATAAACAAACGTAAATGCGTCTGGTGGGCTTTTGTACTTTGTCCTGCCCGTATAAAGGATGTCTTATGTCTTTGCCTAAAAGGCATGACGACACAAGAGTTACCATGGCTTCCATAGTTGTTTTGAAACCAAGAGTTATTAGCTTAACAGAAGACGGTTAAACAGCGGAGTAGAAGTTCTTTAGCGCCGGTTTCTTGAGAGCAGAGCTAGGTGGATTAAGCCCGCAACGCGACACGCAGTCTTGCCGAAGAGATTCGGACGTCATTGTCTGAGAAAATAGCAAGGGGAACATTTGGGTTATTTCAGGGAAAGATGTGTCCTGTGAGTTGCAGCGCCAGCAGTTACAACAGCATCCGTAGTGTTGTTGTTCATAGGGACAAAAAGACCATTCAACATTATCAACATCACGCAACATCATTCAGCATTGTCAATTGGAAATAAACGCCACATCTACCGCTATTCATTTAGTAAACCGCACTTGCTCAATCAGAATAATGCAGTTTACCTTAATCAGGGCCAGATTTTTGGGTAACCAAACATTCAACATCATTTTTTTCAGGAGACTAAGAAGCTGTTCAGATAGACAGATGACAGTATCGTTGAGTGAGTTACGAACCGCATTAATCTCCCAAAAGCTAATTAACAGACATGGCGGTTTGACTAGACCAACGGACTAGTACACCGAAAGTTTATCTTTCATCACTTTATGAGGAGTGGTTGACAAACACATCAAGATAGCTGTTTCTGATTTCCATGGAAATTTTTCGTGTGTATCATGCCACAGCTGCCAAAACGGACAGTGCTGTGCATTCTCTCGACTTTTTCACGGCAGAATAGCAATTGTTCACACTGTCTACTCCTTGACGGTTTATGACAGGGGCACTATCATGGATGCAAATAACAGTTACTATAAATAAAAGAACTGCACTTCGAATCGTTAGCATCTATAGAGAATTCATTTGGGAGGAGAACACCTGTGTTTGTTACGATTGAACTGATTGAGTAATCGAGTCGAGTACGACCATCTCACTTGGTTCGGGTGAATTCACCAAATTCAGATTTTTCAATGTGTCACTTCAGAATAGGGCATTGGAATAAAGTTATTTTCTTTTAGCATGCACAGACTGAAGAAATTCTGCACAGAGGCTGCCTCCAATCCTGAGTCATAGAACTGAGCATACAATTTAATGAAGACGGGAACAATTTATTTGTTGGACAGATGAGCCAAAACAATCCGTAGATCAACCAAGATATAGAATCCGCATATTTTCTTTCACTTGCGTCTAAATTTTATATGCTTCACAAGTAATAAACACCAAATATTACATTTACAATAAGGACAACGTCTTCTAAATCCTAACCAAGCACGCGGGGTTTCATGAGTAAGCTAATTTGGAGGGGATCACCCCCGAAGGGCTTCGACCTACCGTACGAGTGAACACTGTGCCAGTCCTTCCTTATAGTAGCCCAGGAAGGATGGTGACTTAAGTGTTTGTTACACATACAGTAACCGGTCCCACATAATGGCTGGTTTTCTGATACCTACGAATGTGAAGAGTCGAGTTTCTCCAACAGTGATTTCACGGAGTAGCCTATGCAGCCAGAGTTGCAAAAAAGGCTGGCCAAAAGAGATCGGACAAGTGCTGTCCCAATTTTTTCACCATCCACGTGAGGTTTGTGGTGAATATCATGAGTATGTGGGTTGGGTTTGAAGATGAGAAGTACTGGAGTACAATTTGGTTACACCTCAAAGAAATCCGCAACGCGTCTCTTTCGGTTAAACATATCAAGCAGCTCTGGCAGGATCCTTTCATCACATGCGGCGAGAGTTATGAAGAAATTCGACCGGTTGAAACCTGACAAGTGTTACTCCTAACCTTTCAGTATTCTCGTGGTGGATTCTACAAATGTTAAAAATAGGCAACGTGGATTTGAAGATGCTGATAATAGAGGCCGAATGTGGTTAGTTAATGAAGGCAACCTCACAAGTTTTCCTTTTGAATAGGTTTACATATGTAGAGAGGCACGTAGAACACAATGACTGTTAAACACAAATCTGTATTGTGTACACAAACTAGCTTCAGTGTGTGTGTGTGTGTGTGTACGGAGTGTTTTGGCACAGTGAGGTCCCTTGACATGCTGGGTCCTATTCTGTGTATACGCGCCAGTGTCCTACGTCGAGTTGCATCCGTATTTATTGTGTGCAATGGGAATACAGGAGTGGCACAAAATCAACTTGACCTGATGTGGGCCAAGGTTGTGAGCATGACACGTGGTGCAGGTGTAATTAGCGTACACAAAATTGATGTAAAACGTTAAGTGTCCTTTCACTGAGCGCAAGGGTTGAAAAGTCAGTTAAACAAAGTGGAGTCGCACCGGATGAAAACCAGTCTCTCTCATCCATTTGATCAGTGCGGGCATATAATTTAATTGTCGGTTATCTCTCGACTCACATCATACCCGATTATAAAAAAGTTTCCACCGGGCATTCAAGACTAATCTGCATGCCAATTTGGTTTCGCCGGGAGACTCTCCGGGAACCCAGCTGAATCTTACATGTTTTCTTAAGCAACCAAATGAAATTGAGTGTCCTGCATCAGGACGCCTCACGTTTCACTTGACACGATATTCGAGATATCCTAGTACATTGCATGGGCATAATACACTACTCATAAAGCTGCCAAAACAGTTCACGACCGGTTTCGCCCTTCTTGGGGCTCATCAGGTAGGCGCAATTCCCGAGTTTCCGTCAACCTTGAACACCATCAACGGGAGATTCCGCTGAGTTCCAGGTGAGTCTCCTGTCAAGACAAAATTGGTACGAATAAGGGTGTATAAACAGATTTTCGTGCAGTTTCGGTCGGGCCCTTCCGTCAACCTTATGTTCTGCTTGAGCACCATAAACCAGAGACTCGGCTGGGTCCCAGGTGAGTCTCCTGTCAAGACAAAATTGGGTGTATAAGTAGACTTCCGTGCAGTTTCGGTTGGGTCTCTTTTTTTAAACGGATATGTGCATTCCAGAAATGAAATACTCGGTCCACGCTGGTACGTTATCAAGCATTCTGGTAGACGTGCGTATCCCCACCACTGCATGGAAACTAAGTGGTTGCACAGATAAATCAGACGAGCGGCTTCCATACCTTTAGGGGACTAGTCCCCTCCTGTGAAAGAGATGTAGTCCAGTCGCCCTGTGCACTCGCCTAACGGCCAAATTCAATATGCTTCCGATGTTGCAAACCAACCGGTCAATTTTCAGCCTGTCTATCTTAGGTGGACATTTTCTCCCGGCCTTCCTGCATCGCAAATATTTGGAGAAAGGAGAATTTCGGGTTAGCCTTTAGAGATTATAACCTTGTTCCGAAAGGATTCATTTTCTGAACTGCATATGCGTGTTGACCCAGTTCATACCTGCGCACAACTGGCCCAGAGCTAGTGCATTTCCACTATCGATATTTGCATGTGGATTTTTGAGGGTTTGGACATTTCGGAGAATAGTTTTCTCGCCTACTCACAAGACCCGGGTTTTCGCCTACTCAAGCATGGTAAAATGTTCCGTGACTACACGCAAATTAAGTTCATTAGGCAATCTTATTCGGGGTTCAGAAGATACTTGTTATCCCAGTTATCTCACTTAACGTCTCACCAATCTATTTATAGGTGTGCCCGTCTGACGAGGTTGTTACGAGAGCACTGCTCGCAACAGTCGTGCTTTTGACGCGGTGTAGAAAATACCTATAGGTCTGCGTGGTTTGCGTGCTCAATATTATCGATAAGGAAAACATAAACAACACTGAGTGGTACTGGCAATGTTGTGGAATATAGGTAGCTCGGGTGCGCTGATTGATTGTTGGTCTGTTCGCCGAGCTTGGCAGTTGGATTGCAAACGTTTCATCACCAATCGAGGTGACATCGTCAGTGTGGGGTTGAGTGGGTGAATTCCTCCTCTTCTGCCTGTGCTTATATGGCTCCTAAAACAGCATCTGGTAGTTCTGAAGGGGGTCTTCGCCTAGTTTGATTGGACCCTTGTGAATCCGACCTGGTGTCAATCTCTTGTATCTGTTTGGTTCATTGGGCGTATTCAATTCAACAGTTTTGTGGGTGATTGTTCTGTTGTGAATCAACCAATCAAGGAAACCAACCCAGACCTCAAAGCAAGAAGAAAACGACCGAATCACAACAGAACAATCACCCACAAAACTGTTGAACTGAATACACCCAATGAACCAAACAGACACAAGAGATTGACACCAGGTCAGATTCACAAGGGTCCAATCAAACTAGGCGAAGACCCCCTTCAGAACTACCAGATGCTGTTTTAGGAGCCATATAAGCACAGGCAGAAGAGGAGGAATTCACCCACTCAACCCCGCACTGATGATGTCACCTCGATTGGTGATGAAACGTTTGCAATCCAACTACCCAGCTCGGCGAACAGACCAACAATCAAAGACAAGACTACTCGGGTGTTAGCTAAGTAACTGATACAGAACAATCAAGTGAAAGCGGGAGCTGATGCACCGATCATTCTGTAGGAGTATCAGTGTTTCATGTTTTCCGAATATCTGATTTAGTCTATGAACCTGTGGGACACTGGACATTCAGGCACTATGGGAGCGATTTAGGTGCGTATGGACCAAAGTCTTGTTAGGAACGTTACCAAATATGGATACGTTGCTGGATGCGCTCATCTCGTGCATATCCACGATTCACAGGGGGTCCAATCAAACTAGGCGAAGACCCCCTTCAGAACTACCAGATGCTGTTTTAGGAGCCATATAAGCACAGGCAGAAGAGGAGGAATTCACCCACTCAACCCCACACTGACGATGTCACCTCGATTGGTGATGAAACGTTTGCACTCCAACTGCCAAGCTCGGCGAACAGACCAACAATCACTGAGCGGTACTATCTGTAGGTTGGCTGTTCCACATCATACACTTCGCCACAAGTATGATGGTCGCAGTTCGAAATCACGATCATCTGTGGGATTGGTGATCTCCCCAGCACCTGCTCCCCAATACTGACCAGCTATGATGGTGAGACGGTTTATACCACTGATGAAGCATCCAAGTAGTCTATGGCCCGGTGTCGACGTCCCCTGCGTCTGATGGAAGGTGAAGGTTACTGGTCAGATTATGGAACCGCATTGCAGTGTTCACCTACAATTGTGTATTATTCAAAGAAAGTCCAGGAAAGTTCAGGAGGAGCTTCAGTATGTTCGCTTTCCAAAAACTCTATGGACGGTGTTGGCTAGTGAACTGCATGGCAGCGAAGAGCTTTCACCCGTCACGAAGAGACTGAACCTTACCTCAGATTTGCGCACCTCAGCGACCCACTGAGCTATACTGGGGGTGTCCCCGCGACACTCACAGAGTCTCTCATACCAGGTTGGTTAATGGCTAGAGGTCTGACAAAAACACAGTCTCCTGGTCCTCCAGGTTGGGGGTTGGAACATGTGGCGATTTGTTCCGTAGAAATGGTAATGCATTTGCATTTCCCACCAAACACCGCTGCCTTGCGGTTGGGCTTTTGAGCCAAAGGCTTTGGTTGAGGACCCTAATCGTTCTCCTGTCTAGGTGTGGGAGCCCTGGAAGTATCCCAGCCCCCGTACAACCGTACGGCAGTGAAGGATCGGTGTTGAACACTGATGTCATGCTGTCAATGGTGATGATGATGATGACCTTTCACCCTTTCAGTGATGATCTACAAAACATTGGTAGTTGACATTTTACTTGGTGAAGTCATTGGTGGAAATAGCTGAACAAACCAAGACGGAGTTCCATAAACAAGTGAACCATTCACGCCGTTTGTTCCACACTTTTACCTTCTGGCCAATAACCTCCAGTATATAGCTTATGCACAAATAAACGTGCACCCACCAGGCAACTAAAGGTAATCAATATTCTTTGTGAATCCATCCTACTCAGCTAATAGTTTGTTAAATGCTTCATGGATTCCAAACATCCAGATGGTGGTGCACTGTTTTACCGGAAGCAATCGAAATTTTCAGCTGCCACAATCAATCCCATGGATATTACTCGCACGCACTGTTACAACTGACCCAAAAAGTAACCTACACCTATACTACTTACAAGTTGTTAGGAACAGCAGGTCAGAATTCTTGTAGATGTTGCCCAGAACACACGCAATGCAGCTTAATGGGTACAAATCATAGTCTCAAAGTATGGCAGAGTTTCATATGCTATTTTTGTATTAGGACAGGCATTATGGACAGTCTGAGTCCATTAGCCTCCTGGTCGTGAGAATCGCATTCTGCGTTGAGTAGCATCCGGTCTTCAGTTAGGCGAAAGCAGGGGTTTATCAGCGGGTCACGCAAGCATGCTAGTGTTTGGACTATGTGATAACCAGACACACAACCACCAAGTCGACATACTTGTCTGCAAAGCCCATTTGCCTACCTGACCACAAATATCGACCTCGTTCCAGACGACTTTTTGGCTATATTTGACTGTATAGACTGAATACGTATTCCTCTATCGCTTGTAGTGCAATCCAGAAATGTTTGCATTATCGTATGTAAGCCTAACGGAATCCAACAGTCGATTGTTCAGCCAAGTGGTTTTCGTGATTAGTTAGCGTGTAGTCCGTTTTAATTACGCTTTTCCACATCCTCATTTTTATGGAGCTTACATTCGCGAACATAATAGCGTAGATTGACTGCAGTTCGCTTCACATTCAATTGGGATGTGTAACAACCCACCAGAATTTTAGCGAGTAGCGTGATTTCAAATCCAAAATGCAGCTGTACTAGACAACATTGAGTCAGAGAACTATGTTGAAAATATGCTTCTAAATTTCGCTTTACACACCACTACTCATGCCTTACTTGGGAATTCATTTTACTGCAGAAGGTGAGGTTAGTAACACGGTTCTGTTGCATGCATGAGGCACATGCATAAGGTCCGGATGGTGACTGCAAAAGTCTATTTGGTTAGCCCAAAGAAGTCCGCTGTGTGCTAAATTGAAATTTGCATGGAGCTGACCATTTCAACCCGAAAATCAATATCTTACGGACACTTAGCTATTGCCAATGAACGAGTGAGATTCCATCTATGACCCGAGGTTTACCTGACAACATCAGGATTATATGACTTGTTAGCTCGTGGCTACAACCTTCTGGACTTGAGGGCTTCAGATGTAGGTTGGTCGTTCGATGTTTGAAAATGCTCCAAATGCCGAACACCATTTATGGTAGCCGCTGTCACAGACAGTTTCAAGAGAAACTGCGTTCGATTGGTGACGAAAACCACTTATGCAGTCTCTTGACTTGTAAGCCACAAATGTGCATTGGAAACTGTTTCAGGATAGTGGTAGGCTACAGCCAGTGTTTTATCTCATCAGACAACGATTCTCGCGCAGGACCACAGTGGAAGCTAGGTTTGGTGCTTAAGAGTATGAAAATAACCACAGATGCTTGTTTTTGCGTACTTGGGGCTGTGTATAGCCGACCAGAACTCCTTGATTTGCTTACGCCTCTTAATTGAGACCGGGCTCGATTTCTGTAGAATTGTTTGAGTACTTTTCGGTTTGATAAAACTTTGGTTGATTGGAAAAAGCACGAGCCAGATTCACTCAGATTACCGCCATTGAAAGCACAAGACTGTAAAGGCCTTCTAGGTCTGGATCTACTCGGTTTATTGGTGGCCAATGTTTCGGTAAACCCGCTTCCCACAGGCGCTTATCGTTAGCCGTATCAACATACGGACTACCTCATCTGTAAATTGGCAACGCCGTCGACTGCAGAAGAAAACATATAAACACTCATTTCAACTTTCCAGTAAGCCTATCGTGGACAGTTCCCCCACCAACACACCCGGTGAACAGAGGTTTCGTTCTATGCTGAAACGCCGAAAACCACTTTACGGCTGCTTCAATCTCATTGGTGATCACTAGCACCGCATGCCTCGCGAGAGATCGGGGAATTTCGAGCAACTTCCCGGCTAGTGGATTGAACACTAAACAGATGGGCCACGAGCAGCTGAGCAATAGTGCGATTAACATTCATATGCAACCATTGTCTGCAGAGTCTCTTGGTATTCGAGAACCACTCGGTTAATCGTGACCAGCAACTGTGGAATTTCGGTTTTTGCTGGAAACAATAAAACGTTCTAAGAGAGGCTCATTTAAGATCTAGTTTAAGTTGTTTTGATTGACGAAAAGTAGGATCTAAATCATCGAATGCAGATGGGAAAAGATAATAACACTGGTTGGGCCGCCAATAACGAGTTGAAGATCGGTAGCTCACACACACTAGTGTTTACTTGCAAAAGATCCATAAACGAACACTATTGTGCACTAGACAGTTGGATGAAAAAGTATCTATGCTAATCTCTGCTTAGGGAGCAAACGTCACCACTTCGTCTTTAACCAAGACCTCAGAGTTACAGGCAGCTCTTTTCTAAGAGAATGGGTGAGCATCGCTCAGGTCGGACTCAATGGTTCACCCAGAATCTCAGCCGCATCCCTGTAATTGACTCCGGGCACGCGACTATCCGAATGAGTCCTTTCGCGTCACCTACTGAGAACCCAATTTACTGCCAGTATCGATCTAACGGCGTTGCTTGACCACAGTCGAAACAGTCGCATCAAATTTGCTGTCGTTTGTTGTTCGTACGAACACTGAGCCTGCCTTGTTCATGTGAAACGGATCAACCGACCAAGTTGCTCAATGGCCCACTAGAATGACTCACAGCATCCAATTAGATGCGACGTGCGGTACGCCGACAACCAATCGTTCGTGCCTCCACGTTTTTTATTTACGTAACCAACCTTAGCTGTTTCTTTCGTTATCTATTCCTGTTTTAACCATCAGATATGTATGAACTTGATGACGAGATCCCGAAAACATTAATGTTTGTCACCGTGTTCGAATGCAATACAATGGTCAGTAAGGTCAGTCCGCTCACGACTCTGTGTTGGAGACACTTTGACCAGGTAGATTGTTGGGCCATGGTAGAGCCACCATTCTCAAATGACGCTGGTGCTCACAATGGCGATTGCTTCTTCGTTGCTGATGCATTTTTGCGGATGGCCCTGAATGGTTTGCTAGCCCCTGACAAGTCACACTGAACGATTCGACTGTATTAGTCAAGTGACAGGCATTGATCAAGTGAGCACTTGTCACTTGGTTCTGCCTGTCAGAGTCCTTTCAGTGGCATGTATTTTTCAAAACGTAAGAATTCTTTATCAATGGATAACTTACTCTCCTCACAGTGGAACATTTTTAATCGCAAAAAGGTTTGGTATCGCTCATTTTCTCACCTCTGCGAAAGTGACTTCGGATAGCCAGTTGTGTCAAGAGGCTAACAAGTGCGAATCACGACCGGACAAATAGGCTAGATATGGTTTGTACTGACCACCTATCTGCGATATGCAAAAACTGGTTAATACCGTGAATAATAGAAACACAGGTGTAAAACATAGGCAGAGCATAAGGTGGACGGAGTGCGCCTACCTGATGAGCCCCAAGAAGGACGAAACCGGTCGTTGGCTGTCGACGAGTTTTCATCATCCTTGTGGGTGGTTTTCGTTTTTGAAAATATACTGTGCTATCTCGAATAACCTACCAACTGAAACATGAAGCGGCCCTTGTGCAGCACATTCGGTTGAAGAATATCACAAACGAGAGATTTAGTTGGGTTGAGTGTCCTTGTCGAAAAAAACCCAGAACTTTTGCTCATGTTTTTCTGGCAAGTGGCGTCGAACGATGTCGATTAAACTTAACTTGAAAAAAAGTCGCACAAGAGGGTATTCACACCGAAGATAACTTTTTTCACACAAATTTAAAACAGTGACATGAAAATGATTAGAATATTTATGTAAACTCAAGTGGACAAGTCGCGTGTACTATTGACCAGTGAATGCTCTAGGTCTGTAAACGAGACGCGGGATTTTTACTTAGGACAATGCAACCAACCAGAGGACGCTCACAGAATCGCGTCACGTGGGCCTTCTAATGAGAACTAGTTTGTACTTTAAACGAGAATATTAGGTAGAGCAGCCTTTCATGAAAAGGTTGGAGAACGCACTAAAGAATGCTTTGGGTGAGGTTTGGACAAATTGATCGTGCTATTGCACGGAAGATCCTACACCCCAACTTATGAAACTTCTGTGTGATTCTTCCTTCAAGCCTTTGATTTGGCACACCGTTCATCCACACACCAAGACAACAAGAATACGTAAACTGCGAGAACGATCTGTTCCACATCCTCAGAAATTTCAAGGTGTTACCTTGCAGCGTAATCTCTCCAAACCACAACGATAATTCGGTTGTCCACTTTTTGTCCTTCGCCATACCCTCCGATCGCTACACACCCAAGTCTGTATTTGCTGGTCTGATAATTTCTTTGATCACCTTTGAAGTCTCATGCCACTCCATTGTTTTCTTTTTCAGTAGTGAATGTTCCATAATTTTCTTACGTGGACTCTTGTACTATTGGTTTTCAGCTGTGCAGCTGAAAAGTGCCCTGTTCTAACAGCTGCATGCCATGAGTTCACCACAAGAAGTTAAGCGTTCACTCTTAAGTCGACCGTAGAAACACACTTCAGTTCGATCCTAGGGTGAGTTTTGCATCCTCAATTCTTACAATGAGAAATGGTCTACCTCGCCTTTCCACAAGTACTTTGAAGAATTTCCGTTTTTTTCCATGAGAGTAGTTAATGCATTTGGCTCGTTTTCATCATCAAAGCTGTGTTGTTCAAACCCCGGACCTCAACTCCTCCAACAGGAATTGGATCATTACATTAGGAACCTGCCTGTTTAACGTCTCCAAACCTACTTACTCCTGTCACACATTCTGGTGATAAGCTTTAGTTAACTGGAGTGGCGTGCACTGAACTGAGTGCTTATCCTTAGGACTACTGCACTTCGAATAAACCCTAAGCCCTTGCTGAAGCACTCACAAGGGAATTTTTTGTTCGCATCACCCGATGATCGAAGTAATCCTAGAAAACGACAGAATCTTGCACGCCTGCATGAGGTATAAATTTTTTGGCCACTGTGCCCTTGTCCTCCAACACGCACTGACTAAGCTGCCGCATGTAATCCACGCCGGTCTGTAACGGACGAAGTTAAAGGCAAATTCACAGCGCGAACGCCTACAGAACTTTTGTTAGCACGCACTGACCGGAAGTCGACCATTTGGGCCGGTGGCTAGAGTGGTCACTCGCGGCTTTTGTTCCTTTACCATCTATCCTGTATTTGACTAATCCGGAAGTCTTCAAGCCCTCCCGCTAGAAAAAGTAAACATTTTTGCCTAGATGTTCCACTCCGATTTTTCTACTACTCCGCCAAATCTTTTCCAGTTTGTACTTCCGAGGTGGTTTGCTCGACCACTTACTACTATGGGTCGTGTTTACAACTTTGTTAATAAAAACCTCCTATACGTCCCATCGCTATGGCCATTACTAGGACTTGTGTAACAACCAGCCCATCTTAGTTACTCAGTATTTTTCAAAATCTTGCTAGTGCCTTCCACCAAACTGTTCTCCGATCTTCAAGATAACGTCGTGTTAGCCGTCTCAGATGCCATCGATTTACGGCTGACAAGTTGGCCTAAGTGCTCACGTTTCGTCTGTCCCGCTTTGCTTAGATCAATGTGGCCACCCTCGATTTATGAAGATCATTTGGTCGAATCTGTGATTGCTAATTTCTTACTAAACTTTCCATGTACAAGCGGCTTCCAGATTTTTCCAAACTGTACTGTAAGTTTCATCCACAGTCTCTCAGTGCAAGTAAATCCAGACTCGGAACACCTGTTTTGGGTTTTTCAACAACCTATGCCTTCCACTACCTTGGCTATTCTCTGTGTTGAGTTTTAATCATCAGCTATCGTACCTGCAAAAAATGCGTTTCCGGATGGCTCCCCCTTGCACTTTTATCCCGGTACCACCCAGGGACTCCACATCACTCCGATTTCGTGACAATCGTGCGTTTATTTGTTCCTCACTCAGACAGCTGGCCTTGCCAACACGAATGACCAAAGTTTTTCAGCGCAAACCATCCAGCACTTCCAAATCCTTTACATATTTCTATAACCTTTGTCATCCGTCTACCGGCCTAAGGTTACTGAATTGATCTATAATGCCACGTTCCATTTGTTCACCCTTTCTGGTTCGACATATTCCATCAAGTTGGCCCAGTCATCACATGCCAAATGACGCACAACTCGAGCACACAAATACTGCATCCTGGCAAAAATTGCTCTTTTCTCTAAATCCGAAAGTCGCCGTAGTCTAAACAAGCTTTCCGATGGTTTAGAAAGGGCCCTTCTTGTCTGTCTTTTCATGGTTCAGTCAAACAGGAGGCTCAACCCTCTACTGACACTTCCCTGGCCGATAATTTGCAAACACTTCATGGCCGCCTGGACGTATCATCTCAGGTCTTGTTTCACTGTGGCTGTCACACAAAATGTTTATTGGAATCGGCTTCTCCTGTCCTTCTTCGGCTCTATCTTCTATGGGTAAACCGGTCTTCCTAATCTCGGCTACCTCCACCAAAGTTCCATTTCTATCCGTATTGACGCGCAATGTCTGACAGAAAGCAAATGCGACAATGATCAGCTAACATTTCCTGTCAGTATATTTTGCAGCTGTCAATGGTTTTACTGCATGCGACCGATACTGTCAACCACTTTTTTATCAACAAATGGGCTCTGCAGAGGGATGGACATGTTATTTACACGCAACACAACAGGATGTGAGGTAAACAACATCCTTGTGTCAGTCGGTAATAGAGGGGATAATCAGCCACACAATCTTGTGAATAGTACGACAATACCTTTCAGCTAGCTTGGCCAGTCTGTGTTCACCTCCTGCATCAATATATAGCTGCAGTAATCGTTCTACTGCATACAAGAACTTGTAAACAACATGTAAGATCTTTAGCAAGAGCTTAATGCATCTGTTGAGCAACATACACACAGTTTTGGCTTGTACACACAACGCTTGAGAAACGAGAGGTCTGTTATTAAGCGACAGTCATAATAGGCAAGTTGTCTCGGCAGCCTACATGTCACTGGAGTCGGAAGCCTCCTCTCAAATGGATACAGAGGAAGAATTGACTGACATTTGTCGCGTCTTAATGTTGTATTACTCAAAACAGGTGACAACTACCTAACCGAACAAGTTTTGAGAACCCAAGAATATCAATGCGCAATAACAAGAACAATAGATAACCGGAATAACACGCTTCGTCTGATTTCATGTGTCACTCAGGCGTACGTGACAGTGCTTTTATTAGCAATACTGGGTGTGGCTGATAAGTCCAAAAACCACGGTTGAGCATGCTAATGTCAAGACTACAGGAACCCAGCTTGAATTCACTGTCGCGCAGCTAATTCAAGAACCTATAAATTTTGCGACAGCTGTTTCTGACAAGAATCACATCCCTAGGTGGTCGAGGTCGACTTCCAGTGTGCCCACATTCCTAAGGTCTTCAATCTTTATGAACACCCCGTTTTTGTTAATGTATTCATTCCTCTTGCTTTGCTTCCTAGGGAGCGAAGAACGCAGCCCGATCGTGGCAATATAGCTGCGATGCTGCCAATATTTTGAAGGTGCAAACCGTAAAAAAACCCGAAAGACTATTTCTCACTGATTGTCTAAAGTCTGGGAGTACTCTTCTGAATAGTGCTCCTTAAGAGACACTTGCGAAGAGGGAGGGAAGTGAAGCACCTCCTTTAAGCATGAGACAACGACATCGTTTGGAAACGCATTCAAGTTGAACCAACGTGATCACGTGAGTAATTTCACAATATTCTTTAGGTCCAAAAAAGACAGATAGAAGCATTCAAACCAGCAGTACTAGCAAAAGACCGACCCAAATAAGCTATAATCGTGGCGGAATGAGATTGAGCAAATTATCAAAAAATTTGAAACTGTAGTACCAGTTTTTTATTATGTAACCTATTAAGGGTAGCTCATTGATGATTACGTAAGAAAAGGCAGGGAACCGACGAACTGCCTGGAACACCTACGGAACAAAACCTACCCTTGTCTATTCCGAAAGCTGACTAGACGGTCAGCAGGAAATGACCATATCTGTCCGAGTTTTCCACATTCTTTCGTTCAGCATAAACTTTGGGTAACAGATATAGTAAAATCAGTCACTGTTATAGTCAATCAAGGACATTTTCTCAAGACGCGATCTTTCAGCGTTCCGATTATTGACTCCCCAGTTGTAACTACGTGTGGTGCCTTGACTAAGCGGTTCTGATTGTCATTTTGGACACTTCTACTTGTGTGTTCCCATTCACCAATCTACGGATCGATAACTCATATGGTCTTGTGTGTATCGATACTACCTTCCCTGTCTCCTGTCTGTCTCATTGGCTTAGTTTTGTCGGTGCTTGCAAAATTCGCTTTGAACGTCACAAAATTACCGATCACGGGACGAATGTCCATTTAGTCATTATCGGTACTTCTTGAGTTTAGGACGTTTCTGGGCAGCAGCGGGAAGGTTTTTTGGCACTTTGTACACATTGACATTTCCTCACAAGATTAATATACCTCCTTATTTTCTATTCATCTAATGTGATGAACCATGCCCTTAACAGATAGACCATAAATACCATAAATACCCCGATAAATGCCATAAATACCCCAGGTTCTCTACACTGACTGGCTTGTCTACAGGTAATTGGTTTGAGTTATTACCCGATCAGTGATGCGATAACAGTTTAATCGTTGCTAGTGTGCAGATCGCACCAACTGAGGCAGTCAAATTATTTATGCTACCTCACAGTTACTGCATTAATCATGGTGTTTGGTCCAAGAACGGTTACCACTTGCATTTGCAACGCAGGGCGTCAAAGAAATATTCCGAGCCAAAGGCGTAGAAGGTTGGCATTGGTTCTCTGGTGATCTCATCGAGTTGAAGTTTAAAGTGGAAAAAGAACAACAAGAAGCCTTGTCTATTAACAGCACATATTATGAGCTCTCCTTTGATTCATACTTGGCGAACTAATTTACCTTGTAGCTCTATCAGTAGGGTCAAGATTTTAGGTTGGACGTAGTCGCTTGATAGATGCTGTTGTTTATGAAATACTAACTGCAGCATTAGCCGCTAACCAAAAATTTGTGGCAACTTCCCCCCCCCCCTAATTCTGCCCCTTTCTGAACACTTAAAATCCAAACATTACCCTTTACACTATAAACATTTCTCACTTGTCAAGCAAAGACCGCGTTCAGTCAAGGCAGGTACAACAGAGACACTGGTAGGACCACTCAGAGGAATATTAGGCATAAGCAACCATCTACCGAAGTTCCTCGTTAAACACGGCAAAACTCAAGTAGACAGTCAGATGATGCGGCGCTTGCCAACAAAATACTATACTCCGCTTTGTCGTCAAGGCAAGATAACGTATCATCCCTTCTTGGGAGGCGTTCCAGTGTGGCTATCAAACCATTCTACAGTGCTTCTGAAGCTCGAATAAACCATATGCATTCCCATCCTACCAGAGAAAAAACCTGGAACTTTGGTCGCGAAATTCTACCTGACTTACTCACTTAGTTGTTTCCGTGGACCTAGGTACCAAGCACTCGGGGACCGAAATCAATGGCAAACGACTCAAGAAATCTGACTCTTGGAGTTTAACGCAGTTTACACAATGTACGTGTTATCAATTCAGTGGTTTCGAAAGATTTTCTACATGAAAGCAAACGTACAAGGTTTACCCTGCAGAACCTGAGTTGGAACGTCGTTTTAATTCACTGTCGTATACTTAAAAGCCGCCTATGATTGACGCTGGCTTATTTGTTGATTCTTTACGTAGACCGCTTTGCGTTCAGTTTATTAAAGGACACTGGTAAAATTTCTATATATTCATTTATTTTTTATTGCAACTGTCACGTGTTCAACACTTCACCCTGAGTGTTTTCAACAATTAGGATAACCCTCTAAGTTGACATGAATTGGTAAATTTTCTCACCAAATAATTGAACCAAGTTGTTTTTAAACATTATGGAGGCTCCGACCGATTTATGGATGCAACTTAAGCAAACCTCAGAAAGGGTTATCTTCGGGGGAGAAGGAAGATTGTGGGTAGTGAGATGAGGCCAGATTGTGGTAAGACGTTCGAGTATAAAAGGCTATTGCCTCTCATTCGCAGTTCTCCCAGGTATCTTGGAAAAACTAACGCCAGGCCCGGAAGGGCACAGGCTTTCCCACTCTGGTAGAGAAAACCTTATTGGTCGTGCCTGGGCAGCTGTATAAGTTCCGGTGGACTGGCTAGAGATAAGATTATCTCTCGAATCGGAAGGGCCAGGGCAGCTTTTGCCAACCTCCGACACCAATGGCGCTGACGTGGCGTAAGCTTGTCTGTCAAGGGAAGAGTTTGCACTGCGGTGGTGCGATCCATTCTGCTTTGTGGATCAGATACGTGGCCCCTACGCGCAGAGGACTACGGAAGATGTCAGTGTTTGATCACCGATGTCTCCACAGTACTGATCAGGTCTTGTGGGAACATGGGACTACTAATGCTGAGGCACGCCAGATAATCTTAGGAAGAAGGGACACTCCCGCGATAGATGAATTACTCACGCTTCATAGACTGCGCTGGTTGGGATATGTAATCCTCTTGCCAGAAGACCGTCTGCCCCGCAGAGCTCTTTTCGCCTAGTCCTGTGCTGAGTGGATGCGACCGAGATGTGGACAGTGAATGACCTGGCAACGAAGTACGAAAACACTAACCAGTAAACTTAGTCGGGTGGGCAACTGCCGCCTCCCTGGATGGGGAACCCGGGATTCAAATCACCGGTGGTTAATGACACCGGCAAAAGTGGCCCAATCGCGCAGTCAGTGGTGCTCGTGCATCAAAGCTATCGCCCTCAATGCGTAGCTACCCAATTTCCGAACAAGCTGATCCAATATGTAGTAGGTGGAACCGATGTGCCTATGGTACACGGTTTATAGCTGATAAATTGAATTAAATTGAATTGGTCATGCCAAAGTGAAGTTTTCGAAAGCTAAAAGTAAATATATTTACATGGTGTAATTCGGACCCAGAAGTTTAGTCTCTTTGGAATGAAAACGGTGCTTGTTCGTGGACTCGGTTAAAAATGCTTATTCTGGATGCGTGAATGTCGCAGCTGAGTGTTGCGTTACTACTCCCACTCGCTGATTGACTTACCAGCGTTCCAGTCTTAATAACGTCAGACCTGATCTATTGTTGCCTTTTGACCTCCTTGCTCACGAGCACATTTGAAGACTTGGCGGTGATGCTCCAAAAATACTTTCAGATAAATTGTGGTCCTGATAAAACCATTGATAAAGGACTTGAAGTTGTTTCTAGTCACGCTTTCAAGAGTTCGTTCTCTTCCAGCTGACTGTATTACTATACGAGATCATCAGTATTGTGCTTTTTAGAAAACAAGATCTTCAACTAACTTAACTAACTAATTCTGCCAAAACTGGGGCTTATACTGAATAAGGTTTTCCAGTCAATAGTTAGGTTGCTCGAAGGCTAATAGAGTCAGCTTCAAACTGTATTTCCTATGATATTATTTCTATAGAAATTAGTTTTCATTTTATTTGACTATCTCTGAACTCATACGTCTTCCCTGGAAACGTTTTCTGATTAAAGAAAATTCATGATTGATTGCTCCATGAAACGGATAGAGTTTCATTGGTTTATTTGTCTTCACCTCGTTCAGCTGACATAAAATCAATCAAATATTTCCGTTCCAGATGTTATCCTCTAGTCATTTCGTTAGAATCGGTTTTTTTCGGTTGCGTTTTTCGTCGCTTACCTGCTTGAATTACTGGTTTCTAGTTTGCCTGGAACTTTGTGACAAGAGCTTTCTGACAACTTTTATTTAAATTGTTCGGACACGTAGACGTGCATGTCGGCTAGTTGACAGCCGGCAGGATGTAGGGCAGTTCGGTAGACTGAACCTTTGATAAAGTATCTCACACTTTTCGCTTGGAACAAACACTGGCTGTGTGCGTTCATCTGAATGCATTCGTCGGTGTTACGTTTCGTTTAGGGCGGGAGTTCTTGATGCGTAAAACCTAAGGTTCCAGTGCAATAGCCCTTTTGCAAAGATTATGTCAATGTTTCTCCCATTTTTTTTGCCAGTGGCTACAAAATGTACGATTGGCTCAGGGGTCAGTTGCTACTCTAAATTTATGCACACCAAACAAAATTATATCACGGATCGCAGTGGATTTGAAATATCTAATAAATCCGTTTTGGGTTGCGTTCATTTTGCTCCAGCAGTTTGATGGAGAATATGTCATCCAAATTTTATTAAAATGACTAAATTTTCGCTTAGCAAACACTCTTAAAAATTAGGTTTTCGTTGACGACAGGCCCGGATTAGTCTCAACTAGCTTTCTCATTTATGATGACCTTTAACTGAATGTACTGCAGAACGACTGCCTCAAATGTTCGGGACGTTATTCAAAGCATCGAAGGAATTTTGTCCCTATGCGATCACTTATAATTTTGTATAAAAAAAACCTGAACGACTTTGTACTGATTTCACCTTTCCTTCGGATCATGTAACACACCTGGCTTCCGAATTTCCATCCGCAGCACCTCGTACGTGGACATATTTGCAGAGAAACTCTCGTATGCATACTAAGTCAGAAGGGTCAGGTGAATTTTCTTCGGACCAATTAGTGGAGTCGAAAAGGAGCCCAGATGGTTGCGAGGATTTGGGAGACCTTTCAAAAGCCAACCTTCATACTTGGTTGATCAGACTGATTCTGTTAAAATAGTTTCTGTGTAAACATTTAATTTCTCTTAAACAACGATGTCCTTGTAAAGAATCTGTAGGAACTGAAGTTCCAACACAAAATTTCAGTGCATGAATCATGTTTCCTACTGTGGGTAAAGGTCCTTTCCGACTGAAAAACTTCGATTTTCCTTTGAAACTTCGATGCGGTTAGAAGATTAAGCTAAAAAGTGAGAGTAATTAACTGATCACTATCTACTAACAGATATGTTATGTACTTGGCTGTACAGTGAAAACCTCATTCGGTCACATTTATTGCATTCAGACAAAAAGCTGATAACACATGGTAACTGAGTTCACTTCAATCGATTCATATTCGAAATAGAACGCCTAACATGCACCATCCTGATAACACATGGTAACTGAGTTCACTTCGATCGATTCATACTCGAAATAGAACGCCTAACATGCACCATAGGGTGTGTACAAATACAGTACTGTTCCTTGGGAAAATAATAAAATTTAAAAACCCTTTTATCACCTTTTTATCCCAACCTTTTCTGAGAAAGCTGACCCTTAGGACTGAACAGAATGTATCTGAATGATTGACTTACTCCTAAAGAAGCGAAACGCTCTTGTTAGAAATGCCCTTACATAGACCCGATTCGTTTGCTATCATTCCCTAGTGTGGGTCATGAAAGCAGTTGATGCTCTAACGCACCGCGTTATTGGTCTGTTGACCGGACTTGGCCGAAAGCACCCCGTGTGTACACACAAAGCATTATTGTTTGGAAGATACCACATTTGAAATTACACCCAAAGTAGCTGAAGGTTGCAAGCTGAAGCAAGGAAAGATTACCCAGTGTTTCTGGAGATTATCGTAAAAGCCGTTGTTTTCTTGTCATGTGACGATACATCTCCATAGCAACTTACTATAGTCAGTTGTTTTCATTCAGATTTGGTGATATTAAAAGTCACCGCCTCCTCATGGCTCAGATGGCGATGGGTAATTGGAACGTTGTGAACATCATAAAAGTGGAATTGTACTGAACCCCTTAACACCTCCCTTCAGGGGAGATAGAAAATGCTATCCCACTCTTCCAGAAGCTATAGTCAATGATCGCCTGCGAGTGGAGGTCCAGAAGGCACAGAACATGCGGTCCGTTCACAGAGCGAACCATCCCTAACGGACCACTTTGGAACTATTGGTAGTGTGAAGGAATTCGGATAATTTGGTGAAGATTTCCTCCTGCAAGCGAAACCAGTGTGTCCTAAGAAGCCAAGAGTTAATGTGCAGCTATTTCATCCATAGTTGGACTTATCAGCAGTGCGCATCTCATGAAACCCCAAAATCTTTCAAATCTGCGGTCTCCCGGCTAGCCGTTTGAATACTTGAGCGTTCGGCCATGAGCAGCTGATCGGCAGCATGATTAACTCGACCTTACGAAGGATGTAACACTGCTTCTCCTCAAGTCATGGAATCCACATCAGTTGGTCAATTGTTGATTGAATCTCGAGTGAAAGTTTAGCGCATCTTGTGAAATTATTCTACCTGTGAATGACCTACAGATTGCTGGTTGTATGCGGAGGTTTGGGAATTTTCAGCTGAGATTTAAGCGTAGGCAGACTTTATTTGTGGGACGGGCTCTCAGTTGATCATTCGAGAACTCTAGGTAAGTGTCTGCTTGGAGTCAGATCATTATACTGTGCGAAAGTTTATTGACATGGCACCGTTTCTACAACTTCGATAGTGCTTCTGTAACTAATGACGTTAGAAACTATAAAGAAAATTATACCGCGATAAAAGCACCTGCGAATCGTATACTGGTTATTACGAAAAGCCGTAACTTACAATAAAATGAATCACCTGGTCGAATGAGGTAGACGCCGAGTGTCAGAGTTTGACTACATTTTCCTCGGCTTTTCAAACTTGTAGTTTTGCTGGTTTTCAACGCCATTGAAGAAAAGCCCAAAATGCATGGGATGAAACATTTTTGGGTTGTTGCAACTCACAGTTTAAACTGGGTATAGCCTGTTAGTCGCTGCCACATGCTTCCGTGTTTTCACTGATGTACCACTGAAGTCACCTTTTACTTACACACAATTCGATTTTAAGAATTGTTATTGGATACGCTCATTTTGTTTCACAAGAACTCGTAAAATTAGATGCGACAAATTTCCCCTCAAATTACCAGTCAATGTTGACTCCAGGGGTGATACAATGAATTTGGTGGATAATACTGAGTTTTTGTGTGAACTGACAGTATAACGCACACGTTCTTCATCTAGAAGCAGCCCTTTACTGTACGCTAACTTGTGGTACTTACTCAGGCATATTGTTGTGTTCAACTAGAATAAATCAATCCCGCCCAATCAAACACACACACACACTGAACAGTAGCACTTAAAATTCGGGTTTATAAGCTAAAGCGTACATGCCCTTTTACTGTGTGCTGGTCTGTTTGGTGAAAGTTTCAGAGAATTTTCCGCTGTTTCCCAATGAAACATCTTCATCAAGAAAATGGCGTGCAGTGTGGGGCAAATTAAGATGTGCGACACAGAGGCTAATCTGTGAGTTAACCAAGTGCCGCTGTGCTAGCTGAAGTTTTTTTAGTGTCAGGCGTATTTTGCGGGCCGAAGCTCCTCCAATGCTTGCTTGGGAGTTGTTCTCATTCGACTGCCTTCTCGACAGGCCCTGACTCGATTTTACTTCTACTACTCGTTTTTATAACAGTAGGCAACAAATGACATCTTTGTTATCAGCGCGCATTGCATGATAACTGAATTTCGTCACTTTCGTCACGACGATCGTTTTGCTGGTATTATGAGGGTCATAAACTCTTTTCGTGCACACTGTGTACATTCAGAACAGGGAAACTCCACTGCAATCACACAAACTTGTACATCTCTCGCAGTAACACATTGAATTCTGATCCCAGGAGACGAAATTAGATAACATCTGCGATCTATTAGTGGACAGTTGGCTTAAATGATCAACAAACCAGTTCCCTTCAGTGTTGGTTGTTTTATTGAACCCACGTAGCTCAGCTGTTTTGTAAGTCAGTGGTTTAAATTACGTGGCATGCAATCAGGATGGCGAAAGTGTTGGAATTTTCGCTGCCCAGTATTGAACGATACATTGGTATTTTTAAACTGTTCTAACATCTGTATGCATCTTTACTGAGTAGACATATTCAACAGCAAATTGTGTTCATCAGGTTTGAAGAACTTAACAAACGCATACATGGAAAACTTCGTACCAAAGGAGACCGCGCTGACCTACTTAACTTGAATGTGCATGTAAGTGAAGACAGGGACGTGGAGAACTGTGTGCGAAAAAGGCAGTCTGTATATAGAGCAACTGGGGAAGTAAGTGCCTCTAAAAGTCATAACAAGGGAGCGCGCACTATCTACAGTAGCCTGATGGCTCTAGCCATTAAGATTTCGAGTGTCCTACCTGTCACTTAAGTGGGGTCGCAATAAGGTTAAAACAACTAGAGTAGGCTGGTGAACAAGTAAATCTTCCTCCTCTGTGACTTTATGTATATGCTGGTTGCAAACAGCTGAGCTCACTTTGGTAGTCTTTTCTTTCTTAATTCCCGCACGCTTTTTAAGAGGTACCATCCGACCGCTCGGCTTCATCGTAGGAGCAAACGAAACGTTCGAATCTGCAAAATGGAGTGCACTTGCCGCTTACCCCGTCTTTTTAAACTAAATGGTCAGTGTATATGGCCGAAAGAATCGCTGCATTCTGACGCTTCGCTGTCCGATTTTCATTTATATACGACTAATTTTTAAGGTAGGATACCAACGATTATGATAGGTGTAACACTGACTTTGTTCGCACTATGACTGGAGAAACTTCAACTAGGATTGTTGGTTGTGGAATTGATACAATTCACGTCCACATAACTCTCGTTCGAGCCGATCTCATTTTGTCCGGGTGCAACCAGTCTTGTTAGTCCGCACTGGGGCGGAAAGAATTGGTCCTGAGCTGAGCTCTTATTGTAGCTCATCAGTAGTGCATATCCAGTGGTAATGTGCTGGAATACTGCTAGCTCGGGTGTGATAGTTGGTATAGTTGGTATTTGATCAGGTAGCTGTTGAACCTATTCGCCGAGCTTGGCAACTGATTTACAAACGTTTCGTCACCATTCGAGGAGACCTCTTCAGTGCGCTGTTGGGTGGGTAGTCCCTCTCTTTGTACTTGCGTTTATATAGTTTGCAAAGAGCAGCTTTTGCGCTGTAACCTGATTGGCCATTGACGAAAATTGTACTTGGATTCTGGCCTTGCCGGAGTTTCAACTCGGAACATTTGACATACGAGGCAGGCGTGTTTCCACTACTGCACCAGCGCATGCCGGACGCATCTGAATTGTCAGTTCTGAACAAGTAAACCTGTTCGCACCTGAGCGCTGTGAGTGGTTTGCCCGACCGCTCCGATAACTGCCCTGGATGTC
Source organism: Clonorchis sinensis (assembly GCA_003604175.2). Lineage (NCBI taxonomy): Eukaryota > Metazoa > Platyhelminthes > Trematoda > Opisthorchiida > Opisthorchiidae > Clonorchis > Clonorchis sinensis. The sequence continues at coordinate 11,688,896 of CM030369.1, read as the reverse complement.
TCGATCGACCGATTCGCCCTTCTAATTTTCTCAGTTTGCGCCACGCACGCTTAAAACGGCCTTCACAATTCTTGATGAGGAATGTTTAGAATTCACATTCACATCACCCTTATTTTAAAAGTTCTTCTCCTTTCTTGGCGAGATTATTCAACCCTAAAAGTGACCACGCTGACTTGGTCAGAGTTGATAATTCAGGTACTTCCACCATGCGCTGGTGGAGGACACATGCGTGTTAGATGTCCGGAGTTCAAACCTGAGCACGGCCAAGGGTAGATGCGCAGAATCAAATGGTCATCATCATCATTATCGAAAGCATGACATCAGTGTTCAACACCGATAATTCACTGCCGTACAATCATGATTTATTTGAAAGCCTTATTGTGAAGAAAAGAATAAAAGTGGGTGGGGAAGTGCTAGCTTACGCATAACTTTGCACTTTGAAGGTGAAAAACACGTGCCGGAAGGTGGTATAACGGTGATCAGTTTATCCAACCGGTCTTCTGCTTCGTGTTCAAAGATGACGATGTTGTCTGCGTACTTTAGATAGACAAGATTCTTACCAGCAGCGATTTGGACCTTCCAGCGTCCGCCTTAGTATTTCATCACTGAAGAAGTAGAGCGAGAATGGAGAGAGGACATTCTTGTCGGACAGTACTTTTTGTAGGGAAGATTTGGAGAGCTCACCGTATACATGAACTGTTCATAAGTACTACGAAAACCTGAACTCGAGTCCAGTACTTCCTCATCAGAACAATTTAAAGACAAGAACGGGACTGCCCAAAACAGAGTGAGATGGACGCGACCTGTTAGATTTGATCACATCTTCATTGATGAGGTTGCACAGACTGACAAATACCAATTCTGTAGCCATCGGAATGCCATCTTTTTTGTCCCTTAGAAAGGTGTCTTGTTGGATTATAAACATAACAACCACGGTCTTAAAGTGTTTTACGCGCAGAACAACTGACACTTTTTGATTGAGGTGTTTTGGGATTATTGATGAAAACATCACAGGTGAACATCACACGAATATGCCCAGTTTGTGGAGAGGTCTCAACAAGGCACTGTATTACTTGTAAGCTGGGCAGAATTCCACGTTTTCTCGGTGGTTTTCAATCCTATACGTTATCGAAACGTCCGATTCGTGTACCTTCATTCTTACATAGAAACCGATTCCATTTGGATCAAAGTTTTATTATGGTTTCAATTGGAGTGTGAATTTGGAATTTAACTGGAAAAAAGCAAAATATTACAAGCTATGTGTAGATGCAGTTGTTTGACTAGCTTAGCCTAAACGCTAGCTAGCCATTCAACATTTCTGGAGTCAGACTCGTCACAAATAAAATTAACACCACGGTATGTTTTTTACCTTCAACGTTCTAACCAGCTCTTAACTGTTCTTAGACTGTCCTAGGGTTTCTTTCCTCTTTTTAAGACATTACTGATAACAGAAACGATTTCCATTCGAGTGGAGCGTAAACAGAACCATAGGTAAACAATTCAGTTTACGGCTTTTCAACCGTCACCGTGGTTTTAGTACAGATGGCTTGCATATTCCATGTAGAATCATTCTCATGCGATCAAGCAATTTGTAGTCGAAGCGGAGCAGAGTCGAAAAACAAGAACTCAACTCCAGCGACCTGCGGACAACGTTGCTACATTTATTTTGCTTCCATATAATTTCTACTGTACCGGAGAGTTTGCCTGGTGACAGTTCACCGAAAACATTTGCTTGAGAATCTCCGTGTTTTGACTACCCCAGAAACGTAGTTATTTGTGGTCGGAGTCACGCAAGCATGGTGTGCTTCGTCCCAATTTGTTGTACATACGAACCAAGAAGAATGGATGTATCGTGAATTGGTTCTAGGATTTATATTTGAAGTCAGTAGTGGTCGCAAAAACCTCTCTTACACGCTTTAAATTTTGTTTTGTTCCGTTGGCTTTAACCAACTGTTTTACAAAGTTTTATTGGTCAAATTAGGGTGTAATTTGGAGAGCTACAGTCAACTAACATTGTCCAAATGATGACCATCAAGAAAGCTGTATAGATCAACTTGTCAACCTTTTTAGTTGCACGCTTTACAAGTTGCGTATCACCGTTATGTTAACGAATTTACAAAGTTAAAATATATGATACTGTTCTCTACCCCATATGAGCGATAAAGTACCCCGTGACTGTCTCTAAAGAAGTAATACAATCTTAATTCTTTCTGGAGAAACATCTCAAAAAAAGCAAAGGATTTAAAACAAACATGGTCTAAAACCGCTCTTCCTCAAAATTTCCTAAGGCAGGTTAAATTCTACCGTTAATCACAATCTTCTAAACATTTGGTTGCCTACCAAATACCGCGTCCAGTGAGTGCTTCCGTCTGTCTAATTCCTCCCAGTTTCACGCTTTATAAATCCGAAGTTACAAACTCGACAGAGGGTTCAATAATCCGCCCAAATATGGGACAGAACAGAGGAGTAGACAAACTCGGGGTGGCATCCTTTTGAGAAAACTGTGGCATCACTCCACTTCATCAAACATCAAACCCTTCTATCTATCTGTCCTTCTTGACGAAGCTTTTTACTCCGAAAGAGTGCGGACAGTAAGTGTTTCCTAAACACCGCAATTTGCTCGACTGAGAACATTTGTTCGGTACCGTAGCGTTACGCAGGGATGTTTTTATTTTCGGTCACGGTGCTTCATCGCAAGAGAGCTAAATGCTTTGATCTAGGACTAGGATTTTCCTAGTTTGACAGATCTTGGATGTCCCTGAATACAGCTGTCTTGAATGTATATATATATATGAAGATAATAATTAAAATTCATCCACGTCTAGCTTGAATGTTATTCACAATAATTCCTCAAACCTCCCCTTATTCAAGTGGACAAAGGATCAGATTCGTCGGAAACGGACAATTCTAAGGCAGCCCCATGAACGCTTGGAAATTCAAATGAGGATTTGTGCAAATTAACGAAGAATAAAGTGATTGAAATCTCATGAGCAACACTTAGACTATAGGATGAGCCCAATATGACATCCCTGGAATAAGGACAATTCTAACCGAGTGATAAACTGATCAAAATGACGTGAGTAATAATCGGGATCTCGTTTTCTAAGTAAACATGAATCTTATGTAATTATGTGTTTCTCGTAAACCGGCGTCACTCCCGATTAAATTTCGGATTGTCAGCAAATCTGGAGAACCTTATATTCGTATCCAGCGATAGTAGACGAAACAAGGAAGTCCTGAAAATCTTAATGTAGGTTAGTTAAACATGACGCATTCGTGTCCTTAATTCCGGATGGTACACAAAAGCTGCAGTTTCTGGAAAATACCTCCATACCAGATAGTCTAGATGTGTAATTCGTTTTCCGTTTCTCTCAGGCTGTCGTTGAACTCACCTGTGAAAAAATATTTATCGCTTACCATTGGTGGGCATTACAAAAAGCGTGCGCCGTTTCTTATGGCTTGCCCTCTCTACGGAGTTTATGTGAAGGGTCTACCCAGAGATGGTTCCTGCTCCGAGTGAGATGTTCTAAGGCTACGTCTGTCGATGAATGAACAATTTATGGTTTCGCCCTACCAAACCAGAGTGTCGTGGTACAAATATCCGCGTGATTCCATTTTACTGATAAGTATATCAATCATTACTTCATCTGGTCCAAACTATCCACTGAATTGTTACTTTCTCGTAACGCACATCCGGACTTTCTCTAGATTACCATTCTTCTAACTGTCATCCGACGATACACACAGGGTCTACTCCCGTGTCCAGCAGATGAATTAACTGAAATTAAATCAAATTAAAACTGTCCCACCAAAGATATTTCCATCCCACGATTTGTTTGTCCGATAGACACAAGCCGTGAGTGTTGGTTCTGGGTCAAAGAAAAGATGAAAAAATTACTCTCCACTACGGTCAGAAAAAAAGCATCAAGTGGAAGAGTCGTATCGTGGAGCAGCAAAAACCCCAACATCAGTGGGTGCCATGCAGTTCTAATTACCAGGGAGAGGCTCATTGACCAATATGATGAGCCCAGATAGCTCACAACAGACAATAAACTAATTTTTAAAAACTAATACTCTCAAAACAAACGACTCACGCAATGTAAACTGGATTGTGTCCAAAGAACAGGTTGATATACGCTTGATAAATGCTAAACATGCATTTTCAATAGTGGAACTAAAGCAATGGTTCATTTTATTATTGGATACAGTGGTTTTTAATCAATAAAGTCGTAAAACCTCGTGCTCAGGCCAACAGACTACTCATATTAGAATAAACAGTGCACTTACCTGACTGGAGTACTGCACCGAGGCTTGATTCCGTGAATCAGCTTTCCCCAACCTCGTGAATTGATCGCATTCGCAAGTTCTCTTTCAGCAGCATCGGTCGCAGTCACAGGCTGTAGGTTTTTTGGACGCGAAATGTAATTGCAATTCATTTGGAGCACTCTACTAGCGTATATCGCACGACGTTCGGTCAACTTTTGGTCAGACATTCCAAGATTGTATTCAAGAGACAGGTTAGTAATTATGGAAGGGTCCTGAAATAAGACAGTAGATTGAAAAGCGCATTACAGGAACCAAACTCTATCAACGAATCTATATTTTATGGGGGTGTTTACTGGTGAAGCTAGGTTTAGAAGAAAACAATTTGGATTAACATCAAGTAAACTGGTCATGACTTTGAAGCTGAAAAACAAGCGTCCGCTTCGCTCATGTGGGTATATTTCTTTATCTACTTGCAACCTAAGAATCCAGTCATAAGTCTACTGATCTGCTGTATAATACGTAAAAGACGCAACCCGATGGGTTTTGTGGCTAAATCATATCAATTTTAAAGAATGAGGAGACCTTTTGGAGAAAGAATGAAAAAATAGGAAGGAGTGACTATTGGAAGGAGTTATTCACGCACTTCTTCCTTCTTGTCTCGTCTTGTTCCGAAATTATTTCTGAAATATCAGTCCTCCCAGGTGCAAATGGACCGTAATATACCCGGTGAAAAACAATGCAGGTAACTTTGAACATGCATTTGGTAATGTGTCGAACTAGTGGTAGCTCGGGTGAGTTTATTGGTTGTTGATCAGGTGGCTGTTGATCGGTTCGCCGAGCTTGGCAATTGACTTGCAAGCGTTTCATCGCCATACGAGGAGAAATCATCAGTGCACAGTTGGACGGGCACACCTTGTTTGCTTGCGTGCGTTTACGTAGCATTTAAAGCCTATCAGTTACCGTTTATTTTATTGTTTTTCCGCGATTATGCAACGTTCTGAGTGTTACAAACTATACAACTCAGTGGTACACTATCCGTTACAGCAATGGTCAGTCTAAAGCATGTGACACGGATTCTCAGGTGAGAATAGAATCGTCGATAAGTGGATGCCATACAATACTTGAGAAATACAAGTATTGTGATGCAACGAACTAAGATCTGTAAACAGCGGATAACGCGAAACGTAAATGTATTATTAGCAAGATCCTTTCCGGTCCTATATCTCCTTTGTCCATAACTTGCATGCAGATTACAGTTTGGTGACTGTGAGTTATAAAACCTACTTAAATTGGCACCCTTCGGAAGGCTGAGGTGTGAAGCTACTAACAGAAAGGTCAGCGGCTTTGACCCAGTCTAGGTTTAAGAATCCTGGCAGTATCTGAGCTCTCGTACTTCCTATGAGCTTCACAGATGCCGTACATGGAAACAGTGCCACAGTGCCTAACTAGTAATATTGATATTTTATTGTTAGTTTTATCACTTATTATTTTGTTCAGCTGATTGTTCCTTCTTCTCTTTGAGCTTCAAACAGGTGTGCTTGCCGAATGGCGTTGCGAAATTTGTTCTTCAAATGGGACATAAAGTTGGTGAAAATGCTTAATTGATGAGTCTCAAGCACGGCAAAATAAAACAACTTATTGGGATGGCTTCCTTGAATGCTCCGCAGCAGACCATGTCGATTCAAAAAGAACAGTAGCAGTACTCGGTTGCTACCTCAAATTCTATTTTTTCTTTCGAAGTTATATTGCAGAAAACAACCCCAACTGGGGCTGAGAATAAAGCTAGGGCTGCGAAATTCACCGTTTGGGGCATACTTGGTGACACTGATCCATACCGATTTCGCATATTGAAATGCTTTCTTAACTTGAATGCCGTCAGTCACTGCTCAAGTCGGTACAGGAAAAACCCCTTCATATTTGTACAAAATGGAACAGCCAGATGACTAAAAATTAAGCAACTAAGATTTCTTTTCTAAAATGGTTCCACTGTTTGTCTGAATTGAATATATCACTTTAAACAACCACTTTTTAAACGTAGTATATAGGTGGTTTTCAACTGTTTTCTACCACTCTATGTGCTGTTTTGATGAAAAATTTTATAACCGAAAGTAACTAATGGTTGTTATTTTGCCTAGTGTACACGGTTTTAGAAGACATCTTCAAAAGTGCATGCGATCGTCTACTTGAAACTTAATCTGGTAAAGAGAACAGGTCCGATGAATAATGCGTTGTACTATTCCCTGAAGCAACTTGTGATTTCAAAATTCTTTTCCTGACCGCGATTAACAACCTTATACAAGTTCGAGGGAACCACTTCGTGTTGATGGCGATTCCCAGGGTGTCGTAAATGTTGGTGACTAATCACGTGGTCTCCAATAAGACATCATTTGCTTGAAGGGGATTTACCTGATGGCTCACATGAAACACACAGCCAAACCTAACCGAAATTTCCACACCAGCTATTAAAATCCTCCTAAATAGGTTATCATCTCAGAGCCATTTCATTTGGATGGGTTTAGATCAGATCTTCGTAAGCTGGAAACGTCTTCGGACAGCGAAATTATTGGTACTACTCAGCCACTACTAGAACATTTTGGCGGACAGTTGCTTACTACTTACAAAACACGATTGGGAACGCTGTGAAAAGTTGCCATTCCATGTTCTAAGTTTTCACTGTAACCTTGAAATGGTAAGTAAAACAAATCTTGACTGAACATTAAAATTTTAATGTTCCAATAAAAATAACTCCATGACTCAGTCGTTCGCATTCACCTGATTCTACTCCATTTTCTGGCACAAAATCAAATAGACCCTTCCACAGGATTTCCAGACTAAACTTTGTAGTCGAGATACATACTTATTTACCGGAAATACAAACTTTCATCATACATGTGCTAAAAATGAATCGGACGAGTAAACTGAACAGAATGGTATACAATTTATCATACACATCGGTTCCTTGTGCTCTTCTTTTCTGTTTTCCCACACAAGTAAAACTGAATTCGCGCCTTTGATCCAGCAAACAGTGTCTACAGGCCTACGTGGAATAGTCATCCGTGTAGCGCCAAGACTAGGCGCAAGTAAACCGGTCACTAAACAATGCAGCCTATCACAACCCGACAACTTTCAGCTCAACGGAAGTTTGCGGTTTACAGAAGTTAGATACATTTAAGAACATGCGTATTCACATATCCCTAGTTTGTAAGTTTTTTATTCGGTACCGGTGAAATTATTCTGATTCGTTCACACTAAACAGATGCAGTGCACTGTAATTGTGCTCCACATAAGCCTCATCAGTAGTACATATTCTTGGCGGAGTCGCGATCGAGTGAGTTGGATTACAAACTTTAATGACCTTAGGTCAATTCCAAGTCGGTTATCACATTTATCTTAACGCCAAAAGGGCGAAACGTTGCCATTCGAATTTGATAACTTATTGAAACTGAGGCTCAGCGAGCGGTTGTCGTCCAGTGACCTTGAGGGGCGTCACCTATTAGGCTTTCATCTATCAGGCCTGCCAGGAATACGGAAGGCGGTTGGCAAAAAACGGGAACATTAGCTTCTTCGTTAGATAAGATGGTGTTACAATTTGACATGATGGATAACGTTTGCAGTTGTACAGGCATGGGTACCAAATTCATAGACTGTTCGGTATTTATAATGCATTCAAATGAAGGGCAGACCCTGAAATTCATTTGCAGCTATTTCGAACTTTTTAGATATAAAGTTTGTGGGAACACAATCCCATATCCCTGAGTGGTAGTTGGAAGAAACCAGGCTCAAGTGCGATTGCATCACATTTGGCCGAAACCACAAAGAGCAAGCCTTCACTATCATATACCGGGCACTTCTGAACCGATCACGATTGGTACGATCCAGACTAGTATCGACCCGCAGAGGCGATTGGAATCCGACTGCTGGATCCACAACTTTGCGTCCAAAAGAAACCTGTGCGACCTCTGAACTTGAACTGGCCTGCGAAAAATCCAGTCCCACAAGCCTGTCTGACATTGACGTCACTTACCTGATTCCGTGACCCATTGACCTACCTCTCATTCAACCCCCCCCCTTCCTTTGATTCCTGTAAAGTGTATGTACTCCCGCTTTTTAACCCTTTTCACGTGATTTCTGTTACCATATAAATTTGTGATGTATTAGCCAAGAGGAACAATCACAGAAAACAAGCTTTGTTCGCTACCTTCATTGCTCTCATGATTTTATTTACCCCCTGAATCCTTAGAATGGTCAAGGTCACGCCAGACATGTGTTGTTGCGTAGGTAAGGCAAAGTGAACAGACAAAAACTTCTCCACAGAACTGGATTGTGGAACACTGAAACGAGAACAACTAGAGTTGTGCCTCTGCCCACGAACAAGCTCCAGAACTGTGTTCAAAGTATGAAGTTGCGTGTGGACCTAGAGAGTAACTTTGAATCAATCTCTGGATCTAAGTCACAAAGCAACTAGTCCAAGCCGTGTAAACCACTACAAAATTCAGGTCAACCTGCAAAATCATTCAAATAATGGTTGTCACATGCATATCGGGCGGAGGCAGAACCCCAAAATGGCATCAACTACCAGTCTGATTATCAAAATGTCTCCTTAGGTACACCAAGGATGAAGCTATCGGCATACTGCTGAAGGGAGTAGAACGAAACCACAAAATGTGCAACAGTGTTGGTAATTCTGCTCGTCCATCTCCATTTCATTGGTCGGCTGTTTTATTATCACTTTCCATTAGCTAATTAGATCTAGTTATGGGTGTGACGTCATTTAATCTCTAGGACCAAACCATTAAGCTAGATGAGAAAAGCGAAATACTGTATCACGAAGGCTGGTATATTCATGCTATTACATAAATCTGGATCAGGCGTCTGGGTTGCCTGGATGTTAAATTTAACTCGAAACGCGTGAAACTCTTGTTGACTGTTGGCGGTTGATACAGCAAGTATCAAGTGGATAGACAAGAGTTTCTCACAGCCAGCCAAAATGATTATCTTGATTGGTTTTCAAGTTATTTCCCCGAATTTTCCAGCTTTTGCTATTACTTTGTGATCACTGCTCCAACGGTTGCTTTAAATGTTACTTTTCGAGTCTATTTACCAACATACGAGCATACTGTGCTAGCTCGGAGTATACTGAAATCATTTGGAACGGATTGTTCCAAGTCGTCTACAACAGATCTAAAAAACTGATCGAGAGAGCACAAAAATGCAATTACAATTCATTGTGAACAATTGTGAGTAGTTTAGTACGAGTACATGACTATGATAAATTTTTCCACCTCCCTTTAAGATTTACTCAAAATAACACAGAAAACTCTATTTTTAGAATGCATTTTATTAGGCAGACAACTATTTTGTTTTTAAATGTCACGTGTTTATTTTTGAACATGAATCTGCCTGCCGAACGAAACAGTTTGAATATACACAACGTTGTGACAGCGCAAACAATAATGAGGCCCTCTCATCCTAACCGGGCCTTACGGCCGTTTCGAAACAAACTGATTGATTTACACTGTGACCATTGTAGAATCTATCGTCATTTGCGGAGTTGCGATTTCGTTTTCAAGCGTGGTCCCAAGGTTTAGCAAAATTTATCTTACTACAAGCGATTTCGTAATGTGATGACATTACGACTATCGGTTATCCAAATCTCACCTACAGAGTGTTGAAGGTTTACGGAGATCCAAAGTCACACTATCAGAGCCATGTCTTTTCAGGTTTGCTTCGATTACCTTTTTGGCAGCGTCATTCTAAGTAGCCGTTAACCGTTTGACGATATAAATCGATGTCCCAGATTTTTTCATCGCTTAAAAAATTTCAGAAGAGATTTCTCTGTCAATGAAGACGGCTTGTATTGAAATCCAGGAGGTACCGTACAGCTTTTTCGTCCTTGTTGCTATTCATCAACAATTAACACCTCATACAACTCAGAGAATTCCGAACCCTCGACCTTCCGGCCAGTGGTTGGATGCTTAACCGTTAGGCCACAAGCAGCTGGTCAGTGGCACGATTGCTCTCGCCTGGACAAAAATCGCCTACGTGGATGACATTCAAGACATCAGTTATGGCATCAATATTCTGAGACATCAGTAGGACCACGATGATGAACAATGTCGGAGTCACGGATTCCTTGATTCACTTTCGGAATGAGGAACTTTAGCTGGATATTATCCCTGAAACTACGACGACAAACTCAACAACTCCAGTTTAGTTTTTTGGCTAAGTTAACATAGTTATGAGCATTGGTTCGCGTTCGAAACACTCATCACTCATAATTGCCATCCAGCCAGCACAAAACGTCGTTTCTTGTTCTATTTCTTCGTCAAACGTTGGGTCCGCAAATAGTCCGAGGGTGATATCGCTCACGAGAGAAGGCACGACTGACTTGTGCTTGAACTAGGATGTCTGCCAAAACGACTGACTTGTGCTTGAACTAGGATGTCCTAGTGGGAATCTGCCAAATGCAAGTTGCTGTTGGCCCTCTTGTGAAGTGTTTACTCTTTGGACAATGACCGCATATTTTCGACCTTAAGGTATCATGACTTTTTTCACGCTAATCCATAACAGCAATCACAGTGTTTCGACAGGAGTTAGGATATGAATCAATGTTGAGCTGAACTGCTCCTAGGAGCGTTCGATTTCTAGCATGAGACACAAGGAATCAAACACCCCCCAGGACAGCCTTTCTCCTTCTGGTTTATGCCGAAACTTTTCCATACATCTGCTTGAAAATCAGGTATTTTATAGCACAAAAATATTTGCAAGTCGCAAACTGCAAACTGTAACAGAGCAGCAACACGGGAAGGTTAGCGCAATGACTACTGCGTATATTACGCGATAACGACTTTGTTTCGAAGACTTGCCGAGGAATTATTCCAACTTGAATCGTAGATTTGGTTAACATAGGAAGAATCAAAGCTATTGACATGGCCTGTGTCATTATTGATCGGCATTTTATGCGAAGACTCTACATTAAATGTGTGCGAACAAACTTAATCATATAAAAGCTTCTGGTTTACGTGACTGAAGGAAAGCCTGTTGACCTTGACGTCGATGATACAAACATCGGGTTGCAAGCCAAACAAACGGGACGGATAGCTTATATGGTCTCGTTTGTGAAACTGTGTGTCCGAATATGCATCAAAAGTTGCCCGTGGTACCTGCCAAGAGATGATCATCCCGGGGTTCTGAAATTCAATACAAGCCTCGAGGAACCGAGCAAAATCAGCCCCTTGTGAAAGACGGTCCTTCCTTCAGGTACTTTCTCCAAGGAACTACATCATCATTCAACGCAAGTACGTGTTACTTTTGTTTGACATGTAAGGCCTGCTTGCTCTCCATTCCAGACTTCCAAAACCGAAACTATCGACTTAAAATTGTTGGTCAATTACTGATAATTCAATAAGAATTTTATCAGGCTAGAAACCCATCAATGGATATAACGGGATCCGGTTACCTGCTTTACCGTTCGAAAGTTTGCAAACGTTTTCCAAACCTGCCTTTAAGTCGTTTGAAAAAAACGCAAAACCACGGTCTGCTAATTATCTGGTCCTGCACGTAGATTATGAAGACTACCGAACTATTACTTGACATTTCAGCAACATAAAGATTCCAAACAAATGATTTAAACCAAACAACCCGATGAACTTTTTGTCGCATGCCCAAAGCTTCTACCCGAACGTCCGCCCAGCGGAAGCAAGCTGCAGAATGGCGTGTCAAACGACATATATTGCAGTTGTTTAGGGGTTGTCACAAAAAGCGCTTAGGAGTATGATGTTGTACCTAGACTGAAAACTGGCTCTGTCGACGGAGAAAGGGCAATGGGGTAAAGATGGAATTAGCAGGAGCAATTTTTGGTGAATAATAGACGACGGACCGCGAAGGTGATGTCACAGCGTGGAAATGTGCAACAAGGTTAAACTCAAACAAGCTTATCGATCAGACGGCATGGAATGGTACGGTCAGGCGTCTTCCATCTAACATTGTTATTACAGTCAACAAAAGCAATGCTATGGAAGAGATAGACAAAGGTTGGGAAATTATTGTGCAATGCAAACATTCTTCCAGTGACCCAAATACAGTGATGGCACTGCGATTTGCTAGAGAGATCCAACAGGTCTCCAACAGGTAAGGAACAATGTGATCGAGCGCACATAGCATGTAATGGAATTCAACTCTGGACTTTGGGAAAAACCAAGGCTGTGTACACTATCGAGTGAAAACTATTTAACTAAATGTTCGTTAGGAAGAGGTGGAGACGATGAGCGTAACATTCACACGACTACTCTTCCCATGCCCCACTGACAACTCACAACCGGAACAAAATGCGCATTGGACTACCTTCCAGGTGTAAAATCACCCCGCCTTTTTGTCTTCCCTCATGTTGCTGACCTTTCTGCCCGGCCAACTGGTAACACGTCAGAAAGACTTCTAGCTTACAGCTCACATATTGTTTGGCATGAGGAACACACTAGTCCCCCAAGCGGTACGTGATACCCAGAGTTGAAAAGTTTAGAAGAAACTGTTTTTCGTGAGTCATTCAGACTTTTGACTTGAAAGGGAGGAAAACAGTAAGATTTAGTCCCAATGTTACCCATCTGATTCATGCGTAATCCTCCTACATAGTTTATTTTCTTTTTACACTCCTTGTTTGCTAATTATTGATCAAGTCATCCGGAAATCGCTACTTCTGACTCGCTGGGAAAAAACCACAAGGGAACTAATTAGCCTGTGGTAAAATCAGGTTTTATTAAATTATGTTTATGAAAAATATTCCGTTCATTACATAGATTTTTGTACCTGTCAGTCAAGTTATTGACCAGATTTAGGTTGAATTTCCACTGTACAAATTTATTCGCTTGTGAACGCATAATTTTCTGTGAAGACATTAGGGCTAAAGAGAATCTTGGTTTGCATATTGTCTTTTATTTTTGTGTATTTGTTTATTTATTTATATATTTATTTTCTGATGAACATTTCCAGACACCAACTTGCATTTTGTTTATGAGAGATTCCAAAGGAGCCGTGATACGTATATGTGTATACCAGGAGACATAAAATTCAGTAAACCAACAAAAATCGTATTTGCCACCTAAATTTTTGTTCTCAGTAGCTATGGAATTTGAGGAACCTAATTTACTCTGAGACTATCCTTCAAAAACGACTGGTTGATTTATGCTAACAGGAATTCAAATAGATCTTGATGCGAACCATTTCTGTGACTTTCATTTGCCCTTTCCTGCTTGGTTTTCTTTCAAGTTTTCTAGTGAAATTTTCCGCCCACACCCATCTACCTTGCAACTACGAGTTCGCCGGCAGTGAGACAACCCTAGTTAGGCTGCTGTAATGAAGGGTAGAGCAGCTGGCCGACGTCTGTGGAAAGCAGATTCATCAAATACTTAAGACTGACCAGAGGGGCGTGGGAACCTCCCTTTAAACACTGACACCATACTAGCTTTTTTGGGATATTCTGTATTATTCCAGACACCTAAGGTTTTGCACCAGAGTAATGTCAAGCTTTCGGAACAAAACTGCATCAGATGGTCTATCCGTGCCTTAAATGAGCGTTTCATTTCGAAAAATGCAATGAATGTTTGACATCCGTCTTCCTTCGTAAATTCCTCGCTGATAAGCAGAGAACAGAGTAGTTAAATTACACGAAACCATTCAGATACATCATTTGCTTAGGTTGCTGGCATTCTGACAGCCTTTGCTTCCCCAACTACAAGCTATCTGAAATGACGACATGCAACGATTTCAGCTGTGGAGGGACTTAGGCTCTCATGGTTTTCAGTGGCACCTCCTAAACGGGAAATCATATAAGTCAAACCAATTATTGTAGAATTAGTTTATCGTTTCCAACCGGTAATACCCCATGTGTTATGGTGCATCAGTTACTAGACCTAGTGAATGAAGTCCCAGCACTAGTACGAATCGAATGGATTTTAGTACACCTCTCAGCTTCCATCAGGTGTCCAAAGTCTACCTAGGATGTTGCATCCGCAGAGTAAGCTGATTTTCGGAAGAATCTATACGCACACCACCCAAAAGAAAGGCACACTGGCCGTTCACTACAGTTGTGATTGGGCTGCAAGTCCCTACAGGGGAATGAATGCGTATTTCGGGTGTCGATGGTTGCGGGATTTTGTAGAATGTATACTCACATGACTCTCGTTTGAGCAATCGTCCTCCGGTTCCGGCGCAATTCTGGTGAGTCAAGAGAAAAGCAGGGAGAGCGCTGGACTCGAGTTTTGCTCTTATTAAGGCTCACCATCAGTGCATACTCTTGGCTGTGTCGGGGTTTCGACTCCGCACATATGACATGCGAGGCGAGCGTGTTACCACTACCTCACTAGCGCAAGCTGGACTCATCCGAATTTTTACGTCTGAACAGATGAACATGTCCACGCTTGAGTGATGTGAACGAAGTGCCCGACGACTCCAACGCCGACCCATTAGCGTACCTTGGTTGTGTCGATCGATTGGCCTGACAGTAAGTCCTTGGTCATTTTCTTCACCCAGTAATATGTATTTCCAAATGCGGAATGCGAAACACGCGGAAGCCTGTCCACCGTATGTTTTCATCGAGTGCTGCAGCCTTGACGGCTTTGCGCTTTCTTGTCCCCTGCACTTTGTCGTTCACCATACATACACACATCAGAAAACGAACACTGTCAAAGTTGACCCGATTCAGCCTGAGATTTTTAAATTCTTTACAAACAGAGGACAAAAAAGGATTGATTACTCTTTTTAATTTCATCTCAGCTTTGGTACCGAGAGCTGCCGGGTTATACTGAACTTACTGAAAGAGATTGCAAGTGGTACATTGGATGATTCAAAACTGCAATCCTGAAGACAAGATTTGTCCTCTTCCAGGTTGGTACGTCGTTGCACCCTCGGATTTTAGTCAAATTACTAGAGCTCTTTTGCAATCTTGTGCTGTTCTTGAAGACACATGCTGCTTCCAAAGAGACCTGCTCCGAAAAGAAGACGCCGTCAATGACGCAAAGTGCACCGGAAGCTTGGTAGCTACCTTAGATTTCGACACGCTCAAATATCTTTTCCTGATACGTCAAGCTGTTTTAGCACCCTTACAGTGAACATAGTAACAGTCGACTCTGGCAGGCTGTCTGATCACTAGGCATCTGGAGCTTGATTCCTTGAACTAGAAGAAGGCGGTTGAGTGCAAATTTATCGTCTGTCTGCCTTCTGGTATAGTGTTTAGAAAAGGGGAGAACAGAGTCAACAAAGTGAACGGACTAATAGAGTGATGGAAGTCCTACAATTTTACCTATCCGGATTTTAATGAAGCGACGTCTATGCATACCAACTGCCAAGCTCAGATCAGCTGTCACCTGATTTACAGACAGTAAACCCAGTTGAGCTGAAAATAGTTAGACGTAAGCGAGTTACGATGTTTGTTTAAGAAATTTAGAACAATTACAATCGATCAGGAACTAGTTGAATCTGTAAGTCTTCTGTGCCTTTCATTCGCTCACTCGTAGAATGTTCTCTCGAAAGTAACGACGACCAATGCAAAAGCCATCCTATATTAGAAATTTGGTAAGAAGCTAAGTATTCGTTTGCAGACTGCGGTGTTTATTGTGGACCATTCTGTTTTACCCATTCAGCGGATGACAAGTTCTTACGGCGAGCTACTTTGTGAGCCGCACTATAATGCAGAAGGTTGTTCATTCAACTATTTTGCTCGATCTGTTATACCTACCAGAAGGTTAGGAGAAATTTTCTTCAGGATTTTTCCGAACAACCACCAGTCCATCGTGAAAGATAACGTTCCACTTTAAGTTAAAACAGGATATCTGCAAGTTCCATTTGTGATTTCGTCAAGCAACTCATCAATATCTAATTATTTGACAAGGACTCAACCTTCGGCTAAATAGGTCTAGCTGGATACATTGAATAGCTCGAATAATTTTGGTTGGTTTTGATTTAAAAGAGCCACATTTGCGCGCGATTTAATTTTTTCTTTTTCGCCTATCAAATTCACCATCGCCGAACTGGTTGTACCGATAATTATGCCGGCTTCCAAGTATCCGCTATGAAGCATTTCATCAAACACGTACGATTTTCTGAAAATGTTATTACTAACACCATGATATTCACAGTAATTTATTAGTTTAATAAAACTAGTTGATTCCTTGATTGCGTAAGGGCATTTTGGTATTTTTGGCGACGTTTGCCCTGTAGAAGCTGAAAAACGCAGAACCATTGTACACATATTTCATCCCTACTGGGAATCAGCATAAGTGCGCGTCTTGCAAATTCCCAAGGGGATTCGAACCTGCGAATTACTGGCTGGAGCTTCTGACCACGAGTGGCTGGTCAGCAGGGCGACTGCAATCAGATAGGATACAGCGCCTCCTTATTTTTGAGTCACGGGGTTCGCATTACGTGGTCACGTGTTGACTGGCTCCTGACGACGATATCTCAAATGAACGGTTCAGCAATTCGTGGACAATAGATGGGGCTATACCATGTTTAACTGCAAGCTAATCACACTACTGAGAAACCACTCGTGGTCAGTTACTAAGCGGGAGGTCACGGGTTGGAATCCCTCCGGGGAATCGTGGGATGCGCACTGCTGATATCTCCCAATAAGGATGAACCAAATTTACAGTTTTATGGCACGGATTACTTCATACTGAAACAATGTCATCAAAAAATTATGACAGAATACGTCTTGCAACGTGGTTCAGCGGGGTACTATCCAGAACTGGATTGTTACATGACCTTTCGACTACCTACTCAGATGTTACGTTCTAAGAGATAGTAGAGGCAATTCGAGATAACCATTCTACAGCTCCCATATCCGTCCCCTCAAGAAAGAGGTAGCTTGCGTAGTGTATCGCGATAAGTTGTACGTTGCTTTTCGGTGAATGCAAACGGATAAACCGACCAGTCCGAGTTGCTGTATTCCACAATCTTTTGGCCTATTTAACTCAACTTTGTGGTCTGTTTAAAATTACGTGGCAACGGATAAGCCGTACGAAGTTTTAACAACTCTTCAGTAGGAAAACCTCCGCGGATACTCTAGTTGACGTTCACCTCAGCCCAAGCCAATGAGTTCACTCAGTCGCTTTAGAATGAGAGCTGCTCAGACCACAACTGGATTATGCCAATTAACAACCCTTCAGTGTTCGGCATTTGTAATGTGGAACATCGAACTACGTAGAGGGGGTCTTCGAAGAAAATGTGCCGGTACTCTCAAACGTTTCCACAAAACGTCCGAATGATCGCTTCCGAAAAGCAAACATCTCAAAAGGATTCGAGCTGTTCACTTAAACAGGGCACAATCTACGGTTTAATGGCCCCACACTGCAGCACCTTTTTCCTCACAGTCTGAGACAACCAAGCATTTGCAAATAAAATTCAACATAGTATTCATCTTGTCAAGCATAATTTAAGTTCATACGTAAAAAACCCGTCTACTTGATGAGAATCGTAAAACTTTCGGGGTAAATTTCTTGTTCATCCTCATACTGTCAGGTTCCATTCGCATGCGAGCCTAAAGCGAAGATGTATTTTTTCTAACAGGCGAAATGGATGCGAGAATCAAACATCCAGTAAGCTCGTATCATCCTCTGTGTCAGTAGTTAATACTTCGGTCATGACTGGAGTAATCTGGCTATACATCAGATGATCTATTGGGACACAAACGAAACTTGTAGTTCATACAGGCCAAGCTCTGGTTAATCAATGATCTCCCTTCTAAAAGAGGATTCGTATATACGTGTAAACACTCGGTTTGCCAATGAAACTGTAGGATGCACTGGGTCGAAAATAGTTTTACTCTTCCGCAATAGGTCTTATCCAGGCCTAATAAGCATGAAGAACATGTCTGTTCTCTCTCCGAACAATGTCTTCTACGATCTTCTGGTTTATTGAATTGAAAAACACTCAATCCGTGTTGTGCGCTCGAACCCATGGAAGTGAACTTGGAATCCTGCTCATGATACTACTTAGTAGGCTGATGCATGCTACTAACTTATGGGCTGATTCTGTCATTCGCAATGAAACTACAACGAAAAGCACCTCACCAATACTGGAAAAACAAAGTAGTTTTGTTGGGTATGTTGACATTTTATCAGATCAATGAAATTCCTATGGAAAACCCCTTTTGTACGAATAAAGCTACTCTCTGCTTTCACACTGGCAGGGCAATTTTCTGAGACTTACGACCCAAGCAACAGTGTGCTATCAGGTGCATCCGCTCTCCATAAATTTTCACCTGACAGGTTACTACAAAGAGCGGTTTCATTTAGGTAAATTTACCCCTAATGAGGAGAAGTTTCCTGAACCACAC
Source organism: Clonorchis sinensis (assembly GCA_003604175.2). NCBI lineage: Eukaryota > Metazoa > Platyhelminthes > Trematoda > Opisthorchiida > Opisthorchiidae > Clonorchis > Clonorchis sinensis. The sequence goes on along the minus strand of CM030369.1, from coordinate 11,670,304 downwards.
TCTTAGGGTAGCCAGCACAGTACACAGTAACTCATCTGCCTCTAGACAGTATTTTTGCATAAGCAGTCTTGGTCAACTCTTTTATGTTGCCTCAAAGGAGGAAATCGCTCCTCAATTTACCGATACCTACAGTAATGCACGATCAGAACAAGGCTAAACTAGCACTGTATGTTTGTAAACGAGTAGTTATAATACCTTCTAAATGCGGTACAGTTTCCTATTATTAGTAGTGGTTATATGCATTTTCATATTTGGGTTAATTCTGATGCTGCTGAAAAACGTGAACTCACTTTACTTGAGACATAAGGACATCCATATGGTCCATAAATATCCGCATGCACGGGTCCATGTATTCAGCCTCGTATTGTAGGGAAGTCCTTAAAAAAGTCCTTAAAAGTCCTTAATGTTGTTGTGCATTGTATCCCCATCATCTTGCATGGTTTGATCCGTTCAGGTGTGGTAGGCGATCTGCCATTGGTCAAAAATACACGAGATAAACTTGCTTCGATTGGTTGGAAATTCCCTAATTTCGTTTGCATACACAGGATCCAATTTTGGAAAAAATAATCCCTACCCCAACAATATTACTCCCACGACCTTCTTAAAAGTAGTATTCAGTGAAAATTCCACATGAAAAAAAATAAAAACATATTAATCAGGTTGACGAACCATGATGAGATTGTGCCAGCAACTGTGGACGATTCTTCACAAATTTTCTGCTGTAATGATTGAATCCATATTTCTTCTGCTTACAAAATCATGACAACTTGCTCACATGGGTACAGAGACAGTATGGCATTCTGCCTCAGCTCGTTCTTGTCTGTAACTCGGTTCTTTCAGTTAGTTACCAAACTGTTCGCTGCTTGCGACTATTACGTGAACAAAGCTCAAAATTACACCAGGCGGACTATTCGTACGAGGACGCCATTTCTCGGAAAACGTTCCTCAGCATTCCAAAACCATTTTTGCACTCAGACTTGCTGACCTCCAATTAGAGTGTCTTTCCTACTATTCCGTTTGATGATAGAATTTTCCATTCTTCCGAACTGCGGTTTTTTACACTATCCAACTCTTTCATATTTTGTATACTTATCCGTCATTGTATGGCTAATTTTGTAAACAGGTCGGCGGTGTAGAACACAGGTGCATGTCTCCAAAAAAAACATTGATGTTCCATCCAAGATATTTTATCGGCATTAAGTTTTCCAAGTCAGAAATAATGACCTCATCATTGTTCCCTCAAACAGTCCCAAAGTATGGTTGTTCTGTGTTCGTTGATCATTTGTATTGTTAACACACTGCAGCGTATCGGTGAGCTGGAGCACTCGGCTAGGGTGATCTTAATTAACGAAACGTTTGAGGAATAAACAGCGTTTCTACCGGAAGTGACCCAAGGTTTTACTAATTGTTTAGCTGACTAATATTCCTGGAGTAGATTTTTCAACACGATTGTTGTTTGTTACTAGTGAAATAAACAACGCAGATATCACACAAGTTCGGCACCTTACATGCGCGCTTATTGATAGGTATACACAATTTCAAACCCAGTGTCCGAAAAGGGGGAACTGGATTCGGAGATCAACGGGCCAGTCGAATTTTTTTATTGTTGTTAGAATATCTGATGACTCAAGAAAGAGATCAACATCAATGTAAAATGGTTTCCATCTTATTCATAACTACAGCTGAACTACCCAACTACCCCAACAGAGTGTCAGCCCACGCTGAACTCTGACCCTCTCTAGCGTGCTTCGTAGAGTAACGCACACATCAGTCGTGAGAAAAACTCTTCTGGCATACTGTTCAAGAGCTTTTCATATCATCTCTCACAGGGTCAAATTTCGTTGCTCATGTGTTCCGTCTGTTGTAGCGGACAATGATTCTTCTTCCGCCTTTTCTGGATTTAATTACCGTTTACATCATCAAAACGGTATTTTCACTAAGGTATTAAGTTTAAGGCTTGCTCCCCCGCTCTATAAATGGCTTCCAGATTAGTCCTGCATGAATGGACGGACGCAAATTAACAGTGAAATAAATCCGGCCTCGGAAATTGAGGCGTTTAACCCTTTTGTTGTCTGTCGCATAGTTAATTGAGTCACGACGCAAACGCTCTTGGGAAACGTCTTGCGTTGGTCTCAGACTTTACCTAGGAGCACACAACAGATCAAGCACTTCAGTCTAACAGTAAGTCTATGGTGAAAAAAGGTTGTGTCTAAGCCCAGTCGGGGGTGCTGTGCGTTAGATCAATGCTGCGAGATGCGCATATTTATTAGGGTTGCCATGTATCTCGGAGCCAGGATACTACATGTTTATGGTACGTGTTACTCGTCAAATACAATTTGTGTGCTCACAGTTTTCAGCGAGAGCCTAATGACTCAAAAATTATACTTCCTTTAGAGCTTCCTTCTCAAGAGTTGTCCTATCGCCCACAGTTCGGAATGATTCTCAACCAAGCCACATGTTCTGTCTCTTTAAGCCGTTTGCGCTGCGGAGTCAGCTACCCACTGGATTTTGTGGTGCATCTCCTCCCAAACTCGAATGATTGTGTGATGTGCCCTACATCACGCTGAATTTACCTCGGGTGACTGACGTTATCTTCATTCCATTCAGAGCTTTCTATGTGGAACCCAAGCAGTTGATCTGGGCAGCACAGTGATTCCCCGTTTAGGGATCCATCACTAGATTTCACGCAAGTGACAACTACTGGCAACTGGACACCCCTAAAATGCCTCTTCCGTGTGACAACGATGTCCTAATGACGCAAAAAGTACTTACTTATCCCAGTCTGGAATGAACAGTTATGGTGGCTCCTCGTTTATGGTCTTAAACGGCAACGAAGTGCTAACCAAAATACACTTAGGTCATATTTTCTATCTGCCTTATGAGACCACCGCGTGAGGACTATATTCAGCTCGCAGGTTGTGCTGACCAGGATTATTTCCTTTTTTGGTTTCCGATATTTCATTTTTTCATTTCGCTAATTTGCTCCGCTGCATATGCTTACATAAATGGGCTTTAAACATTTCTTAAGGTCAGACTTTCTACACGCATTCCACCAGACTTTCACGTAAGCATACAGCATTTGTGCTCGTTCTGGGCTTCGTCAACGGTTTATTCACAAGAAAATAGATCTCTCCCTCAGAGTTTACTTTTCATTTGCTCTGTCTACTGCATTAATCGATCGATAGAGCTCCTTCCTCTCTTCTTAACTAGTCTCATTTCAAGCTGGCCCCAAATCTTCCCGAACCGCCGTCAATGATCAAGCTTTACTTCAACTACTTTAATACATTTCAGTAGTGCGAGAGAACACCTGGGAGGAACTCGCGTCCCACTGAACAGGGACCGTTGGCATGATCAAGTACAGTACTCAATTTGCCGACCCCAGATGATTCAGAAAACTGAACTCCCAGTGTAAACATAATGGAAATCAAATAACAGACCGACTGTCACACCGCAATCAACTGATGGTCAAACTGCCAGTCGTCGGCGTCTGTGTATACTCCTATCAACCACCTTATGTTGCACGAAACGTTTGTCTGACCGAATATGCGAAAACTCTCCCTCTGTGCTGACTCGTGGAAACTGCAAAACCAGTCAAAGCGCTTTGCGTGCAGCTGCGATTGCGCACATGTTGGATACATGTCGAGCCTTTAGGTTCATCCACCGGGTAGCTATAAATCTGTTAGTACCTGTTAGAATCGGGACGTTAGTTATGGCTGGGGTAGTCATGAAATTGAAATTTTATCCACAATTAATTGAGACTGTTTGTTAGAGTTTTATCCTTCATTATCACACACATTCACATAAAATACGACGCCAAATCACTGGTTGTAAGAAGATTTTTGCGTTTGGCGTCATGAATCCATAGGAGCCACTCTGTGCTGTACTGCAGTGTATCTCATGTGTGGTGTACATTTGAAAACGTAGGAACACGAGAATCCCACACACACAGGATATATTGCCCTCGTTGGGCCTCATAAGTTGGAGAGAATGGTCACATGGCCGTTCAAACTCACTAGTAATGAGCAATCTCAGAATTGCTCACCTTTAGGAGGATGTCATTATAGCATTCCCAAAAAAGTTTATTGTAAGAAATCCCCCAAAAGGTAATAAGCTCCCAGAATGCTACCATGAACAGCCTGTAAGTAAAATATAAAAAGTGCTTTTTTATTATGATAGAAGACCACACCTTTCGAGCGCAATTAACTGGTAGGTTGCTAAGTACCTATTACAAAAATCAAATGGGAATCGAAATGAAACAGCAGCGCAGAAATGACATATTTTACTGGTGACTAAATAATCGCAGCATATTAACCAGAGAGACAAAGTAAACCAATATGCACACGAATTATGTTATGATATCACGAATTCAGTCAATACTGCACAACCAGAAAAAACCTGCTCAGTCTGACTAATCAGAATCACGGGGGTCTGTTTCATTTCGAATGAATGCGTGGCTTGAATGAATGAGTGTGCCCTACCTACGCGTATAGGATTTGATCGATCCCGTAATATTTACATCAAGAAACGTAGTTAGCTGTCAAGCAGAGCGTCACATCGTTACTTTGCTTCAGTTGGTCGGTAGTATGTACCTTGGGCGGTGCCTGTAATGCGTGGGTTCCGGGCGTGAACCAATTATCCTAACCCTGATCAGCCATGCTTGTAGGCTTACGACCACACTGACATTTGGTGTATTTGGCAGAAAGTGTTTAGTTCTACTACCACCGTTCAGTCCCAGGTGAAACTAAATATGGCTCTGAAAGTCCGCCTCATTCTTGAAGAAGTGCATGGCTTAGTCGACAGTAAATCGCACACGTTCAAGGGAGAGCTCCTCAATTTCACACCACAGACTTGTTGCGGCTGTGAAGCAGGTGTGAACTGTTCCGGTGCACTGCTTCGATGTAAAAGTACACTCCTCGTCCAACTGACCTGGCGCACCCGTGAGTTACACGCGCAATTACTGACTTTGATCATACTTTTCAAGTAACAGGAATACAATCAATTGGAATGAAACTCAAAGACCTAACTGCGGGATCGCAAGACAGAGAACGTATGGACAAAAGACCGCCTCATCAGTGCTCCTGGACCGGGTCGTCCAACACGGCAACTGACTAGTAGAAATGGATAACAAACAAAACACTTCAGTTGCTTTCTCGCCTATTCTCCGAATCCTTGAAGCTTGTCTAACCATGGGAAGACTGCAGTGAATGGGAATTCCGTGCCACAAATCTCTCTTGGATGGGAATGTTTCCAGGTAGATGAAGGAACACAATCTCCGCTTATCATTTGACTGAGCGGCGCAAAAGTCACTGGTCTGTACACTGGCTGATGATCAACAAACGGGCAAACCAAATCGCACTACTACATACCGGAAAAGAACGAGCAGGTATATTAAAAAGCATATGCAGTAAACTATTCAAAGTTGTTTGGAACATCCGAATAGATCTGAATCCCACTATCTTAGCTGCAGTTCTGATAGATCCTTATGAGTTTGCTATAGAACAAGACAGTTCCCAGTGGATGAAGTGTTCTGATATGCCTCAGAGAAGTTTCCGCGATGTATGGATGATGATAATTTGTTTATTCTGCTTCGCTGTCAAGCATCACAGCTCAACGATTTTTTCGGTGGTGCGGATAACCATAAATTATATTGCATTAATCCCCACCTGGATTAGCCGCCTATGTACAGTCCAAAGTGTCCTTTGACCTGCGCGCATCATCGTGGGAAGGCAGTGAATGAAAATCATACCTCATGCTCTGCGTTCCATTCATTTATGGGGGTAAATAGTTTTCTCAAGGGTAGGAAAGAACTTTCTCCCTTGTTCGGAGTGACTACCGTAAAAACTCAATGCGCTTGTATGGTCATGTTTGACATGAACTAGGGCAAAGTGACATACGATCTTCATAGTGGCCAGCCCCCCTGTGACGATGTAATTCCTGGCCGGCAGTGACGGTAGCGGCAATCATTAGGAACTCGATCATCAGTTATCTCGGGTTGTCTCATTCTATCCCTCAGCTTTATCATCTTCAACGAATAATTCCGTGCGTGACAAACGCCGGATTATCGGCCAAGTCGGTGGATGTCAAGGGAGTTTGCTGAAGTGGTGCGATGGTTTACAGCTGCGCATATCCCTCTGTCATTTTAAGGTGCTGGTCTCTTGATAACTATGAGCAGTAGCACCATGATGAATGTTTCTGTTGGGGAGTAGTTTGGCCTTTTGCGTTTGGGGAAGAGAGATTGGGGTGAGAAAAATACCTGACCATTCTGATGCTAACCCTTTTGTTCAATGCACGGCATATGAAAGTTCGTACGTCTCTATTCTGAAAGATGATTTTTCCAATTGATTTACTCCGTAACATAGCAAGAGGTCCATAGGAGGTGTAGGAGCTGAATGCAACATGCTCCAAGAAATCCCTGTCGTCCCAATCAATTAGAACCGATTGAAAAGTCACCGTTTAAAATTTCGGGAAATAGTCCACTGACTGATTTCCGAATTTTCCGGAGGTACAATCGTTGAATTTCGCCGACCAACCTGATAAGACTTGGTGCTGTCGGGGTATGCGTTTTAAGGTGTGCTTTCCGATTTGTTCTCATTAGAGCTGATCAATCTGTCAATCCACCCATCTCCAGTTGTATTCCGCTCGCCAACCGTACATTAAAAGTCATAAACGATGATAGACAACTCGTAGATAAATTGATTTTGATCTGCCAATTCTGTCGAAAATGAGTAGACCTATCAGTTTAATCTGGTGTCGACCATCCAGATGACAGATTGCAATAAACCTACTGTAAAATGCAACTATCCAAGATCGTTTTTGAAACAAGTTTGTACGTTGTATCACGGACCCTTTACTATTCACCATTCATAACTGGAAGGTCTGTAATCCAGCAACTTGAAATCGGCTCAAATTGATCAACAGGGTACAAACTGGTCACCGTGAATGGGTTTTCAGTGGGGCGAGTAAAACTGTATTAGCAGGCTAATTTAATCTGAAACTCTGTGCTTGATATGTAGTCAGATTCCGACACGTCACAGTATTTTCTCTTATTTAGATTGGGCGGCCCATTCCTAACATAAGCGCCATAATTGTTCAGTTCGAGTCAGTAAACTCCCCACACAGGGCAACACCAAGTCGCATTCATCGTAAAACAAAAAAAGATCCTTTAAACACTTGAACGCCTCTTTAAAACCATGATTCTTCTTCCCGAAAGTTAGCAAGCGGCCATAACAAAATCCAGTGTGTTGTTTCCTCATGAATTACAACATGCAAAGATACGGGATAGGTACATGAAGATACTGATCGAAAACGATCACAGAGCAATGCACGTGAATAAATTCAAGGTAGAGTTCCATTAATTAGGGTGCCACAATTCGTTTCTTTCGTCTCTTTCCCTTTCAAGGGGACAACCGAGGGAATGTATGGGCGAATACCAACCAACCCCCAACCAGAAACCTCAACAAATTCGACGATACTACGCTCCTACGAGGACTACATTGTTACGAAAATAAAAAAAAGCCCCACGACAACTGAGTTCTGGTTAGCTGTGGCAAACCGAAGCTTGCCTCCGTGATAAGGACTGCCCTCATGGCTTCGCATTGCATTGAATTATGAAAAAGGTTAACTTAACACTGACTACCCTATTTGTTCTCGTCGGTGCTAGTGAACCACTCCATGATAGCTCGCCCACATATCAGTAATCTGACCCAAATTCTCAGATGCTGGTGCCATAATGTGAAGTTCTTCATCCTCAAAGGTGCAATAGAAACCACTCAACTCAGCATACTTTCTTCAGTTAGGTTGCCGAGATTAACGGGGTGGGGACATGTGAAAGACACACGACCTCGTGGTTCGCTGTGACGAAGTGCCACATCTATCAAGCATTTCGAAGTGGTTAACGCACTACCGAGGAGATATACGATCACCAGTAGCTTCCAGTCGAACGGCACTTGGACTAAAAAAAAACACTAAAATGACGGTCGATATCGTTATGCTAGTCAACCGTAGAATGATACGCCCATTTTGAGTGGCAGAGGATTGTCCTGTCCCAGGATGCCACCCACAGCTGCATGCGAGTGCAATCCGTTCGGCTGAAGCTGACCGCAAGTGAATCCTACTTGACCTTCCGCGATGTGAGCCAATAACCTTACTTTCTTACTGGTAAGAACTTAGGTTCCTTCTTTATGTGTAAAACGCAACTATTCTGATAATACAACTTCCAAGATGCCGAAGTTGCGAGGTGGCTCAGTGGTTAGAGCGCGAATTTACCGACCGAAAGGTCTGTGGTTCGAACCCGACATCTCGACTTCTCTTGGGCACCCTGACAGTATCCCAGCCCTGGTGCTTCCTTCGGTTGGGATGGCAGCTATGCACTGAAAGTGGTACAACTGAACGATTTCGATTTTTTCCAAGATACCAAAAATTCACACTACCTTCACAAAGTTTGGGATGCAAACTGTGCTAACAGTGACAGTAAATCTTCTCAATGTCGTATTACAGTCATCCATAGATGATATCTGACTGATATATCAACTTTGGCAGCGTTCAGCTGTGGCACCTTTCCGGTGCCTAACCGCCATACCACCAGTAGGAAGCACGGGAGCCGAGATACTGCCAGGTTGCCCAAGTCTAGACAGGGAGGTCGAGAGGCAGAGGTGTCCCACTAGTGGGTTTTCGATAGTTTATGGGCCACTTTGCCCAACCAACATCCAATATTCGATCCTCCTTATGAGGGAACGGTAGTTCGGAAAAGTTTAAATAAAGGCAGGATAGAAAGACAGAGGAAACATATCGCCGACTTAGGGGTCGTTCACTTGTCACATAAGAACTAAGTGAGCCTTTCCTGAATAAGGACCTACCCAGATGAGACTACTGTACACACACCTAAGTCCGCCAAGCCTGAATGTTGATAATTCAAAGGCCGTGTTACGGAACGGCCAAGGTTAACCCGTCACTCTGCAAAGAGGGAGTACTATATGTCGAATCCACTCTTTTGACTGATTGTCATTCTTGTACACTCCCCGTCAGGAGATGAACTTGATTCAATGTAATCGGTATGGATTTCGGACCAAGTTAAGTATCGTAATGTATTCATCACCGCCCACAGTCTTTCATATTTCTCCCTTTTGGTCGACAGAGTGAATTAGCTCTCTTTTCTATACAATCTGTATTAATGTAATTCGGCAACTCACGATGTTGGTTAACAATACACCGCTGTGGGTGGAACTGGAGAACAACGCCGTCATAATGTGGACCAGTCATCTGGCATTCAAACCTCATGCGCACTTACTTTGGGTCCATGAGTGAGGTCAGAGCAGCTTTTGCCAACCTCCGACACCTATGGCGCCGATGTGACGTCAATCTATCTGTCAATGGTAAAGTTTACACTGCAGCAGTGGGATCCATACTGCTTTATGGATCAGAGGCGTGGCACAGAGACATACGAAGAACATCAGCGTTTGACCATCGGTGTCCCGAAGCATCGGTCGAGTGTGGTGAGAACATCGGATCAGTACTGTTGAGATACGCCAGGTCGTCCTAGGAAGAAATAGATCTCCGGCAACAGATTAACTCCTCACGCGGCATAGTTAACATTGGTTAGCATATGTACTCCGCATGCCAGAAGACCACCTGCCCCGCAGAGCTCTTTTCGCCCCAGCACTGTGCTGAGTGGAAGCGACCGAGAGGTGGACAGTGTATGACCTGGCCGTGAAGTATGAAAACACTAACCAGGAAACTTAGTCGGGTCGACAACTGCTGCTTCCCTGGACGAGGACCCCGAGTACCAACCCACCAATGGTCAATGACATGGCAGAAATGATCCAATCGCGTAGTGAGTGGAGCACGCGCATCAAAGCTATCGCCTTCAATGAGTAGCTACCCGATTCCCGAAATAACTGGACATGCCATCGCCTTGGTTGTATGTCCCACACACACTCTCTCTCTCCGATGTTGGAAACTGTAATAGCTGGAACCAATGTGCCCATGGTACATGGTTTACAGCTGATAAATCGATTGATTCACACCGTCAGTTTACGAGACAAAATGAGGGTCCATCAGAAAATCAACAATGAGAGTGTACAGTGAAATTCACAAAAATGTTTGACGTTGGAAAGTGCAAGTTTCCATCTATCATGCGAAGCAAATAACATTTTACACACAGCTAGATGGTTGTTTTCGGTGGTATCTACGGCGTTCGCAAAACGTTTGTATCCTCATCTTCCCTTTGACAAAGCAATACATTTGGTTGAACGTCTTCTACATAGTCGCAGATAAGAAGAGCCTGAAGGGTTCGAACAAAAGATATCCGCTAAAATCAAACCAATATAAGAACCAAATCAACCGCTCCAGCAAGAAGTCGCCGAACAGTAATTGAGCATAATATGTATTATATTCTATACTGGTCGAGAAGAGGACTCAAGGAGGTTACTGAATTTCCGGACGATTCAGATAGTCATTCACCAGTGGGACAATCCTGTACATACGCAGTTAGTTTTGATCGAGCTATAGGACACACGCACCGGGCGATGGTGAGCAGTAGGCAAACAGTTTTAGGCAACCAGAATTCTGGAGTTCGAACAGGTGTTTGTACAAATCAATCCCTGAAAATGGGACTGTGTAAGGCACCTGATGCTAATTGGTGTCTTTTTCACAGTGGTAACTTGAAGGGAGCGTAGGGTGGAGTTTAGACATCACATGAAAAATGACAGGAAGGGATTGACATAGGCCAATGGGCGCACGTCTGGATGAGGGACTTCCTTGAAACTGGTAAACTCCGGCTTCATTGGTGCAGGCTTTCTTTTGCCGATCAGCGTGATGAAAGCTCCGCGATTGTGCATTGTATCACAATAGTTAGGTGCGGAAAACACCGTGATACAACGGCCGCCGTGTGCGACTTCGTAGCCCTCGTCCTTGACCTACAAACAAAGTCAACGATACATAAGTACAGTAAACAAGGAAACATGGTCAAACACCCCGTCGTGGTACTAACATGTTCCAGTTCAGTAAGCTGCGCGCGAAGGGTCTGCAAGCGGCACCTAGTGGCCCCATATAAACCGTTTGGGACCATTCAACTACACGCAGGCGTTATGTGGTTCAATGTGGACCATCCTGTAGCCTGGTCGTATGTTGAGGAAATTAGACGATGGTGAAACTAGTAATGCCTGGCTCCCAACTGCATTTACACATTGAGCGAAATTGCGCTTGGTTAGTACACTAATCTCGTCAGACAAGAAATACTACTGAATAGCGTCCATCCTGCTCCTTACATTGAGGTGTTTAGGTGGGAGGCGGAGCCAGAATGAAGGCCATGAAAACCCAACCACTATACCGCTGAACACTAATGGGAACTGAGTACGAAAAATACTCAGCAACATGCTGAAAATTTGGCCTCGGTAAAGAAATAAAGCAAACTCCTCCTTGACAGCGGATTTGTACAGCGTGCTCGTCAGAATCCTCTCGCTGATTTGAATGTATTACTAGAGTTAATTACCGAAATTCACCGAAGCTTAGTACCAGAGTTATGTAGTGAGAACTATGCATTGTTACGTTTTGTACGACTGAGCCAGTCCTCTAAGAGAAGGGGATTCTACAGTGGATTCCACATGCCTCAAAGGGCCAATAAAATATGTACTTTCAGCGTAATTCAAATGTAATTCGTCATTCCGATAAAAATTTCAAGTCACCTTACCAAGATGAAGTTGAAATTTGATGATAAATCTTTTACCTACGTAACTTAAATTGATAGAGGACATAGTAAACAATTCCAAGACAAACTTCAAACATTTACAGCCAGCGACAAAAATATGGCAATTACATTGACCAGGTACGTAATGGGTGGACAAGGCGCCATGACTTTTGCTTCGATGTAGTGAAAAGCAGATTGGAGACTGTGGGTGTTACTGAGACGTCAATCACTACACCGTTGGACAAAGTTCAGTACCATTCAAATGTCAAATGGAGGTAAGGAATTCCTTTGGGTTAACAACTCATCGGTGATGAGACCTGAGTCAAGCTATAATAAGCTCACGGTAAGTGGTATGCTGGTGTTGAGGGACACTGCATCCACTCCAACAATGTCAAAAAGATCATTATTAGAGTTTTTAAAATGTGTGTGGACGTTTCGCACTTTTAAGAGAGATACAGGTGAGGTGATCCACTTGTGGTCGGAGTGTAACGTCATGTCTGCGTAGCTTGAGAAACAATTGGATCTATCTGGTCTGTTATATTCGGGCAACAGATTGTTTGACCCAGGGTTTGAGCTCTTGCGGCTATCTGTTAACCTTCAGTTTGGCCTTGCTTGATGTGGGGCTTCATTTGATTTTCAATTTTTGCATATGATGTGAAGTCATAAGGACCGGGACTAGGTACATTCGCCCGTCACCGGTAAGTTCTCGCAGTGCCTATCTCACGTTATCAATTAACAGCAATCGGTGAAGATCTTCTGTTTCAGCTCACCTTCTAGCTTAAGCCATATTCTATTGAATCCTCCCTCTGCAGATAAACTGCTAAACTCAGGGTCGTTGTTATGAAACTTCCAAGAAACCGCTATCTAATCATCATCATGATCATCGACAGCATGACAACAGTGTTCAACACCGATGCTTCACTGTCGTACAACCATGATTTATTTGAAAGCCTTATTGTGAAGAAACTAATAAAGGTGGACGGGGAAGGGACTTAGTGCTGGCTTACTACAATCATTCCGAGGTGCCTACATCTCCAAATACTCATTCCGGCAATCTGAATAGAAACTGACAAAAAGATCGTCACTGACATCGGCTGGCAGCCATATCTTGTAGCGTCTCCAACCAGCCGCTATCTAAAGAAATGTTGGACCAGAACTAACGATGATTAGTCCACAGAAGAGATTACTCGTAATGAGTTCCACTTTTTCTCCCTTGGTTGTTAGACAGATAGAAGTTAGTCATGGCAGTTGCTCTATCTCACCTTATATATGGAGTGGATATTGTTATCGATCCAGGAATAGAGGACGGAACATGAAACAGAATAACCCGCGGAATTTCTTTTTTCATTGTTTCTGTTACCTTAAGCAAAAACTCCCCAAAGGTACACACGCACATCCAGTCACCCTGCCCGGTCGTTGCGGGGGCAGTTGTCAGGACTGAACCACTGAAAACCATACATCTTAAGTCAGTCTGCACATGTACAAACAAATATATAAGTCCTTTGGAATTGAAAAAAACCGGCGAACTATCATTCGTTACTTATGAAACATTGCAACAATGTTACGCTCATACAAACCTTCAGATGCAATTCACGCATGTTTCCATAACAAACATGCTTACATACGTCGGGATTCATCCTGTCTGACTGGAATGGTTGGTGGCATGACTTCGAATGAGACGCATCTCTCTTTTTATCTCATATTCTCCTGTAACCCTTTCGCATTCATCGCTTGCATTTACTTTTTATGTCTGTGACCATGCTCTTCAAAAATAAACGACAGTTGTAGAGAACAGCTGCTACTCGTTTGTGTCCTCTATCGTTATCTCGTAATAATGGCTGAATTCCCCATAAAGTAACCATTATTTTCTCTATCATTCCGGCTCACTTTTCCTTAAGGCACAAAACTAAAATAAAATCGTCCAACTGTAACAGCCTTCCGGTGCCTAGTTGCCATGCCGCCCGAAGGAAGCACGAGGGCTGAGATACTGCCAGGTTGCCCAAGCCTAGACAGGGGAAGTCGAGAGGCAGAGGTGGGGTTCGAACCACGGACCTTCCGATCAGTAAATTCGCGCTCTTACCACTTGAGCCATCTTGCCCCAGAACTAAAATACGGAATACAAGTGATCAAACCAATGTGCAGACTGGTGAAGCATTCAACCACATTTGTGTAATACGTGCTCCATCTAACAGCCCTCAGTGTGATGATATCTTTTTGAAAACGGACGGTACCTATCCCCGTGGATCGCAGGCAGACTGGTCTCGTACGCATGCTTCTTCGTTGACCACGAAACATGTTCATCAATTCCAACAGTTCGGCTGCTTTCTTCCAAAATTTTAAGTGCATCGGTTGAGACAGACCCAAAATATTCAAGAAAAACAGTGTTGATTTATAACAATTCCAAGCATTGGAAGATTTACGACAGTTTCGAAAAAAAAACAGACATATCTTGTCGTGCTGAGTAGGTACTCGTGTTTCGGAGCTGGATGTGAGCGGCGCGAAACATCACATGGCAGTTGTTGGGACAGTGGTTGCCATTGCAGGAGCCGTTGTCATGTGGAGAGAGTAACTCATAGACATTTGTTGGAACTGAGTACAGTAGAGGTCAGCACATCTGTTACGCTATCGTCATTGCTAGTTTGAGGGATACGCCCCCCCAAAAAAAAACAGCCAAAATGATGTAGAAAAGGAGGACGATTTCATTCACATACCTAGTTCCAAAGGTTGGATTGTGTGAGCATCAATCATCACTAGTGGGTTACACTAATCGACCTGTTTGGCGGGTATGTAACTAATTGAATGATACGCCCTCGAAGTGCTTTAGCCGGCTGCAATGAATCGCCTCTCACCCAGTCCCACCTCTACTCAAGATATTTAAACATCCACACATCAGTGAGATGACCACAACTCCAATGAGATTCCAACACGGACCTACGATATTTATCTGGTCTTACGAACGATACTTCCGAAGCATCTTCATGCAGTGTCTGGCAATTCAGGTATCACATCGCACAGCAGGAGAAAGCTGCAGATGCGGGTGGAGTGTGTCAAACATGAGCAAGGAGAAAAACTTTAATCACAAACCTCATGACTCCGAATGATGTAGTCCAGTCCATTGGCTTTACAAAACCGTTCGGTCACATCCGGACCGAACTGACAGCCGATACCTCGCTTCGATGGAGATCGTCCGTTCCCGTCCATTGGATCAGACCACAGAAGCTCGCACATTGGGCTTCCTTCTGGAGGTTGGCGGTCCCTGGAGATTTTACGTATATCGTCTAGCGTTACGTCATCGTTCGAAAAGAGACCACCATGCATAACCTGATGGAAACAGATACACCAGAATGAATGATCTTTAAGAAACTGATACAAAGGTTAACAGGTTTCCCCACTCATTGTGTGGGTGGGTAAGTGTTTACAAGTACACAACTTGGTGTCAGCTAAGGCTGGCTACACACTAACGTGTAACACACCCATAAATCAGAGGACAAGCAGATGGCAATTAGCAAATGCCACGTGACTGCCGCCAACCTATTACAATTAACACAACTCATGGCAACCATCATCATCATCATCACCAACATTGAAAATAACACTGACCGCAATCAACCCAGCTAGCTACCCACGAAGGAGGAATTAGGTGTGACGAAAACTTGACGTATCCAGAGGAACTGTTTAGTCAGCTTTTTATGGAAACAAACTCGTGCCAATATCGGATATTTCTCGGGTTGCTCCAACTGTCCAGGCTGACTGGCACCGACCACCAAATTGACGCGTTTGAAACCATTCGCAAGGCGAGAGAGTTGTAGTACCGGAAGCAAAGATTAAAAAGAGAGGCCATC
Source organism: Clonorchis sinensis (assembly GCA_003604175.2). Taxonomy (NCBI): domain Eukaryota; kingdom Metazoa; phylum Platyhelminthes; class Trematoda; order Opisthorchiida; family Opisthorchiidae; genus Clonorchis; species Clonorchis sinensis. Next base: position 11,654,779 of record CM030369.1, on the reverse strand, counting down.
GTCTAGAGCTAAACGTTCTTGTTGTCTGGAAAGAAGTCTCTTGTGACTGCATTCAACTCAATCTAGTTTTTTAACCCTTCTCCGGATTTTCTTACAACGGGTGCACACCGAAGGGTCAGCCCCGTGTGCCGTACGGAAGAAATTAGTTTATTCCCTCCAAGCAACTTCACGGCTAGAAAGTGAGCGGGGGGTTGCCTGTCCACTTCCTCTTTCACAGATTCAGACGAGCGCGTAATCATCAACTCCGCATACAGTTCATTTCAAGAGTGGAACAACTGCCAGAGTGGCTGGGATTTTCCCGCGAAAAGTTGAACACTGCGTATCCAGTGCTGTAGCGTTCCTGACCCGGAAGTGGAGTGACGCGCCCTTCACACCATCCAGATAGAACATGACATCTGGGAAACTTCATCTGCAGCGAGACCATACAGCGAAATAATAGATGAATGCAAAAAGCAGGAACACACAGATGAAGATATTACGGTTCCGTCCACATGATGCCGAACCAAAGTGGGAGTCCCGAAGACCTACCAGCCGTCTTTGCTGACGGGTCAAATTTTTGCGAGCGATGAATCGGTACCGATAGGGGAACTTCTTAAACCTCCATCGGTACATGTTTGTCTCCAACTTTTCGTTTGTTCCCAACTGTCGATCCACAGTTTCTTACATGAGCTTGCTTATCCCACCCATCAATGACCTTGTTAGCGCTCAAGGTTTGTCCACCGGTCTGCAGCATGCTCGCTGTTCCGTCTGATGGCATGTGTAGTTTCCCACTAATCCATCCTAACCTCAACTGTATTGATTAACCAGTCAGGTAATCTTCATTCGTTATATTCATCATCATATTCATTCATCATATTCGACCACATCTACTTCTGCAGACGGTTGGTTCCTCGCTTGTTAGCCGATGTCTTTGGTGTTCCGAGTAGTGTTACTCCCTAATATTCATCAAAAGATAGTACTAGTGAAAAGCAAGAAGGCCTTCGCTGCGGAGTTGTTTATTAGAGAAACAGCAACTTAACAGTTACAAACTATTGGACAGGGGAGCAAAATTCTCATATGCATCTTGTTTACAAAACTGAATATCCATCTTCTCCTTGAACGCGTCTTCCTGAACTTTCCTGGATATTCATTGACTGTTACTCAAACGCAAGCGAATGCTACAAAGCGACTCCACAAATCCCGTAACAGATCTCACTTTTCAAGAGACGCGAAGCAGATTTATAGAAAACATACTACTCACATACCTCATCAGTAGCATCCACCGTTACACTAGTTGTTTTTCAACGGGATTTCCCAAATGTTCCGTTTTACCCAAGCCAATCGAAATGAGGGTGTTGAGATGAGCCTCCGCAAGCAGCGTGTGGAAATTTAACATGAACTGAGCCCACTGTCTATCGGAGGTAAACGTGTCGTACAGTGTCACAAACCGCATCCTTGTGGAGAGTTCGAATAAGTCCACGATAACCCAATGGTAATCCGCTTTAGCTGTGGGAGATCACTTACAGAGGGTGGATAGTGCACTGACTGAGCAATATTCCGTTAGGTTTGCATGCACAACTATCCCTAGTAATGGAGGAATGGTTATCGTATCGTCCTTGTGATTCGCCGAGCAGCAAAGGTGATTCGAGTACCCATAAGCTTCGACATCAACTGAAGTTTGCGTACCTCGTTATCAGGTTGTTGGTACGTAGCTGCGGGTTACAACGGTGGATCGGTGTCAACATCTGGTGGTTCGGCTTCTGAGTCAAGGGCCAAGGTTGAGCCTCCGATCTATCTCACTGAATACGTTTAGGCACCTTAGCAATCCCCAGCACACACGCAACTATGGCCTCAAAAGATGCGCCTAAATTCCCATAAAAAAACAGAAACCAATTTAAGAGAAAAGGTGGCGCAAAAGGTAAAGCGAAAGATAGATCACCTCAATGTCTTACCAGTATTCGCTCATTGATCAAATGGGAGAGTGGGAGCCAGTTGAAAAGGTCAGTAAAAACGTCAACCATTTCCATTGAATACTTAGACTTGACTTCTCCCTCGAATCCGTATAACCGATTCATATTTTCTGATTCGTGATTTCCTAAGAGCAACATAAGCAGAGGACGAAAGTTATCGCAACCGTGGTTAGACCGTCAATCGAAATATACCCCCCGGGTAAGGTAAGAAACTCACCTCTGGAAAGATAGAAGTGCTTTGGATAGAGGAGTTTGAAGCCGAAGAGGGTGAAAATGCATTCGACAGAGAATGAGCCACGATCAACAAAGTCCCCGTTGAAAAGCTGGGTTAGTTGGTAAGATACATGGGATAGAAAGAAGCAAGGCCTACATAGGGATTTTCCTTGCTCGGAAGTCCATTCAGCTCAAATATATTCATCAGATCATAAAATTGGCCGTGAATATCACCACACACAGTAAATTTCGTATCCTGCATTGAAGTGAAATCGGTCGTTTGTGTAAAGCCGTCAACTCACTTCTGGTATATCAATGTCTACAAGACTGGGCAGATTGCGTAGAAGTTGGTCGATCTGTTTCAGTATCTAAAATGAAGACAACAAGGCGAGTTAGTCAGATTATTGCGTTTATTGGGAGAGCGTGCCGTGGAAACAGCTAACGCTGTCTGAAGTCTGGGTTAGTAGTAAACTAGCCGCAAAATAGGGGGCGGTCCAAGCACCGGACTTGTGAAGAAACAATTCATTTTTGTCTCATGCAGTCGCTGAACGATTGTCAATTAATACCCCTCCGGTGTGGCATTCACTCGAAAATCAAACAACCGAATACTTGGTTAGTGAATAGCACCTTAACTTTTGAGCTACTTTAGGCTTTTTTTGCTGATGAACTGAATAGCTAAACAAAGCGTTTGAGGACGCCATCCGTCTGGATCCATAAGACAGCTTTCTAAAAGCTTTCACTGCAACTGCTCAATAGCTTGACCTCAGTTTCCAACAGCCCGTCATATGGAAAGCGGAAAGAGCTATTCGGAACAGTTTTTCCGTTGCGTACAAATGGTGAAGACGTTACGGAAAAGTGAAGTACTTCTAATCTTCTAGCATCCATCTCAAGGGAGGACCTGGCTGGGGAGTGTGAAAATCCGAGTGTTGTAATCTGTCATCAAGTATTCACCCTCCGTTATTTGTTCGATCATTGCCAAGCGCACCGGACAACACTCGACTCTGCGGAGCGGAAGACTTCATACGACTGGTTGCTTGATAGTGGGGCACCTGAGAAATATGTGCGAATGCACTCTATCACCGAATTTAAAGCTTTGGGTTCAATATTAGCTTTTTCGTCCCTTCACCGTGTCCATGAAGTGCGGAAAAGCTGCCTATCTATCCGCTCTTTGAAGACTGTGATCGACGACACTTTGGAAGTTAACCCAGAGCATTTGATGAAATCCTTCCTAGACAGGAGGATTGACTTGGAACTTGTTGGCGATACAGCTCTAGGTACCAATAATATCTAGGCTGTGTTAACCAACTAAAACCAACTGGTACTTAAGGTGGTCGGATGTGGTACACGGTATCTCTCTCAAAATGCAGTATACTACTAAACGACTAGTGGGGGTTGGGGCCTGTCCCACTTTAGGAGGTAACTTTTGAACCAATCAAAATCTACATCTACTGCGGAAGTCACATAGCCACGACATCGGCGGTAGAGATCACAAGACATCCATCCTAAACTGAAAGGCCAGTGTGTTAAGGTACCACGATGCTTTGCTGGTATAAATCCGGTCAATTAACTTAAGTGATGGTTATCAGTTGCGCATGCTTGAAAATCCTCAAGGATTTTCAAGGAATATCTCACGAGTCTGAAGGCAACAGCGCGTAAACGACATGGTTAGCGGGTGTTAGGCACTGATAATTCCAACACGAGCGAGAGCCCCCCGCTGGACCAACTCACGCGTGCCTCAAGCACACCCGCCCAGCTTTCGCAATTCACGCTCAATATGCACACTCTAAGTGTGGTTGGAAGAAGGAACGGAAAGGGCGGGTAATCACTTGCGATCAAAAACACCTGACCAGGCTATAAGCTCTTGAATCATCTCACCGGTCAGTGAGGAACCACAGGATTTTGATTGCTGTTATCTAGAATTACTTAAGGATGAAGCTTCGAATAGAAGGTAAGCTCGAATGTTCAAAATTAGAGTGCAGCCGAAACAGTAAGGTTAATATGGAAGTTACTAACAGCAAATTTTAACATTTGACATGATGTGTATCGATCTGAAAGAACTGGTAAGATGGTAATGTGGTTTCCGCTTTAAAATACACCGCCACTTGAGGTCATTTAGTGGAAGCATGAACTGGCTGCACGAGAAGGTTTGTTAAAGTTTGCACCAAGTGTCCGTCACGAATGTGTGTCAGGTGACAGAATTCAATGGTGAGGTTAATTTGTGCTGAAAAGCCGGACATTGTGAAGTTGTTTCATCCTTCAAAAGAACCATCAACAGGTTTTATCTTGAAAGGGGGGAACCAACCAACCAAAACCCCAAAACTTCGTTAACAAGAACTTTATGCTCAGAGAAGAAAACCCAACACATGTTATCAGCCGATGTACCCATCAGCACCAAACTACGCGACATGAGATAAATGAGTAGTGTAACAGCGACGTCATTACCGGCAGCAAACAATGCCGGTGGTTCACTGTTGCAAAACAACAAGTCGTGTTACATCCTATAGAGCACTACTAAGTCAAATTTCTCGCTATCCACTAGTAACCGCATGCCATGATAACTGGCCAACAAGCCGAAGGACCAATTTCTGAATGTCCCTAGAGACTCATGGGATATGCATCGCCAATGAATGTCAAACAAAGATGAAGAGTTCGTGCAATGCTCCTCGGTTGTTCAACACGAGTTATCTTCGCCTGAAATCCGACAAGAGGCTAACAACAGTAACCAGCCAAGAAGATCTTTCTTCCAAGACAAGGCCACTCCCCATACAATCCAAGCAGGCATTTTCCGCCAGATTTCAACAGGACTTCATGCCGTTGGAGAGGCCATAACGACTCTATCTCCCAGGTAGAAGGCAGTGACCCACATGATCTACCGCAAGATACCGGAAATCCCACTTAGACCAAGGACTGGGCTCGGACGAGCTTAGTAAACAAATCAAGCACATCCGAAAACACGCTTAAACAAGTCTAACGAATCCAAGTCCAACTTCAGAAGCCTTAGTCCACCGTTAAATTGCAAACAATAGCATCCAGTTCCTACTTTCCAATACTATTCCTTAAAATTGTCCGGTTGAATATCGGTATTCGTTTTAAAGCTGTTTATCGTGGGATAATTGTGCGCTGAATGGCGTTTTGTGTGCCAGTGGGGATGAAACCATCAACGACACCAACACACCAGTGGTAAATGTTGGTGTCTAATTATAAAAGGTTAGCGAAGAACGCTCTTGTAAGCAGAGGAGAAAAGGTGACCCTGCAAAATACTGCGGGCTTCTGTAATTATTCGAAGTCGATTTCACATCGAAACATGGCGATTATAAACGGGGCTTTAGAAAACGTCATGAAAACGAACAAATAAAAATGATGTTAACATCGGGAAGCTCAAGCTGTTTGTTTTGAGTAACAACCGAAACTATTAAGATATGAGATAATCCGTATGAGTTCCAGCATATTAAGACCAGGAAACAAACTTAATCGTCGAATACCGAATATTTTGCACAATTTGCAGGGCAACTTTCAATGACATGATAAGGTGAAGTGGGAATGGAGTCCACTCCCCGGGAGAGGCTAAAAACAATTCCTCTCGGTGGGCCTCTGTAAGGAAATTACAGTACAGGATACTCATGAAGGGTTGACTCGTCCAAAAATCAGTTTGAAACCTGGATCTTACCTTACCGGTTAGTGTATTTCCGTGACCCACTGAGGCGTACTAAGGGGAGTGTCCGTGCTACACTCGCAGTCTCTCATACCAGGTTGGTCAACGGTCAGAGGTCCGACATAGTCTCCTGGTCCTCCAGGTTGGGACTGGGGACATGCGTGGTGACTTGGTTGAGGACCCTAATCGTCCTCCTATCTAGTTGTGAGGGCCCTTGCAGTATCCCAGTCCACGTACAACCATGAATTGTCATGGTTGTACGGCAGCGAAGCACCAGTGTTAAAATTGATGTCATGCTGTCGATGATGATGATGATTTTATAGCAAGGAAGGAGAAGTGACGGCGTACTGGTGCGAGTATGATGAAGTAAAACTGTAGCGAAGATCGCTGGTGACTATTCACAACACAACAGTTCTTACAAAGAAAACACTAGGCAGTGAGCTTCGTAGAAGGAAGTGCTGTTCAAACAAAAGCACATAAGTAGACTGAACACAAATTCTAAGCTAATCAGTGAAACTTCAAAACGAACTAGCGTACTCGTTACTCAACTTACAATCATCGCGTATTTCTTATGTAACTTCTTCTGTGCCTTGTAATGTTCCATCAGGGCTAGCATGAAGGATTCTGTGACAACATAGTTTCCCACTTCATCTGATTCAAGATGAGGGCCATCGTAAGATGGTTCAACGGTAATGGATGCCGGGTCAAAGGATGCTAAAGCTGACGCCTTGTCTTCAACCGCGATCGCTTGTTCAAAAAGGCGTCGGCGATAAATCTTCTGACAAGCAGTGTGCTTCGCCCGAGCTGTTTTGTCCTGTGGAGCATTCCGTAGTACCTGTTGGGAAACACGAGAAGTTGCAGCTAGGATAATGTCCCACAAGAAAAGTGGAGGCCTCGAAAAAGTCATTCAGTATTCCCGATGCTCATCAAATAGAAAAGTGAGCATATGGATGATTGGCCAGAGTTTCATAAGGGCTTGCAGGTTACTGAACACTTTTGCACCATCGGAGTAGAATACCTCTGGACAAAGAGGAACAGCTTATCTGTATTCCGAAGTAAAGAATATGTTGTACATGTCATCCACTCAAATGAAAAGCACATGCTAAGATGGTTGAGAATGTATACAGAAGAAAGTAAGTTATTGTCAGCGTCCACTTATCGTTACCATTACGGTTGACAGTAACACTAGTGTAGGACTCCAGCACCAGTCGATTATGCACTTTCCGGAACAGCAAGATTGTTTCCAGTAACCAACAACAGTGGTTTTCCTTGACTTAAAAGCTTCCCACGACTCTGTGGACCGTTGTGAACTATGGTAGTGTATATGGAGCGGTGTCCCGTATAAATTCTTGGCCCTGTACGCCAACCCCGGTGGACGCGTGAAAGTTTAGGAGAAGCTCTCGCATGAGTTGTATACACCAAGTGGTATCAGGCGAGATTGTCTTTGTTCACCCTTCTCCTTCAGCTTCATCACTGGTATGATCATGAAAGACACACCCAGCCCCTATTACCTGTGGGATCGAAATATTCCCACGACGTTCGCTCACGGATATCGAGTACACAGACAACAGAACTCTTCTTGGATCTGACGCCATCGCAGTACAGGCTGTCTTAAATAACCTGAATAATTCTGCCTCACGGTGTGGCATGCGCTTCTTACGTGCAGAGTGCAGAGTTCTGTTGCAACGCTGGGTCGGTTAGAACTCAAACCACAAGCTTGTTGATGAGCCGACTGAGACAGCAGACAAATTTGTCTACTTGGACAGATGTATCATCCCCGGCATCCTAACCAAAGACGAGATTTCCATTCGGATTAGGAGTGCAAGAGTGGCTTTTGTCAACTTCCATCACTTGTGGAGCAGGCATGGCATCATGTATCTGTCAACAGGTGAGTTCGCAAAGCTACGGCGCGCTGCATGTTGTTACATGGACCAGACACCTGGCCACTGTGCGCCGAGGACGTAAAAAAAATCTGTTTGACCATTGGTGTTTTCCGAGCATCGCTTCCGTGTGGTTGGGACATCGTACCAGTAATGCTGAAGTACGTAGGACGGTCTTCGAAATAAATAACCCGCCCTGGACTGATCACTCTACAGGTTGTGCTGGCTTGGTCACGTGTTCCGTATGCCAGTCGACCGGCTTCCTCGGACAGCCCTTTCCGCACGGCTACACGGAGAACGAAAAAATCATAAACAAGCGTTCAACCGTAGCACCATTTCAGTGCCTATCTGCAATGCCGACGGGAGCACAAGGGCTGAGATACTTCACGGTTGCCAAAACCTAGACACGAATGGTCGATATGCCGGAGTTGGGTTCAAACCACAGAGCTTCCGAGAAGCAGGCTCGCGCCTAAACCGCTGAGCTAGCTTGAGTACAGGGAAGGCCAAGTGATAACTTGACCGCGAAGTATGAAAGTCATTACCAGCAAAATCAGCTGCCCTGGTCAATGCAGTCTCTCTGGATGGGGACCATGAGATGGGCTCATCATTGGCTGCAACGGCAAAGAGACTGGACTTTATTGCGATGTGGCCGTTTGTGTACCTCTACGACTCACTGAGCCATACTGAGATGCTCCGCTTTGACACTAGCAGAGTTTCTCATACCAAATAAGTCAGTACATAGAGCTTTGACGAGCACAATCACGTGGCCCTCCAAGTGCAGGGTTGGAAAAGGCACGGCGAATTTTTCCTTGGAAATATTGTACTACTGTATTTGTATGCCAGTACCCGCCTGCTGCTTTGCTGTCAAGCTTTTGAGCCACAGGCTTCGATTGGGGACCGTAATCATCCTCCTGCCTAGGTGTGGGCATCCTAAAAATATCCATGAATGCCTCAACCGAAAACATTACCATGCCACACTGGAAGTCGGTTGGTGTCATCGACCGGGTCGATTTACTTGCTGCATACATCAGGGCGGATAAGGAGAACAGTCTACTGTTGACACATAGTCCCCCTTTCACCCTACTCCATCCCAATTTGAATACTTTCTCCGCAGGTCCCAGCACTAGGACAGACCGGTTTGTCCGTTGAGCATCAAATTAAGCTGCAGCGTGTGTGCATCCGACTTCACACTCAACCTGAAATACATCGAAGTCTGTTTTGAAACTCCGAAAGCCAGTCTACTTAGCTGACTCTAATATTCGAGCACTGAAGCAAGTAGGAGGATAAGTGGTTCTTGTTCGTACGCTGGATTCTCCCTGCATTGATGTATCCTGTACTGTAACTGAACTAACTGTTACCTTGCTCATTCCAGGTTCCAGCTGCGTACATCTGGTGATGAGGAGGCTGTTACAGCTGGATATGCCGGCGTGAGCATTGTCTTCAGTGATCGAGCGGAAGAGCTTGAGTACAGGGAAGGCCAAGTGATAACTTGACCGCGAAGTATGAAAGTCATTACCAGCAAAATCAGCTGCCCTGGTCAATGCAGTCTCTCTGGATGGGGACCATGAGATGGGCTCATCATTGGCTGCAACGGCAAAGAGACTGGACTTTATTGCGATGTGGCCGTTTGTGTACCTCTACGACTCACTGAGCCATACTGAGATGCTCCGCTTTGACACTAGCAGAGTTTCTCATACCAAATAAGTCAGTACATAGAGCTTTGACGAGCACAATCACGTGGCCCTCCAAGTGCAGGGTTGGAAAAGGCACGGCGAATTTTTCCTTGGAAATATTGTACTACTGTATTTGTATGCCAGTACCCGCCTGCTGCTTTGCTGTCAAGCTTTTGAGCCACAGGCTTCGATTGGGGACCGTAATCATCCTCCTGCCTAGGTGTGGGCATCCTAAAAATATCCATGAATGCCTCAACCGAAAACATTACCATGCCACACTGGAAGTCGGTTGGTGTCATCGACCGGGTCGATTTACTTGCTGCATACATCAGGGCGGATAAGGAGAACAGTCTACTGTTGACACATAGTCCCCCTTTCACCCTACTCCATCCCAATTTGAATACTTTCTCCGCAGGTCCCAGCACTAGGACAGACCGGTTTGTCCGTTGAGCATCAAATTAAGCTGCAGCGTGTGTGCATCCGACTTCACACTCAACCTGAAATACATCGAAGTCTGTTTTGAAACTCCGAAAGCCAGTCTACTTAGCTGACTCTAATATTCGAGCACTGAAGCAAGTAGGAGGATAAGTGGTTCTTGTTCGTACGCTGGATTCTCCCTGCATTGATGTATCCTGTACTGTAACTGAACTAACTGTTACCTTGCTCATTCCAGGTTCCAGCTGCGTACATCTGGTGATGAGGAGGCTGTTACAGCTGGATATGCCGGCGTGAGCATTGTCTTCAGTGATCGAGCGGAAGCGTCTCTACTTGAGTGGATACCCGTTGATAGTCGCCTCTGTGCGGTTCGTCTGAAAACGTATGAAGGAATATCGAGAAAATGAGGTTCACCACCCTCCGTTTATTGCCTGCCTATGCCCCAACGAACTGTAGATCTAAATCTTTGAAGGACGGTTTCTATGACGCTCCAGTGTTCTCATACAACGGGCTAAAAGCACAGACGTCGATGTGCTTGCAAATGCCGCAAATACTCAGGTGGGTACACTACATACTGCTGAGGCCCAAATGGGTGGTTGCCTTGGATTGAACACGAGACACACGTACAGTAGAGCACCTGATTCAAATGTGTGCCGATCACAGACTGGTCCTCTGAAGCACCAATTTGCGGAGCAGCGTAAATCGTTTGACAATGCGTTGACCACCAAAGAGCCAGCCCGAATCCAAAAGGACCAAGTTGTCAACTTTTACCGGTAAAAAAGTGGATCACAGCCTGCCGCTTATTCTGGACTCCGAACATGCATTTGTCCACTGCTGTTTTTCAGTGCGTTTTTAGGCCTACGGGAAACGCACACATCTCGCTCAGCCACTGAGAAGCTTGTGGACCAAGAAACTAAACAAACCTATCAGAACCGGCACCTCCAAAGCCCTCCAGTTGGTCCAATGTCGGGTGTAACAGTCACTGGAAACATATCCAAAGTACTACTGAAAGCCGGAACTTTACTCTGAAGTACAACCCAGCTAACTGCATCCAAGAGCCGAATCTGACAGGATTGTGGCCATACTGGAGCTTCACTAGTGGATACGGAAGGTCAAATAAATCGAAAAACGGTGGGAACATCCGCAGGTGGATCCACTTGGTTAGCTCGACTGGTCCTTGTCAAGGAAAATACCAGGGACCAAAATGGCCCCCTTATATTAGTAAAAGAACGTTTGGAACTTTTGGAACAAGACTTGGAACGAAAATTCAGTTGAAAACATGCTTCCTCCAACCGTCACGAAGAGACCGGACCTTACCGCGTGGCGATTGGTGTACCTCGGTGACCCACTGAGCTATACTGGAGGGGATATCCGCGCGACACTCACAGAGTCTCTCATACCAGGTTGGTCAATGGGCAGAGGTCTGACGAACACAGTATCCTGGCCCTCCAGGTTTGGGGTTGGAAAATGCGTGGCGACGTGTTCCGTAAAAATGGTAATGTACTTGTATTTCTAGCCCAACACCGCTGCCTTGCGGTTAGGCTTTTGAGCCAAAGGCTTTGGTTGAGGACCCTGAGCGTTCTCCGGTCCAGAGGTGGGCGCTCTGGCAGTATTCCAGCCCTCGTACAACTATCATATTTACAGCTAACAGTACTCTCATGCCAGATCGGCCGTCGCGTGGCCGGGTCGAATTACTCGCTGCATCCAGCAGGGTGGGTAGGCGAAAACATGCTACTGCTGACGCCTCCCTTCTTACACTTTCACGTCTTCCGCCTCCCATTTCCCCACACCCAAAGCTGAATACTTTCTCTGCAGGTCCCAGCACTAGAACTGATGATACCTCCAACCCAGGCTGTAAGCCTTCAACAGAAAACCAGACTATGAACATGAATTCCTCATCAGCCTAAGTGTCCGAGTGTAAATATCTGCTCAAGCGTCATCGTGCATCTGGTCCTGGCAGCCACTTACCCGTTTTGTTTAAGGATGACAGTGGATTTCTTAGCTAGTGCCCGTCTAGCCTATTCGCGTCGATATGGGTTAAAAAGATAATTTTCCACACAACTGAAGTAAGTTGATAGTAGCGCCCATTTTCAAGAAGGCTGCACGCAGCGAACGTAGTAAAAAAAAAGCAGATCAATTTAACTCCCGTTGGAACAAGGTTTCTGGCGTCACTGACTATTCGTCTTAGGGCGATACGCGGAACCTCGATTCTTGAGCAACAAGCGGGATTTCGACCGGGTAGAGGATGTCCACCAAATCTTTACAATCCTCCAGTCATTACAGCAACACCATTTGTACCGACAACCTTTATGTTCGTTGACTTCAAAGATGCATTCGAACCTGTCGACCGATTAGTGCCGCTAACCGTAGTTGCTCAACAAGGAATGCAAAGGAAATTCGTGAACATAATCCGGTCCTATATTTTCCCGCGAAGACGAGTGTATGGTGAGTCGTCCAAAAGCTCCCCTACAAAAAGCGGTGTTTCAAAGGGTAATCGCTCTCTCAACTGCACCAATGATGGTCATTATTTATTTACAGATGAAGAACGAATTGAAGTAGGCAGACGAAATTGACTTAAACTTTGAAGATAAGGAAAGAGCAAAACTTTCGTTGAGTAAACTGACAATTATCATCCCATCTTTCGGCATGGGTCTTGCACCTTCACAGTGAAAGGCCATGCTTCCGGACATGCAGTCTCTTAAGATGCCTCTTTCAATTCATTCGAAAGCACTACAGGCTGTGGAGAAGTTTACATACCTCGTTAGTTGTATTGGGTGTATTAGGTCCCAAATCACCTTTGCTAATTTGCGTGACCTGTGGCGTCAAAAAGACACATCAATGGGTCCCAAGAGAGGCACGTGTATCAGGCTACATTAAGGAGTGAATTGTTATGTGGTTGCGAAACACGGTCTCCGCGGACATATGATGTGAGGCTTCTCCTGGGTTTTATCACCGATGTCTCAGAAGTGTTGCTAAAACCGGAATGAGCAGACGAATTCGTAACGAGGAAGGTGAGAAACGGCTATCTGGTTGTACAGCAGGCGCTTCAGTCACGGAACACACCCAGCATCATCAATAGCAGTGATCCGACCAAGTTCTACGCATGCCTAAACATCAACCGAGACGAGTGTTGTGCCCCATGCCTCCTTCAGAATGGTGGACGTGCGACTTGCCAATGTCACGAGATCGCAGAGTTTGGGTGCTGTTGGTGCGATCCGTCTTCCAGCAAGAGGCCCTCACGAACACACTCCCGCGCCTGGCCGGACACTGCGAAAAGTCGCGGCTAATTAACATCCGTGGCTTCGCGCTGTCAGACTGTCTCGAGACTGTCTGATTGACTATTGACACCTCAGAATGCTTGCCGTAGGTTATCACCACGTCTCTTCCTCATCTACTCTGTTAGCTTTGTCACCTTGCCGTTTTAAATGTAATTAAACTTTGTAGTCGTAAGGCAGCGAAGCACCAATGTAAACACCGGTGTTGGTAACTCTGGTGATAATAATGGTAATGATGACAATGGGAGCATTTTAAAAATGGGTGACTACCTGGCTGATGCTGCTATGTTTAACGAAGCCGCTAGACTACCAAATTCCACTAATTCTCAGGAGGTCTGCTCCTTCATATTCAAACGCAATACAATCAGTGCAAATAATGCAAGCAGAGGTCGAAGTACGAGAGCAGTTAGAATCTATCTCTGTGCTGGATTTTCGCTCCATACTCAGGGACAATGCTTAGAGCAATTGAGAACGAAATACGGCTTTATCCTACAGGACGTATTGCCTCAAACTTGATGGGTGCGGGTGCAGCTTCCATGTCCTGAATCTTGTGTTCTGGTTCGGGTGGCTAGGGCGAATTCGGACTTCCGTACAGCGCAACTGTGAGACACAAAAGTAATATGAAGAAATCTTCAGTGGGACCCATGCCAACTTGATACCAACTGGGGCCAAGTCGGCGCAGAGTTGGATTCTGTTGCCGACTAGATGCTGACCCTGGCCAACTCCGAGTCAACACATCCAAGAAAAACACCCAACGTACGCATATCCCTAGCGGCGCCCGAACCATTCACTCCTTCACAGAAAAATGTCAGGCTTAGTAGTCACAAATAGTATGACCAAAAACAAAACACTGAATACCGATGCCTAATGACGTTCAACGCAACAATGAGCTAGATATGCCGTTTGAGTGAAAAGCATGCGAAACAAACTATTTCACCCACTATCCTTTAGTCGAGCGCTTGGAAAGAATTCCCACTCACCGTGTCTAAATCCGACAGGGCCTCTTTGAACTTCTCCAGCGCCATATACACCATTGCACGACGATAATATCCCTGAAGTCAGGCCCAATCAATAATTCTGAGTACCTTAACATATGAACCATCGAGCTCTATGGCCTTTGTGGCATCCTCAAGTGCATATCCAAAGCATTCTGTGCGGAGGTAAGCAAGACTGCGATTCGAGAAATATATTGCCGATTCCTTTAGCTGCAGTGCTTTTGTGTAATTTTCTATCGCCTTATCATATTCTCCATCTGAAAGAACAACAGACACATAGCATACAACACATCAATACACAGTACCTTTGAAAAATTTGTTTGCTTCCTCTTTGAAAGCGTCAGCTTTTTCAGTGATTTCCACCAACGCCATTGAACGGCAGAGTCGGTGAAGGACGCAAACAGAGTGAGACGTCTTTGGGGAAACTAGCCCTCTTATTGGTTGACAATTTTACCGCTACGCCCTTGACCTTGAGGTGGATATTGGCTCACGGATTCACGGATTGACACACAGGATTCAGGCTTTCCCCCAGGCTTCCCGGGTGGGGTTTGTTCTTCACGTCCAGTAACGGTAAAGGTAACCTGTCAGAGATTGCCTGAGGACACCAGTCCATTTGGATATCCAGACCGCACTGTACATAATACATGACGTACTGCAGTTCCTGCAGCGTGTTGAACAGATTTAAATTTGTCTTGAGGATGCCGTTGGTTTTTCAAGATTAATGAACCATTGAAGCCTTAAGCTTTCACAACCAAAGAGATTCACTCACTCATGTAACCAGTGAAATTCCTAAACTAAACCTCCCGCCGTTGTAAAGGTCAAGTCATACAGCTTGCGTGGGGGTCTCTATTAGAACAGAGAGAAGTGGTAAGATTAGTTTGCCGCAACGTTAACTCCGTGGCGTTGGTATGGAGATCAACGCGTTTTCGTGGAAAGATTACAATGTGATCTTGTCTCAACTCGTCCGTTTTTGGGCACTCTGGTTACCGCACTGGATATGATTAACGGCTCCAAGCCCGATAACGACATACAGAAGAATCACGTCGTCAGTCTGTGTAAACTGTAACAGGGTTCAGAGCGCAAGGTGTATAACAGCTTTGGGAGTTTGAAGGTTGTTCATCCCCCGGGCCGTGTTAAATCAAATTTGAAAAATAATTTCGGCAGTGGATGACCTAGAACAGTTGAGTTGCTGGCCGTGGTAAGTATGACCGGCGATAGTAAACTTGATGTGCTCGTAGTCCGGTGATGCAGCAGCCCGCATCTCGTAATTATGGTCAAGTACGAAACTTTATGAAAGCTCACTGGTTTCGTTGTTATAAAAGGTTCGGTGGTAAAAGTTCTTTGGCTGGGTGAAGTTTTCCTACCCGGTGAGCCGTGATAAAAATTACTGAGTTTGTGGCCAGAACAACAGAGAGCGCAGTGAAATGCCTATTAAATCTAGTCCAAGGGGATGGTCCGGTGGATCAGAACGAGAATCCCTGTAGCGGTTGGGTAGTTTGTTCGAACTTGCAAGTGTATGCCTGATATGGCGGAAGGGAGTTTGTCGGTGATGCGAGAAAAATAGCTAAGGGTATACACTCCGAGTGGAAGCAGCAACGCCGTCGTTACTGAACTGAGGCACTTTGGACGGCCACGCGACGTGTGTTGCTTTTGAGGTGGTTGCGCAAAGAGTAGAATATCTATCGCCATTCCACTCCCATGGCCCAATAGGTAGCTGCCTTTCCATTTGTCTCCGCGACTTGCCTTTTCTAGTGGCTGTTTGCTGTTTGCTTGTTAGGAATGACTGAGCCGTTTTATTGATCTGCCTTCCCCCGACCGGATAAAATATCCGGTAGTTGGAGTTATTTATTAATGCACAAACCACAAGTGTGACTGCTTGGCGGCTTGTCGCCTTTGGTAGCATGCACCAGGGATGAAGACCTCGTGCGATGGACGGGTACGCTCTGCAGGGAGGGTCGCCCTGTTACGTTGCACCGTGGTGCGTTTGTATACTGGCCACCCTTCCAGTAGCACGAGTGCATCGCCCATTTCCTGTGGTTTCCAGCCTGTCCATTAATTCGGGAAAACCACAAAAGAACACCGTTGTCGTTTGTCTGCAGCTGAATTGGACTTGTCCCGGTTGTCACTTATCTGGCAACGCCAAGGAATACACGCGAATGACCGCAGTTCTTTCGTTTGATTTAAAAGACATATATGCATGGGGTAGCCTGAAGGTACTGTGTGGAGCTCATGGCTAACATCGGCGTGCAAGGGGTTTTCCCCTTGGTCTTAGTTGGTTTGCACCACACCAAAGTCCACTTCATCATCCAGACCTAACACACACGTGCTTCCCTCTTGTTCTCCGAAGAAATCATATACCCGTAAAATGTAAATTCCTCATTATTTCCTGATTACCAACAGCCGCTTCCCTGATTACCGGCAGTCATAGATAGCCCCTAATGGCTGTTTTTGCCATGCAACATTCGTTTCTCGGAGCTGACAGGAGTTACCCGGTGACTGGTGACCCAAACTATTACATTTCTGTTGAGTTGACGTAGTAGATTCCAGTTAAATTACGGTTTTTATCCATTATCTCTGAAGATGTTGCCCAACCGCTTATTATTTGTCCGCTGTTCCTGTTTACATTAACGCCTCCTATGCGCAACTGCGACCCTATGGTTGGATTTCTTGCTGAGCTAAAAACTACCGCCACGTAATCTCACCATGTAATCGCCCGTTCCAACTAGTCCAAAGGTTAGCCTTCTCGTCTCAGCGGCTGAGTCCCAAAGTTATGCACCTACTCCGGCCCAGCTAGTACCCGATTTCTGGGTCAGCCAACAATATTTACTTCCTCCTGAGCTCATTTAGCTTGCGGTCCTCCCCTCTTATATTTTTTCTATTGAGTGCCTCCTGACACTCACCACATACTACTGCTCTCATCCTATTCCTTCCACATCTCCTCTATTCCCAAGCTTCTAACTTCGGCTGTAGTTGCGCAAACGCCCCGTGCAACCGTTATTCACCCAAGCTAGCTTGCCCCCAGTCTACGCTCACATGATCCTCATACTGGTTGAAAGGTTTCGGTGGCTCTGCAACTTAATTGGTCTGAAACTAAGGTGACGGCTTCTATTGTGTAACTGCTTAATTTGCGCTTTCCACAACTCGGCTTCTCCGAATGGACCCCGCTATGCGTTTATATGCTGAGGCCTATTTACGGAGGTTTGATCCGCAGTGTACTACGGTAAACAAGCCAGTAAGGAATTTCAGCGGCGCCGTGGTTCCCGGCAAAATATACTTCTCTTGTTTAAATGAACTCTTCGTTATCAGGTACAGACCATATCTTTCGCACTGTCTGCATAATTATTGCGCTCGATGGATTTCTTGAATGCGACTTAGGGAGAAGGTCGGGTCTTATCAGTAAATGCATAACTTTCAAATTTAATACTTGTATATAGCATTTACAGCGCAGCAAAGTAGCTTTTCGTATGTATACACATATTTTGCCATTTCTAACGGGCTTCGCGAGTTTTTTTCAGTTTGGTCGTTTGGCTTCCACCAAAATTGACTGTCTGATGACTTTTCGTGAGCGTAGCTACTCTCGACACAGATTTAACTCACGGATGTTGTGAGGCCGCGCCACCGGTCAATATAGAGTTCGTGGTAGGTGACTGCAAAATCCACATCTGTGTACGCCATTGCTTCTATGCCTGTTGTTAACACAACCATCCACTTTTTAATCCTGGCACAACCATGATCATCTACCTTTGAGACGAAGCTCGACCCTCACTTAGGGTATTTTGCCTCTTCCGTTTACTGCATAATGTTATTCCCACCACAGAAAAGTGAGCAACATCTATTCTCTTTACTTTCGACCAGTATCCATGTGGGCGTGCAAACACAATCATCGATTCAAGCGTACAAACCTGCTAGTCAGGCTGTTTTTCTTGTAGTCCCCCTTTGGGCTCACCAAAAGTATGCCGAATTGAAAGGTAGAAGCAGGCTAAGAGCGCCTATGGACCATTTTGACTGTTTGCTCCTTCTGCCGTGGTGTAGCTCAAAGGCCATTAAACGTTCTGAAAACCTAGAATAGGGCGCAGCAAACCAACTGGGAAATCTTAATCCGGGGAAAGAGCACAGCTCCCGCTTACTTTGGCCAAAAAAGTTCAAAGGCTCTTCTCGTCATTCTTGTAGCTAACTGAACGGATATTTTGCATTGTTTAGTTTTCAGTTCCATTGCTGACATCGGATCGCCGCTTCAAGAAGTGAGCAGCTGCATATGTATTGTAAGGGCAGGGTGAAGTGTGAAGACCATAATGGCAGATTGCATATAATTTTTAAGCCCTTAAGTGCTTTAGGTAAACGTTTGCGCAGTCCGCGGTCATTCTGTGCTCACCATTAGTCCAATAAATTTAGGTATAAGAGAGAAACCGGGTCTTTTTGAAGGAACAGCTGAGAGATCGGAAACAAAAATACAAGAGCGAAGCGCACTTTCCCAGAAACCTCCCTCGTGGCAAGGGTGCGTCGCCCATATCCATAGGTTTTGAGTCCGGCCTTCGATTCAGGAGATCCCAAGAAGCACTCTTGCTGTCCATTCGTAGCTGCTGGGTTGAACTTGTCCCGGTTGTAGCAATTATCTGGCAACGCTATACGCTACGGATGAGGGAAGATTGACCTTTCAGCTGTCATATACACGTATATATATGGAATAGCCAGAAGACACTCCACGGTGCCCCTAGAATCGACGTGCAAAGCTGTAGTCAGCTTATTCTTAGCCGGGGATGCACCACATCAGAGTCCATTCCGTCAACAAAACGTAACACATGCACTGCTGTGTACTGCTAGGAGTGGTCACATAAGCAAATAAATCGATAAACATAGGTTTATTTATCGGATTAAAGCGAACATGACAATTTTGGCGTGCTCAAACCGTTACAAACAGAACGCGGTGGGCAAGAACACAAAGGGGAGGAAGGTACAATTAAGGAGTCGCGCTTATCACATGATGGGCCATCGTATTTGAGGAAACCAAAAGACCATGATGACGGAGCATGGGGTACAGTAGATCACTAATGAAGCAAGTTGAGTTAAAACAAAACTGAAAAATCTTTGCTCGCTATAAGTGCCCTTAGGTGGTTGAATAAATATCCAGGGACAGAAAAAGCAAGAATGAAGATGGAGGAGGAAAAATTCGAAACGGAGGCAAATTGCAAGTTTTGTCTGAAAATGTGTTGAAATTAAGTAGAAGCACTGGCGTCGCTGTTGAAGGGAGTTGAGGCGTAAAGGATATTTACAGTAGATAGGGCCGAACGAACGCCGCAAATAAAATAGTTGAACATCTGGAAAGGAATAAACTGAAACTGCAAGGGAGAACCACATGTTCAGATCCAAAAGAAAGCTCAGGCGGATTAGGGCAAACCCGTCCAAAAGGCAGTTGGTGTTAAAAATTATTTGCTCATAAGTGCAGTTGGAGGCCAGAGTGAGAGGTGACGGTCAAGAGTAGGAACAAAAAATTAATAGTAATAACAATAATGTTTACTTCCACCTAGTGGGTGGCAGAACGTCAGGCACGACCACACGGTTACGGTCAGAATAATGCAAGACTGTGGGATTTGCGGGTACTGGGGATCGTGCGAAAAAAGATACGGTCACATACAGTGGGAAATACCCGATATTGACTTAGTCACGCCTAAACTGGTATGGAAAAGAAAACACAGGTACCAGGAGCTTATCTTACTTTTGGAGGAACACATCAACCTAAGACAAGATCAGATCGCCAGGATTTTGAAGTTGGCGGGTAAAAACAGAACAAAGGGGCAAAAAGAACATTTTGGGTGGCACACGATAAGAAAACTTCGAATTGTGAAAGATGAGGAACCAGAACAACAAATCTGCTGCGGTAGCAGGACTGCCACGTTCTGGTCGTTCAAACTGAACTAAAGTCTAAAACCACCGATGAGGCCTTTTCAGCCTGAGACTATTGGGCTTATGGCCAGGGTCACAAAAAGCGTAAGTGGGGATGATGAAGTAGAGGAATCAGCAATATGGATAAGTGGTAGCAGTAATCTCGTAGTCACGGTGTACATTGAATCTGTAGAGACTCCCTGGTGTCACTGTTGGGGTAGAGTCAGGTGTAAAAGTCCCTCGGGAGAGGGAGTTGTTGCTAACGCACAAGACGGAACGCGAACTGCACAGAAACTGACCGACTTTTGAGAAGCACAGAATAAAAGTCGAGGATATGCTTACATCCAAACGGATGTTTCACCAGGCTAGGTTGAAAGCGTTCTGGAGGCGGCTTGGGCCAGATGAAGAATCTGCTCACAGTTGCAGTCGATGGAATGACGGGATGAGAGGGCACTGTCAAAAGCGGGAAGTGAATAGTTGCGCAGTAAGCTATTAAACTGGGTATGGCAGTGCCGTGCCACCATGGCACTGACATACTTCGTCTTTCGGACAATCCTGTGACGGACGTCATGTTTGAGGTGATAGGGCTTGGATGTGCAATTCTGCGAGCAGCGGGATGTTTTTGGGTTACTCCAAGGAATCCGCAGACGTAGAACCAAGCCTTGTGTGATCTGACATTGTCTCAGCTTGGCATGTTCGCCTGAAATTAAGCTGAATTCCTGGTAAATGTGTTTCCTTTCACATACCAGTTCAAGCCCAATCATGTCTAGACGGATAATTCCCACTGTTTATGACACTGCCTTTGTCGCACGATCACCGGTATTCGCGAACCACCCAGTCTTGCTTTATTCTGACTCCAACCGTACGATCATGTCCGAGGTTGTGCCACTCACTAGTTTGGAATAAATATTATTTTTATCGTGATTATTATGGTGATGGTGAGGCTAACTTCCCAATAACCAGTGTTGTACCAAAGTTCGCCAATTTCAATCACCCTAATTGTTACATCCGTCGTATTCCACGCATACGAAAGCTAACGAAATACCTAAGTGGGTGGATTTGGCACTAAAAAATCTGTATCTTTTGACTGTCCTTCAGCGAACGTCATAGAATCACTCACCAGAATTCAGTCCAAATTATTTATGCGGAACTATGGAGTTTTCGAGCTTGTGACTTTTAGAGGTAGTTGGTGTTATCCGTCTGTACGTTTTGGCGACATGTTGTTCATAGTATTTTTTAAGTGAGAGAACATTCAAGGTCATGTACTGCTACCAATTTGCATTTCACAATTGGTTTACGAGATAAAGCGGTAAATCAGACTTTAGCATATTTAAGCACTCCGCTGGCTTTTTACAAGTGAGATAACATACTCAGGACACCCATCACAAATTCCACCCAGAAAAATAATGGATGCACGTTTGCATGCGTAAAATACCTCAATGGTAACAAATTCGATACACTTTTTGAGCAAACTCCAGAACAACGCAATTGTTTTGGGAAGCTCGCTCCCATTCAATCTAATGGTGAAAGGGAATTTGATGCACTGTGCAGTGCTGATGATTGTATGCCCCTCTTTTATGAGCCTTATTCTCTGATACGCACAATTTTTCAGTAGATAGTGCGGCGTTATGAGATCGTTGTATGTTAACTTCCAGCATATCCATATTTCTCCCACTGAAATCATCGCTCCCCTTAGTTTGAACACCTCGGCCAAATACGTGTCCGCCAAATACACTGAAGGAAAATGTGGTCACCCAACGCCGGTCATCATGACAACAGCACGCGCTGTCGCCTACCTTGACTACTTGTCATATTTACTTGGTCCGTGTCTAGGTGCGGCACTGATTATGAGGCCTCACCTATACGCGGTAACTTAATCCAATGGTCAAAGACGGCCCTCCGAACTCATAACCGTACGCATTGTCCCTTATCTTTGCTACTCATAGTAAATATCGGACCGATAGACACGAGGCCCCAACTGTACATTACAGCCCAATCTAACGACCAACGGCGGCCCTTTATACTCACAAATGTACGCGATGTCGCGCTCCCTGGCAATTTAGAGTAACTGCCGTGCACGCAGCTGATTATAAGGCCCCGACTATACCTAATAACATTGCAACAAACAACGACAGTCCTTCACATCCATACATGTATTCAATCTGCTAAGCCCATGTCTGAAAAATATATAGCCACCCTCGGCGAATTGTGCGTCTATTTATTGCTTGCTTTGGTACAAAAGTAATGTGTTGTCAATCCAGTTCTCGTATTCAGGAAGCCGCTCTCGCTTGACAGGTCCTCTGAAAGAAAGAAACGTACAATCGGCTACAACTTTATTCATCTGCAATAGCATTGAAAACACATATTTAAACAAAGTTGTACCGACTCACTCACCAAGTGCTTAATAAATCCATAACTCCCGATCAGTGTCCACGTTGAAGCTAGAGTCTTATTGTTACAAAGGCAGACTCATTGCCTGCTCAATTAGTCCCACAGACGATAATGAAAGAGCCGTTTGTACACCGATGATTCGATAGTGAGATTCGGAGCCCACAGGCATTGTTGGGCGCAGCAAAGTTAAATAGAAGTGTACTGCTCAGTCGTATCCTCAAGTGATATAGACCCGAGCCCTGAGATTCAAGGACCGCAGGCACCCTCAAAAGTACACCAATGGATACAACGGTGGCAAAGTTCTAGTGAGTGGGCGCGTACATAATGTCAAACCTGCTAATTTAGATCGCTAGATCCTACCTTTACTCCAATTCTGCTCTCCGATACCTATACCACGTGGCCCCGTCGTCCTCATCATATTTTGTAACCACCCCACACTCACCCGCAATAGCAGTCCCACCAACTAACCAATTTTCTCCGTCAATGATAATGATCTAGCGGGTGACTGCAAGATTTGCTATATCACACTGTCCAGGGAAATATCCCTCAACACACACCCAGGTACTATACACCGCCACAATGTCACTAGTCACACTTATGTCCTCCAAATGGCCGGCAGACCCTGACTCCTAATAACCAATCCCCTCAACGCGCGTCTCCTGCCCATCTACACATGTCCTACCTAATTGGTCTTTCCGGTCATAGCATCATCATGGACAGCATGACATCAGTGTTAAAAATTGTTACCCTGCTGCCGTACAGCAATGGTTTATTTGCGAGCCTCTTTGTGAAGAAACTAATAAAGGTGGAGATGGGTGGGATGTAGTGATGGCTTACTACAATCATTACGATGTGCCTACAACTTCGGACACCTTCAGGCAATCTAGATAGAAACTGACAACAAGAGCGCCACTGACATCGATTAGCGGCCATATCTTGCAGCGTCCCAACCCGGTGTAGTGGGAATCATTCGGTCCTCATTCTGGAAGGCTTGTGAGACCGACTACATCCACAAGTCTCATAATCTCTTTTATGACCCTCTACCAGGTCAAGAGTTCGCCACCTCTCTTCTCCCGCCACTCTCCATTGGGCATGAAAAACGGCATCTTTCGGCAAACGGTGGTTCGGCAATGCATTAATAATAATAATAATGTTTATTCCCAAATTTTGGGTGACATACCGTCTGGCATGATCATACGTTTACAGTCAGAATGAAGCATGACTGGGGGATTTGCGGGTAGTGCGGATTGCGCGAAAAGAGGACAATGTCATAAACAGTGGGAAATATCCGGTGAAATAATAATAGGTTGCTTTCCCAACTTGTAGGGAACAATGGTCATGAGGTCCGACTAGTTCAAAGACATGAACATGGCATGAACTAAAACTGAAAACCATTGCTGGCCATGAGTGACCTTGGGCGCTTGGGCAAATGGCTGGAGTCACAACGAGCAAAAGTGGAGATGGAGGTAGAATAATTCGAATAGGGAGCACATGGCGAGTTTTGTCTCAAAAATGTGGCTTAATCTGAAATTAGGCAAACTCACTGTTGTAGGGAAGTCAGTTGCAGCAGATAGGTTGGATGGGGACGTGGTGTTAATGCATAGGGCGAACCAAACATCGTATACGGATTTGAACTTGTGGAAGAGGCAAGCCGAAATTGTGGCAGAAAATCAGGCTAGCCAGATTTGGGCGAAAATTCATCGGGTACGAAAGAACTCGTCCCAGAGACGGGGCCGGATGAAAAATTTGCTCGAAGTTGCGACTACAGGCTCGATTGGGCGAGGGGTTGCGGTCGAGATTTTGAAGAGAATAGTTGCGGGAGTGCCATCACACTGGGTATGACAGTGCCATGCCATCATTGCACTGACATGCTTCGGTTTATGGACAGCCCCGTAACGGTCGTCAAGGGTGCCGCGATCGGAGAAGGGATACGCAGTTCTGTGGCAGCTGGATCTGGGTGAGACGGGGATTGACACAGAGAGTCAGACGGATGCAGGGTCACAGATAATTTCCCTTTCGTTGGAGGACCGTGTGAGTGTAGACCGGGGACCAGCCAGTTTGAATGAATAACAGTCCTACGGGGCGTTTGGGCAACTGCAGTAGAAGTTTGAAGCTTGGGAAGAGGGGCAACGAGGAAGAAGTAGAATGAAAGCAGTAGCATGTTGCGAGTGTCAGGAGGCATATGATACAACGGTGTCAACAGAAAAAAATCTAAAAGGGGATGACAGCAAGCTAAATGGACCCAGGAAAGGTGGATACGTTTGCTGATCTAGAAACCAAGTACTAGTTGGGCCAGAGTAGGTGCATAGTTTTAGGATAGTAAGAACTTTGTCGTCGAGGTAGCTAGCAGGGAGGCTAGACGTTGGACTAGTTGGAACGGGCGGCAGTTTTTAGCTTACCAAAGAATCATGACATAGGGTCTCCGTTGTGCAAAGAAAGGGGTTAATGTGAGCAGTGACAGTAGACAAGTAAAAAGCGGATAGGCAACAGGCTCCCAGAAAATGGATAAGAACCGTAGCTTAACTGAGATCTACTACGTCAACCTAACAGGAGATTAGGACTAAGGATCACCAGTCGCCGAGTCACTGCTGTCAACTCCAGAAAACTAATGGTGCATAGCAAAAAGAACAGCCATTAAATGCTAGCTGTGACTGGTTGTAATCAGGAAATAATAATTTATTTGCATTTTGTGCCTATGATCGTTATAATTGACAAGAGGATAGAACGCGTGTGCTGTGTTTGGATGGTGAAGTGAGCTTGGGATGGTGTGATCCAACTAAGACGAAGGTGGCAACTCCTTGCACGTCGACATTAGCCGTGAGCCTCACACAGTACCCTCAGGCTACCCCATGCATATATATATATATATAAAGACAAACGAAAAGACACCTGTCATTCGCTTGTATTTCTTGGTGTTGCGAGACAAATGACAACCTGGACAAGTCCAATCCAGCTACAGACAAACGGCAACGGTGCACTTTTTTGGTTTTCCTGAATTAAAGGCCAGGCTCAGAACCACCGGCGATGGGCGATACACCCGTGCTGCTGGAGGGGTGGCGAGTATACGAACGCACCATGGTGCAACGTAACAGGGCGACCCTCCCTGCAGGTCGTACCCCTCCACCACACGAGGTTTTCATCCCTCGTGCATGCTACACATTCTTGAATGAAAGCTGCCATTGCACATCCATAAACTCGCTTTCCAACTGCCTTTTTGTGGGTTCGTCGATACCAAACTCACACGAGCTATGGTTCTGAGACAACAATTGTTGTACCCCTGAAGGCGTCTCAGCTTCGTTACTTGAACAGAGAGTCTCACAGCTATAAAACGAAGTAGCTCGCACTGGTCTGCACAGTGGCACTATCAAGTGGTCACTATGCCGGTAAAGATAAAACCGTGCCGCGCACTCGACATGACGTGCTCTAACCATCATGAAAATGCAAAAATTACTGGCTGTGACCAATTTCTTGACTTAGTTTGACAGAATGCCTGCTGCCACCATAGAACACTTTTTTATAAACGTCGAAAATGGCTCCTACATTTTACGTTTACGCGGATAGGCGCGTAACAAATGTTCATGTGGTCTTGAGATCATTTCCAAAGCCAATACAGTATAAAACACGTGAATAAAACAGCTGTCTCATAAAAGTTTCTGCCATATTCATGAAGGCACCGCAGAAGCCATTGATGGCCATTTAAATCTAAATTCGTCGCCCATGGTGGACTTCAAGTACGTGTAAAAAACTTTCAGCAAAACAGGGGCCGCATATGGAGATGTTAAGGATTCGAATAAATGCCACCAAATGCTAAAACTCTGTTTTGAAGCTTCCTTTGTTCAAACTACGATTTCAGAAATATTCGGGGTGTGCATCTAAATTTGGCCGTTGTAGAGTGTTAAAACTTGACTAGATTTGATTTCGTGTTTTGTCTCGGAAACCGGTACTCAGATGCAAACCGGCGGTGGTCTGTGACCTAGAAAATTTGCACATTTAGATAAAATGCCGTGAGAAACGTAGCACTGGAATGCTCAATCGAGGTAGACGCACCCCGCGTAAACTTCTCAATTTTGAAAAATCCACAGTTTTGGCGAAATTAATTTCGGTTTATTTCTGGCCAGCGGCCGACCCAATTAACTTACACTCCCAGAGAACACTTGTTAAAAGTTGTCTGCGAGACGGTGCTCTTCAGTTGATCTCATACTCGGTTATGGAGCGTGAAATACTGCGAAGTATTGGCTGATATTCTTTGCGCCGACATAACCATGCCATAGTTTTGAGAGCACGCTGTGGACCCATCCGCTCCATTTTCCGTAGCAAATATTTGATAAGCGCTTTGGTGCCAGTCATCTTTGGTTTCGAGGGGAGCTGGAAGAAAAGCTGTACCAAACAGGCGCCTATAACAACGTTGTCGGAGTGCACCATGGCGGAAAGCTTAACCATCCTATACAGCTCACAGCCCACCATAACTGATTAGATAGAATATCATCCCCATAACTAAGGGTATATCTCACGACCCGCAGCGCTTGTGTAAATCGATTACCAACCAAAAGACAATGTCTCAATTGCAGGCTACTGGTGCCAAAGAAAACTTTTCTACAACAGATCACCAACGGGCACAATCCAGAAAGAGTTGATGACTACGTGCTACAGCTTACTCAGGGCACGGATACAGCCTTCAATGGCCGGTGGAGCTTGAGAACCAACTCACCTGAGGGGCATCTTTCATCATACGGGTGGTGGTGTGATCGCGGTTTGGCACTGCTGGCGAGAAAGCCAAATACAGAACGCACCGATGAGCTTAGAATTTTTCAATCAAAGCTTTCGTCAGTGAATGACTTCGAATTTGTTTTGGTGGCGGCTGGTTTTGTGGATGCTCCTTAACGGATCTAGACAGATAGCCAACGTAGCAAATGAAACGGGACCAAGGAAATCTGCTCTGGCCCTAACAGTGGCCCACAAGCCGTGCCAGGCCAAGTGGTAAACAACCAGATAACCAAGCCCGACGCGACCATAAACGAACAGAATAAAAATCTGTCGAATCCCGTGGTTTGAGATCGATGATTGACTGAAAATGCAAAATAAACTGTCAACTCAGTGGCATGGAACGGATATTCCGCAGGGTTATTTGGGAGTCCCCTACTATTTCTAGGTTTCATGAATGACTTGCATGATATGCTCTTTGCCCACGCAAGTTTATCACGTATGGCCTAGGTTCCTGGGTGGGAATGAAGCGGCCCACAGCCACATCGGATTCGAAGAAATCCAAAGACTGTTTAAGGCTGGTCCGTGGAAATTTGTCCACCGTCCAAAAAGACCAGTACGCCATGTTGCTTATTTGCTGCCCCGCAGCCACGGAGCAAAATGGGCACTCACAAACCTACACCGCCCCATAGGAAAGAAATCTGGGAATGGCCAACTAATCTGACCTTGATAGCTACATACAGTGCTGTCTGAACTATGCCCCACACACATGATTCGGCGCAGGAAAGGATAGAGTACTAGCTCGTGACCTTCGTAACCTACCCACACAAAACGACCAGCCACGAAACACCATAACACATAGTGCAACCTTATTCTAACGTACCAACTCTTGTCTGGCTCATGTCACCCACTGTTTAAATTTGCACACATTATTAAGCTTCGAGGTCATATGCGGGGACTAGCCCGCCATCACAGTCACCTACAATGTCGTCGCCACGCCCTTCTTCACATCCCCGGATTATGGGACCACTTACCTATTGATGTTGTGTGCGCGTTATTTTAGAAACCCTTCAGGTTATTAACTGAAAGAATCTTCAGGGGCCTTATCTTTTGCCTGAAAAACCAAAGCAATGCTGAAGGTTTGCCAGCTTGGCAAGGTCCAACTGACAGGAAGAGAGGAGTGTTTATGTCTTGGCGGGATAGAGCGTCTGACACGACATTGTCTGATCCTGGAGTGTACCGAATGTCAGTAGTGAATTGGGAAATATAATCCAGATGACGTATCCTGCGTGGTGAATAGCAATCAGGTTTGGCTTTGAAAGCATACGTAAGTGGCTTTTGATCGGTTTGAATAGTAAACGATCCACCTTCCAATAAGTGCCGGAAATGGAGAAAGGCAAAATAAATTGCGAATAAATCACGACCAAAAGTACTGTAGCGCGTTCGGGGAGCCTGCATCTTTTGCAAGGAAAACGCTAATGGTTGAAATACGCAGATAGCAGCTCGATGGAGTACAGCAACGACAGCGGCGTTCGAAGCACCAGTTGTCAAAATAAGCTTTGTGTTTTCGTGGTATTGAGGAAAGCTATTTTTGCGGCGGGAGCGATGGCTTGCTTGACCATTTCGAAAGTAGCAATGGCGGCGGGATGCAAGGTAACAGATTGTTCTTTGGAACCAAGTAGCTCGGTCAGTGGCTGTAAGATATCTGAACATTGAGGGATGAACGGCTGATAACAGTTGATGATGCCGCTAAAGCGGCGAAATCGGGTGATGGCAGTGGGTGTGAGAAAAGATTCTAAGGTCAAAATGTCGTCGCATAATGATGGAATATCGGCTGGGTCAATGTGGTGACCAAGAAAATCTAGGCTGGTAACACCAAACAAGCGTTAGTCAATGTTCAGACATACGCTGTAGGTAGAAAAGCGTTGAAATACTGTCCAGAAATGATGTGCATGCTCAGCTAGGGAGGTGCCAGTAATTAAAACGTCGTCTAATTAAACATAGACAGAAGGAACACCACGCATAACTTCGTCCATGAGCTTAGGTTCGAAGGCCAGGAGGCATACTCATGAATTCGAAAAAGTCAAAAGGTGTTGAAATAGTTGTTTTAGTGGTGTCATCATGGGCTACGTGGATATGATAGCATGCACGTACTAGGTCGAGTTTATAGAAAATATATGTAGCATAGGGTACTTACAAAATCGTGGATATGTGGGATGGGCTGCTTGTCTGGGATAGTGGCGTCATTGAGGGAACGGCATTCTCTTAGAGGCCTCAAATCACCTTCGGATTTCTTGCGTACCGTATGCAGGGTGACCTCACTAGGAAGATGCTGGACGACATAGGAGAAGCAAGTGGCTGGGAAATTGATACGCCTGGTGGAGAAAACAGCCTGGACTTGGCGAGAACGAACGCTCAGATTGCAGGGACTGTGTTTAGAAAGACTCGGGCTCACCGAATTTGTAGTGGTCCAGCTACCTAAGAAGCCACTTCCTTAGGAGTGTGTGGCAAAGTACTTAAAGCAATAACGCAAGATTGGGTATACAATAATAAAGCGGTCAGATGGAGCAGACTCACTAAGGATTGTTCTCTTCAAAGTAGATCGTCGTTGGCCCAGATAATTGAGTAAATAACAATCCAATTATTGTCACCCAATGGTCTTCTTTTGAACATTTCTCACATATAATAAAACCGAGAGATAGTCTGGAATGTTTTGACACCAAAGTGTAGCGCGACTAGGACCTTATCAGCGTGTTTGAACAAAATTACCAAGCAAAGTAACCAATGCAAAATCACAATAGGAAAAGAATGAGTAGTCAAATGAGGACTCACGAATGCGTCGATCCAATAGTCCACTACACCGATCCAAATGCAGTAACCGGCTGAGAAAGAAATATTCACTCGTAGCAATTTCCCACGAAATGATTCACGTGTGAGTGATATATTCCACGATAGGAAAGTTATTCACGGCTGAAAAATGTCACGAGGATTTTTTGTGACGTTCGACAGTTGACGCAAACACAGAGATCTAGTTCCACTGGTTCAGCAGTCGGCAAACAGTCCAACGGAGCGTAAATACACTCGTTGAGCAAGAAGTCAGCAAGTTGTGTATTCGTTACATTAAAACAAACGTCGTGATAAAATATGTACGACAAAGTTATGTTACAAAGTGTGGTTTAAGTTCAGGAAAAAATGGTAAATGTGTGACAACGGATTACAGACGCTACAGTACTCCCCCCTAGAGCGTTAGGAATAATGAAAGGGAATGACGCCCGATAATGTGACAAAAATTCATGGAATGTAGTCCGCGAGGCGAACAGGAGTCTTGCAGGTTCAACCAACACGTGTTTGCTTCAGGATAGGTAATGGGTGATCGTGAATACGTCGTGCCATATGTTCGGGATTCCCTGGGATGACTGTACTGGAGGTTGGGGAACTTGTGGGTACAGTGACTAAAGTAGGGGGATCTAAGTGAGATTCATCAACAATGAATGCAATTTTGAGTCTGTCGATACCGACGGAGTCCGGTTGTCCGTTCCTCTTGTTCACAAAATACTTGTCCTTGCGAGAAATGACTTTAAACGGACCATCATACGGATATTGTAACGGTCGTTTGACGCTGTCAACACGGACAAATACATGTGTACAAGAAGATAAACCGGGATCCAAATGTGTGTGTCGACCGGTTTTTCGAGTGTCAGACGGGCGAAGAGTACGCATATGATCTTGCAATCGACTGACGTATGTCGATGGTGAGAGATCTTCATTGGGTGTGGATACACATACCATATCTCCGGGAAGACGTAGCGTTTGTCCATAGACAAGTTGGGCTGAAGTGCAACCAATATCCTCTTCCACGGTGTTCCGAATACCAAGCAATATCACTGATATCGATTCGGTCCACAGCTGTGATGATGACTTAACCATAATGGCGGCTTTCAGTTGTCGATGAAGACGTTCGACTAAGCCGTTGGCTGCAGGATGGTAAGCTGTAGTTTTGAAATGATTGCATCCCAATAGGTGGTCCAATTCACTAAACAAGGCACAGGTAAACTGACTCCCACGATCCGTAGCGATGCTCTCAGGGACAACAAAATGGGATACCCAAGAATCGACAAGGTGTCTGGCTACGGTCTCGGACGAACAATCACGCATGGGAATCACTTGAGGCCAGCGCGTGAAGCGATCGACTATTGTTAACACATGGTGGAAGTGGTCCAACAATGTCTACATGTATATGCTGAAGACGGCCTGCAGGCAAGTTGAAGCTTCCGTGTGGCGTAACCGTGTGTTTGTGAACTTTACTCAGTTGGCGGGTTTTGCACTGTTTTGCCCATCGTCGGATCTCTTTCTGCATGCCAGGCCACAAGAAACGCTCACAAATCAATCGAGCGGTTGGTCGGATACTCGGGTGTGAAATAGAGTGGAAATGCGTAAAGACTGACCGACGATATTTCTGAGGCACAAATGGACGAGGTTTACCAGTGGACATGTCACATAGAACTTTAGAATCACAGTTTGACAGCGGCATGTCAACGAACTTCAGGGAAGGATGTGATCTAAGCTCCTGTAATTCTTCGTCATGCTTTTAGCTTTCAGCTATTAATTGCGGATCGAACGGAGCGTGTACCAAGTGGCTGATATGAGCACGGGATAAAGCATCTGCAACTAAATTGCTGCAACCACTAATATGTCGGATGTCACAAGTGAATTAGCTGATATAAGCCAGCTGTCTGGTTTCCCTAGGTGAATAACGATCAGGTATCGCATTGAGTGCAAAAGTGAGCGGGTTATGATCTGTGAGAATCACGAAGTGTCGACTTTCCAAAATATGTCGGAAGTGCCGAACAGCGAAGTAGATTGCGAGAAGTTCACGGCCAAAAGTGCTATATCGAGTCTGTGCAGGTTGTAAGCGATGTAAAAAGAATGATAAAGGCTGTGTTTCACCGTTGACCTCCTGTTGTAAAACTGCGCCAACTGCGGTTTGTGAGGCGTCAGTAACCAGGAAAAGAGGATTTATATGTGCCAAATTAGTTGCCGGATTTAACACTTCCTTAACCGTTTCAAATGACGCAATGGCCTCCGCTGTGAGGGTGAAGTTGCGAGTTTTCAGTCTGAGTAGGTCAGTGAGCGGTTGGACAACCTCGGCACAGTTAGGGATAAAGCGACGGTAATAATTGATAGGACCAGGGAAACGTCTCAACTGTTTAATGCTGTTGGGGGCTGGAAAATCGCAAATGGCGGAAACTTTAGATGACAGATTACGGATGCCGTTCGAGTCAAAAATATGTCCTAGAATTTCTAGTGACGAAACACCAAATTGGTATTTACTGCTATTGATGACTATACCATACTGCGGAAATCTTTCAAAAACTTGCTTTAAGTGAAGCACATGCTCGTCTTTGGACCGGTAGGCGATAAGTACATCATCGATATAAGCGTAGACGAAGTCTAATCCACGTAAAACTTGATCCATGAATCGTTGAAATGTTTGAGCTGCATTTCTGAGCCCAAATGGCATACGAACGAATTCATACAGACCGAATGGGGTGGTGATGGCAGTTTTGGGAATATCGTCTGGAGCGACAGGTATCTGGTGGCACGCTCTGACAAGGTCTAATTTACTGAAGACAGATTTACCGTGAAGAGTAAGGGCGAAATCATGTAGATGCGGAATTGGATATTTGTCCGGGATAGTGACGCGATTTAGTGCGCGATAATCGCCACATGGTCTCCAATCTCCCTCAGACTTTTTGGGGACCATATGCAGTGGAGATGACCAAGGACTGCATGATGGTCGTACGATACCCAGTTGAAGCAAATGCTGAAATTCGGTTTTGGCTATGGTAAGCTTTTCCGGAGCTAACCGCCATGGGCGGGATGCGGTGGGTGGGCCTTTTGTCGAGATATGGTGGAAAACGTCATGTTTTACGGAAGTGGTCTTGGAAGCAGGTTGCGAGATCTCTGGAAATTGACGAAGCAGTGCTCTGTAACGATTATCCGGCAAAGCCGGGCGGATTCCAATAGAATTAATGGATGAAGCTTTGCCATTTATGGAGAGAGTCGTCGAATTGTCGAGCAACTGCCGTCTGTGGAGATCAACCGTGAGACCAAATGACGTGAGGAAGTCCAGATCAATAATGGGTTTTTTAACGTCGGCCACTGTGAAAACCCACGGGAACTGATGGTGAAGACCTAGATCGAGAGTAAGAAGCTTTTCACCATAAGTCTTAATGCTCGTACCGTTGGCTGCCTGCAGAGTATATGTCACCGGCTGTAGGTTATGCTTGCGTGTAGGAAGGATTACACTAACCTCAGCACCGGTATCGATGAGGAAACCCAAGGATGTAGAGCGGTCATACACGAAGAACAGGCGACAGGTAGAGAAGCCGGTTGCAGTGGTCGCCATTACTGGCCGGCAATGGCGTTTCCCGAATTCGAAGTCTTCGTGGGGAAAGTGCAGGGTCTGGTGCATCGAACGGCACGGTCGCCGAAACGAGGATGGTAGTAGCACCAGCCAGGTTGGTCGCTGTGCTTAGGAGTACGACTGTGGGATCGGGACCGGGGTCCTCTATGCCGTTGAGAGCGACCAATGAGTTTGCTGACTTCATTCAGTTGGAGGGATAACTCGGAAAATTGAACTTTCATAGCATTCAACTGGAGCTCCAGGTTAGACTGCGAAGTGGATCGTGCTGAACGTTAGAGACAACGAATTGCCTGCAGGTTTCATGGACACGGTCGGCCACCTCGGCCAACTTCGCTAAGGAAGAATCCTGTTCGATGACAGAAAGGACTTTACGGACTTCAATGGGCAGGCTTTGTTGCCAAAGCTCTTTCAAAACCGCGTCGTTGACCGGATGTTTGCCTTGCAGGTGCATCATGTGGCGGAGATGTTGTGACGGTGTTTTATCACGGACGTCAACACCGGAGAGAAGCTTCCGCAGA
Source organism: Clonorchis sinensis (assembly GCA_003604175.2). NCBI lineage: Eukaryota > Metazoa > Platyhelminthes > Trematoda > Opisthorchiida > Opisthorchiidae > Clonorchis > Clonorchis sinensis. The sequence goes on along the minus strand of CM030369.1, from coordinate 11,620,790 downwards.
TTCTGTTCATCGCTGGAAGCAGTGCGAGAAATGACAGCTGTTTTGAGAGCATCGTACGGATCGGTGGACGGTTGGGTGTATAGTAAGTCAGCGACTTCTCGGGCAACGAAGTCTGGTAGGCATCCTACCACACAGTTGTATCTGCTGCTCTGTGAGGTAGTGCGACGCGATTCAAAAATGGCCTCAACTTGGGCGAACCACAGCCTCGGAATACGTGCACCGAATTCAGGCAGCTTAACGTAAACAACGTTGTTTACTTCGGGTGTCTGTGTTTGTTCAGAAGCCATGCTGAAGTGGAAAATAAATATACTAAAGCAAGGGAGTACTGCAGAGAAAAAAGTTAAGGAATGATTCGGGCTCACCAACGGATTACAGACGCTACAAAAGTCAGTACATGAAGCTCGCGAATGACCGCCGTAGGCGCGAGCGAAATCAGAAGGGAAAGTCGAAGCACATGACCAGCTTTTTATTGTATGAAATTGTACAAATGTGCGTTTTTGTAGTTTATCTTATTGAAACAAAAAAACGTTTATGCAATTGATAAAATACGTGATGTTATAATGGAAGCAAAAGAAAAATACCAAACACCACAAGTCCAATTAACTCAGTGGCCTAGATGGATTTCAAAGTGGTTTAATAAGTGGCTTTAAATGTGATGTTTAGTAATAGCACAATTCCGACTTTTTTGTTGAATTCGGTGCTCATGGAACTCACCGAGTGAACAAAAGAATCACAGCTAATTGGAACCACAAACCAATTACAGTGACCTTTGGGGTGTAGGGCGCACCACTCTCAGCCAATGAGAATCCAGTATACCTAGCGTCCGTTCACCGGTTCAGCTTGCCGAACGCAGATTCCGCTGGAGTTTATTTGTAGATATTGTAGCAACATGATTCCAATTGCATCTTCTGTACTGTTACTCGTCTTCGGATTCGTGGTGATATGATCCTCATTCCCTTGTGTGAATGACATAATCATGGCCGACTCGTCCCTGGAACCAAACTTTTTTGGCGACCAGCCTTCCGAAATTAAAGTGGATCCATCCACTAAATGCCATGATTCTGCACTTGTCGAGACCGGCGAAAGTCACGACAAAACTGATATCTTTCAGGACGGTGACACAACAACACCCGACGATACAGGTTTGTCAAACCAACTTACGGAAGATTGGAAGGCGGACTCGGGCTTACTGGACAACGGTGGCGTTGGGACGTTTTCGGAAGAAGTAGATTTGGACAACGAGGTGGCTGCTGCGTTAGACAAACGAAGGCAACCGTTAATGGAGCTCGTTAGTTCCGAAGAGGGATACGTGCGTCGTCTTCGCATGGTTAAGGAGTTCTATATACCTATTGTTTCCAGTGCTCGAGCTCCCATCACCCCATCCTCTGCGGATGCTGCCACATTACCCGGTGGAAACAGCTTGGTGAATAACTTGCCACTTCGCGAGTCCCCCACTACCTTGCCACCTCCACCCCCTGTGCCGGATGACCTGGCCGCCCGTTGGCGAATACTCTGGGGAAACTGGATCCAACTGTGCGACTGGCATTCAGCGTTTCTAGAAAAGCTCTCCAGTTTTGTTACTTCCGAACCAGATAAAATACCAAAACTGTTCATTGATTCGCGTTCACGACTTCGCTCGATCTATTCGAAATACTGTGAAAATCATCGTAAAGCGGCGCTGATAGCTGAACAGTACCGCGACTATTTTGAGGAACTACGATTGTATCTAAATGACAAGGAAGATGTCGTATCTTATCTCATGCAACCAGTCCAGCGCATTATGAGATACCAGTTACCTATGTCAGAGATCGTCAAATACACCCAACGCGCTAGGGTTCCAGAGTTAACCTTATGGAAAAGAGCCTTGGATATAATGAAAGAAATACCCAAAGATACTCAATTAATCCTCGAGGTAAGTCAGTAGGTTTCGTCTGATGCTGGTGAGTCCCAAATAAGATGACGTCAAGGAAGTAATATTTGGCTCCATATTTTATTTACTTTATTGAACCCTTCATATATTTTGGCTGTACATTGTTGCCCTGTTTGTTGAGGCTTACCTTGGACTCCGATTTCACATGTACGGCTTGCTCTGGGGGTCCACCTAACCGCTCGATATCGGTCGAAACGATTACTAACTATTCATTCTGCACGCCCTATGGGAATGTTCCTATTCCTACTGCTACTCTGCAGTCTTCATTCTCTCCGGGGCTTCTAGGGCCTCTATTCTGAAGGAGGAATGAGTCCACCAAACTTGATTGGGTGGCGTCGACAACGGGAGAAGCAATAACACTGCTAATCACCATGTGATCAGAACTTGAGTGAACGCCGAACAATTCCCAGTAAATTAAGCACTTAACCCTGAGGTACACAGCGAGATGCATCCATTGATTTCCCCGCTGGTAGCCTCGGTCGCTTATTTGTGGTCGCGTGCGCTTCATTCTGGATGCCGATTGACTTAACCTGACGCATATGCGTCAGGTTTATCTTCTCTCGTTATCAACTACTACACTCGAGTATGGACCTGGCCAATGTGTGTCCAAGTTGCTTATTTTCGCTTTACTCTGCTCCAAAACTTGGCCTACTTCTGGGTGGATTAGAGAAGTACGTAGTGCTAACCTGCCGCAAGAATTCTAAAATGTCTACACCTCCAAACACTCAATCGGACAGTCCGGAAAATTAATGACGTTAATTAGCCGCGACTTTTTGCAGTGTCCGGTCAGGCGCGGGAGTGGGTTTGCGAGAAAACATGCTGGAAGGCAGACCGGATCCGAACTCTGCGATCTCCTTCACGGCCGTTTGCCAAGTCACCCGCGTCTATCCCGTGGTTTGTGCCATTCAGGAGGAGGCATTGAGCACAACACTCGTCTCGGTCGGCGATATTTAGGCATGCGTAACACTTGGTCGGACCACCGCTGTTGATGATGTTGGATGTTCCGCGACTGAAGCACCTGCTGTACAGCCGGGTAGCCGTTTCCCCATTTTCTCGTTGCGAGTTTGTTTGCTCAACCCGCTTCTAGCAACACTTCTTAGACATCGATGGTAAAACCCTAGAAAAAGCCTCACATCTGGTGTCCGCGAAGGCTATGTCTCGCAACCACATAACAACGCAGTCCTTAATGTAGCCTGATACACGTGACTCTTTTGGGACTCAGTGATATGTATTTTTGACGCCACAGGTCACGCGAGTTGGCAAGCGTGATTTGGGCCTTTGAGATTCGTGCACTGACTATCCGCTAATTAATACATCCAATAGGACTAGTACGACAGCCAAGCATCAGTGTTGAACACTGATGTTGCGCTGTCCGTGATGACGATGATGATGATGATTACAACTTAAGAGGTATGTAAACTTCTCCACAACCTGTAGTGCTTCTGCGTGAATTGAAAGGAGCATCTTAAGAGACTGCATGTCCGGAAGCATAGCCTTTCACTGTGAAGGTGCAAGGCCCATGCGGAAAGATAGCACGATGATTGGCAGTTTATTCGATGGCTTATGACACAGCATCTGCTTGAGCTATCCACTTTCTTCCACTTTCACGTACCACAAAAGTTAACACCCTGGTGGTTTTGCGGCTGCTTCGGAGGAATTGGAACCTCGTGATCCCCATTGAGCCTGGTTGGACACGCTGCAAGATATGTCAGTGACCTTATCGTCTGTTTGTATCCCGGTTGCCCGAATGTGTGTCTGGAGGTGTAGACACCTCAAGATGATTGTGGCGGGCTATCCTTCCAGGTCCACTTTAATTATTTTCACAACAAAGCTCTCAAATAGATTGTTGTCGTATGACAACGAAGCATCAGTGTTGAGCCCTGATGTTACGATGTCGATGATGATGTTTTGGAGAACCTTTGAGCTTGAGATTCTGTGGCTACGGTGCGAACTTACGGATCGAAAGGTCCGTGACCTGAACTCAACCCCGGCATCTCGATAGATATCTAGTTATGGGCAGCTTGGCTGTATCTCGGCTTTCCTCAGTGCTGATGCGCAGCCGTATTAGGAACAAGACAGTAATGTCTTAATCCGTGCGTGCTCGGGCCATTCCAGCCCCTTGCAGCCAAGTGCGTCAGACCGCTGATTCATTTGCTCCAGGAAGGCTTCCTCAACAGAACCTTAACAACCAGTTTCGTGGTTCAGACTTTTGAGTCTGAGGCTAGGGACAGGATCTCCGAACAAAACCCTACATCCTTTCAGAGCCTTGTAAGTCCGACTTGAGTCAAAGGCTCAAAGAGCAGTTTGGTTGGCCCCGTACAACAGTCTCTTGAAGGACGCAACGATCTGGAATCGAATATCGACACCTGCCCACTGTCAGCAACAGAAATCCAGTTTGAAACATCACTCTTCGAATGCGACAAGGCATGCGGCCCGGATGGTCTGCACCACGCACTTTTCAAAGAAGATATAGAGGTCATGATCAGTAGTCTGATGACCCAACTGTGGAAGATCTAGAACGGAAACAGAATACTAGAGCACCTCAACTGACCATAAATGTCCCTTCTAAATCTATATCCTTCATGCTGACACTGTGCGAAATCCTGTGGGCGCGAACGAATGTACAGCGAGCTTTCACCTGGGTTCACCACCTCTGGTATAAGGCAAGATAAATTTGTTTACATGGGTAGTTGTATAAATTCAGGTGGATTGGCTGGAGATGAGATTACTTATATGAATAGGGAATGCCGGGTGAGCTTTTACCAACCGATGGCACTTATGGTCCATCGGTATCCCCAAAACATTGGTTGGGTTTGGTGGGAACATCAGATTAACAATACTCAGGTACGTCGGTTTCATTTAGGAAAAACAAACACACGGATAGATGGACGATCTGCAACCTGGCAACAAAGCATGAACACACTAACCAGTAAACTGAGTCGGGTCGACAGCTGCTGCCTCTCTGGATAGGGACCCTTGGACCCAGCACACCAATCGTCACTGGGAATGGCAGACATGTCTCGATCAATTAGTCAGTGGCACTGGTTTCTGTCTAGGGCCGGGCGCTGTGGCAGTATCCCCGCCCACGTACAACCATGATACAATGGCGCTGGTTTATCAAAACGCTCGCCTTCAATATCTAGCTCCCCAGTTTCCAAAACTAACTGATGGTGCCATCGCCTCCGATATTTGGCTACATCAACCCTGCTCTCCCATTTTCCAGTGAACGAAATTGTAGGAGCTGGAACCAACATACGCTGATGAACTGAACCGAACTGGACGGGTAGGACCGTCCCGTCGTAAAAATGCATCTTGGTTTCCAGCCACAGGCTTCGGTCTTTCTACACTTTTTTTCCAAAAGTGCTGCACCCGGTAACGTGGAATCTTAGCTCACGATCTGCCATGCAGTCCGAAAGCAGCATATGTGCTAAGGTACTGGCAAGCTGTCCAAGCGAGAAGCCAGGGAAGGTTCGAACCACACACCTTTTCGCTACTGAGTCATCTCATCATACAACGGTCTTTGTTATTTTAATCAGGTAACTCGTGTTGACTTGACGGTGTGGTGTCTCTCGGATAACTTGAAGCTTTTGGCAAGCAACAACCTAGGATGTATCTTGTCTAGAGTTCGTATCCCGGCAAATGGAGGTTGTCTCTGCTTTTCTCAGACACTTGCTCTCCACTTTCATATCGTTACTCATCTTGAAGCATCTCCATCATCAATCATCATCAAAGACAGTAACACCAGTGTTGACACTGATGCTTCACTGCCGTACAACCATAAAGTTCGTCTAATTTCATAATATATATATAATTATATATAAAAAGCCCTAGAGTGAAAAGAAGAGAAAGAGTGGATGAGGGAGGGGACCTAGTGCTGGCCTTTGTCAAGCATTCTGAGGTGCCTACACCTCCAACCGCTCAATCAGACAATCTGGAAAGAAACTGACAGCGTGAACGCCTCTGACATCGATTAGCCGCCATCTCTTACAACGTCTCCAGCCAAGCACAGCGGGGTCACGGGGACCCCATCCTGGAAGGCGTATGAAGCATCTCCAGCATCTGATTATGAAGGTTCTGTAGGGCGATCATATCGTTCACTACTTTTGGTTAATTAGTTCGAGTCGCTTACACAAGACACTTTTTCTGTGGGTTTTCCTTTACTGTCCGAGTGTGCTTTGGTGTTTAATCATTTAACTTGGCATGATTAAACAGGGACCTCCTGTTGTGGAACAAAAATCAGGAGTCAATTTGGGTTGGGTGCCACGTCGGTGATTTGTTGCACTCGCCATGTGTTGCAGCATCGGTTTGCTCATGGGTGACTCTCAACCTTAGGGTGATTCCATTCACCTACCGGAGGACACTTATACGACAAGTTTTCTTATCTAGTCCTTCACAGACTGATGGGTATGTGAGCGAGGCGCTGTCCAAAAGCTCTCATACGAACAACAGTGTATGACAAGGTCGTTTTCGGTCAGGGGTAAGAACACGCCTAAAACTGTTGACTAGAGGCTCTATGTGTTGAAACCGTGTTTAAAGTAGTAGGCCGTAGACACGTATGCAATTAGTGGGCGTGTATTTTACTCGCTTTATGGTGTGTCTTGTATTAGGATGACGGTCATCGCGGAGAGACCGGTACTTATCGTGGTGCGGCAGTTTGCATACCTCAGTAATCCACGGATTGTACTAAAAGACGCTTGTCCAACATCCATATATCATCTTTCCTCATTTTTCTCTCTCAATTCCCCTCCCGTCCGGCCTGATAATCACCCTCCTCCGGAGTCTTGCTATGAACACGTCACTCAGGCCACTGCTCCCGAATACCGCTCCGCATCCTCTATTCAGGTCGCTTCTACTGTAAGGGCGGTCTTACTTTGTGACTTGCTAAAGGTGTAGGCACCTTATTCTTGACCGTATTACTTAAGGCCATGAGACTTCGTCATACTAAGTCCTTGCCCTTCCCCTCTATTTCAACATTTACTGGGACTTTCCTCCTAGTTATGTGGCACTTAAGCGCCAGTACATATTACTAACAAAATGCTATCAATCATGATGTTAAGGATGAAGATGAGTTTCACCAGTCAGGGTGCGAATACTGAACAGCCAAGCGGTGGGTGTTGGTTTACGCCTTTGAAAGATGGGTCCGTCCAGTCCATTTCTTCAAAATAATCAAAAGAATTGAGCTTCGAAACTTAAGCATTTTAGTTAATTTTGTGAGCCGAAACCCTAAAACATACTAGATTTGCAGGCAGTGGACACGGTAACATCGAGGTTAAATTGTTGAATGACATGCATCTTCAGGCGAGTAGTTGGGGCTTAATTTCAGGGCGAGGTTGAGTGATTTTCGTATACACAGTTTTGATGAGTATACTCTTAGTAACCTTGCTTCGCAGAAAGCTAGCAGTCTGGGACAGGGACTACACGGCACATATCGAAAGCATGCTCAGGGCCAACTGAGTGGTTTTTTCTCAGAGGAGGGTTGTGTACCCGACCTTCTCCAGTTCAGACCCAGCTGCTTTTATTGTGAGCAAAGCTTGTACCAATTGGTTTGCTGGATGTGTGATTACCTCAACTTGTGGGTACAATGAGTTCCCTTTCTTAGCTAAACTGACACGTGGGGCGGTGAAGTTTCCCGGGTTGCTGTTAGCTAACAGCCCCTTTCGAGGACTTCTTTCCCCTCTGCATTTCCTATTGTGCGAATACATGTGATTCCATGAAAGTGAGTTTTGACCAAACCTCATGGAAAAGCCAATAGAATGACGATACTGATAACTTCAAATGACCTCTATTAAGGCGCTACACACCAGCTCCCATGGACATGTATCTATCTACGACAAATTTTCGCTTGGTTCTGCCGCGTTCTAGTGTACAAAACACGACTACTCTCTCCCTCTCTCTCAACTGGAGTGTCGGTTTGTGTGACCAATTGATTGCGAAGATACTGAGCACCCATGACGGTGAGTAGAACCCTGTGAAATCTTCGCCGTATATCCGGACAGCAGCTTTAACTAATGAGTAACGGACCTTAATGAGGTTCACCAGTTTCGAAGGGAAACCGTCAGCCACAGTTTCCGTTAGCAGCTACTCACGATTAATTGGTTCTAACGCAGCTAGAAAGTCGATGAAGCATGCTGATGTAGGCTGAATGAATTTGAAGCGATGTTCTAATATTCGTCGCATAGCGAGTATTTGGTCTACATAGCCTTTTCCATGACAGACACCTTAGGCCTTGTGTGTATATTTATTGTTCTGAGAAATCATCATCATCGTCGACAGCATGACATCAGTGTTCAGCACCGGTGCTTCACTGCCGTACAACCATGATTTATTTGAAAGCCTTATTGTAAAGAAAAGAATAAAGGTGGATGGGGAAGGGACTTGGTGCTAGCTTACTACAGTCAATCCGAGGTGCCTACATCTCCAAACATTCACTCAGGCAATCTGGATAGAAACTGACAACAAGAACGCCACTGACATCGGTTGGCAGTCATATCTTGTAGTATCTCCAACCAGGCGCAGTGGGGATCATGCGGTCCCCATCCTGGAAGGCGAGTAGCACCCAAGCGTTTCGTAATCTATTTCATACCCCTCTGCCAGGTCAAAGGTTGGCCACCTCTTTGCTTACACCACTCTGAATTGGGTATGGAAAACAGCGCTCTCTTCGGCAAACGATGGTTAGTCATACACAATACATGTCCCAACCAACGCAACTTCTGGTGCTGGATACATTCTTCAATGGAAGTGCCCGTTGCACAACCGAAAACTCGCTTTCTAATAGCCTCGTTCTGAGAAAACATAACAGAGGGGACGCGAAACTTTTGGCAGCAGTGTCAACAAGACTGACTGCACGAAGTGTCACAAACGCTTTATCTCAGTTTTTGCGACTCAATAGTAGTATTGAATTATCTCAATCTCGCGGAACGCATTAGGTTTTCGAACTTCATTAAAACATCTTGTGGAGTGGTTCCAGAATATTGCCGAGATGAAAGATTTATGTACCTTAGCAGGGATCCCATCTTCTCCAGGAGTTTCACTTTTGTTCAGTTACCTGGTGATCGCAATGTTCCTGTGTATTTGCAAATACTTCAGATTGAAGTATCAAGTAGGCTATGAGCATCCGAGCAACATACTTCTTACGTTAAGAACCCTAACTTGCCTTCTGGTCACCTCAATTGCTGGACTAGCAAAAGGTGCATCGCCTTCTGGGGTTGTCGTAGGATGAAGGGGTTTACATGTTAGAGACGTCATCGTTGGAGTTTCTTGGGGATTTGTCACGTATTGCTTCCCCAGCGCAAACCGGCTTTTGATCGTGAGCAAACCTCTAGCTTTCGCACACTCGGGTGCACCTTGAAAGGCAGCGGAAAACGTGCAGGGAACAGGTGATCAGTAACACCACCATTGTCATTAGACTCAAACTAATTTCATTTCTTCAATCCATCAAAGCTGATTTATGTTATCTTCGTTGTTGGTAGGGAATCAGGGTTTAGCCAGCTCACCTAGAAGGACAACCAACGAGTCTGACATCCACTTTAACCCTTCGCTTTTGTGAAGACACCTCTGTCAGAAGAATCCAGTGAGTAGGACTTCCTCAGCAAAGGCCACGTAGTAGCAAAGTACACTGAAGCTTTACAGTGGAGTACAAAGGATATCACTACCCCTTTTTGAAGACACTCGCCCCCGACAATGTGGAGGCTTCAGCAGGCACATGCAGCTGATACCGTTCTAATTTTAAAAGATAAGCGTAACACGCGGAACACTTCAGACACGCGCTCTGCGGCTACAATATACAAAGCTTCACCTAAAGTCGTGCAGCCCCGCCACGTTTTTCATCGAAAGTACCTAACACTGGATCTCGCAGATCCTGTGCAGTGGGCTGCAGCACGGCCTAGGTTATCACATAATTGCCAGATGGACTCTGTTTGTAGAGGATGTGACCACCCATGTCCTGGCGTCATTGCTGATATTAGGTTGTACAAAAGAGGTCACTTAATAACTGTTGTTTGGTTGTGCATCAGATAATTCATTTACAGAAATCGTCCTCCCAGATAGAGCGCGTTGGTTCGGTCATATGACGGGCACGTTGAATCGCCTTTGAATGATAAGGACTTCGAAGTAGACTTGTTGCCCTGGAGGTGGGCTGTATAAGTTTGAATGCTGAGGTACATGAATCACTTGTTGACCCAACTTGCTTTGTCAGCGCTGACCTGCTTTCAGGACGGTATTCTCGTTAACTTTTCCTCTGTTCCTAGCTGTTGATGTTATGATGTGATCGCTAGCCAACTTTGATGGCATTCTTACTTTCTGATTGAGCTCCTGGAAGAGTGTATATTTCAGAATGGTCGTAACACACCCCAAGCATTACCCAAACAGTTCGGATAAGAATAAACACCAGGACTTCTGTTGATTTCTTTTGGTAGCCCTAGCTTAAAACGTCTTCAGCCAAGTACAGTAATGAGGGCTTGAAACTTGGAAATTCAGGGACTTTCCAGTTTGCCTTCTCACATGTCAAAGGTTGACTGCCTGTTTACTATACTTTGGTCGGATCACCGAATACAGTACCTGTTTCGTCTGACGACGAATCCGAAGGCGGAACACAATCCAACATCGCAGTTTAATATGCCAGATACTCCTAGCTACAACGTAACTGAACTCTCGCTATTTCGGTTACTAACTCGCTGCCACCACCCTACACGATCTGTTCTTATCGGTTGACGGCTGTTGTTACTGATTATTACTATTCTTGATTATGGTCGTCTCACTTTGTTTCTTCACTACGTTCCACAGCAATAAACTACAACAACGTGTAAATGTGAATGATTATGTACGACTCAAGACTTGGCGGTGAATCGTTTTGTCCGTTCAGTTAGTTCAGTTTGTCAATTATATCTCATGTACCAAGGCTACGTGAGTCCCAACTGCTACAGTTTCGTTTTTCTCCTCAGATAGTGCAAATTAGCAGGTGTGGTCGTGTGCCACGACTGTTCTTGTTTGGGATCTATATGGGACCGTGGTTCGAACCCTGCCTCTGCCTCTCGACTTCCCCTGTCTAGGCTTGGGCAACCTGGCAGTATCCCAGCCCTCGTGCTTCCTTCAGGTGGCATGGCAGCTAGGCACCGAAAGGGTGCTACAGCTGAACGATATGGGACACTACAGTCACAACTAACAACTTCCATCCTCATCATCATCAAGGAGAGCAACATCGGTGTTGACACTGATGCTTCACTGCCATACAACCATAATGTTCGTCTAATTATATAAATATATATATATAATATTTAAAACCCTAGAATGAAAAGAAGAGAAAAAGAGTAGGTGAGGGAGGGGACCTAGTGCTGGCCTATGTTAATCATTCTGAGGTCTACACACGTCCAACCGCTCAATCAGACCATCTGGAAAGAAACTGACAGCACGAACGCCACTGAACATCGATTAGCCGCCATTTCTTGCAACGTCTCCAGCCAAGCACAGGCGGGGTCACGGGGATCTCGTCGGGGAAGGCGTACAACACCAACAACACCAAAATTCTTCGTGATATCTTTCACACCCTTCTGTCAAGTCATGCGTTGTCCACCTCGCGGTTTGCGCCATGTTGAAGGAGGCACGGGGAACAAGACTGGTCTCGGTAGACGGCGTTTCGGCATGCGTAGCATATGACCGAGCCATCGTAGTTGGTGGTGCTGGATGTTCTCCTGATTGAAGTACCTGCAGCACAACCAAATACCCGTTTTCTCATTGCTAACAAGCTGACGCCATCCAAAACCAGCCAGGCTTCTGAGGCACCGATGGTCGAAAACCTGAAGACACCTTACATCATCTGTCCGGAGAGACCATGTCTCGCACCCATACAACTACTTCCAATATAGTAAGGCGGTGGATAAATTTCAATGCCCATGTGGGTTACAAGGGAATCCAAATGACGGTTGGCATCTACAGATGAGCTAGAGATACCCCAGCCTATAGAACGAGAAATTTCTGACCGGAATATCCGCGGACATGGACAACCTGGCAGTATATCAACCATTGTGCTTCCTTCGGAGCATATATATATATATATATATATATATATATATATAGGTTTCGTTGTAACTGGTTTTCATTTGTTACGCATTAGACTGTCGCATAACCACTTGTGTGAGGGGACAAAAGTAATCTTGATAGGCATGTCAAACCTCACTCAAGGGTCTAAAGAGATTAGAAACGGTACACAGGGTAAGCAATTTTGAGTACCGCCTAGGAATTTGTGGAAAACCCTCCAAAAGCTTCCCCTCAGAACGTAGTGTTTGATTTCGCTGTTCGATAATACTTTGTGATGAACAGTGGAAGTGTCTTTTCAACTACCTGCCGACGATTTCTTTTTCGTAGAGGAATAAGTACCCCCGTTTTAGACGAACTGACCAAAGTCTGTTGGCATATGCCATGCGTGCACCGCGCTTGACGTCATAGTCCTGGACATATTGAACGCGCCACCTACAATCTAAGCTGCGACACTTGCAATTGTGATCCCAGCCCTGTTCCATTTTTCACACAGGTGTTCCCCGCAGTTGTGGTTGTATGCACTGAAATGTAGGCGTTCAGCAGTAAATTGCCACGAGAAATGGTGACAACGATTGCTCAAGGGTTACCAAGGTAGAAGTCAACTCTCAACCGTGCTGTCTTTTGCTGGAAACCCAATTTGTGGGGCTTTTTTCCACCTTCAATAAGTAACGGATCTGAAAATAGTCAGAATCGTTATTTGAAACCTGGATGACGCCGTAGAACTCCGCGATAAGAAACTTCTTGGCGTCGAGAAAAAGAACTGTACCGGAACGCTCTCCATAACACGCATGCGCTCAAAAAACCTCAGCGGCCTTACACGCCGACTCCAGCTTACACGATCACTCGTTTTGCATGACATAACCACCCATAGTCGACTCAATGATAACATTTCCAGGTAGTATGTAACGAGTGTCGTTGAAAAACCCATTATACCACCATTAACAGCAAGTCAATGTTCAATACTTAGGCATCATTGTCGTATAACCACAATTTATTTGAAGGATTCATTTTTTGGAAATGAATATGTTTGATGATGAACTGCTATCCTGAGGTGCATACGTTTCCAGACACTTACTCAATCCGGATGAAAACTGATAACTATAACGCCATTGCCGTCGATTTGCAGTCATATGTTGCAGCGTTTCCAACCACACACGGGGGGTGGGAACTCACACAGACCCCATCCTGGAAGTTGAGTTGTACCTAGGGTACTCAGGCTTTTCGTAATCGCTTTCAGAATCCTCTGCTGGGCCAAAGGTTGACTACCTCTGTGCTCGTGCCTCTCTGAATTGAACTTGGAGAAGGACAGTCTCTTGGGCTAACGGTTATTCAGCGTGCGCAATAGACCAAACTATTCTGGTTTTGGATGCCCGCCATAAGCCTTGATTGAAGTCTCTGCTGCACACACGAACACCCACGTCATTGTGGGCCACTTATACATATGGCGTTCTAGCACCTGAAAAATTGTAAACTTGTGGTCATCACAACTTTTACCAGGCCGGAATCCCGCTTACTGCTCTTGAGTCAAAGTTTCACGGACCATCACAAGGGGACCAATAACAAGTAACAATAGTTTCAAAATAATAATAAAAATAATCGTTCAGTTGTAGCACCCTGTCGGTGCCTAGATGCCATGCCAACAGAAGGAGGCACGAGGGCTGGGATACTGCCAGATTGTCCCACCCTAGACAGGAGCCTTTGAGGTGCTTACGTTCGAACCACGGACCTCTCGGTCCGTAAACTGGTGTCCTAAGCACTGAATTATCTCGAGCCCTGACTAGAGTTTAGTTGCGACTGGAGTCAAGCCGACAACTCCGTGATTAAGGAATACACCCCGCTCTGAAAACGAACACTATAACCTATTCTCCTCATTCGTATGACCCATCCACATGTTTGAAGAATGTGGGTGAGAGGTCTTTCGGACCAGGAGCTTGGTGACGCTTAAGAGGCGTGAAGTCTTAAACCTCTGATACCGCGGGGGGTTCGAGTTCCACCTTCCAGGGCTTTAGTGCAGTTCGAGAATCCGGCTGAGTGGCAGCAGGTGTGTACGAGAATTGTTTAAATTGCCCGGTTCGGCGGCCGACGCGTCCTTTTTTATTACAGGGAGCTGCGCCAGTTTGGTCCTTGATCGTTTCGCTTACAAGCGGCTTACAACGACTGGCCAAACCACCCTTGGGTATTACGGCATTCTTCCATTCTTCCATTTCCTTAGTCTTTCGTGTCCATCAGGCTTCACGCTTAGCGCGTGTGCACTGCATTTCACTTGAAATCTGCTGTGATGACGACCATCGTGAACTGTTATACGAGACTAAAGCAGCGCCACTGTTCTGTGTGATATTCATTGCTTGAGTAGAACCTGCAGTGCAGCGCCGTAGACGAAAATTCTGGCATTCTGCAAGAATGTGGTTGTCTCGTTCCCATATGAACTGACATCGGACGGCAAAGCAGTTTGAAGAGTCCAGGAGGCGGTTCTGTTAAATTCGGTTATCTCCGGGGTCTGCGAGCCTCAATTACTGTGTGAGTTGCCCGCTCCTTATGTGGCCCAGAAGAACGATGGGAGAACCTACACCTGCATGGTCAGAATCCAAAGAAGGGTTCCAACAGAAGCGACATTAATTTATTGGCCCACGCCACGGTGTGGTCATTTTGGGTCCGTGGCTGATACGCTGTTGATGGGTCTCACGTAACAAGACGATTTCGGTTATTTCGTACAGCATAAAAACAGTGTGCGGTCAGTATAAAGCCGAAGCCATTATCGTTATTTATTGCGTCCAGACCAAACTGACCTACCCAACTGGGTCTCGGATGCGCTAAGTCTTCCCATTTGCTCATTCAGATCCCTTGCAACCACAATGCTATTTGAGCCCTTAGTACGCCAAAGTGGAACACTCAAGATCTCTTAGAAGTTATATGTGATGGTGTCAGGGTTGAAGTCGGTTTGAACGTAAGCTCATATAATGAACCACCAACTTCCCGCCTGTGCGACCATTACACGAACGTTGCCAGACGAGTCGCCAGTCGAGCGGATACCCGGTCAAGCGACAGTCCTTCCGACTGGTGACTTAGGATGATGCTGACTCATGAGCAGCCTGCTACAGCGGCTCTGGATCGCCTGAGATTAGCAGCTTGAAGTGGCTGGAGAGTAGTGGAAAGGTTGACCTGATAGATTCCTGATACGTACCACACATCAATTTCAAGCTAATCTGGTGTGTGAGCAGCAGCAGGCCGATTTGCGGATACTGGGACCAAGATCTCTCCGTCAGCCCTAACGAGTGGGTCGAAGAGGCGAGAGTTATCAGGGGATTGGGGAGAAGGAGAAGAAGAATGTGAAATAAAAAGAAAGGAGCTGTCATCAGCAATACATCTTCGCTTATCCGCTTTGCTGTTTGCGGCAATCAGGGTGATCTGACTGGTGACACCGCGCGACGGTCGATCCGGAATAACAGTGTTTATGGTTATGGGAATCATGATTGCACGCGGACCGGGATGCTGCCCGGGCACCCAAACCTAAACGGGTGGACGAGTAGAACAATTAACCAAAGCCTTTGGCTCAAAAGGCTGACCACAAGACAAAAAGTGGTAGTGCATAACAGTTTTCCTGAAGAAACAGCCGCTGCAAATGTTCGAACCTCCAACCTGGAAAATCACTAGATTATGTTGGTTACACCTCTAAGCACTTACCAACTTGGTATGGTAGAATCTACGCCTTTTACACGAACTCTCCCCAGGACGGCCTAGCGGATCACATAGGCACACAAACCGTCGCACAATGTCAAGGTTCCGCTTCTCGTTGGCGAAAAACTAATTGATCAATTAAGGTGATCGACTGTTCCCCGATAAAATGACCTATGTGTAAGTTAGATCGATGTGCTCGGACTAATTCGTCTCAAGACCACCGTACAACCATTTGAAATACTTTGACGGTGTGTCTGGAGGACATCTTAATGAATGATACTTTATTTCTGTTCGAGGATACCCACTGAATTCATGGTTCATAGACATTAGTATATTTGTACACCCTGTATTAGTGTATCCCAGATGTTCCGAATGAGGTTAAGTTTCAGAGTACAGTACAATCTGACCACTCTTGCTTGTGGTCGGTAAATTCGCGCGCTAACCACTGAGCCATCCCGTCCCATTCGAATTTGGCATGTCAAAAGATGAAATAACGTCGACCGCACAGTCCAAGTACACTAGGCTGTTTCTGAGCGTTATTTGAAAACAGTAAAACCTTCCAACAAGGGTGCATCCGTATTTGGTGAAACCGATTTCTCCGAGCGGTTATCAGTACGATAAGATAGACTCTGCTAGCCCTAACACGGGAGATCAGATACGGCCGCAAAAGATCGAAAGCCCTTCCGAACAAAACTTTTTCCTGCCTGATCCAGTATTCTAACAGGATATTGAAATATGAATATGCTGAAAATGCCGCATATCAGTGCTATCATGTCAGGGTTGGTTTTTGTGACCGAATGTCATAACTCCACAAGCCATGTGGTTGTAGGACAGCGAAAAATTAATGTTGCTGACTATGGCATATGATGACGAGGGTGACGACAACAAGCGAGTTAATTAGTGTCCAGGGTTCAACAAAGGGGGACATTTAGGAAGAGGTAAGTGAAGCATATACCTTCCTTTCCTTTGCCTGAAGCGCAAGTTGGGATAGGCCGTGGAAAAACTGGAATGAGCGCTGGCAGTACACATGAGATGAACAAGGTCATAAATATGCTGAAGACTAACAGGGACGGCACGTTTATATTTTGTCAGTAAGATGCAACTGAAGGTGCTATGGAGAGACATAAAGGAGCCAACGAATTGGGCTCTTGTGCACCAACAAATGGTGTGTTCTTTTGAAGGTTGATCCCTTATAAGGACGATCCCTCCGGACAGAAACAAATACACGCGCATCGACAGCATAACATGAACATTCAACACCAGTGCTGCGCTACCGTACAACCATGATATATTTGAAAGCCTTATTTTGAAGTAAACGAGGAATGGAATAAGTGCTAGTCTACCACAGTCATTCCGAGATGCCTACACCTCTAGAAACTCATTCAAGCAACCTGGATAGAAGCTGACAACGAGAACGCCACCGATATCGATTAGCAGCCATATCTTCCAGTATTTCCAAGCGGAGACAGATCCGTAAAAATGAAGCTGGATTCCGTCTTGCAAGAGGATACGTCGATCACATTTTCAGCCTCCGACAAATTCTGGAACAGCGACACTGCTTCCAGCGACCAACAATGGTTGTCTTCCTTGACTTGAAATCTACCTTTGACTCTGTGGACCGTCACGCACTGTGGCAGTGTCTGTCGAGCAAAGGTATCTCCCATAAATTCTTGACTCTTCTTAAGGCGCTGTACACCAACTCCCGCGGATTTGTGAAGGTTTACGAAAAGCTGTCGCCTAATTTCGCCACGTCAAGTAGTGTGAGGCAAGACGATATGGCTCAGTGGTTAGGGCACGACTTTACTAACCGGAAGGTCCGTGGTTCGAACCCGACCTCCGCCTCTCGACTTCCTCTTTTTAGGCTTGGGCAAGTTGGCAGTATCCCAGTGCTCTCGCTTCCCTCTGGTGGCATGGCAGCTAGGCACTAAAAGGGTGTTACAGCTGAACAATTTTTTTCAACCATGAATTTTCTCGCCCAGTTTGGTTAGGCTGAGGTCAGCGGTCAGATAACCAGTCACTGAGTACACCTAAGCTTCTGTTATTCTATCGCTTTGTGAATCGCACATCTGGTCATGTAAAGCCCTAACTGGTCTGTCTTATTTGGATCTCCGTCATCATTTGAGCCCGAGGAAGTGACTTTGACCTTGTAAAGACATTGGTCGATAAAAAATCTACCGGGATCAGATGTCAGCATGCATGCTGTGAGTTTCCCGTTCCTGGCTTTGAACCAGTCCGTAGCCGTTCTGTTTACCCTTAGTGCCTACTGTGAGGATGTTAGGTTAGACAACCCATACTGTCAATTTGCCAACTTTGAGACAGAAAATTAGCTACATCACATGCCTCGATCGTCAGATGTCCCTACACGGAAGTTGGCTGTATCCTGATTCCAACTTTTGACCGTAACCCTTGATCTGTAATGCAGCTGAACTATGCAGCTTTTCACATGGGCTTAACTTGGTTCGTACAGTTTTTCGTATAATAATTTCCCTGATTTTCCAATTTTTACTTGGCTGGGAATTTCTGGTCCTACCACTTTGGATACTCACCAATGTTTGTGGATGTTGATGTTCATAATGATAATGATGTGAGTGACGATGAGTCCAGTCGTAGCATGGTTTGAGTAAGGTTGAGAGTGATGTGAAGATATGACCCCGCACGATGCTGGACTAGCTAGCATCACATGGAAACTGTTTTCTAACCGCCCTGATTGCGTTTGGAGCTTCTCTGGTCATTCTTAGAATCTATTTGATTCAGGGCAGTTATCGATATATTCCCTCTTTGCTTGCTACTCAGCCCGAGGTATATTTGGCGTGTGTCTACGATAGATATGCTAACCCCAGTATGATTACTTTTCTGTCCTAGGCTGCACGTATCGATGGATTCTCTGGAGTTATCACGGCTTTAGGAAATATTCTCATACGAGGTGATCTGCTGGTGGCTTCCACGTCTCGTGAACAACTTCTGGAAACGGTGGCAGGTTACAAAGTTGCTCTTCAGGAATATGCAAATGCTATTGGTTATCCTGCTCCCCACTCGACCAGCTCCAAACAAACCCCGCCTGCTTCAAATATATCGACACCCTCTAATCCGTCGGCTTCTGCAGATCATTCCGTGCCTGTCTCAGTTCTTTCTCATCAAACGAGTTCAACCATTTCGCCTCACTCTAGTGAACCTGTGGTCATCTCCGAACCAGCTGGTCTGTATACGGGCAACTTGAAGTTTGTTGAATGCCGTCTTTTTCTGTTTGAACAAATGTTGGTCGTTACGGAGGAGGTCAAACCCAAGCGACGTGTCACGTCTGATGCCTTTGCCCAGTCCACTTACCAATTCCGTGCGGCTATTAACGTTAATAAAATGCGTTATGAAGTGAGTTATTTCCGTCTATCGACGTCATCGTCGACACATTGGCGACCCTAATTTTATGCATGTTTGAGACGGGCACCGATGCTGGAAGTGACTTTCCATGAACACAATCTTGATGGCCAAAAGAAATATAACTAACTAACGGACCGTAGCATGCGGTGTGTATCCTTTGGGCTTAGATCTCTAGGAATACAGGTCTGTGTTGTCTAAAACGCGAAACGTGCATCTTGGTACTAGCGACATAAGTACACTTTAGGTGCGTCTGGCGGGTGGTGCGGGTTTTTAGTCCATTCTATGTATACAGTGGGCCACGAATGCTTCACGGGGATATCAGTTAGGCGCGTTGGTATTTTCAGAATCTTTATCTTTTGTTCATCCTCCTCACCTAGTCCCATTTATTCAGGTTTACACCAGGCTACAGACCCGTGCGGCTGTATGTATGGGTTAGCGTGAACTCTTTTGGTTGGATCTAGCCTGCAGGTGCGTTGGTGATATGGCTCAGTGCGAGGGGCAAATCCAGAGACATATGCCGGTCAACCGTTTACTCATCTAGTGGTGACAATTTCACTATCATCCGACTGAATCCCTAGTTTTCTAGCAGCTTCAATTTCTCGGACATTTTTGTTTAACCTGGCCGTGGTCTTGATGGCATTTTGTGTGTCGCTTAATTTGGTAGCTTACTATTTTAAAACACGCTGGTCCTGCAAGCGGTGCAGACCTTTGACGTTTTCCTGGGCAAGCTCTGTGAGGGAGGGACTGGGCGAAGATGTGTCTAATCTGTTCGTACTCATCCAGTTCTCACCCGCACGGCTCCAAAAGGCTTCCAAAGGAAGCTAATAGTTGGACTCATGCGAATCTTAGAAATCTGTAGTATCCACGAGTTGTTTCATGACAGTATTTGTTCAGACACACAACCTATTCACACAGTCTATTTGGCCCGATGATCCTGTATTTATGTCTTTCATTTGACCGGCTCCACTCGATCCGTGGTTTGTGAGCTTAGATCCTCGCTCTCTTGATGAATGACGTCTTTCCATCTGGAAACGCTGTCGGGTCAAATTAGTTTCCATCAGCGCTATCTAAAAACGACGGTGCATCCTTACTTTCCGCTTTGATTTGCAAATGAGTGTATTTCTCGAAATCAGTCCAATTTGGATCCAAGTAGAACATAAGGTTGACGGAAACTCGGGGACTGCGCCTACCTGGTGAGCCCCAAGAAGGGCGAAACTGGTTGTGGGCTGTCGAAGAATTTCCAGCAACCTTATGAGTAGTGCATTACGTATATGCATGTATCGCGATATCTCGAATATCGTAGCAACTGGAACATGAGGGGGCCTGGTACAGCACATGCAGTTGCCTGGAAACATCGAAAACGGGAGATTCAGCTGGGTTCCAGGTGAGTCTCTCGCAAAAACCAAATTGATTTGCAAATGAGTGTATTTCTAGTATGTTTGAAACTATTTGGGGAGCAGATGGCATTCCATCAATTGTCATGCCTCCATTCATTATGGTACATGAGGTGGCCTTTCCTACACCATGGAGGTGTCAGCCTGATGCCTGTGAACACTATTCAATAGCCTAACCTCGGTACATGCTGTGCGGACTTTTGCTGTCTTAGCGGCATAGTGTTCACAAACCCGACACGTGGTAATTAAATAAACACACGGATGCCAAAAATCATGACGGCGTTTGGTCATCTAGAGAAAGGCGTCTGGAACAATCGTTATCTACCCGTAGCCACCAAGATCCGGCTGTTATGCTGTCTTCAGTAATGTGCGGCAGTGAGACCTGACATGTTCGAGTTTTTTTTACCTATTTCAATTGCATTGCTTGTGATGAAGCTGTCGGGTCAAATGGAATGAGAGAATCCCGAACACCGAAGTCCTCCGAAAAGTTAGCATTGTTCAATTCAATTCAGTGTAATCCAAAACCAGCCCCACCGTGGTTAGTCGAATTGAAACGAGTGGCCGAAACTTGTCTAAGGACAGCTGAAGAACGGAATTCAATATCGGGGGCGTCTGAGGTTCCGCTATTGAGACAGGTTTTAGGAACGTTTGGAAGGGGGGCGAGATGGCCTAATTGGTTAGAGCGCGAATTTACTGACCGGAAGGTCCGTGGTTCGAACCCGACCTCTGCCTCTCGACTCCCCCCGTCTAGGCTTGGGCAACCTGGCAGTATCCCAGCCCTCGTGCAACCTTCGGGTAGCATGGCAATTGGGCACCGAAAGGGTGCTACAGCTGAACGAACGTTTGGAATCCGTAACTTTCATTTTGGGTCTTGGTAGGCCCTGGTACTAGACACAATGGCTATTCAGGCTGGCGTGGGAAGTTTTGAGACGCGACGCGTTGCGATGCTAGAAAACAATCGAGCCATTTGGAACAGGTTGAATCTCCCTACGGTAGTCTCGACCATCTAGACTTGCACCACATGCGGACTCACATTCTTCTGTAGAATCGGTCTTGTGGGTAACCAACGTACGCATTAGTCCACATGCTAAACATCACGTGGACTCGAAGTAAGTTTGTTCCATTTTCTGATAACCGTCCGCTGGACGTTGTCATCCTAAGGATGATGACATCATCAACCGTATGGTTAATGGAGTAAGTACCACCAGACAGCCCCCGATAGCACACGCGTGGTACTGTAGTGAAAGCGTTGCAGCAGTATGCTGCAACTTAGAGGAATTGACGCCGGTACCTCGATGGTAAACATTTAACTGGTGCTGACGCACTGCTCTGCCATCATATTTTAGTGGACTGATGGTTTACCACAAGTTCCTGAACGTTTACCCGCCGATCTTAATCCCTCGGGCTTACATCGGCTTCAAAGACCTGCGCACCGCATAAGACGTTTGTAGCTTTCTACTGAACACAGGTATCCACTGGTTTGACGCCTGCTGAATCCGATTCAGATGCCAACTTTTCATTGCTGCCAATGGTGATGCTGGCCATTATACGGGACTACATGTATCGATGTTGAATGTATGGGAGTACTGAATATATGCATCCTTTTCAGACGATGTTTAATGGTCTATGTTACTCTTGTCAACGCTCTTTGAAGCACCAGGATACGAACACAACTTCAAGACCCCAGTGCGGAAAGTAGCTGATGCGGTTTCTTAGTTCGCCTATCCCCGTCGATGAATTTTTCTCGCGAGAGGATATTTTGGAATCTTCAGAGAACGAAGGGCCGCACCAAGCTGTTCATCCAGTGTCTTGCTTATTTTTTTCTTGTTAATCTAATTTCCTTGAAATCCGTTGTGAATGACATGGCGGGACTTCCGACCCTTAGTGTTCACACCGAGCCACAAATAACGGAGCTCATCATCTGTGTATCGCTTTTACTAATGATGGAATACCTTTTCAAGTCAGGTATTTTTGACCGACTGTGGGCTTAAGCGAAAAAAAGTCATTTGAGAGCTATGAATAAGATGAATTATATCGTTTGAAGCACTTCCTCAAGATCCCTAGATCAAGAAAATGTTTCCTATTTATCGACATCGTTTTCGAAATCAAGGTGATCATCCTGTTCTCACTAGAGCCTAATCCTCCTCTGAATTGGAGGGGAAAACACGAAGAAAGTGATAATGGTGACTCGAGTCTTATTTACACTACGTATGAGGAAGTTTTGTTTCCGTCAGCAAAGCTTTCAAGGGGATTATCCATCCCGATTGACTGGAAAGAACGCATGATCCGAAATAGTTCAAGAATGTTTATACTAACTGTTTCACCTATCACGTTTTGCTTCGCAGTCTCATTGGTACAACTGCAGTCTTCCGAATGGCCACACAAACGCAGACGCAGCTGCGGTGGATCACTTACTATCCACCGGTTTCGCTCCAGACGATCTCCGGTTTGCTGTCCTTGACCAGACTCCCGGGCGTGGTGCAGTTTACGTCATCGACCCGATTACCAGTGCCAACCGGCAGGCCTGGGTTGTACAGCTCCGTGACATCCAACGAATGCAGCAAGAATTCCTACTGGCGCTACAGGATCCACGAAGGTTTAACACGGGTAATCGTGATGATAACTGGGGTAAGCATCAGGTGTCTGAATCTTATCGTTCTCCGAATTTTCCAGTACTCAAAGATATGCCTCAGTTACACTGTTGTCGTCACTTTCTCTCCATAGGATTCCCCTTTGAAGGAAGCGTTTTTGTTACTGAATGGCATTCATTCGCACATTCAATGCTCTTGTACGATCCTATCGTTAACTTTGCTATATGTTGTTATTACTATCAAATCTTGTAGACCCTGTCCGAGTAAATGAATGCGGGTTTCACGTAGCTCATAGATTTGGTGTTTAGCTCAATGAATAATTCATTGACTGAGGTTTGCTCCGATGGCCATCACAGGGAATGTATGATTCCGTAATGCATGATACGAAACCGTAACCGCGTATCGATGTTTAACTCCCGAACGCTACTGCTACCCCACCGAATTGCTTAACTTCAGCAGGTGGGGCGTGAATCCGTGACCACCAAACCGGATTTCATCATGGTAGGAGAGGTTTACTGACCACGTCTTCACGTCACACAAAGTACTTGGGCTGCGCTACATACCACGGATTGACGATGGCGGTTTCCCATCTAATGAGCCTGCGAATAGCAATCTGTAGAGAATCATTTTTTTTCCAAATATGCTTGGAAAAAAGAGGGATCTCCGTGAAGTTTGTGAATACAGTTCGCATCCTTTATTTCGACGCGTCTGGTCATGTAAGGGCTCAAAAGTTTCCTTTCAAATGGTGGGATCTGTCAAACCTTTCACCTTTCTCCCTTCTGTTCACTTTTGACATTAACATCACGGATTGCGTACCTCAAGGAACTCTGCCCCTATGTATCCAAATCATATCTGAATAAAGCCTGTTGGGCTACGCCTATCTGACAACAGTGACTTCTTGTTTCGTCGTTCGGTATGCATCTTAAAAGTGCAACCTCTTCAGGATTTTCAACTCTCACTGCCTAGCTACGGGGAGGATAGGTCTAATCCGCTTACCAGTATACGCAGCCTCACGGCCTCATAAACCGTGATCGTACAGTGACAGATGAAGTCGACACATGCTGTTTAAAGCGCCGCAACGTTTGCTGACGTACATCATCTGCGTTATCGGAAGAGATTTTCACTGGAGTTAAAGAGTTGCGTTTGCAAGGCAGTGGTAACAAATCTCACTTTTTGGTTAAGAAACGTGGCCTCTCTGTTCCGCAGACCTCCAACATCTTCAAAGTTTTATCATTGGTGCCTTAGCCTTAGCTCTTAGTTGGCTGGAGTGTGTTCGCAACGAAGTGTTGCTTAAGCGCGAGTACTTAGCACTGACCCCGGTCTCTAGAGAAACGAATGAGGCTGATCAGATCAAGGTGGTTGGAACTGTGAATGTCCGACCAACGTCGTCCACCAAAGTAGCCCTGGGTCGCCCGATGGACGGCAGCCCTGTCTCGAAACCCACGTAGTCGCATTCAAACTGGCTGCCAGCCCATGTCTTCGAGTTGCAATAATGTTTCATCAACAAGGTCATAGAAGAAAAATTTCTACTCAGATCTCTAGTTGGCCAAAGGTTCGAAAGGTCTGGCGATGATATGCTAACGCGAATTCTAACCCACAGCGGAGTGCTGTGAGATCTTCATACCTTCCTGCTTCGGGTTCTATGAAAGTCTGCTGGAAACATCATAGGACGTGGCAAGTAACAGATCCTACTGGACAGCCTGTTTTCATTTCCTAACCAGACTGATTGCCTAACATTCTACTTTCGTTGTATACGGTGTTCGTGTTGGTTGAGCTTCGCGAAGATCCTGAGCTCTCACAGCGACATGATGCTCATTGCTCATTCGGGGTCATGATCTTTATCTCTTAGTACATGAGGTTTTCTGAAATGATTCTGTACTCATCCCTGTTTTCCCGCCATTCGTCAGGACATTTTTACGCCATCAAAGTAGTTACGCGCAAGTATATCCTAAAGTTAACGGTTAGGCAGTGGCTTGTGCAAGAAGCGATCCTCTTGTGCCTTCATGCTAGTTTCTGTCTGTAAAATACCCATGCGATCATCGGATCTCCACGAATTAGACCTATCATCAAGTTGACGGTTTGTACACCTTTGCAAGTATTTGGGCTATATTGGGTGATACGCATGCGGTATCCACACAGCCTCTCCTACCAGTGAATAGAGGTCTGATGAATACAGACCCCTAGCCCTCTGGGTTGGGAGTTGGAACAAGTGTGGCAAACTGTCCTATGAAAGTTGGACTACTGCGGTCATCTTACGCCGATCACCGCTACCTTGCGGTCAGGCTTTTGCGCCAAGGGCTGTGGCCTGGTGACATCAGCCAGCTCACCCCATTCACTGCGTACAACACAGCGGACAAACAGTAACATACGACCCATGGCGTCTCCCATTTTCATTATTCTTTCCTAACTCCCCTCTTGTTGCATCTGACGACCACATTTCCACAGAGCCCTCCTTCGGAGAGACCACCGACAGAGACCGACTAGAAGTGTGAATCTTTTGAGAATAGTGGCCTCTTCTGGGCGTGATTTCTCCACAGCGAGACAACTATAGCAACTTAAGGGGATCAAGTGCAGCCATTTTGTACTGGTGAGTGTTATGCTTATTCGTCCCACGTAATAGGGGACATTTACTACCAGACGACACGCTCGATTGCTTAGCATACACTCATCCATTACTCATCAGCCAAATTGCTTATGCCTGCCTCTCTGGGAGTAATGTCCCTGAGAAATTCTGGGAAGTTAGACAACGGGACTGTTGAGATAGATATCACCTGGTTCCGCCATCACGGTTGTCTTTGTCTGACTAAGCGGTTTACTCTCATTTTCCCTTTCCAATTCAGGTGTAGATTTGGACACCTCGGAGGTACATCCTTCGCGTCACGAGCCCCAGGCTCCTGTGGTCTCCGTTCACAATGATCAGCCCGCCGCTGTCGCACAATCGCAACCTCAAAGGCAACGCAAATGGCCCAGTTTTACTGTTAAACGTCCTGCTCGCATAGGTTCGGCCTCATCACCAAGCGCTGGACCGAAAGATGCTAGCAGCCCTATTATCAAGCCCACTGGTTCGTCTATGCCTGAGTCATCAAATGATAGAACGGCTAGTTTGGCTCGTTCGTTGTCGGCTGAACGCAGGACGTTCGTCCGAACCAAATTGGACATGGGGACGAGTGTATCAGATTCCAAGTTCTTAGACAATCCAGACTCTTCTGCAACGGAGTACCGAAAATCCTCTTTGAGTGCGAGCAGTTCGATCAAGATCTCACACGAAATCCGAGTGAGTCCCCCTCCAATTCAATTTATCAGCTATAAACCGTGTACCATAGGCACATTGGTTCCAGCTGCTACAGTTTCGATCACCGGAAATGTGGAACGTAAAAAGAAGCCTTGGAGGCGAAGGTATGTTCGGAAATTGAGTAGCTACGCATTGAAGGCTATAGCTTTGATGCACGAGCGCCACTGACTGCGCGATTGGGCCATTTCTGCCAGTGTCGTTAACCACTGGTGATTTGAGTCCCGGGGTCCCCATCCAGGGAGACGGCAGTTGCCCGCCCGACTAAGTTTACTGGTTAGCGCTTTCGTACTTCGTTGCCAGGTCATACACTGTCCACCTCTCGGTCGCTTCCACTCAGCACAGGGCTGGGCGAAAACAGCTCCGCGGGGCAGACGGTCTTCTGGCATGCGGAGTACATGTCCCAACCAGCGCAACCTATGAAGCGTGAGTAATTCATCTATCGCGGGAGAGTTCCTTCTTCCTAAGACCATATGACGTACCTCAGCATTACTAATCCTATGTTCCCACCAGAACTGACCAATGCTGCGGAGACATCGATGATCAAACACCCCCCTCCATTTTTTTTAAACAGCCGTATCCACCCTGTTCTGGCGCTCTTGTCGATCTTGATTAAAATATGTTGACTCTCGACTGGACCACACTAGGTTTCTGCTCCTCTTGGGGTTCATGAAGTGTGCCTAAAGTGAATCAGCCAAGTGACCGTAATTTAAGGGGATGTCAATGAAAGAAATACTTTATCCAATAAATCCCTGTTATTTATTCGCAACAGCAATGCAGCTTAAAAAATGGTTCAGCTGTAGCACCTTTTCGCTGCTTAACTGCCATGTTTCCAGAAGGAAGCAAGAGGGCCTGGCTACTGCCAAGTTGCCCAAGCCCCTAGACAGAGGAAGTCGAGAGGCGGAGGTCGGGTTCGAAACACGAACCTTCCGGCCAGTAAATTCGCGCTCTAACCACTGAGCTATCTCACCCCCGCAAACTTTCATTTGTTAATATCGCACGACGCTTTGACTAGTGTTACTAAAGGAAGTCCTAGACTATTGATCCGGCCGGCCAGTATGCTGTGAACCATGTGTGAGATTTAGCTGCATACATAAGGCGTAGACAATGCCTTTGCTAACGTATCTGTTGAAGTATCTGTCCACTTTGGTTGCCTTTGATGTTCCTAGCATTATAACGAATGCGAAATAAACGGTTTGGAAAAATGGACATAGTTTCTTACCAACCGTGGAACTGACGCACCGCACTATATTACTGCCTTTCATGTGGGTTGGTTTTAACCAACCAGCTCAGCCCCAATTCCATTTCAGGCTTTGGTTGTGACCGTTCAGCTTGGTTTCCATACTACCGTGTCACTAATTAGGTTGAACCTATTATCGAATAAACTGCCATACCCTGTGTGCTGCACGGAACAGTTATTGGAACTAAATCCCCAAATATGAGACATGCACAAAATAACAGCAGGACGTCCGCCAACCCGTGTTTCTCCCACCGGAAACACTCAGTGGTTGAAATACAATTATTCTCGATCGATTTTAGTTCGCATTCTAGTCCCGCCCGCATCGCACAGAATTGCTTCACATTTCTACCTTCGTGCTGTTCGAATCTACCGCAACTATATGTAGACGGCACGTGGCCGTGCCTCAGTATGGTAGTCTTCTACATGAGTAAACTTATTGGGCGAATATTGTGGTAGTCGAACATCATTTGTCGGGTGACTCCAGGCCAGAGACCATGGTAGATTGCATTGTGTGCCTTTTGAAAGTAACAGGAAACACAGCAGCGCGGAGGGAGAAAGGGAGCAGTCGCTTCTTATCCGTATACAGCCTAGTGCCGTACCTCTCGCTGATAAGCCACGAGTACTCGACTACCAGCCGGAATGTCGCCGGTTCGAATATTTCGAGAGATTCGTTTGGTGCTGATGAGGAAAAAGCTCTAGTGCGTCTTGGCTCGTCGGAATAGATTGACCTTACTAGCAAATGAAATCGTGAGTGAATGCTGATACTCCAATATTTCTAAAACACAACATCTCTTCTTCGACCTGGGCAACCGGGAAGTACCATTTGCCCTCGCAGCCTTTCGCTCACCGGCCTTCTCCCCACTAGCCACTGTTCCGTGTCTAAACCTTTGCCCAGAAAAATAAACCAAAATAATCATTTACTAACCTCAAAAGATCTGATCCACATTGTGGCCTTTAATGTCTGTACTCTATGTCAAATTTGGCAACAGGCATCCCTTGCTTTCCCTCGATGTATGTTTTGTCCTCGAAAAACGCATACAGGACTCCATTTCAGTCGTGCTCCTTAAGCCGCTTAGGACGAGCCCAGATGTTCCACATTTCACTCTTCGGGTACCCCGTGTTCCTGATGCAATGGTTCGTGGTATCTACGGTGTGGGAATTGCACTCAGTTCCAGGGTTGGATCCCCTAAACAGAGTAGTATTTGCGCTATGTGGTTGTCTGACTCAATTAAAATCGATTCAAGTCGATGCGGCAAATAGTGTTTAATTGTCACATCAGAATATGCCTCACGCAGTGCAGTTCTGAGACTGAGAAGGACGAGTTTTATCAAGATCTGTGGTGACTGCTTCGGTCGGCAAGAAGGACGGATATAATAATCCTGGCGGATGGTGTGAATGCCGAAGTTGGACGATCAGGTTCAGAAGAAGCACAGTTAGATGGTAGGTTTGGAGTTGATTTTGAGCGTCCCAATAATGGGGAGCTTCTTCTTCAGTTGTGTGCAGATCATCGTCTGTTCCTGGCCAGTACGAACTTCAAGCGCAAACGCTCACACCGAGTTACTTGGAGGCCACCTACCGGAAGACAGTCGTGGACTCCGTTGGACCATGTGGCTATCAATTACCGATGGAGAGCCTTAGTTAAGTATTGTCGTTCCTTCAGGTGTACGCAACCTGACTCTGATCACGCCATCATGAGGACCCCGTTAGCACTTCGCTTCCCGGCAGCATTACGCATGCCAAAGGAGAGCAGCTCCATTCATCAACTTCGACAAGTTTCAGTAGCTGAAGAGTATCGAGTTGATCTGGTTAGAACAACACTGGAAACGCACACTCATGCGAATGACGAAGATTGCTTGAATGTTAAATGGACGGGAGTTAAAAAGCAATGCTTTCAGCTTTCAGAACCGTGTGTACATGTCATTTGACCCGACCAAATGAACATGGATATCATCAAGATCAGCAGATCTTATTGCTGCCAGAAAGGCCATACCAGCAACTAGCGACTGTGATGGCGCAAGCAGATCCCTCAAACACCGGATGATCAGGAGCTTGAAGAATGACAGAGAACGCTGATGGATTTCGAAGTCCCAGAGATGGAGAAGGCTTTCGCTACAGGCAATAACCGCGCCCCGCTTCAGTTAATTCCATTAACCGGTCAAAAGGAGGCAGATGCCAGTGAAACAACATGCAAAAAAGACGGAACAGCAATTCACCCCCTCAATCGTCGTCTTGAGCGGTGGGCTGAGAACTTTAAAGAACAGTTCAGTCGGCCTCCTTCAACACAACCGAAATGCTCTCGGGACGTTCTTTCGCAGAAATTGAGTATGCGGACGATATTGCTCTCATTGGTTCGGATCCCTCCCAAATGCAGACGATTTTAAATAACCTAAATAACTCTGCCGCACGGGTTGGCATGCTCTTCACACCTGCAAAGTGTAAAGTGCTTTTACAAGACTGCGTTGGATCAAACCCACACCTCATGCTTGCAGACGAGCCAATCGACTTTGTTTTCCTGGGCAGCTGCATACGTTCCGATGGACTGGCTGGAGATGAGATTATTTCTCTAATCGGGAAGGCCAGAACAACTTTTGCCAACTTCCAACATTTATAGCGCCGACTTGACGTCAGTTTGCCTGTCAAGGGCAGAACGCGGTGGTGTGGTCCATACTGTTTTATGGATGAGTAACGTGGCACCTACGCGCAGAAGACATACGGAAGATGTTTGTCTTTGACCATCGCTATCTCCAAGACATTGATAAGGTCTAGTGGAAACATCAGATTAGCAATGCTGAGGTACGCCAGATGGTCTTAGGAACAAGGGACTCTCCCGCGATAGAGGAATTACTCACACTTCATAAGTTACGCTGGTTAATGCATGCACTGTGCATGCCAGAAGACCGTCTACCTCACAGAGCTCTTTTTTCCCAGCCCTGTGCTGAGTGGCAGCGACCGAGAGGTGGACCTGACAACGAAGTACGAAAACACTAACCAGTAAACTTAGTCGAGTGGGCAACTGCAGCCTCCCTGGATGGGGACCCCGGGACTCAACTCATCAATGGTTAATGACATTTGCAGAAATTGCCCAATCGCACGGTCAATGACGCTCGTGCATCAAAGCTATCGCCTTCAATGCGTAGCTACCCAGTTCTCGAACTAACCAGATGTGCCATCACCTCCAAGGCTTGTCTGTATGTCCCACTCTCTCCCCTTTTTGCGTTAATCAAGACTGTAGCAACTGGAATCAATGTGCCTATTGTACACGGTTTATAGCTGACAAATTTAGTTCAATTGAATCGTGAATGAATGTTGATACTTTCATATTCCTAAAACACGACATCCAACAACCATAAGCTAACAATTTTGGGCAGACTGTTCTCATCAGCGGTATATAAATGCCTACCTATGTGATGCAGATGTCTTCCTCACCAGCCGCATGACGTTCTTGTTGTGTTTTTTGTGATGACGATCCTGATACTTCGCTAACGTGTTTTTATTCAAATGAGTAGAAACTTGTACACCGCGGACAATTCCTAAAATAAACTTTGACCAAATCGATCGCTAGAAATACAGCTAAAAATAACAACTTTCAGGTCTGAATAGACATGATTCTATAGAAAATGCGACCAGTGAAGATTCTAACCGTGCGTACTGTCGCCCGTCGTCCTGAAAATTCTATTTGATTCGAGTTCTCCGACACGCGTCCATTCTCTGTAGATGCGCTGATTTTTCACACGGACTTATCGATCTTTATCTCGTGTGTCATTGGCTGTCCGGCCGACTCACTAGACGAGACTGGTACGTTTCCCCTAAGCATACTTGTTCTCCCGCCTATAGGCTCGTAGCACTCGATCAGAATTCGTTCGTTGTCGCTGCGAATCACCAATGGATCACGGATCATGGGGCTGCTGCAAGCTGTAGACCTCACTTGCCTTCCACCGGTTTCGCGGTCATGGTTATCAGGGCCACCTAATCACAGCTAGCCGTTGTTACCTTCCTTTTCAATCTGTTTTAACACAATGTGTCGAGTGTGTTCAACCTGGTGGATGGACAGTGCAGAAGCTGTACTTTGAGAGACCCGTAAGACCAGTCACTTCGACCTGTTCATGAGTGAAGCGTGAATCCACGCAATACATCCACTAAGTGATCCCGTTACTGCGCGCTTCATCCGGGTTTTGTACGAGTATAGTGGATGTGACAACTGGAATTGCGCACCCTCACCATGCCTACCGCAATCAATCTGGGGTGCCCACATCTGCAAACACTCAATTAGACAATTTGAAAAGAAACTGACTGCTATCAATTAGCCGCCATTCTTTGAATTTTGTTTCCAGCCGACCAAGTGGGGGTCACAGAGACCCCACCCTGGTACCCCGCACCAACAACACCTAAACAGCCCAACATTTTGGCTAGAATTCCCTGACGATCCCTGTGTTGTTTGCTTCTGCCACAGCTTTCTTTTAGATAGAATAATCACTGTCAATGTCGCTTTCTTGTGCGGCATTTCCTTCTCAGGTTTTCAGATTGTCCTTCTGTTCTCCCAGATTTCTGCGCTATGATGTACCGTAATTACGAACTACCATCGCTTTGTCAACCTCTTGTGTGTTAAAGCAGCAACTAGAAAAATGCGTGATCATAACCTGACCACCCTTGGTCACTCTGTGGGACAGTTTCGTGTTGCTATTCCGTGCCTCCGGCGGAATCAGTTACCATGTGGCGTAGAACAAATCGGGGCCATAGATATTCCAATGCGAAGTCTAATTAACGCAGCGAAGTTCCAAAGAATCCTTACAATGCCGATGCGATAATTTCATATGGCATTCATAGTTCACCGGGGACACCAGTTGACAACACCACCTTCAACCATCTTACCGCAGGTTCAAATTTCGTCTCCTTTTTTATCTCCCGGTTGCGGAGCACCACAATGTCGTTTGTTTTGAATTTCCTAGCTTCTTCAACAGATGAGTGATTATTCGAACCGGCTGTCGATCTGTTTGTGCCACCACATTCTCCAAATTCGACCATTGCAAACTGATTCATCAAATTCATACACGCGCGAGCGCATACACACGGCAACCTGGTCGTCCCATCCCGCCTCGCATCCTTCGCGGTCATTAAAATGTTTGTAAGCAGACACACGCGCATGTCCAAATCGGATCGCGCTTGTCGCTACATCCCTCCATCCATCCATCTCTCACCCAGTCCCTCCTCCTCTCTCTCTCCATGGGCATTCCATCGCCTTTGGTTGGTTCTGTAATAGACACAATCTAGTCCAATTTGTGGGTTGAATCCTATTCTGATCTCCGCTGTTTGGAAACCGTAACGATGCTTTGAGTGTTTGTTTATAGATCGCTATCTCTGTTTCCAGTCCATAGATAGTTTTACCATCCTTTTTGGGACCTGGATGTTCTCCCGCGAGTCACAGCAGTTAGCTATATGTGATCAATCTCACGCCCTTGTTTTCTGTTTAGCTTTTAATCCTGCTGCCCGTAATTTTATCTTTTTTTGCACGGCATTTCGTCTTTTTCCCGCTCCCGATCGTCAATCCCGTCTCAGCACTTTTGGGCCATCTGGGCAATCATACTGAGACACAGAAGTGCTCATGCGCGAGCTCATTTGGTACTTCTTAACGTGTGCCAGAGTTTGTGATATTCAGCCCCCATTCAGCTCCCAACCTGTCAGGTAGCCTAGTATATATGTAAAATCCAGTTTGGTTGCTCTCTCTCTCAGCTGCCTATTCATCCATCTGAGTTTCGTCTAAGCGTCCTCTCCTTAGTTTAACTGAGAATCCTTGATAATTGTTTTGGCCACGCCTCACTTGCATTCGCGATCAAACAACAAGAACAACGCAGAATTCGTGTTGAACATAGCTATCTGCAACAAAATAATTGGCATACGTGAGGTCATCCGCTAAGGAATATTCATGAACCTTCCCTTTAACCTTCCGACGATTGGACGTACCCAGTCAACCTTGTCAGGTTTTTTGACGGAACCTCCCACTCATGAGGTTTCCGAATGCACTTCGGCAACCGATGATCGGTTTCATCCTTTTTGGGGCTCCATTCAGGTTAATGCAGGCTCGGAACTTCCGTGAGCTTTTGGTTTTTCCCACCCGAATACACTGCCGTTACTGTGAGACATATCTTACTGGGTGGAAAATTAACTGTTACGAACCTGCAACCAGAGAGGCGGGCATCCGTTGAGTGCATTCCAAGGTAGGGCTTATGTGGCATCTGTTTCATTTTTGTGAGGACGTTGCTAGTCGGTTTTCATGACTCCGTTTCCATTCGGTTTATCGTAATGTATGCGTGAAATCTTTCAGGGTCAACACTGGGTTCCTCTCAGTCATCCGTTCGCTCGTTCGCTCACAATCGTACCTTCCGAATGTTGCCCTGGGCGTGCAGCAGCGAATTACCTATTTTCCCGGAATGACTGGTGGTGCTGAATGATCGTGGCAAAAAAAGTCCTTTGACCGATTAGGTTTGAACTCCCTCCTACACCTCAGGCTTTTTTTAGAAATTTTTACCCATTTGGACTCTTCGTAGCTTCAAGTACAGCTGGTTGCTGTCGTCGGTACAATGTTGTCCCTCTTTACTACTTTACTGTCATCGTGTCAAATAGTTGTTTCTCCGTTTTCCCACTAACAGTTCCCCGATAGCTCGGATGCCACCGGAACCGAATCGAAAACTACTGGTGTTGGTAAAAAACGCAACGTGTTCGCCAATCTTTTTGGTCGAAACAAGTCCAAGCATCGGGGCAAACATTCGCATTCGCATACACACCCTCCTACACCTGGATCAGCAGCATTCACGACAGCGGCATCCCTCGGTGCTCCGGAACATGAGGAAGAAGAGAATAATGTAACTAGTCCTGCTCCAGGTAACCCGGCCTCGGATATCGGTACCACCGAGGAGACGACACCCATCACTTCCACCGCGAAATTTGATTGCGGTGAAGAATAATCAGAATAATCACGTACCAACACCACTATTCAGCTTCCGGTTTACCCCCTTTACGCCCCCCTACATCCTGCCTAATCTATTATTTCCACGACAGGGTCTTGCGCTTCAGATCAGCAAAGGTTGAAGGGCACAACGATCTCTTCAAACATTGTGATGCACACCATCTTTTCATCCCAATTTTATCCAGTGCTGGTCTCTTTCGAACACTACACACTATAAAATTTCAACGTCTCCCAACAATATTCAAGCTTTCAGATCTCATTCACTCCTTAATGTTTTGGCTGGTCTACTCCTGTTTTTCTTATCACTAGTTTTGTTCTGCGACATCTTCACATTGTTGCCCACCCACTCAGCAGTGCAATCTTATTTCGAGACTGAAATTTGCGATTTGTTTTTACCATTGTGATTTGTCTTGTTTTCACGGGTGTATATCTATTGAGAGAAAACGCCGTTAGAGATAACTTTAATTGCTCCTATTCCTTATTGATTTCCATGCATTTTTCTTACCCAGTTGTGTGTGTGTGTGTGTGTGTAGATCACGTTTCTCTGGTTACGTTTCTGGCTTCACCTCAGACACTATGTCATCCAAATCTTACTGGACTACCTCTTTTTGGGCACTTGCGGTGTACCATTGCAACATCTTTTGAAAGACACCGCATACATCGTCCTGTTACTTGTTACTTCAAATTGACATGACAGTCTTTTTACATTGTGAGCTGCCTGAACAGTGTACGCGGACCGAAGTCAGTTCCGTTCCACGGCCTCGTATGTCCTTTGTGCAATGTGCTCACTCACTCACCCACTCACACACATCCACCTACCCACTCACTCACTTTGTCCAACACCTACTCACTATCTCAAGGCTGTGTGCCTGCTCAATGTGGCTTTCAAGATTCGTATTTTAGAGTATACCTGGTAGATCTCCCACCCTATCCGAGACAATATTTCTCTTGGCATTTAGATCTATTCGGACTAGTCACACATCAAACGCAGTTTCATTTTTCTCCAAATCCTTTGCACATTGTTGGCGTATTTTGCCGTTTCGTTACCGGCCATTGTGGACACTACACTCGTGTATTGTCCTTGTTTGGTCAGCAGCCAGTAGTGGCATTTGTAGCAACATTGAATGATATTTGTTATGCGAATCATGTCGATAGCGTCGGCTACCTGTGACAGTGTGACGCGTTGTTTTGTATTCTTCATTCCTTCACTTTCCAAGCGGCCGTTTATCTGTGCGATGATGGCGTCATTTTCTATTAGTATATGTGGTGTTCCATCTGCACTCCGCACCCTCCGTAACCGACCCTCCATGTAACTCGTCTGGACCTGAGAACAAAGCCACTTTTTCACGTCATGACCACTGGTTTGTTTTCAATTGCACTTTCATTCGACCTCGTGTACGATAGGTACTCGACGAATAAGGATGTATCGATGGTGAAAAATGCGCATTGTGCATGAAACGACTTGTGTGATCCTCTAAAGGTTGTGTTCCCCGTTCAGACTGCGAAGTTAACGGATTTTGCTCGAAAACTCACTCGTTCGTAGGTTTGTCGAACAGCCCCTATGCTACTTGTATGAAACACGTGCAGATCTACTGCCGACTGGTCCAGGGTGGGGGGTTATCGGGAGGTTAAGACTGGCCTCAGATAGCGAACATTTCCAGCCAGCTGATCCCCGGGCCACTACAGACTCGCTGGCCGTACTTGACAGGCTGGCTGCTTTTGGAAGCAACTAGATGTAAGAACTGCTTGACATAACCAAATGTGGTTCTTTGGGACCACTTAATCTCGGGATCCGATTTTATCAAAAAACCAGCGGAGTTATATAGATTCTACTCTTGGTCTGCCCCTCTGGATGACATTTCTGTCACTTTTGAGCCTAAAACGGACGCTTTATACGTACTGTCAGGTTTACGACGGGTTCCTTGCAGAGATCGGTCTACAGAAAGCCAATGTGAATACAACAAGGCACAAACGTCGGAACTTTTGTGCCAGTGAGACGGGTAAGAACTTTGACACCCTAGTGAACCAATCAAGACGGGTCTAGTTTAATGGGGCTTAGACGCCGAAACAAAACATCCATAAGCTGCTAGAATCCAAAGGAATTCGGACAGGTGGCCAAGAATACGGCCCCATGATCTGTTAAACTGCTTTTAATAGGTGTCATCAAGACACGTGTTCACAATCTAAATTCAATCAGTCAGTAGGCGCAGTCGCCTCACTTCGATCACAAAGAGGTGTGCCAGTTCTGGCCATACGATTTTGTTTTTTACCAATACCTCTGGTACAGCACATTCACTTGCCTCGATACATCACAAACGAGAGATTCAGCTGGGTTCCAGGTGAGTCTCTCGCAAAACCAAATTTGTTTGCAAATCGGTGTATTTCGCTAATTTCGTGAAATTTGGTTTCAAGTAGAACATAAGGTTGACGGAAACTCGGGGACTGCGCCTGTCTGATGAGCCCCAAGAAGGGCAAAACCTGCTGTGGGCTGTATGAGTAGTGCATTACGAATATACACGTATCGCGATATCTCGAATATCGTAGCAACTGGAACATGAGGCGGCCTGGTGCAGCACATTCAGTTGCCTGGAAACACCACAAACGAGAGATTCAGCTGGGTTCCAGGTGAGTCTCTCGCAAAACCAGATTTGTTTGCAAATGAGTGTATTTCGCTAATACCTCTGCTCCCTTTAAACCACAAAGCCGAAATACCATTGAACACCAAATGTGTAATCGTTTACTCATCTTCCCGTTAGCTTTTCACAGCAGTCGAAATTGTAGCTTTGAAACGTAATGCGTGAACAGCTCTGCTGTAAAGCGCTAGACATATTAACGCGGTAAGCAGTCCACCTTGAAACCGGCCGCGGTAATAACCAAAACAAGCGATTTTAATCGTCTTCAGAATGTAAAGACTAGAAATGTCCAACTGACTGTCGCCTGACCACAGCGGACGCAGCATGATTAAAGGCCCGACACTGTTGTTAGAACCGTATATTACAGCCTGAGTCCCCATCGATCGTATGGAGTTCCCTGCCAGACCTTCTCACTGAATACTTTCCTGTACTCACCGTTTGATTAGACTTCATAACATCCAGTTACGCACTTGTAATCTGGTTGAATGCTGATCACTGTCACTGACATGCTTCTTGTGACTGCGTAACTCGCTTTTCCTAGGAAGGAATTCTCTTCTGGGATGCAGTAATGACTGATCACGTTAGAAATATTTTGCAAGTATATGTGTGAGTACCTGCTTTCAAAGATCTTTTCTATGTATGAGAAACTGCGATTGGGCTGTCACTGAGAAAGATGGCACGTTTTGAAAGTCTATATTTGGATTCCGTTTTGTCTGTGCTGAAAAGCGGAGAATAATCAGTGCCTAACCGTTTCGTCCTTGTCTCGAATTCTCCGAGATGTGCGTGTAACCAATCCTCAGGAACTAAAGACCGCCACTCGATACCGGACATTTCCGACCGTGTTTCGACAGGATATTTTTGGATTCTGCTCCAACGCGTACGTTAGTAAGCCGTTCTAATAGGTTCTCTTTTCCACAGCAAAGCCGGTTGACTTCGCTAATCCGGATGCTTACCAAGACAAGTCTAATGCTACTAACTGTTCGGGTTCTGTTTTTATGAAATAAGCCAGACGTTATACTAGGCAGTCAATAAGATCCTTCAGCTGGCACTGTTACGGAGTAGCCCGTGTGATGTGGAAGCACGTTCAGTGTGAGCCAATATGTCATTCTTCCAAGTGGTTTCGGGGCTGCCAGACGCACTTGTTACTCTTTAGCTAATCAGTACTAAACAAACAATCTGATCTGCGTATTTGTTACTCTATATGGTGTGTAATCACAATATCTTACCTGCCTTTTCCCGTTACTTCCTCCCTTGCATCGTGTGAGTCGCGGGTTTGTCTTCTACATCTTTTCAGTACTTGTTTTGTTAGTATGACTCCCAACTCGCACACTTCCCTTTTCGCTGCGCTGGTTCTCATTGTCATTCCTCGTAACTTTATTTCGGCGAGGACTTATTAAGATCTGGGAAGAGGCCCAACTTAATGCATCACCCCCCTGAATCAGCGGAGTATGTTTGGATAAACTGGTCAGTTAAAAGAGCTCTGGCGAAGTGCTTCACACCTAGGTCTTCAGAGTGAATGTATCGGGTTCATGACCCAAGATACTCTATCTCCATTTTTCATTTAAGGTTAAAGTAGTCACAGCGAACAAAAAAGCTTTGGCACTGTTGCGGAACTTAGGAAGCTGGGGTGCGCTGGTTGGTTTTGGGTCTGTTCGCCAACCTCCAGACCAACAACAAAAAATCTTCGGAAAATTACTTGTCTCACATTAGAATATGGTCCTCATCAGCCACCGCATGTAATTGGGTTAGACATGAAAGGCAACCTCATCAGACGTGTTTGAGGACGGCTGTTGAGGGGTGACTCGAAGGCGGATAACAAAGCAACCAACAAAGGAAAGCAGAATTATGCCGGAACCAGGGCGAACATCTCACATCAACCTTGTTCAGTTTCGTTCGTTCAGCTGTAGCATCCTTTCGGTGCCTAACTGCCATGCCACCCGAAGGAAGCACGAGGGCTGGCATACTGCCACCTTGCCCGAGCCTAGATAAGGGAAGTCGAGGGGCAGAGGTCTGGTTGGAACCACGGACCTTCCGGTCAGTAAATTCGCGTTCTAACCAGTTGGGCCATCTCGCCCCCAGTTTTGTAAGCCTTGGGAAAATTACCCATTGACCTCGGGAAGCATCCCATTGGGAGTGAAGGCTGAATATGACTCAGGGACTCGGTGGATGCACCAATTAGGAACGTCCGATGCACATGGAAAATCACGGGGCCTCATGGGCGAGATCTACCTCGGTGGATGCACCAATTAGGAACGTCCGCTCCACATTGAAAATTACGGGGCCTCATGGGCGAGATCTATTTATGAGAATTACCGTACAATTCAGTCTGCATTTAAGTGCCAGGTCGTCGGTCTATATTGTGAAGTTCGACTAGTTGGACCTGATCTGAGGATTTAAATTCGTTGGCCATTTTGTCTGCGCAGATTTAACCAAGCGGTGTTGCTTGTGCTGTTATTGAGTCGGAGCACTGGACATTGAAATCACATCGCTCCAATGCGAACACCAACTGTTCGGACATGATGGATCAAGTTCGTCCGCAGTGCGCCGTTGGAGCCGTAATAACATGTTAAGCTCGAGACAGCTCAGTGGTTAAGGTGCGAACGTGTTGACCGGAGGGTACTTGGTTCGAATCCGACCTCCACATCCCGACTGCTCTTGTCTAAGCTTGGGCAACCTGGCAGTATTTCGGCCCTCTTGCTTCCTTCGGGTGGCATGACAGCTAGGCACCGAAATGGTGTGGGGTTCAAAACCTGGTACGGTCATAGATATGTAATACTTTAGCAAGAGCAAGACTCGAGTCCAGTGCTCTCCCCCTTTAATTTGACTTAACCAGAATAACTGCTCCATGGAAGGTAGGGAATTAGTCAAACGAGAGTCATTGGAATAGAAATTCTACAATCTTTCAGCCATCAATCATCTATCATACGTTTCACACACAACCGAAATGTTTTAACGGACAGATGAAGAAATTAGGGATCTAGTTTGTGATGATGGTCGTTACCATAACATTTCCTGAGCATTTCATGTATTTTCGCGTAACATACTACTTTGTGTACGAATACCATAACCTATGACTTCCACTTTGGAGGTGATGGTGCAATTATGGCTACCACCAACAGCCCGATAACGTCAGAATAATTCGAAGGAAATTGGCGTTTCTTTCAAGTATGACACAAAGCTGAATAGTATACATAGGATAGATATGCAAAAGAACCTTTCGAAAATCAGGTTCCACCTTTGTTTGTAGGATCAGTGACCGAAGTTTTCAGGATATAGGTAACAGTATTTTTGAAGAACCCATTTGTTTTATTGGTCAGTGTTCTCAAGATCCAATGAGTTGCACAGGTTTCAGCAAAATACAGCAAGAATGATGACTTTTCACCAAATATTCTAGTTGATCATGTCTTGTTTGTTACTCGATTCGAAATTTCTTACGCAGACGGATTGCCAAACGGCTTTTCTGCTTGTGAATCTATCAAAGATTCTCCCTATAACTCCAGTGAGTTCAATATGAGTTCATGACTAATCGGAGCGTTTCCGAAATGATAAGTAACAAGGGACCTGCTGTACTGAAAGGTCAGTTCAGTTCGGTTTGTCAGACATAAACAATGCATCAAAAGTACGCTTTTTCCAGCTGCTACACTTTCGGTCATTGGAAAACTGGAGAGCATGGGAAACGGAGCGATGATACACTCAGTTCGTATTGTGTATTACTCTGAGAAAATGGGAAATTGAGAAGTGCCTTCAAAAGGGATATAAATTTAGAGGGGACACTTATCGTCGGTCGAGGCAATCTATTGCACTGGTATTCTTTCTCTGTTCCAAATCTTCTGCAGTAGGGTTATCAGACTGCTCAACATCTGGGCCGTGTGCCTTGTCGATTTCGAAAAATGATGTTTCACTCTGGCTTTCTGTTGTTGACATCGGGCTGGTGTCGACGCTCCATTTAGGCTCGCTTTATTCTTCCAGAGGTTGTGTTGCAGGAAGCCAGCTGAACTCCTCTCCAAAGTGTTCGGCCCATCGCACAAGACGACGATTTTGCGAGTGAAATGCTGTCCCGTTTTTCTCGCACACTTTCGCTGACACGGGTGGTGTGCGAAGAGCTGCAAGGGCGAATGACACACCCTAATTTCCCAAGCCAGGGGATTTATTTGAGGTACCCCACCTTGAGCCTTTGAATCCAAAGTCTGACCCCTAATCCTCTGGGAGGATTCGGGGTTTTGTTTGGGGACCCTACCCGTAGCCCCTGACTCAAACGTCCGAACCGCAAAGCAGAGCTTCTTGGGTTTTTCTTGGAAGATCACCCCGGAGCCAATGTCTCAATATTCTGACCCACCTAGCTGCAGTGGGCCGGCCTGACATGAAGACGCAAAGCAAGCTGCGCATAACAGGTGTCTTTTAAACAGCAACGGGCTTTTCGGTTTTAAAATTATTTAGATCGCATTGAATAATGCGCCGGCGATCACGGTGGATAGCTGCGTGATCGGCTTACGCGATTTTTAAGGCCGACTTCGTGTAAACCGACAATCCTCAGGAGAAGCCAGCATCGCTGTTTCCATAAATCTGAACATGCTGGTCGCCTCAGGGAAACACCTTACTGCCATCGTATTCCTATCGCAGAGGACAACGTGACTTTATCTACAGACTGACGCACTCAATAACTACTGAACTATCACTTTCTCTGACCCATTATCTACTACTGAAAAAAAGTGTGTATGTTAGCAATCGATTGTGTTAAACGTTTCGAACGATTTTATTTTTGTTGTCAAACAGTTGTAACCAATGGGATTCAGATTAAACTGTCCAACACTTCGTTCGTCCACTTCAGGCGGCTCAGGGGCTCAAGATGTCTCACTGGTTAAGGCGGAAACATAACGATTAGAAGGCTTGTGTTTTGAGCTCAATCTCGGTATCTCAACTGCTGCTGTCTAGGCTGGAACAGTATCCCAAGCCTCGCGCTTTCTGAGTGTGGTATGGCAGCCAGGCACGGAAAGGGTGTTTCAGTTCCCGTGGAGTCTATGGCTTATGTACATTCTAGTTAGCTTTTGTGAGCGATCAAATTTAGCGTTAGAAACAGCTGGGAAAACGATTTTTCAAAACGGTTTCTATTCACGTTTTACAGTGTTGAGCAAAGACCTTCTCAGTGTTAATCCCCAGCGATTCAGTCTCACTCAAAGTAGGAAGCATGACCACTCACTCAAATGAATTCTCTGCTCTCTCTCTCTCTTTGCGTTTTAGAGGCTTTCACGTTGAAACAATTGGAAATAGCGGTCGGAATGGATCTCAGCTGGTCCCTCACACTGTGGAAATCTGCTCCAAAATCCGACAATTCGCACTTTACAATACCAAAATTAGAGCCTCACATGTACACCGCTCCTCGAAAATGTCACTTTAACTTTTGTTTACGCTAGATTTACTGTATTCCAAAGACTACTTGAAGTTCATACCATTTGGTACGTGAGGTATGTCTGAATATTCAGTCACCAGCACAGTGACGCTGGTTATAACTTTACCCTTATGATCTTGTCAATCGTAATTCAATCATCTCTGCTGGTGCTGCGACCCTGCATAACTCCGCCTCCCCGTACGTGGTCTGAGTAGCATTTCCTGGACTGTCCGAGGCTACAGCCACTAGCTAGACAAACCAAATGTAACATTGTGTTTCTGGATGCACCTTCCTTTGACCGTGCGCGCTGGAAATTCGCTCCTGACTGGACTTGACTCGAGTTGAACATTTTCAGAATTCCAATGTTTCTATTACACCTTGACTTATATTCTTTCCTGTCTGATTTTTGT
This sequence comes from Clonorchis sinensis, assembly GCA_003604175.2. Classification (NCBI taxonomy): domain Eukaryota; kingdom Metazoa; phylum Platyhelminthes; class Trematoda; order Opisthorchiida; family Opisthorchiidae; genus Clonorchis; species Clonorchis sinensis. Next base: position 11,577,874 of record CM030369.1, on the reverse strand, counting down.
CCACGAAACAATGTGAAGCAATTTTGCTACAAGCACAGCAACCAAAATTGATTCAAACGGTCATAATACCCTAGCAGTCAACCCGAATCATCCTCTTGCACAGAGCAGGGTGCTATTCCATACACTTAACTCGTTTTCCAGAAATGATGAGTGTTTTGTGTGTGTGTGTGACAGATGGAATAAATCGAAATGTTAGCTCGTAAATTATGTTTCTAAGTGTTCTGGTGAAACGGGGCGAGAGGACCCACGCGTGATAAATTAATGCTTGTGTAGTAAACCAGACAGACTGGAAACATATCTTCGATCCTTACCACCGGAAAACGTTGGCATGCCAATGGATTATCTCATTTCTGGTATCGTTCTTGCTGGCTGACTGAATTCAACCAGCGAGTTTTGCTTAGTCCGGAAGGTAACAGTTTGGCCACCTTTCAGATCGATATTCAGAAATCTCGAATGCAATCAAATATTATATTGTGTGCGTACATCTCCTGTCCGCTGCCCCCACCCCACAATGACCTATCTTGTAACATCTAAAAGTTTCATCACCTTCATTCTACTCGCACATCAACACATCGTGTTATTCAACGTTGCATCGATAGGTTTTGTAAAAACAGTTTTTTTAGAGCACTTCACCCAAGTGATCGCTATTTTAAGGTTGGAAAACAGGATGGATTTATGGCTTTCGGATGGCTTTCTGCGCTTCCCCTCACAATCAACCGCCCAAGATGCGATATGCTGCGATTTTAAGCATCCTCACAACTGGATGCCACCGGTAAGCAAAATAGCTCTCAGAACGCAACAACAAATGACTTATCGGAAGCATTTATCCCCAGTTTTATATGATTCTCGATTGTTATCCGTGCTAGTCAAATACTCTAATCGTAGCTGTGGAAAGCTATCCGGCATAACAAATTACAAACTGTTATCCCTAGGGTTGCAGTTAAATAGTCAGTGTATATTAACACGAGGAACGTTTTTAGTTAGCCAACACCCATAGGGTTATTTTGTTAAATGAGGCAGGATTTTTCGTCAGCATGATGGTCGACTGAAAGGACAACTCAGGTAACAGTATCATTTCGCCAAGTTGCTTGAAGATGGATTTCATCGCTGCACACATTCGGGATGCGTGTCCCCCTGTCGGGCCATTACCCGCACACATTTAACACGTCAACTTATATACTCATCTGCATGGCAATTTGGTTTTCACGCGAATCTATCTGGAACCCAACCGAAACTCTCATGTGCAATGTTATTCAACGGAATGTGCCGCACCAGGCCGTCTCATGTTTCACTTAATAGAATATTCGAGATATCGCAGTGCATTGCATAGACGTGTAAACTTTGTTCCAGTAAGTGGATAGCGTTTGTGATGTGTGCATTTGTTGAGACCCAACCTAAAGCCGTCACCTGGTTGTGGTGGTCGGTCTTTTGTGCAGCAATGATAACGCAGGCTATACTCGCTGGAACTCAGTTCCTACAATTTAAACTGTGCCAGGAAGTCTAGAGGGTAACAGTCAGACAAAAGGCAGCGCGAGCCCGTACTACGAATAATCATACTACGAGGCGATCTAGGGGGATTGCCGTACTGTCCTTTGCGATAGGGGTGTGAAAGCAGTAGGGTGTTTACCCCAGGCGAGCAGCATATCAATTTTCAAGGAAACAGCGGTACTGCCTCTCCTCAACAATAGACGGGCTTAAAAAAGATCGACCCTAAAAACCACCGAACGGTTGACCACCAGCGCACTATTCTTAGCGGGCGAAAATTTTTCAAAACCAAAGAGTTCGGTGCTGCTCAAAGGTGTCTGCTGTGTGGAGTGGCATTAGGAGGGAACCAATAATGCCTTACTCCCTGCGCCCTCGGGCCAGGCTAGCCCTCTGCATTTTACAGTGTCAGATTATTGAGCCATTGGCTCCAGTAAATGTGCCTCAGGAAAACCATGCAAACCGCTGTCTTGTTCATCAAATTTTTAGGTCAAAGGCTCAGGGTGGTGTACCTCAACCAAATCCTCTTCTTTGGTTTTGGAAATACCTTTTGAATTTGCAGTTGTTCACTGGACGACCCTCATAATCCATCGAATAATGCAATACGATCAACCCATCTGACAGTCCCTAGCCATTGTTTCGCATCCGAACTATCACGCAGGATAACAAAGCAAAATTATCACTTACTAACTTCCAAAGATCTGATCTACTTTACAGACTTCAGTGCCCGTACTCTCTACCAAATTTGGCAAAAGGTATCTTTTGCTGGAACATTGCTTTCCCTCTTTGTCGATGTATGCTGTGTCTCCGAAACACACATGCAGGTGGTGCATCTCGAGCCGCTGAAAGCGAGCTCAGCCGTTCTACATTTCACTCTCCTGGAATTCTTCGGTCTAGATCCTTCACGCCGTGTTATTGTCCGGCCCAATTGAGATCAATACATGTCGATGCGGTAAACGGTGTTTATTTGTCGTATCAGAATACGCCCTGATAAACTGCAGCTCTGAGACTGAGAAGGGCGGGTTTTATCGAGATCTCTCGCGTCTGTTTTGGTCGGCAAGAAGGACGAATATAGTAATCCTGGCGGGTGATATGAATGACCACGTTGGACAGCAAAGCCCGAAGAAAGCAAAATTAGGTGGCATATTTGGAGTCGACGATCAGGGTACGGATAATCGTTGGCAAATTCTCTGGTTGTGTGCTGGACATTCATCTGTTCCTAGCCCGTACAAATCGAGTTGTTCGAAGGCTACAACGCAAGCCAGTCGTGGACTCAGTTGAAAGATGCAGCCATCATTTACCGATGGAGAGCCTAAATTCGAGATCACTCTCCATTCTGGGGTAAGCAACTTGACTACGGTCATGATGTTGTGCCTGCTCAGTTTTCTCTTCGCTTTCTGTCAGCAGTACGCGTGCAGAAGCAGAGCAGTTTCATTCACCAACTTCGGCAAGTTTCAGTAGCTTAAGAGTATGTAGCTGGTCTGAATGAAGAGCTAATGGAACCGCACAATCATACAGATGACGATGATCGCTTGGAGTTTGAACGGACTTCTGAACTGTTTCTCCAAGCAGTCCGACTTGACTAGATGAACAATGGTTATCATCGAGATTAGCAGACAAATCCATACCGGAAACTCTAGTTGGTGAAACCTTACACAGATCCCTCAAGCAACGAATATTCAGGAGCTTGAAGGGTGACAAGGAACACTGTTCGATTTCGAAAGCGCAGGAGATGGGGAAGAACTTCGATGCAGGCAATAGCCGTGCCATATTTCGGCTGATCCGATCAACCGGTCAAAAGAAGGCAAGTGTCAGTGAAACAGTTTGCGAAAAAGACGGAACAGCAAACCAATCACAAAATCGTCCCCTTGAGCTGAACACTTCAAAGAACAACTTAGTTGGCCTCCTTCAGCGTAACGACTGGAAGGACACAGTGGGCCTAAATAGAACATGAACTGCAGGCCACCGTCAGCGACAAAAATCCAGCGTGAATCAAGTAGGGTTTCGCCCGGACCGAGAATTCATCGCCATATCTTCACCAAGAGAAAAGTTCCTGAACAGTGCCACTCTTTCAAACTTTCCGCCTTGGTAGTTTTTCTTGATCTGAAGGCTTATTTGACCCTGCGATCGTCAGAAACTTTTATGGTGTCCAGCGATCAACGGTGTCCCTTCCAAAGTTACATCCATTATAAGGTTATTGCATGCGAACTCCTGCGGACGGGTGCGAATACGCGGCTAGTTTTCGTCTGAGTTCATCAGTGGTGTAAGCCAAGATTACCCTTTCTCGCATTTCCTCATCAACTTAGTTATTGGTGTGCCACCTGAAATTCTCTCGCCTGCCTCTGAAACCTCGGGATTGGAAGGGTTTTCGGGATATCCCCTCACAGACGTAAACAGATGTAAACTGCTGCTACAAGACTGGGTGGGATCAACCCCAAACCTTCTGCTCGCAGATGGGCCAATTGACGTGGCAGATAAATGTGTTTCATGGGTAGTTGTATAAGTTCCGGCGGATTGGATAGAGATGAGATTACTTCTGTAAATAGGGAATGCCAGATGAGCTTTTGCCAACCTTCGACCTCTATGACGCGGATTTGACGTCGGTTTCTCTGTCAAGAGTAGAGCTTACACGACCATGGGGGGGGCGAGATAGCGCGAATTTACTGACCGGATGGTCCGTGTTTCGAACCCGACCTCTGCCTCTCGAATTCCCTGTCCAGACTTGGGAAACTTGACAGTATCCTAGCCCTCGTGCTTCCTTCGGGTGGCACAGCAGTTAGGCACCGAAATGGTGCTACAGCGAAACGATTATTGTTTACTACTATTACACTACCACAGTGTGATCCACACTGTTTTATGAATCGGAAACTTGGACACGCGGAGGACGTAAGACAGTTGTCAACGTTTGACCATCTGCATTCCTGAATTATTGGTTGGGTTTGGTGAACATCGAATTAGCAATGCTGAGCCAGGTCACGTGGTATGAAAACACTAACCAGTAAATTGATTAGGGTGGGCAATTGCCGCTTCCCTGGATGGGTTCCTGGGACTCAACTCACCAATTTTTAATGACAGTGGCAGACGGCTCAATCGGATATCCAGTGGAACTTGGGCATCATGGCTATCGTCATCAATAGGTGGCCGCCAAACTAAATGAAAATTCCATCGCCTCCCATACTGTGCTCTACGTCCGACAATATCCCCCTTTCTGGTGATCGGAACTGTAGTAGCTGGAACCGGTGTACCCATGATACATGGTTTCTAGCTGATAAACTGAGTGGTTTACTGATTGATCGCCGGGCATTTTTACCTGACGAATTTTCAATCGTTTGTATGTGTGAACTGCACGGGCCTTTTAACTTTACTTTGTGTAACGTAACTGAAACTTGATTGTATCCCCTCACACACGTTTATCGTGTGACCTAATGTGTGAGTACCTCTCTTTCTCCCTATTACATATACCCCCAATGAACCACCACGACCCCCAGGTAGGAATCATTAGCCCGCTCCTACATCCCTTTAGATGACCTCGGGCTCTTGCTATACCTGTACTTGACTTGTGCCTGTAGTTTCGGTTTCAACACACCCACGCTGTTGCCCCCCTTTGGTCTTCTCTCCTGCGTCACCCAACTTGTGCGGATGTGTATTTTGTGTGCCTTGTCGTTCCAATAATATCAATCCCATATCTGTACATTTCAGAACCAACACTACATCCTCGCGAACATCGAACACCGCTGACTTCCTGACATCCGATGCCACATTGGCGTGATACTAAGGATGACAATATGCCAGTGACGCCGATATTTAGATACGTTGAAGAGCTGTTTTGGGCAGCCTAGTCGATCTAGCCTGAGGTCCCTAATTCAATGTGTTATCCCGAAAGTTACCTATCCAAAGACCCACGGTTCCCAGTTGTCTTTCGCCGGAATTTCGTTCAAGGAAAAATACAAAGCCACTGGTTTATAGTATGGTAGGTGTAAAGTTTCAGTAGCAGTTTGAACATCTTCACGGATGACCTGGGACAATAGCTTTCACATCTGGTTGTGTAGGTAGCTGGACTTTGAGTTACGTAGCTTCCAGATTGTGGCTAGCTGCAATGTCACCTTAAATAATGAAATGCGGTTTTCGATCAGGAAACGCGCAGTAACCTGACTTGGGATGGTCAGTTGAGGCCTATGTCTTGCGAGTCCCGTAATTCAGCAGTGCGATTTGTGTGACGTCGAATTAGAATATAAGCTGAACGACCAGACATTTGTTCGAAAGTGTGACCTACCTCCTTCGTACATCAGTGGGGGATATTGCGTGTATCGGTGACCAGTAATATACACCTAAGGTCGGTGTCAGCCGATATTGCCCGAGACCCCAGTTTATTGGATCAAACTATTTCGATGGTTGTTGCGTTTTATAATGTTCTTCTGTGACAGATGATTTTCACTTTATGAGGGAAACTACTCATAAAGTTGCTGAAAACTCTTCGACAGTCCACGACCTTCTTGGGCATCATCAGCTAGGTGCATTCCTTGAGTTTTCGTCAACCTATTTGTGTCCAAAATGCACGAAATTCGACAGCCACACAAATTTGCATACGATTTTGGTTTTCACGGGGTACTTGCCTGAATCCACTCTGAATTCTTCGTCGGTGATATTCTTCAGCTGCGTGTACTGCATGAAAGACGTATCATTTTTCACTTGGCACGATATTAGAGATATCACAGTATAGTTTCATGAAGGAAATTACTCATATATTTGCTGAAAAATCATCGACAGCCCATAACCGGTTTCGCCCTTCTTGGGGCCCTTTAGAGGAGCGTAGTCAACCGTATGTTCTACTTGAACCCATATTGAAGAATACCATGAATGAGGAGTTCAGCTGGAATTCAGATAAGTCTTCCCACAGAAAACCAAGTTCAGATGCAAACGAGCGCATTTTTTCGAGTGATATACACTTGTTTGACTGTCCAATGAAGACTAACTTCACGAGCACCTCTTGATCTCTTCCAGTACACAGTATCCTCCAGGCGGCATTCCTTGTTGAGGGAGTACATCACAACCTCCGGAAGATTAAAAGTCACTGTTGCGACCTTGCAGTTGACATTGTGGTTTCAGGTCATTGGTGGTGGCGAACTATCCAACTATCAAATGTCCATCCATAAAAAGACCTTTCTAACCCGACATATACTTTAGTTCCCGAAAAGCTTTGTGGGTTTTACTGTTCAAAGCCCTCCAAAAATATGATCCCCGTCTAATTTGTTTTGCCAGATAACGCTCGACCCATGAACAACAGCAAAATCTTTATTACCAATGGTGGACTGGCATCCGTCCCCGTATTAGTCTGATACGCCGAACGAAACCGAATGGACTCCGCGTACACTTGGTAATGCCGCACACGCCTTGTGCTAGACCACTTATGCACTCATCCGTACCCGGTGCAAACTCGAGGGAATCAGACTGGAGATTGAAAAGGAGGGGGCTTCTAAAGCTACCAGCTCGTCCATTTGGCCGTCCATAATTGGCAACTCAAATAGACATTTGACTGGCACAGTGTACGCAAAAGTTCATGTTATACAGGGCGCGACCTAGAGACGTATCCTAAGCACATACGTATGGCTGTCTACTCAATCAGCTAGGTCCGCAAAACAGTGGTCAACAAGTGTTGCCTGCAGCATTGCTGTAGGACGTCAATGTATCGAAATAGTGGTAGCTCCAATGAGCTTACTGGCGGTTGATCAGCTGACCGTTGATCTGTTCGCCGAGCTTGGCAAGTAGTTTGGAAACGTTTCGTCCTCAGTCGACGAGCCACCATCATCATCATCATCAGCCGTAAGAAACCGCGTACTTGTCGTACAGTGGTTGTAGCTGCCACAGTTTCTCCGCCGATGATTTGGGGAGGTGAGCCACCATCAGCGCGCAGTTCAGTAGACACATCTAGGAAAGTTGTTTGAAATATTGTGGTCAAGTGAAGATAAACGAAACAAAACTCAGCTCCTCGGAATCCCAAAAAAACTTCCTTAGCACATTTCCCGTTAGGTCTGAGACGATTTAACTGAAGTGTTGAAGTGGGTCATGTGACCACAACGTCATCAGATAAGTCAGAAAATCCACTAGGACAAAATACCTTTGAAAAATAGAATACATGACTTCAAATTGGAATTTCGGCCCAAAAATAGGATCATTCTGTGCTGAGAAACCGACAGTTATTGAAAAGCTCCTGCATCTGTTTTAGCCAGTACTTGAACGGGCAACCCTACTGTTATTAACTGCAAATGGCCGCTCAGCAGTGGTGAACTCAGAAATGGCTGACATTCATGTAGGAATCGCCTTGTGATATGACTTTGACTGCCTGCTCACCTGACGAGTTCCCAGACAAAGGGCCTATGCAAATTGTGAGATATTCGTCTTTCTGATTTGATTACTTATTTTTCGGCTATTTAAGTAATTTTCGAGCTTTCAAAATGATACTGTAACTTCACGCCTTTTGGGCGCTCAGTATTCGCATAATGGAATTGAATTTCCCCTCAGTATTCGCACAATGGAATTGAATTTCCCAAGGCTACGACGTTCCCTGATGGACTAAAACAGACAGGCAATTGAGTTCAGAATACCAGTCCAAATTTTTGAGCCCCGTCTAGGCGACTCGGGGTTCCATTAATGCTAGGAAAGTACTCCGCCAAAGTTTTTTCAGGCAGGGGTATGAGTGCTTTAGCGGACAATGAAGTTTGATGAGCGTAGATTAGAGGTTTTTGGCTTTAGCACATTTGCAACAAAATGCAAAATTTCGGCGTAAAAAGTTTTATTCTACTCGCAAAGATTTTGCATCTAAGAGCATTGTGCGGCCAAGGAGCCCCCAATTTTTGCGCTATCCTCAAAATAATGGTGGGTTGGAGCTTCTAGCGGCGAGATCTAATGAAACGTTATTGAATGTTGACAATCAGCAGGCGTTAACCATAATAAGAACACGTAACGATCTCGAAAGTACAACCAGCAGTGAGTGGAATTTCTTTGAATCTATTTCTCATTGTGAAATATGGTGAATGGTTCCTGAAGCTGCTGAAGACCTTCTACATCCTTCATTAATGAATGTAACACCTTTATTTTGCGGCCGACACACCCATCCTCGGTGTGCACCCTTTTGATTTCTTCCTGTCATCATACAGAACTTATGTACACAACCTTTTTCATGAAGTTACATACCATCCTCTGTTCTTTCTACTCTCTTTTGAGTTGCCTGATGACTTTTTTGAATATTCTAGTCAGTCGCGTAGCCTTTTGATGCTGTCGAGGCTGAACTGGTCTGGAATGTACCACTGTTATACTGAATTTTTCTTAACAGTACGTGACTAACAATCATACGTGGAAAGTGCAGGGCAATCTATTTTGTCTTGCAAAACTACTCTCAACTCGGATCTTCAGCCTTTGTGACGTCAAAAACCCTTCCGGTTTAGTCCTATCCTATGTTTGTCGACGTTGATTGTATCACCTAGACGGCCGAACACGCGTTAACATGGCAACCATCTAGTCCTTAAGTAATACGTCATTCCGTTTAAATGAGCGTTAAATGCTTCTCTGTGTGTGCATCGCCGCATCGTCTTCTAACAGAATCAAATGTGGCCATCTCCTCGTCAGTTACATTTACACTAGAACTGCTACAAAATTTGCCGTCCCATATGACTGGCTGTAATCAATTTTTTCCACAAAATGTTTCGGAAATAAAACTATCACGTGCTAAGTACTGAAAGTTGTAGCTCAGGGAGGATGTCAAAAATTATCTATCTATTTATAGTGGTTTTTGGCTGTCTCTGTTGGAAGCAGTCCATTAAGCCACAATGTCAGGAGTTTTTTTTAGTTATTTATTCACTTGAAGATTGCTGAATCTGAGGTATGTGCGTGTGACCCAACAACGTCGGGCATTACACCACATATTTATGAGTTCAGACAGAAACTACTTTTCCATATAATCACGAGGTGTTTGATATAGGCCAAATTGTGAATCCGACGTATCCTGTTTATTTCATCCTGAATTTGGGTTTACGCCGTCATGCGGCCCTCATAAATTTCAAGCATGTCTCACAATTATTGCAGTGCTAAGCAGAAGTCTGATTCTCAAATTGGGCTTACAGTTATCACAAAGGTTACGTGTGCATTTGTCATGCAACATCCATAGCAGTTGTTATTCAACATTTATTGGTGTAGCTTACTTTGTCAAGCTCGGCCTCCATACGTAACATTATCCAAGCAAAATACTTTCCACGCGATTTCACCCCATAAACTACTCGCAAACCGTGTCGACGGCATTCAACATGGCCTAGGTTGGACGATGTAACCGCACTTTTTGCAATCTGCGCGGTCGTCACATTTTTCATTACAGGAATCACCTGGAAATTCGTGACACTGAAGCAGTAAACGCCAAATTCTTGTCAAATATTCCGGGTCTTCACTACTTTTAACCAAAACTGATAATTAGATCCTGGAGTGTTTTGCGGCCAGAACTGACCGCACTGGTCGTAATAATGATGCCTTTTCGCTACGCTGTTTCAGCCGCGGGTTATTTTTTCTACCAAGGTTCTCTGGCCAAGCCCCCTTGTCTTGAATGAACTGTATGTAGTGTGCCAGTTACAACAAGTGGCCAGTTGCCCTGGCGATAGTGTCCCTCAAAAGTGCTTGACTGTGCGCTGTACCCCAACAAGTTAACTGTTTTATGTCTATGCTTGTGTTCGAATCCATCCTATTTTTCGCACTTCGGATGGTACGCAAACTGTGAGAAAGCATGAGTGAGACAAAGTACTAGAAGTGAAATCCAGCTCCGTCCCAACCACAGATCGCGACCAGTAGGACCCATGGCCTGGGAACCATCACCTCAGAAAGAAACCATGCGCTAGTTTACTGAGTCTTAAATCGTCGCTTTTCACGCCTGCTGCAATCAAGACCACTAACACGGATGGGCGATGAAGTGACCTTCAGTCGTCCAATAGGGTTGATCTCGTCTTCCTAAATTGGTTAACTGAAACGGATTTCACCGGTCCATAGAGTGGACCTAGTTGAGAAAGGAAGCCCACCTTCGTCTGTGTTGTGAAAATTGGCGCCAGTTGCATGCACTTTTGGTTCCGGTCTGGACTTGTATTCCTGCTTTATGACGGTGCATTGTTTTCCCTACAGAAAAAAGCGTTTCGAGCGCAGCACCATTGTTTTCTCCCCGATATCACGCCAATGGTAGGGAATTGAACGCACAATACAACTGTTTTAAGCATCCCGTTCCTCTTATGGATTCACCGCGTAAACTTGACCAATGACAGAGTCTCCTGGCTAGTAGGCTGAACACTTAACCGTTCGGCCACGTCAAGCTGCTGATCAGCCGCTCGTGACCGAACGGTTGACTGTTCAGACTACCAGCCGGGAGGTCGCGGGTTCGAGACTCTGCGCAGTTTCGTGAGATGCGCACTGCTGCTGATTCCCAATAAGGATGAAACATCTGTACAGTGCTTCTCGGCCTTTCAGCATAGATTGGCCTCATTTACAGGACGAAATCCTGAATAGACTGTGTACGATTATGTACTAACATCAGTTGTCTTGTATCAAATCGATATAAGGTTCTTTGGCGAAACCGGGCTACTGAAATATGTATTGCTGTATGTCTGCTTGAAAACTGCAGACAAGAATGTACAACCATAAAACAAAATTCAAATGACACCTTTGCTTTTCTTTGAAGCAGGCCGATTTATCTGTTCAAGCTGTGAAATAATTCACTCTTACACTTATCGAATATATGGTCATTTCAGAGCTTGTGTAATCAAATTTAGGAAGTGAGATGTCATCAAAAAGGTCCTACCTATCTCTCACTCGATCTCCGTTCGCAAAGTCGGTTTTTGATGAAATCTCAGACTAGTCCAACCTTGACATATTTAGTAAGGTTTTAATGTCAAGCGTATAGACTTTAAGTGGATCTCTGGAGAAAATCATAGTACAAGACAAAATAATTACTACTGGTTCTGTAGCTCGACAAACTAGTCATGGACAAAAAATCGGGGTACATAAACTGTAACCTGCGAATAAGAGTGCCCTGGCATTAAAAATTTATGAGCTGCTCTTTTTTCCCCAACTTTCATTGTAAACATTGTCAGCCAATGTGTTTCTATTGATTGTGCATCTTCGTAAGCGGGAGTAATGCAGACCTGAATTTTATATTGTCATGTGGGACTAGACTATACGGGACTTCAGATACACACCTGTTTCAGTCGGTATAATATAGGTTTTCAGTCAAATGTTTGTCCTGCTATTTAGCAAACACCAGAAGATGAGATGGGTTCCTATATATTGAAATTCTAATGGCTCTGTAAAGAAAAGACCTACCAAACAACAACTGCTTGCTGCCTTCTTGAATGGTGTGATTTTTTTAGAAACCATATTGAAGGTTTCTCAAATTCGACCACTATTTTTCGGCTGTTGTTATACTTGGTTATTAACTGGACTTTAAAAACAAATCTGCATGTGCATTGCCTGCGCTATCATGCTAAATGCAGCCGAATTCACGGGCTGTCAGCCTGTTCCTTATTCTGGTAGAAAACAAATATGGCCTGAATCACGTTGTACATACAAGAGAGAAAGGACAGGGAATGTAGACAGGAAGTAGGAAATAACAGCTAATCCAAAAGTTCAAATATGTTTAATAGGATGAAATCGTCAAATCAAGCTCCGTCATTGGTTAACCGGTCCAAATGGCGATTTTTACTGGTACGAGTCCTAAAATAGAGGAACTGAAGAAAAAACTTCTACCAGTTTTATGGTTTCCAAAGTGAGCGTACTATGTCGATGCGTTCTCCCCTAGTTGAAGTTAATTTTGAATCCTATATCGAGTACAAATATGTGGATGTACCCTGGCAACTTGGTTTATTATGGCTATGTAGAATATCGCTCCTCCCCGCTGCAACAGTATACTGAATAAAGAGGTCGGCCACCATCACACGATGTAGCAAGACTTTGTACCAAATGGTATCATTAAATGTTAACCTAAAACACGAGCAACGATATATATATATATATAATATGCATCGTCACGAACAGACTTAACGTTAGCGAAGCGTGACGGTCTGTGGAGCTCCATAGCCATTAAATTATCCTGAGGAGGGCACATGTGACACACAAAGCCTCTCGTTCCAGATTGGTTACTCGGTGAATGTCTAGTTAACGCAGTCTTCGGGTCCTCCAGGTTGGGCATTGGGACATGTGTTTGAAAATTTCAGTCTGCTCTGGCCGTTTTATGCCAACCACTGAGGCTTTGTGGTTAGGCTTTTGGGCCAAAAGATTTGGTTGAGAACAATAACTGTTCTCCTGTCTGGGTCTGGGTGTCCTGATAGTGTCCTAGCCAATGTACAACTACAAATCTCACAATATAGATAGTCTCATGTCCATTCGGCCGTTGTGTGTTACCTTCAGCCGGGTTGCCTTCCCTGCTGCCCACTGCAGAGTACGTAAGCAAAATCAGGCTGTTACTGAAGCTTTCTCTGTTTTTCTTCCACGCATTCGTTCTTATCTCTCCCCTCAGTCTGTTACCAACGAAATCTTCCTAGGCCCATTACTGAGGACTGACTAATCCACTTGCTGCTCACTGCCGTTAACTGCAATAACCAAGGTTGACTCGGCCACCATGTCTGCAGACACTTCGATGTCATCCTTCAAACATCGACGCTCGGTTCAAATGGCAGCCTTTTAGCAAGCTGTCCAACAAACTGCTCTTGCATATACACAGGACCCGCTTCCTATGGATGTATGCTGTCTATGAAACGAAGATTCAAGACCTTAGTACGGATGCTGAATCTATCTCTCCGTAGGTTTCCGCTCGCTTCTGGTTGTGCGAACTTCGTGATCCAGAGGCTGCAGCGGCTGGCATTGTTCTAATCTATTGAGCTGAATTGTCTCTACTTGAATGTTTGTTTGGTGTCAGTTAACTTCTTGCGGATTTGAGACTTTTATAAGGGCATCCCATAAAAGCGCCGATAATCCCCGTCTGTTCATCATGCCTGCTTCCGCTTCGGTTAACTGTAGCTCTGGTACAACCAAAAACAACTTTTTTCGGTGCATTCAGCGCCTTGTTCCGGCGCTTGTTGTCGGCGATGTGAGTGTGGAAGTAGGTACACTTAGCGCTCCTGAGGCTCAATCAGGTGATCCCCCAGGACTGGAGTCGAAACGTAAGAACAACGGCGAACACCTGCCGCAGTTACGCTGACCACAGACTTTCCCTGGCATGTGGACCAACTTCCAAAGCAAATAGACAACATTTTCGTTGGCTATAGGTGGTCTCAGAATACAGTGCTGGCTCTATTGTTGTATGGCTGCGATACCTGGTCACTTCGGGTGGAGGATCCGATACTTCTTCAGGGATAAGACCACCGCTGTCTCAGAACCATAGCTAAAGTCGGCTGGAAACACCGCATTCGGAATGAGGTGATCGGAACACAGATTTTGGTGAAGCGGGCTGCATTTCATTGGATAAAAAGCATTTAACACTACAGTCTAAGTTGGCCGGGCCGTGATTTACGCATGCCAAATTGCCCCCTGTCGATGCGGGCATTGTTTCTTGTGTCCAATTCAGAGTGGCGAAAACCTAGCGGTGGACGGAATTGAACATGGCAAAAGAAAACGCAGGTGCTTGCCTTCCAGGATGGGTTCCACGTGACCTTTTATTTGTTTGGCTGGAGACACTGAACAATATGGCAGTGAACTGACGTCAGTGGCGTCCATGCTCTCAGCTTCTATCCAGACTGTCTGAATGGAGATGTGTGCAAATCGGATTTTTGTGGTAGGCTAGCTCACGGTCCCCCTCCATGTCCATTATGTCTTCTTTCTATCAAGGCTCTGTTCAGATAAATTGACTGGGTTCTGCGACAGAGAGCAGCCGCTATTCATCTTTGGTGCTGTCGTGATTATTGTGTATACACTTGTTGCCACCCACATTAATTCCCAAAAAGGTGACAAAGGCTAACACGCTGCGAATGATGGACATGGTTTGCAGTAGTGGGCATACGAAGTACCTATCCAATGTGGAAGTTCAGAAAGTTATGCAATTCACGTGGTCAGTCATGTCAGGCGATCCACAAACCGATTACTCATATTTAGTTTTCATTCTCTTAGCTCGACTGATTTTTCGTCCAAAGATACAGTTCTAGTTTCACAAGGCAATGCCTGAAAGTTATACGAAATGGTGTCTCCTACAAGGAGTGTATCGTCATGACAGAGGCCATAAATAGTAGGCAATTCTAGTGTCTTCCACACTCCGGTATCCTTGGATGTTTTCAGTAAGAGACAGCAGGGGGTGATGTGGAAATAGGTGTAAATGAGACACACTGATGCATTAGCAGGTTGTCTGCATGCCTAGTGTCGTCGCCTGTTCTGTGGTTAGAAAGGTTATTTTTGTCCTGGCTGGCTGGCGGGACTAAACTAAGAACCAAAAACGGAGGCAACTGTGTGATATACGTGGACTATAACACTAAGACAAATGAAACCTTTTCGTGGCTTGAGGATTTGGGAAAATTTAAAACCACTTTGGCTGACTAGCCAATGTCAGATAACACAATCAGAGATTAATGAACTTTCATTCCCTTATGACGCTAGATAAAACAAACCCGTGTGAAACATCTTACCAGGTTAGTGGTATCGTACTACTTAACCTTACTCAGCCATACTTGATGATTATCTATCGCAAAATCGATGAAATTCTATCCATATCGTTAAGAAATTCGAGTGATTCACTTCTACACCGGAAAACGGGCTTAAACATAGGTTCCTTCGGCGCACAAATGACTGTGTACATAAACAACTATTTTCAGTGCTTGTGTTTACGACCACGCCACTCAGCCTACCAGTTGGGACGATCGTGAATGGGAGCAAATTCAAGCGGTTAATTGAAGTGGGTGATTGAGCTCACATGCTCACCCCGTGAAGCAACGTGTGCTTTGGCTCAGAGCGCCGGCACAACTTACTAGTCGGAGAATGTCCAGTATGACGGCAGTTTTGGTTGACCGAAGAGTACAATGTTTGGTAAGAATAAACACATTGTCATCAGTTCTGCATTCTCCAACTGAATTGGATCCAAGAGTTCTCATTTAATCACTACTGCACGGGTGTCATGCAATGTCATACTGTGGAGCGTTTCTCGATGGTACCAGTGAAAGGAAGAAGGTCTTCGCTCCGGAGTTGTCTATTTGAGAACACCAACTTAACAGTTACAGACTATTGAACAGGGGAGCAAAACTCTCATATGCATCTCGTTTACAAAACTGAATATCCACCTTCTCCTTGAACGCGTCTCCCGGAACTTTTCTGTATATTCATTGACTGTTACTCAAATCCAGGCAAATGCTACACAGAGACTCCGCCAATTCCGTAAGAGATCTCACTTTTCAAGCGACGCAAAGCGGATTTACGAGGAGACGTACTACTTACATGCCTCATCAGTAGTATCCACCGTTACACCAGTAGCATTGGAAGATCGCGGTATGTTTAACGTAAAGCGGTGCCCGTTCTGCACCAATCAATCAGTGGATATCGACCAGTGGTTGCACAATCGAATCACTGACACTGCAAGCTAGTCTAATCTGCTTTGCAACACGAAGAGAACACCTGATGTAAAGATCTAGGGAATTCCTTTTTGGAGTAGCACATTGTTTCCTGTGTGATGCAAGCAAATTGTCCATCAACGAAGGTAATTTACAGTGTTCTGAACGTGAATTACTGTTAGTACCAGGGGTGCCGGATAGAACCATTAGGTTCCAGCTTTGTGACTGACAGTTTGATGCAAAAAACTCTTAACCCATGTGAGTATGGCTACTTTCGTTTGGTATGCTGGCCAATACTGGGAGAAAGGTATTTTATTCCTTTTCATTCACTATTTCGGTAACAGGAATAGAGTCTGATAGGTGTGATTTAACCGTGAGAGTAGCTATGAGCACGCAGTTGTTGACAACTGCACCCATCTTGTATGTTTCCGTTTTCATGCTGGAAATGGTGTAGGGAAAGCTAGGTCACTTCATTCTTGCAACACTCCTATCATGTCTCGTGATCACTTCTGGCAGGGAAAAGACATCAAGTAGTTGGTCAGTGACGAGTACAATCAACCAACCGAAAATGGTGAACACTCACTCGATAAATACACTCATTTGCAAATTAATTTGGTTTTGTGAGAGACTCACATGGAACCCAGCTGAATCTCTCATTTGTAATGTTTTTACAAACGAGGTGAGTCTATCCCAAAACCAAGTTGATTTGCAAATGAGTGTATTTATCGAGTGAGTGTTCACCATTTTCGGTTGGTTGATTGTACTCGTCACTGACCAACTTGCACCTACCTGATGAGCCCCAAGAAGGGCGAAACCGGTCGTGGGCTGTCGAAGAATTTTCAGCAACCTTATGAGTAGTGCATTACGTATAATTCTCTCTCGGTTTTTACCTATGACTGGCTCCTATAAAACTATCGAATTGGGTGATAAATGCAAAAGTAGATGTGGGTTGCGGACTGAGCGTGCTTTCAGTAAAACACGATGTCTTTCGAGTGTCAAGAGAGTAACTATCGCACCCATCAAGACCGAAAGCAAGAATCCGATGGTCAGCCGATCAGTTGCAAACGATCTAAATGGAGAACTGAGGAAGATTAGCAAATAGGGAGCAGGTGAGAGCTCTCACTGACGCCAATTTAGGACAGTATGTTGCAATCTCCAGAAAAATTGTCTCCATTAACTGATCCGCCTAACCTAACCAGACTCGGCGTTGGGTTTCTTCCTCTATATCCCCGATTATTAACGCTCGCATCTCTGCTCCTATCCCGCTCTTCGGTTTTTACAGGTTTCACTTGACAGCTATCTCAAGGATGGCAGAAGGCAATCACTCAAAGGAATGGTTCAATAATGGAAATCGTGATGGTGATGAGGAGACTGAGCGTGAGATTAAGCGGTGCGAAGCTATAGTTCCCATTAGACAAACATGACGACAATAAGCATTGTTGTGGGGGCGTTGAGTCAGCGGCCGTGACGTTTCTGTTTGTGGATACTTCCAAAATACATAACTGAATAAACATCACGAACGCCACAACATTCCTTTTGTCGATCACCCAAAGCGTGTAAATCGCAGAGTTGTACAGGAATTTCGGTCACAAATCAAATTGTACACTGCACATTGTACCAAGCCCTCGGCGGCAAGTTAAGCTGTTTGTATATATATATATATATATATATATATATATATATATATATATCATACCGCTGGGATAGCCGGCAGGTTCCGTTTCAGCTTATAGGATAACCTGATACATACATGGTCTGGAGAAACTCGAAACATGTCGTGTGTTAATTTTGCGAAACACATGCAGGCACAAGCTCCCTAGGACAGCTTCGACCATGTGGACTTGTACAACACGGAGATGCACATCTCCTAGTAGGACGCGTCATTTGCCTATCCAGTCGCCTACCTGTTAAACGTAAACAATTTGAACCGAGTTAAATTTTTCTTCCATTCCCTAATCAGTGTTTGCTTGGCATACTGTCCAACGATATCAATAACTATATTGTTGGTGAAAATCCTTCAGACGGTGCGTTGGCAGTCAGCCCCAGGAGCGTTTATACTGTACTGTATTTTACTGCATTGGGGAAGGTGAAATTTCACGCTGTAGCTCAGCTGAATGGAGGAATGACGCCCCTAGCTCAGTTGTAACTGAGTGACTGGCGTCAGTGTCATTGTCATTCTCTTGTGTCCAAGTTGACTGGTGACTTGAAACAAGTCTCCACCTGTTAGCCCCCATTTTAGTCCCTGGATTCTGTATCATCGCGATGAGCTTGCAGAGAGCACCATATGTAACTGTGCACAAACTGTCCGTCGCTGTCGAAGAACGAGCAAGCGGTTTTAGGCTACAGAGCGAATTCTGATTTGACCAAAGTGCGGGTGCTTCAGAGCCGCTCACAGGCGCAACCTCATTCGGAAGAAGGATGCCGGTGCAGGGACAAAAACAAGCGTCAAATAACAGAAATGATGGCGTGCAATCCTATCAGAGAAAAGTTATCATGCTTCTGTGCGGGAGGAAGGTTGATCATTTTGGTATGTAATATAAAACAAACATAAGGGCGTAGATGATTGAAAATGTCTCGGGTTTGAATTCTTCGACTTAGAACTGAAATGATCAAACAGAACTGAAGGATGTGTATTTCTGTTACTAACTGTGTTGGCGAGTTACTGACCCAGTCGAGTCAGGTCAAGCTGTATATAGGATTCATCCAGCTCAGTTGACTGGCCTTCTTTCGAGTATACTGGAGGATTTTTGAATACATTAGGGGGTTGTTCGGAACATTTGCCAGTGTCGATCTTTCACAGAAAACCCCGGTAGCCAAATCAAAATCCTACGAGATTGTGGGATACAACAACCAAGTATGCTTTGCCACGTGGTGACGTAACACACAGAAGGACCGTCTCAAAGGAAAGCAACAATGATAGCTGAATTTTCGGTTCTCTTTCAGCGAATGTGAACACGGATAAGTATGCTAGTTTCGGTAATTCCCTGATAAACATGGTCAGTGACGCCGCCAGCCGCGGTGTAATTTCGGGCAATGAAAATCACTTAACAGAACATGAAAGTGCAGACCACATACCCGCAGAAGTGACATTTAACCAAGCAACTATTCCCACGGAAAGTGCTCAAAAGTTGTCCTCTTTCATCCATATGAAGATAAATGTCATCCGATGTAAGTAGTGAGGATAATCAATCCGTTGGTGCAAACGAAGGCGGTTTCAGGGTTTCACCCATTCCAAGTTTGAACTTTTCATAAAACGTGAAAGCCACATCAGGTCTCCGTTTTAGGCTGTTTGAGTGCGCATGCTATTCGTGGAGTACGACGAATACGTGCGTGTAAATATATTTTGACACCAGGCTCTCTGTCATCGTTTTTACCTAATGAAGATGGGCCATTCGGGATTCAGTCTACGTACAATGAGGCGGCTAACAATCCCATTTATTGCGATAAATACACTCATTTGCAACTCAATTTGGCTTTCACGGGAGACTCAAGTGAATCTCTCGTTTATGATGTGCTGCGCACAGACCGCCTCATGCTTCAGTTGGTACGATACTCGAGATATCGCAGTATATTTTCATAAAGGGCGAAATTGGTCCTGGGCTGTCGAAGAGTTTTCAGCAAGCTTGTGAGTAATTTCCTTTATGAAAATTCCATTTATTCGATTCAAGTGACCTCGCACAAAAAGCGCATGGTCTACAAGATTTTTCTACCTTTGCTGGGTGAAAAACTCATGCTTTTCCGGAAGAATCTATTCCCGATTTTGTCCCAAAGCCGGATAAACATCTAGGTTGCAGAATACAATTCACGCTCAGAGAAGGAAACATTACACTAGTCACATTCACTTACTGGGAAGTCATCACTCGAGGGAACACGTGACATAAACCGCGCGGCCATTCGGTCTGATAGATGGGTGGTGCCCTAACGTCCTTAAGTGCGTACTCATCACGTTAATGGCGAGTAATAATGGAACAGTGTTCAGATCAGCACAGGAATGTTGCGAACACCGCTGGAGAATCTGGAAAGTAATGAAAAAGACAAGTGGTGGTTCCAATGTTTTTAGCTCTGACTGACTTTAAGCGCAGGGGAAAATCCCAATTCGGTACTTAAGAGCACCGACTTGATTGGATAAAATAATGCGATTGCAAACACTCGCACTCTCAATCGATAAAAGTGCTAACCTTGTGAGCCAAACAGAGTTGTTCTGAATGCATCAGACCACCATTTCCTGAGGAATCTTGCCCAGTCTTTTGGAGAAACAGCGTCACTGATGGAGCATCTCAGTGGAGTACACTTTAAGAAACCATTGTGACGGTGAACTTGGCCTAGATTAGGATAGTCGCGTGAAATAGGAGAGATTACTTTTTGTGACTTTCAACAAGCCTGGTAACCAAAGCACATTTACAGGTAAATTATGGATATATTGGCGTGATAAAAGGCCAAACAACGATGAACATAAGCAAAACCACAGCACGTCTCAGTATGCGTTTGTGCAGTTATTCTTCCTTTACACGGCTTCATGCAGATAAAAGGGATTTCGGCGGCTTATGAGAGTTGCTCATAGTTTCGCGGACTGACGTACCTCTCCATCCTCCTCCTGCAGATGTTTACTTTATAAGGATAGTGTAATACATATTGCGTCGATTATCCAGCTGGTATTCAAAATGGCTACTTCCACTAAAAAACTGTTTTTTTGCCCTCTGTGCCTGATGATAAGCCTGTGTATCTTGCAATAGGTTTCAGACTGACGTCTCCAGGAGTAACATTCTGGACCATTTGAATAATGGTTGATGCATTGAGACAGAAACGTTTGCAGTGAAAATTAGCACGACATATTTTTGGCTGTCACTGTAGGCACAGAAACAATATGAGTCATTCTGGCTCTTAAACGTCAGTTCAGGCAGACCTTCTGTGAGTCTACAACTTTCAAGGAGACCCAAGTCCAATTTCATGGAAAAGGAAATCGCTCGATTCGGAAGCGAGCTGTTTGGGTCTTTTTGAGAATCAACGATCAGCGAGGTGACTAACAGTAACAGGACCCAAGGATTTTAAAGTGAACGTGTTCCACTCCATCGCAAACAGCAATCAAGATCTCACATGCTGTTACACAAGTCACTCAAGTGTTGTACATGACACTCAGCGGCCTTATCCCTCAAAATGCGATCAAATTTGCTCGCTCTTTTCGAGTTTGTTGACGATACACAGATAGTACAGTGATTTACGTGATACACCACGGAGCGGAGTTTTTTATTTTCGATAACACGACTCGCAACCTAATCCGTGTCCCTTGTATTCTTTCGAAAAACCCGTGCAACGTCTGAGTGTCTGGCTCAGCAGGTTGTTGGCTTCGGCCTCCCTCCTGGAGCCTTGTTTGCTGTTACTTTGCCCTGAAAAAATTGAAGAAGTATGTTGTACTTTCTTTTGAAGATGTTGCGGGTGTACTTTCTCGAAGACGACAGAGGTTCTTTTTACCGAGAATAAAGCAAACAGAGAAACAAAAGTCAATAGAATGATGCATGTAGTTCACACATAACTTGCTGGATTAAATTCTCACATGGGGATTTTTTTTGTTAGGTAAGCATATCTCCATTTGTTAACACTAGCCGAAATCGGGCGCAACTAATCCATTTAGAATACTCAAACTGAAATCAACACATGGTTTTCCTTCTCAGTTCCGTCTTTCTGCAAACCAATGCAAAATCCTAACCCGCAAAACACAAAGGACAGACCTTCTTCCTTGGGCAAGTCGGAATTTAGCAGCATTTCCACAAACTTTATTTTGAAGGTTTCTCTCCACTTTTAGTAAATGATAGGTACAACGTGGTTCTGGTACATATTCCTGTCGACTTTAATATCCCTTGGGTAAACTTTTTCGGTTTCTTCAAATATTGATCCGTTTGAAATAGTGTATTGATCACGTGCGTAATAAGCGTTTAGCAGAAATACATTAACAAGTAGAAAAATCGTGGAGTTGGACACAGAAAATTAAGTGACGCATGCGCGAAACTAAATCATTACTTTCGTAATGCACTACTCATAAGGTTGGTGAAAATTCTTCGACATCCCACGACCGGTTTCGCCCTTCTTGGGGCTCATCAGGTGGGCGCAGTCCCCGAGTTTTCCGTCACTACTTACTGATGTGCATCTAACGGAGAAATTAACTGAACTCACCGTCTTGGTTCTGAACATAACTTGGTGCTCGAGCGCATAGTAGACAAGTCATGATGCGAACGAAACACACAGCGGGAATGAAAACGTAGCATGTCAAGAGGGAAACAAGTATAAACCTCATCCAGATAGTATGTTATACTTTTATGGTTACACTGCAGTACGGTAAACCCAAAAGTGCTATATCTATCCCACTCGTTTACACCACCCGCGGGTTATTTTCTGTGTGCCTCGTGGACAAACTAAACTTATTAATGGTCTACGCTTCAACAGTACTCAGCTACATTGAGACAATACAATTTGATCAGCTTTATCTTACAGACGTGCGTTGGTGTTTGCGAATATCCTCTCTGCCACTGGCGGGGAGCGAAAATTGCAGACTGCTATGTATCAACCAGTGGTTAACACTTGAGGACAACAGGCTTCGCCAACCTGCCCCTGGAGTAATTACTATGGCTCCTGAGTTTAAAATCTATACAGATGAAACCACGTTGCTCGGTTGTGCAACGCGTCCAGCACGAGAAGCTGCGTTTGTTGGGACATGTATTGCGTACGCATAACCATCGCTTGCCGAAGAGAGTGCTGTTTTCCAGGCCCAACTCAGGGTGGCGTAGGCAGAGAGGTGGCCAACCCTTGGCCTAGCAGAGGGGTATGAAAGAAATCACAAAACTTCTGGGTGTTGTCGGTGCTACTCGCCTTCCTCAATGCGCCTGGTTGGAGACGCTGCAAGATATGGCTGCCAACCGATATCAGTGGCGATCTTGTTTTCAGTTTATATCCAGATCTCCTGAGTGAGTGTTTGAAGGTGTATGCACCTCGGAATGATTGTACTAAGCACTAAGTTACTTCCCCGTTCACCTTTATTCTTTTCTTCACAATAAGGCTTTCAAATAAATCATGGTTGTGCAGCAGTGAAACATTGGTGTTGAACACTGATGTCATGCTGTCGATGATGATGATGATGACCAAAACTGATACAGCTTTGTCCGACAAATTAGGCGTCCAATGAACTTCAGTAGGAGAAGCTATGTTCGTTTTGTTTGTTTCGATATCAAATCACCTGATATTACAGGCGAATTATGAAGAGGAATTTTATCGAGCAAAATAGAGAAATAAATCTCTCGAGGTGGAGGGAGGGAGAAACCCCTTATCCATCCTTTTGCAATGCTCAGGCAGACAAATTTCCCACTTGAAACTAGAAAAGGACATGCAAAGTTTTATTTAAGGCCATTTGTTCGGATTTGGAAACTCCAATCTGATTCAGATGTAAGAACGACCAACCATTCAGGCCGCCCAGCTTGGCACTCTGTTATGTAGTGAGGTGCAATTTTAACAAAGCATACACACTATACCAAGTCATTCGTCATTACAATTGATGCACATATTTCAAAACAACTAGATCGATTACCACTTTGTTCACAGTGTTCATGAATTGGATGGCAAATACATTCCGAATTCTTTACAAGGTAACCAGCCTTCATTTCGAAATTGCTCATGTGCGTACACTGGCGACGGGACTCCAGGACCAGGTTCACAGGAACTGTTCATAGACACATAGCTGTCCTGGACACCTGCGACCCATGTGGCTAACACGTACTGGTTTGAATTACACGTGTTTTTCACTGCGATAAACCTGACAGGGTTAGATGACCCTGACATGGACATCCGAATTTACATGTGTATTATCGATTGCAGGCCTGAGTTTCTCATTTTCTGTGCTGCTTACCACGTTCATTATTTTTAAACATAGTGTGCCGCAGGACATATGGCGAATTGGTTTGTTCAGTTTTAAACCCAAATGGGAATAAACCAATAGGTTTTCAATAAATTTCGAAGGAGCCAGAAAGTAAGTGTGCAAATGTAGACATACTGACACGAGATCGTAACAAAACAATCAATTTGAATATACCGCCATCTGGAATTTTTTTGGCCCTCTTTTGACAAATCTTTCCTCGGAAAAAATGGCGTATGGAGAGAAAACAGAGTAAAGTACTGGAAGCCTTAACTTAATGTTGATGGCTTTTCCGTTCGTTTTATCACAGGTGCGGTCCATTTATCAAAAAATTCAACCGAAGACTTTTTGGGGGGCTAGACGAGTCATTAAGCCATTGCACCGGTTGCGACCAGGTGCACGAAAGTCGCGAGTTCGCTGGTCTGCTGCCAGGTTTTGAACCGAAGGCAGCAAACTCGATCCGTTTTTTTGGCTCACTGAAAGAGGACGGATGAACTTTTGAAACATAATCAGACTTGACTGGTTATTTCTTACTTTCGTAAGTCTAGAGCAGAAAATCAATTAGGTTTTGTTTGCTAAAAGAACGACAGATATTTCTCGCCGTTTGATTACAGAAAGTTCATTTGTCCCTATCGACAAAAGATGCCTGAGTTTTGTTCCAACCATCACCAAATTCGAAAGTGAATGAAATTACTACCTGTCAGAAGTGGAGAAGAATTGCTAACACCATGAATACAAATCGTTTTCAATTCGAACCACATGACAGTGCCACAAGAGCCCACATGATGTTATCGAAATTGAGGACAGACCTGGACGTAAATGGCCAAGATTTAAATGCACCAAGTAATTTGCGTATTGGTGGTCGTTAGCTTTAGCAATACATAACTCATGGCAGAATTACTATGAACAGATAAAAGGGGACAGGAATATTTCGGAAGCACGTTTCTTCATCAGGACACTCACGTCAAGTCGTAGCTGACATAATAAGCTTTGATTTTCTTTCCAAAAGCTTCACCTTCCTTGGAGGGGCAGTCTTGCGGTATAGCTCAGTACTGAGGTTACGTCGTGCAATGTAGGCGGCCCTGATTCGATTCCCGTCAAAAGCATTCTCATCGCTTTGCTTCCAAGCGCCTCAGCATGTTGGACAGTGGGTGTGTTTGGAAATAAGCATCGTCATCCCACTGAAATGCTTTTGTGTGACCTGATACTTTACAGCCTCTGCTACTAAAATCTTATTCACTGTTTTTATGGAAATGGAAGGATGGAAATGTCACCTCGGAGATCAGCTGACTGAGTATAGTTAACAGCGACATGGAGCAGCCTGGTCTCCATGTTGTCCACAGATTCCACCACTTGGCTGATACTGGATCGCAATGATTCTTCAGCATAGTTCTAGAACGTTTATGAGATATCGACGACTTTGTTGAAAGACCAGACCTTGATGGACGCCTAGGGGATTGTTTCACCAGCGACAAAAACCTACCTGGGTACCTATAAATCTGGTGTTCAAATTCCGTATTTAACATTCTTCCGCGTCGTATATGATTACCCGTTAAACCAGACGTCTACGTGTTTCTGCGTTTCGAACATTTTAAGGGGGACTTTGAAACTGAGTAGTATTTGTAGACAAGGTAACTTGGTATACTGAATGGAGGTTGTCGGCCATCTGCTGCTAGCTATTCCGCAAACGTAAATACTTGTAGTTGCCGAGTCAAACTTAGTATTTGTTTGTTAAAGTGACACGGTCAATTATGGTGATCAACTAAATTGATTTCTGCCAAAAGTTTCATTCTGACCTGCACATACACCACCGATAAACACAGGAACGTGCAGGCAGCTGAAATGGACTGAGTGAATGTCCACATTCCAGAGACTCTATCCTACAAAACTCTATCCAGGTTAGCAGAGAGAATAACCTATCAGGTAATCAGAACTATTATGGTTTACCTTATCCGTGTTTGCCAACAGAGGAACGAATGTGAAATTACGCACACGTTCACATAGATGGGGACTTGTGAGTGTTCGGGTACACGCGCGCGACTGATCACTGTCCCAGACCGAGGCACAAACGTGAACCCATCACGTGAGTCTTTGGGGACATGCAATACATGGATTAATACGCATCACATTAATGGATAAAATATGCGACTATCAAAGACAAAAAAGCGTTTGAATTCAAATTCAAAGGTTGACAATCACTGGTGATTAGAATTATAGGGGAAAAAGAAGCATATGATGTGTATGTGAGAAAAATGCGGCATGCAGATTGCGCAATACTCCAGTTTTTGGCAAATCCATCAGTTAGGTTTTACGATTGCAAAATACAGAACTTCGGAGTAGCAGAGAGACATCTTGATGGTGTGATGCTGAGTAGCAGAAGCCAATTTAACCAGTCAGTATCTACTGTGCCTCTTGTGAATAAGCCAAAAGTTTGTCCGTATTCCTTCCGTGTCATCTTTTGCATCTAGAGGAATGTATCGCAAGCTCTACGCTTTCTCACAGAATCCGCCTTCTTCATTTGATAAGATTCTTTACAGAATGCTATGGGGCACTAAGTCACTAGAGAGCTGTTCTGTTTTTCATCATGGTTCTTGTTGTTCAATGCAGTTTTTTGTAAGACGAAACAACTGGTGTGAAACCGTTAAGTGACTGGTCCCAACTTCTCACAGTCCTCGTGGAGGATACGATGAATCCTTAATACAATGATGGCAATTATAGAGTTGGTTAGCCGCGAAAACAAACTCACTATGTTTATGGTTGGTGGCAACGTGGTGTTTCCGTCAGCGGTGAAAAACTACCGCACAAATTGACACACGACTGATCCCGAAATAATATGCAAAACTCTACGGTTTTTGCTTTGTCCACTACCTCTCTTCCTAAGAGATTCACATTACCAGTAGTCATCAATCAAGACAGCTGTTCAATGAATTTTCCATCCATTTTCATTTGATAAGTGGAAAAATTCTAAAACACCATACTGTTTGCTGAATGAGTGCAAAGTTCTCTAAAAAAACATCTAGTTAATTGAATCGATGATATTTCCTCAGATATAACTAACACGCACGATACTCACGAATTCAAACGTTGACGTTCCTAGGTCACGAGTGTAGTTTACTGTATCACTTACTTATGATCAGCAAAATAGTTTGATGAGCCAGACTATTAAATCACCGGCGAGTATTCACTGGTAACTGTAATTCATTTTCAAACGTAAGCAGCAGTTTAATGCATAATTTTAAGTGGACGGATACTCTCGATAAATACACTCATTTGCAAATCAATTTGGCTTTGCGAGAGAGTCACCCGGAAGCCAGCTGAATCTCCCGTTTGTGAAATCGAAATCAGTCCAATTTGGGTTCAAGTAAAACATAAGGTTGACGGAAACTCGGGGACTGCGCCTACCTAATGAGTCCCAAAAAGGGCAAAACCGGTCGCGTGCTATCGAAGAATTTTCAGCAACCTTTTGAGTAGTGCATTGCGTATGGACGAGTACTCTTTTCATTCATCTTCGCCGGTAACTCACAAATCATTTGTGCGCAGAAAGCGATCACGTGATCATGTGGAACTCTTGACAGCAATTAACGTAAGAGGAGTTTTTAATCTTTTTTATTGTTCTTAGGGAGAAGGGCTCCTTGATATGGTTGTACAGACATAACACACTACTCGTAAGGTTGCTGATCGATTTCGTCCTCCTTGGAGCTCATCGGGTAGACGCAGTCTTCGAGCTTCCGTGAACGTTATGTTCCGCTTGAAACAAAATTGGACATGTTTTGACAATTACTTTTTTTTCACACGAATTTAATCTTGACAGTAGACTCAACTGAATCCAGCCGCATCTCTCGGTTGCAATGGTTGAAGAGTTTTCAGCAAACTCGTGAGTAGTGTGTTAGAAACAGACAACAAGGTACCACGATGCCCTGAATACTGAACTAACTGAAACATAACGCTGCCTAGTGCAACACATTCAGTTGAAGTGCATTATCGAAAAACGAAAGATTCAGCTGGATTCAGTTGAGTTACAACCAAATTCGTTTACAAATAAAGATATCTGTTTTACTCGCTAGATCGATACGTAATACTGGAATGACGAGCGACCAGCCGGTTGACCGCCAATACCTCTCCTAAGTACATATCCTTGGCTGCTTCCAGGTCTGAACTCTCGACATCCGAAACGCCCAGTGGGCATGTTACCAGTAGTCTACGAGCGCATGCTGGACCCACCTGAGTAGCCACCTTTGAACAGGCGAACATGTGGATGTGGAAGGATAAGATTCTGATAAGATTCTGAAGAATAAATCATTAGTTTTCCTTCCCTTCAGAATAAGTAACCGAAATTTCCGTACGCATGAATCGTACTGGAAAAATCCTAGGTGCGGACACTGCAAGTTTTTTGTTTCCGCGAATTGCGTACTGTACGCAGCAGTGAATAAACGTCTGGACGTCTTCGTCAATAAAGATTGTGTCACTTCCTCCAACCTTTTGGATTTGTTTCAAAACCCAGTTCTCGTTCAGTTTTGTTACTGGTCTCTAATTCAGAAAGAATAAAAATAATAATCATTATATTTCTGCTCATTTTGCTCATCTGTTCAGATTTACCAGTACAACACTCTGAACTCCTCTGGGTATATTTTTATTGATGGAACGTTGAAACTGAATATAAATTCAGTGCCGAAAATGCATGAACCGAATGGACTGATTTTACAGTGATTTCTGAAGTCCTTCTCAACTTTAGGGTGTCCAATTCATTGTTTCCGGACAGTTTAAGTCTTAGTTCATTGTTGTCTTCTCCCTTGTTCTTTTTCCTCGAAAGGTCTCATACTTAACTGCATTAACCCCTTTTTGTAGCCATAATGTACTGAACAGGGAATACCGGGATTGACATAAATCTAGCGTCTTCATCAGAGTGGAAGACGTATCATATTATGAAAACTAGACAAATCTGATTACACAACATCGATTGCATGCGCATTTAAAGTCCGGAAGACTTTTCATTTCGGCTGTGGCGTTTTGTACCTTTATTTTGCTTTCATTATAACACTACGTATTTCATCAATTGCATAATCGTTTTTTGTTTGAATACGAAAAACTACAAAAACGCGCACATGTACAATTTCACGGAATACAAACTTGGTCGACGTGCTTCGACTCTTCTCTTCTGATTTCGCTCGCGCTTGCAGCGGTCATTTGCGAGTCTCATGTGCTAACTCTGGTATCAAAAAATTTCAGACTATCTTCGGAATCTATTATATGTGGGAACTGTTCAGAAGAAGACCCCTGGAACACCATAATTGGATTATTGTTTATCCTCTGACCTGGGCCAACGACGAACTATTTTAAAGAGAACAATTATTAGTGAGTCTGTTCCGTCTGACCTCTTTATTATTGTATACTCAACCTAGCGTTATTATTTTTATTTCTTTGCCACACACTCCTGGTGAAGTAACTTATTGGGTTGCCAGACCACTACACGGCCTACCCGTGGAACAGACCAGGCACTCTGAGGACTTGATGGAAGTGAGTGCGACATTGCTAGATTTTTATAGTCCCTGATCTGATAAGCACCAAGCCAGCGAGATTTGGATCTTGGATTTTCGTTATAGAGGTAGGAAGTACTCAATCCCCTGAAAGTCAACCCGACTGCATGGCCTGTCCGGATTGTGGGTCATCAGCTGATATGAACGAGCTATCTCTCTTGACGGATGGTGATGCAGAGGGCGATACGAACCAGCGCTTATTCGCTGCTACAATAACCGATTACTTGTAAAGAATTTTTCTTCGTTGCTTCTAGCCAGACGGCCAGCACTTATTTTTGGTCTCTAATGTGTGGAGTTGTGAAGTGAAACAGATGTTGTATGGACGTAATGCACTACTTATATGGTTGCTGACAAATCTTTGACAGCCCAAGATCGGTTTCACTCTACTTGGGGCTCATCAATTAGGCGAAGTCTCTAAGTTCCGGTCAATCTTATATTCTACTTCAACCAGTTCGACTTACACACTTATATGTATACCAATTCGGTTTTGACTAACCTGGATGTGCTTACGAACATCATAAACGAGAGATTCGCCTGGGTTCCAGGTGAGCCTCCCATCAAAACCAAATTGGTATGCAAATGAGCATATTCGACTGAACAGAATGTTCTTTCTGAGGCTTGGGTACTGTAGGGAAGCACACCATAAACGATGGTGTCTAGTTAGAAGAAAACAAGGTCACGTAAATCAATGCTTCCTCTCTAAAACGACATTCTGTTCCTAATATATCCCCAAAACGGGTCAGCTAACGGTCTCCCTTCGAAGGTGTAAATTTGTGAGACGACCTTTCGGAGGAATGGTTCCTCCAAACTGGTGTTCCTCAGTACTCACTACTAGTGCTAGTTGTTTCCGACTGTTATTGCCTTCTCATCAACAGAATTTCATTTCCAAATTCCATGCTGTTCCCCGAAAACACAGAAAAACAAAAGCCACGTTTTTTTCACTTATCAGACAAATGTAACCTGTTTCCCAGTCGAATTGCCTAATTGTATGTGCATCATTCCTCTCCGTGTGTGTGTGTGTGTGTTAACGTCCGAACTCTTGTTCACTGGTTGGTGGTCCGCTCAAACACGGACGTCACGTAACACTTGTTTTGTCCTCGGTAATCCTTGTTATTGTTGTGAACGATTTACACTCCACATAAACACCGATCGCTCAGTATGGGAAATTGCAGCACAACAGTTGCTTTCATCTGATCGCAAAGCAAACTGGGCGGTTTTTTCGTAAGCCAAATGTGTTGAAAAATTAACAATTGTATGATTAATTAAATTAAATGGCTGGTGGGGGGGGTTGGTGAACGAGACCAGGTAACACAAAGTACAGACTCGTTCGTAACGTCTGATTGGACATCAGACCAACTGTTGTGTGCGTGCAGAACTGTTATTTGAGTGGGATAGATCTGAGATGGGTGTAATGAAATTAGGGGCTGTCCGCTCGGTTAGCGTTTGTGATGTAATATTATCCCGTTTATTGCTGCACTTCCGGTCAGTGTTATTTTTCAAATTTAAGGTCATCTCATTCCAAAAATGTGGGAATTTTCGTAAATTTCCCTCAGATGCCCTCGGTGTTTGTTAAGTGAGTTTTCGTGTTTGTCGTCAACATTTGCAGCGCGCATGCAAGTGGGGTGTTGGGGGCGGAATGCCGTGTTTATCCAATCACGAGGTGAAACATATTCAGCAAGCAGAAAATAAAAAGACGCTCACAAGCAGAAACGTCTTTGATGTATCGTTGAATATGTCTGAATCTACATATGGTTCCCAATCGTTTTATTCAAGGGCCCTGATATAATTTGGATGAGTAACCTGGTGGAAAACAGTGTTGAATTTCAAATTGTATTCTATAAAACTTTGTTCTTTTCTAAAAAAAAGTCACGGTAGACAAAGGTGGCATTGAAACTAATAAAAAAAACTCGACGGCAACTCGCCTGAAGTCCAAGTGCTATGTTTTTTGTCCAAAACAGTACACAGATATTCTGTTGCGTTCCGTTTATTGATAAAAAGCACTCAGTATATATATATCAACTATTTTTCTGATTATATGATTATATGGTAGTGTTGCCATGCCAACACTATTTTTAGAATGTCATTTACTAATCTGGACCAACTCGAACGTGAGCAACCTCATTTGCAGTGATCAGCGTGACTTCTCTAATACCTCGAATCATTCTCATCCCATTTCCCTCCTGATCCCCAGCATCCTCTTCAAGGTTGACGTCCGGACTGGATTTTGAGTTGCCTGTACCACCCGGCTCCACCGCAAGCCACGCGCAGTTGTAGACCCGTTGTGCGTATGCTACCTGCCTTGCTTTCTTTGCAGTGGTCTTGTTGGGGGACTTTGTTGATTGAAAACCAGGGCTGTTGAACAAATTGAGATAACAGGAGGGCAAGTAAGGAAGGAAGGAAGGGAACGACTTTGCTGGAGCTGTGTTAAGTTCATCATGAAGCAATACGACGCATGTGCTTTCCCGTGGCACACAAACAAACCATTCGAGTGCTGTACATTAAAGACATGAATGTGTGTGTGGTGTGGGCGACGCAACGGAAAAGCGGTTTTTCAGTGCACTCCGTCTCCCGCTCAGTTTGGTGTACGAAACATTGACACTTTCAGATAAATTGGCTTGCTCAGGGTACGTCAGCTGTCGCCATGATGGTAGGTCCACATGAGTAGACGTGTTTTATCGGTTGCTCGACAAGCATTCCGTCATGTGGCTGAACTGAACTGTGGTATTCTTTTTCGAAAACTTATTCACTTTGCAAGAGTTTACCATCCACTTATTTGACGCACTCGTTCAACTCAATTGTCAACTGACTGTCAGTTCACTTTACCTGCATTAAATCATCGTAATGCACAGTTCATTTCGTTTTACACAACTTTCACGTTTACTTTTGGTGGTGTCTTGTTTGATTAGTCGAACATCATTTGTGAAACAAGTAGGAGAATGTCATCAGTTCCGATACCAGGCAGAAACAAGCTATTGTTTTGCCATCCAAAATAAACGGAAAGTAGGCCTTGAAGAAACGCAAAAGATCGTCTTAAGGTGTCTAGTTATTGTTCATTTGGAGCTCTCTACTCCGTTTATAGATTTGCTGCCTAGGATGCCCAACTAACATGACTAAAGTCCATCGGGATGCGCTTCATTTACCTCATACAAAATTGATTACTGAATCCTCCCCACCATAAGATATCAAACACTCAGATGAAAAATAAATCATGCTTAGCCATTCCTCATCAACTTGATTGGAAGTTGATTGAAGTCAATTCTGTAGTCAGCAGATGGATGCTCAGATTGCACGATGTTGACCGTGAACTCCAGAAGTATCCACCTTCATTTGCACTCTCCTTAGCTAGCAAACTGAGCGAAACCGGTGGGATGAACCAGAGCGGTGAATAACAATGGTATTTAACATGTCCAAAAATACAGGAAAAAATAAGCTTCCTAGATTCAAGACTGAAAACAAAGCATAAGTGTGGGAGGACACAGGTACACTCGTGAGAGCGGTACCTACAAAGTTTTGTAAGTGTACCTAAGAGATTTTGCTGTTTAAACAATTAAACTTTTTGGCTAGGGCTTACAAAAACACAAATTTCACATCGCTTTGTATACCATCAACGGTCTTGTGTTTGGATCCTCCTCGGTAGTCTCTATTAGGGACGAAATCGCTCCATCTTGATCCTGGGGTTGAGGAGGGCCGCATTTACGAAGTTTGATAGAAAGAGCGCGGTGAACATTTAATACATGAATTATAATGCTTTTGTGTTATGTCGTTAGGTTTCTAACATATTACCGGAGCAGGTGTTCGGCTCTTTCGGCAGTTCACTAGCCGAGTTTGTGGTGAGTTTTGACCCATGAGGCGTAAAGCCAAATACTTGTTGGCAAAAGGCAGAAACACAGCGGTGCAAATCGATAGAGGAACATTCTTTAAAACTGCCGTTTACGCGGACCGATGAGACGTATTTCGCGCTACGTCGGCCTCACATTTCGTATCTTCTCCCGCAGCATACTGTCAACCAATCGATATCCTGTCGTTGAACTTTGTTGCATTGTGTAACAGGACTTTGATGTGTCTGGTGATGTCTACCGATACGGTGCGATGAAATAATTTGCATTTCGGGCTCTGGGTGACGAGACTACTGTTTTGGATATCTTTTAGCAAGTTTTCTTTATGAAAATATACTGCGATGCCTCGAATATCGTACCAAATGAAACATGGGGCGGCCTTTGTGCAAAGCATTCAGTTGAAGAACATCATAAACGGGGGATTCAGCTGAGTCTCCCGTGAAAGCCAGACCGATTTGCAAATGAGTGTATTTGTCGAAATCAGTCCAATCTGGGTTCAGGTGCAACATAAGGTTCCCGGAAACTCGGGGACTGCGCCTAACTGATGAGCCCCAAAAAGGGCAAAACCGGTCGTGGACTGTCGAAGAGTTTTCAGAAACCTTTCGACAGCTAGGTACCGAAAGAAGGTTATAGCTGAACGATTAGTGATTGAGTCAGCAATAAGAAGTTTTCAAAACGTAATTAGAAAGGCTCACAAGATTGCTGAAAACTCTTCGACAGCCCACGACCGGTTTCGTCCTTCTTGGGGCTCATCAGGTAAGCGCAGTCCCCGAGTTTTCGTCAACCGTCGTGGGCTGTCGAGGAGGTTTCATCAACCTTGTGAGTAGTTTCCTTTATGAAAATATACTGTGATATCTCGAATATCCTACCAACTGAAACATGAGGCGGCCTCTGTGCAGCACATTCAGTTGAGGAATATCATAAGCGGGAGGGTCAATGGAGTCTCCCTTGGAAACCCAATTGCTGTGCAAATGAGTGTAGCTGTCGAGATCTTTTAGGCGTCTTTTTTGTTAGACTGAGAGTAATCGGTCTTTCTGAGACTGGTCCTTATTGGATACATTATCTGTCATGCCTGGTATTGGGGTTTGAGGATGGCTATTTTTATCCAGTTGGACAGTCTATTGGTAGTAACAAAGAATTCAATGCTCCGTCACTCGAAGCCAACCCTGATGAGCACTGACTGGGGGGGATGAAATGATAAACGATCATATAAAAATGCTACCTATTTGGTTTGAGAACCACAGAGACTGGATCTCAGTTCCACAGCTTGTTCCGTTGGTAAAGTCACTATAATTACATAAGTGTTGCGGTGGAAATAAGTGGTGTTACTGTGTTCCGCCGTCCCTCAGATCTAGCGCACAACCGCACGGCAAACTTCAGATAAGTCCGTTGCAGTATGAATTGCCATTCTCACTTTTATTGTTCTGCATAAATACAAAATCAGTTTGACTGAGAAGCTACTTAAACTTGGTTACCAAATTGGCCCGCTGCCTCCCGAAGAACACATCCTGATTATCATCAGTAAAATCAAAGTCATCTGAACAGATGAACCGTCTTTTGATCCAGGGGTGCTTCGAATATCATGGTGTGAATACACCAACCCTTTTTCCATATTCTGCGCTGATGCAAACGACAGAAACGTTCATCCACTCTTTGGTCTATGCAGTAGATGGTGTTATAACCCGTGAATAGCAGCGCAGTCTTGTCCTTCGGAGAAGTAGAAGTTTTTTTGTAGCATACGTATTAGCCTCCACTGTTACAGTTCAGACGATGCGATCCCATTCTATGCTGTTACCCAAAGGGTGTGTCATTAAACAGAGATCAACCCCGTAAATTTGGCAGCTATGTGAAAGTTGTTACGGCAGTCGTGTAGCTCAACACAAATATTCTGATGGCTTTGTCCTACCGAAAGAAAACCGGTAGAGGCGGCACCACTCAGGAATAACTTAAAGCAATTAACTATATTATAAATTCAAATACATTTTTATTCCTCCCAATTGGAAAACCTTTCACAGCATCAGGAGGACCTAGGTCTGTCACAGTTTCCCCACATGCCTCGTCGTTGTGGAGCATTCTCAATCATATAATCACCCGGTTCAAGGTTCAGTGTTCTATGACGTAGTGGAAACAGGACTTTTGTCACCATTCTCCTCTGTCATGGTTGTCCCTGTGCTCTGATACCAAGGGATATCTGAGTCAAACCTTACGACTACATGGTTCGCTGAGTGCGGAAGTAAGATGATTAAATTCGTAGTGTACTGCTATGGCGGTACTTATGCCGTTCGTTCGACCCGATCCATGGTCTGTGAGTTTAGATCTTCTCTCGTTTGATGAAATTCTAATATGCCTTCCCATCTTGAAACGTCGTCAGGCTGCCGGGTCAGATGATCCTTCACCAGCGCTAATTAAACATGGCGACGCACTTTTGGGTTCTCCGTTATTATTTGGGAGCGATATCACCTTCCAGAAAAATAGGCCAGTCGATCATCATAATTGAAGTCAAAGGGATACACTCGGCAAGTGTTCCACATCATGGAGGTATCAGTCTGATATACCGTGTCTACCAGCTTAAAAAGCACTGCGGCAACCAACCTTGGCAAGTGAAACGCAAACCGGAGGGGTGGCGGGGAGAATTTCGCCTGGGCAGGGTGTGTTTTGATCACATTTTCACCTGGGTATCACCAAACATACAGCCAGCCAAGAAGTGAAATTTTTGTGGACGTCAAAATAGCTATTGATTCCATAGATAATTGAGCTAGTCTAAATATACCAGTCAAGAAGGGAAGCTTCTGAAGAGAGCCTTCTATTCCCACAATTTCTGTCGAACAAGAGTTTGCAACAAACTTTCCAGAGGTCTTTCTACAACTAGTGGGGTTCGGCGAGATCGTCTTGTCTCTTATTTCCTGTTCACTCCTATCATCGGACTGCATAATTCAAAGGATCGACGCACCTGATATCGGGATTCTCTCTAGAGAAAGATGCATGAACTTGGACTGTGTGATCGACACTGTCTTGTCATTTGTCAACCAGGTAGCCTACTGTAGATAGAATTTCTGATGTGCACCTTGCCTTCAGAGTGCAAATTGTTGCATCAGGATTTTGTGTCTTCTTCCGTTCCTCTGAAACTTCAGGGAGGGAACTTGAGTTGGTCGACCGGTCTGTTTAGCTGGACAGCTGCATAAGCTGTAAATGTGCAATGGTGAAACGAGCCGATTCACGAGCAACATTTTCGAAATAGTGTAGCTATCCCTTCACCCACATACTTGACTATTCAGCTCACAGTCGCTCACTGGATCAAGAGACTCGTCTTTTTGTACACCCACTTCATTAAGAGCGTCGGAGGCGAATTACACTGAACTTTAAGTGTAATGTGTGCACGACAAGTGTAGCAACAGTTTGACCCTATGTTTCTGAAACTCAGTCGGATTCCGAAGTTCGATCATCGATGCGTTCGCAGTGTAGAAGGCGTCAGGTGGCTGCCGCGTATTCGCATAAGCGGGTACTTGAGGATGCATCAGAATTACTTGAGTAGCAAGCGAAACTCCTCAAGTTCAGGTGCCTGGGACATGCACGGCGCGATTTCATCTAGTGCCCTTGGTGGAAACACAGTTTTCACGTTCGGATTCTTGTTGGTTCAAGGCCTGCGGGATCTGGCTGCCATTTGGCACCCCTGAAGGAATGCTATGGAAACGTCGCATCTTCCAGGTTAGGGTTCTTGTACACAGTTGGAAATCTTGCATGAAATCAGCTGACCCCAGTAGCAGACTTCCTGTCAGTTTTTATTCAGATGCCCAGTTGAAGTTTGTCCGTAGGCCGTTGTACGTTACGCTTATGTTGTTTAAGGCTTGTAACGGACGTTGAATCAGTCTCACTGATGGCGTCTTAATTCAATGTGATGATAAGGAGCGTTTATCTCAATGCTGTCATGTTGATGGTCTTACTGCTTTGTCCTAGAAAGATACAGCCATATGAAATAGCTCGCAGCCCTGTTCCTTTCTTTCATCTCTTTATTAAGCGTTCTTTCTCAAGTTTAACACCGGCAGTTTAACACCAGCTTTTCTTGTCGATCTACTGTGGTTGTTGTTCATAGTGATGACGCGGTGATGACAAGCGCAAAATTACCTTGGTAAACCTCTACCTTTCAAACGAAGTACCAGTGTTCTAAGGTCTGTCTATGGGTTTTCAGGCAAACACTTTAGGTCGAACGGCGCCAATCCAGGATCAGCGGAGGCCGCAGCCTTCATTACTTACTAACTACTTTTTACTTAGGTGAACTGGTCATCATCGATTTGGGAGGACCATACCTGGAAGTCAGCTTATCAGCCATAAAGCAAATCGGTTTGGGACGGCGTCACTTTGCCTAATTCATCAGGACTGCCTCAACGCTGCATTCTTTTGGAAGAGGGAAGTAATGTACAGAAACTGCTTTCAAACCCTGAAAATTAAATTAGTGAAACCTGCGTTGTGCACCTAATGATAGGCAGGTGTTCCAAGGAAATTCACAGGACCAATGTAGGCAAGAACTACACAATAGCGTGCAACAAGCATAGAGTCAGTCAATAATCGATTAGGAATTGGAAACATTTTGGTGTGTTACCTGAATTATAACTAACTGTAAGGACATGACCGACTGAGGTGAAGCTTGGTCAATTTTAAATCAATTGACTTTGTTCAATTGAAGAAGAGGAAGAGGAACGGATTTTATAAAACTGATGGTAGTTTCTGATGAAAATGAATGCGTATCAAGCGTTGAATATATTTGGGAGCCAAGAAAACGGGTAGTTTTTTGTTCTTACTGACTATGGAGTTTTCCTGGTGAGTGTGACATAGTATTGTTTTTCATCATACTCTGTAGCGTTAATTGCTTTATTTTTATGGGGAAAAGAAACTCATAATCAGCGCTAAGTAGACCCCAGCTAGTGCGCTACTCCGTAGACTTAATTAAATCAGATGGTCTCAGATTGAAGACACCTCAACTCAAATTCTACACGCTTCGAGGCCTGGTGCTTTGGTTTGCGGTATATTCATCAAGTGGAGTGCTGAAAGCTGTGCGTTTTTGCAAGAAGACAAGAAGAAGACAAGAAGCTGATATAACGGAGATTGCCTACGACTTCCTTACAATCGCCTCCTGCGAATCACACATGTTTATGAGCCTGAGTATTCCAAGGTTTATTTACATGAGGCTGTATTCGATGTTGTTCATAGTAAAGCTTTGTCGCTAATATCGACGTTTATTGATGAATTTGTAGGCATCGAAGTACTACTAACCACATTATGCGAAAACATGGGACGGATTTCCTATTGTATCCGGACTTTCAGTCGCAATAAATATCCGCTAGGCACAGCTAAATCCTTAAGTTGAGATTTATTACGTCTGTGATTTGAAATGCCAAGCCTGGCGAGCGATTTTTCCATGCGTGTTTCGGAAAGCCACTATCACACAAAATTATCAATTAAGTGAAACACTGTGATGCATCTTGTCTTCAATTTTCTCCTACCCTATATATATATATATATATATAAAGCGTGTCTATTGAGGTGGAGCAATAGCATTTCTGTGGTGTGTGTGAACGCAATTTCAGTCTATCCACAGCGTTTATTTCTTACGTTGTGGTTGTCAGCATTGTCCAGCTAGCAATTGCAGAGACCTTCGTTTGTCTGTTGTTCATCCGTTGCTTGTTGTTGAGCTTGAAAGAGCGCTTTAATACCAAGCCACGTGGGCACCTAATTCAAAATGGAAATGTGTAAATCCGGTGGTTATTTTCAGAGATCAAACCCAATACTATGGAAAACATCACAACTGGATGCAAATCACTCGAGCATTCCCGTTGCTATTTTTGTTGTTCATTCGGAAAAAATGGAGGCGTTATTCGCCACCATCTAGTCAATATCTTCAGGTATTTGGAACACGATAAACAAATGTGAAAATTCTATGTTATACACTATGCGGAGTAGAGCTTTTGAATGCCAGTGCCTTCTCGTTCGGGATTTTTTCGGCTACACGTACATTCTGGGCATTTAAAATTAATGAACTCCTAATAAGCCGATAATCATTGTGAAACAACCAAGCATCTCAATTAACTATGGACAAAACTGCAGAAAAGGTCTCGTCGTAGAATTCAGCAGGCTGTGCGATCCTCAGCAATTGGAGATGGCACCCTGAAGCGACCAGCTGCCATATCCGTCAAGGTCTTTATCAGAGGGAACAGGCTACTGAGATGTAAGTTTGAAAAGGGACTCTGGCTGGCCTTATAGGTTGTCAGGAGACAGTCCTACGGCCACCCCTGTTTCTCTCTTGGCGCAAGCATTCTGGTTAGTCCACACTTGATAGGCAAAACATTGCAATTCAGTTTCACTGGCATTAGTGATTGACATCGATGTGTGTCCTTGATCGATTCCGGGATTGGAAAGCCGAACCTCTGACATAGGATGCATACATGCTGGTCCTGCATGAATTACTAGATTTTTACCAGCGAAGATGTTCGCACTCAGAACTTTCCGACTGGTTCCTGACATGCTGGCCACTTGTTCGACACAACCTTGAGGTTTCGGACAAACTCAGAGCTCGAACCCCTTTACCTGTTCAAAAGCGATACATCAAGAACGTTCAGTGTGCGCTGTTCAACCAGTGAAATCACGCTCAACTCGCATGCCTGGTGTGTGCATTTTAAATTCCGTTACAATCAATGACATTATTGATGAGTTATACCAAGAAGAAAACGGAAGTCCAGTGCTCCCCACACCTCATGTGAACTAAAACGAATAACCACACCAGAAAAAAGAGAGACATCAGCATAGTTTTTGTAGATTCAGCTTGAAATCGCCTATTTCTTAGTTCCAATGCTTGAAGTTTATTTATTGTTTATGGTATATTATCTGGTGGAAAATCAAACACGGAGCCAACGAGGATAGGTATCGCCAGTAAGTTCTCAGAGAGCCTAGTACTTCTTTTTTCCTAAGAAATAACCGTCAGAGAGGGAAAGGAAAATAAATATAACAAGAATTTTAAGAGATTCTCGAACTTTTAACGGAAAGCAAGCCGTACCACAAATGATTGTGAGCGTTCCAGAATGGTGTTCACTCACTGTACAGTTTACCTGTAATCATAACTTATCCGTTCCATTTCCTATTAGCAAACATGGAACAAACACGCATGTAAAACAGAATAAGCAGAACTATTAAAAGAACATCAAACGACGAAATGTCATCCAAATTAGGACTGTATCGAAGTTCTTTCGAGGAGCATTTATAATTAAACTCAAGGACTTTTTCTCACAGCTGTGCTGTAAACGTCATCGCTCATTTTTTGGAGAAGTGAACCTGTGCTACTTTCAGCGTATTGATGTCTTTTGACAAGTACTATACCACTTAAGATGAAGGTTCATTGCTTTTAGAAAATCGATTAGCGTAGGTGAAAACTAATGTCAACAGAATTCCATTTCTTATGCAGCCACAAGAATAAACAAGAGCTAGATATTAGCTGTTATATCCAGCGTTGGGTGTACACTGACTGACATTTAAAAAAAAATATGCTTTACTGGAGATTCCGTCCTCTAAATGAACCCAATCTATGCTGGAAAACACTATACAGCTGTTTCTCCCTATTGGGAATCATCAGCAGTGCGCATTTCACGAAACTACATGGGGTCTCGAACACACGGCTTCCCAGTTAGTAGACTGAACGCAAGCGATTGGCCAAGAGCTGCTGCGCAAAGATGTGATAGACACTCATACTACTATCAGTCTATAAGTGGATCACAGGAAGAATAAAATTCACGCGATGGATGGAACATCCATCTTATAAGTCGTTACTCGGATAGTCAGTCTCTACGTCTGACCACGTGATGTGGATCCCGTGATTAAAAACGAGTGGCACTATATCCTGTCTAAGTGCAGGTTAATCACACAGCTGATTGGCCACTCGTGTTCAAACCACTAGTAGAAAGGTCGCGGGTTCGAGACTTCCTAGAGTTTCGTGTGGGGCGCGCTGATTATGGTTTCCGAAAAAGGATGAAACAGCTGTACTGTGCTTCTTGGCCTCTCAGAATAGATGTATATCTCATTTAAAGGACGAAAAACCCACTAAAATTCTAAACCATCAACAACATATGTGCTTTTCAAGTGAGTTTACGTTGAATTTATTGTCTCCTAGTTACCAATCTGGTCTGTGGACTTGGTTCCAACTATCATCCTTAAATGGTTAGAACACTGTTTGTACCCGAACATTGTTTGCTCGTATGTGATTCTATGCACACATACCGTATTAAAACGAATGCTTGGTGTGTGTAGGGGGGGGAATATTTGTCATACGTACTGCACTACTAATAAGGTTGCTGAAATTTCTTCGACAGCCCACGACCGGCTTCGCCCTTCTTGGGGCTTATCAGGTAGGTGCAGTCTTCGAGTTTCCTTAACCTTATGTCCTAACTAAAATTAGCGAAATACACTCAGTTGCATTTGTATTTCCCTAATTACGTGCAATTTGGTTTCAAGTAGAACATTAGGGTGACAGAAACTCGGGGGCTGCGCCTACCTGATGAGCCCCAAGAAGGGCGAAACCGGTCGTGGGCCGTCGAAGACTTTTCAGCAACCTTATGAGTAGTGCATTACGTCTATACATGTATCGCAATATCTCGAATATCGTAGCAACTGAAACATGAGGCGGCCTGGTGCAGCACATTCAGTTGCCTGGAAACATCACAAACGGGAGATTCAGCTGGGTTCCAGGCGAGTCTCTCGTAAAACCAAATTTGTTTGCAAATGGGTGTATTTCGCTAAAATATTGTTCGTTATAACGGAACACAATCCCCATGCTCACGTTATATGCCTCCTGCAAGAAGATACTTCAAGCTGATACTACTATGAACGGATTTTCTGATAAAGTGTTGGCGGAATCGCTAACGAACCATCTGTTATAATGCCTCAACATGTGCAACTAACATGACTTACGCTCTTATCTTTCTTTCTTATAAGATTCAGAACAAATCGTCAGATGTGATCCAACTGTAACCTAGCTTTGTTCCCTTCTCCAATTCAAGAACGACTGTTCTTCTACAACCTGAACCGCAATGAACAAGGTGCGGTCTTTTTCACATGGTATTCTACTGCCCTGTAAATAGAGTGTCACATTCCTTGGGAGATTCTCCAATACTCAGAACGCCTTTGGTTTTTCTGCTACTGGCGAACATTTGTCCAACACATTCGGCTTAAAGTCAGATTTTTGACGTTTGGAACAGCGATGGCTGATAAACAAGCCCAAAATACGACGAACCACAAGTCTTGGCAAGCTCAGCCTCGTGGCTTGTAAGAAAGTCAACAGACGTTCTGAGATGTGTTACTTCCGTTTTGTAGTTCGCATCACCTCCACAAATTTCCTCAGCCTATCGAAAATAGTACTTGCGACTGTATCACTTGGTAACATGGACACAGTGAAATTTCGATATATCAGTGACGAACTATTTGATTCCCTTTAGTAATGAGGTGAAAACCACCGTGCCACGTCCTTATTGGTAGAATCTGCCCAAAATGATGTCGACTAGTCGACTGAAACCAGTGTTATGCTCTGACCTTGAATCTACCATGGTTTTATTGATTGCGTCACGTTGCTTACCCAGCACTCCTACTGTGGGTTATGTCTTCTTAATTGCTGTTTTTCTGGCATATATATATATACATATGATTTCCTGCACACCACGGTGCTTGTGATCCGTTAATGGGCTTAGTTATCATCCCAGCAGGCACCAGGAGGAAACGTCAAATATGGTGGACCATGATGGCATGTTTCTGTGTACGCAGTCGTGCAGATTCATGACGGTTTGTCTATTCAAACTGCTCTCATCTGTTGATTGACTGATGATGTGAGCTCTGGTGGATGGACTAGTAACAAGACAAGCAAATGATCACTATACATGCAATCAGTTAGTCGCAAAGGTTCATTTGCAGCCTGCCAAGCTTTGTTCCTTGGGCGGTAACTTTTGGCAGAACATCTTCGTTGTTTGCTCTCGTCCGGCACAAAACAGCTTGGGAATTTTCTAGGTTCGACTCAGTTGGACGTGTTTGATTTACTGCTTCCAAGCTTGCGCAAAAGTGCGAAGCTTCACTAGGGAGGGGAGTAGGCTCATGGCTTTTGTCCATCGGTTTTCATTAATGAGAAGAGTTACCAATGAACTTTAAGTTGGTTTGCTAGGTGGGTGTATGACACACAATATCTGTGATGTGAAGACAGCAAAAATACTGCGGCAATACCGGTGCAGGAGATTGAGCTTAGAAGCAGGGAAATTAAGAAGCCAATGAGGTGATAGGCTGTCATTCCAGAAATCAACTTCCACGTTAGTGTGTGTGTGTGTGTGTGTGTGGTAGAAATGGGAGTTTGTTTACTGTGCGAAATTTTTGTTGAGTTGTTTCCTTCACAAATGACTCTAAAGTGATGAATGAGCTGTGCAGCCGCGTAGCTTTGCAGAGAAAAAACAAGACCAGCTCTACCATTTGCGGGATCAAGACATGATTGAATGGTCCAAGTGTTAGTCAACTCTTTATGGTCAGCATAAAAACACTCGATGTTTGACATATCAAGCACTCGCTCGTGGCCTTAGCAAAAGCCTATCTCGATGTTTGACATATCAAGCACTCGCTTGTGGCCCTAGCAAAAGCCTGTGACTAAAATGGACACAGGTACGAACCAAATTTTAACCTAAACCAGACCACTTTGATTTCAATTCCATTCATCCCCCTGCGGACGGACACTGTTACCACCCTCCTCACAGTTCTGGATCCATGTTTGATAAATCTTGCTTTTCTGCGAGTTGCTTACAGACAAGCAACTAACATTTTGGCAAAACTTGGTTCCGTCTTCCTGGGCTCCTAAATCGAATTTGAATTGGCGAATTTTCGGTGGATTTTGGGGGGGGGGATATTGTAAGATCGCTTTCTTGAATATGGTGTGTTTGCATTTGACCTACTCATAGTACAGCATAGTATAGTTTAGTACGGTGTACAGAATAGTATAGTACTGTATAAAACAGCATATTACATCAGAGAATAAATAGTATGGCTTGATAATGTTTATCATACTATGGTGCTATCACAAAGGGCCTTGACTTACACTGTTTCCCCAACTTGTACCCAAATACAGTTCATACCGTTCACACACTGAGTTGGTTGCCAACCGGTCAGTCAGTCAGTCACTATATGTACCATAGTTGTTCATGTTTTGGCAATTCGCCAAAGCAGATGACTGTACTCCCTTCACATGACTGGTTGGTTTTCCTACTGATTTGCGTCGTGTTTCTGTACGCCCACGTGCCTCATTTTACAGGAGAGGACTCTCATGTCTCCGGTCCAAGGAAGGTTCATGACAGTTAGGAT
The DNA here is from genome assembly GCA_003604175.2 of Clonorchis sinensis. Taxonomy (NCBI): domain Eukaryota; kingdom Metazoa; phylum Platyhelminthes; class Trematoda; order Opisthorchiida; family Opisthorchiidae; genus Clonorchis; species Clonorchis sinensis. Next base: position 11,533,215 of record CM030369.1, on the reverse strand, counting down.
ACAGCACAGCATAGAACACAGTTACACTGTCTAGCATAGTTGTTTAGCTAGTTTAGTTTGTTTAACTTCCGTCGGGGAAACCGTCGCATAAACTGTCCGCATAAACCCCGGTTGCGATTAACGTCTGTTGTCCGCAACTCATCTGTCAATAGTCAAGTAAGGGAATAAACACAGAGCACAACTTTCATCGTTGCACTTCACTAACCCTCAGTTTGTTTTCCATCATGATAACATGACATAAAGCCTCTCGGTTTCCACGATTCCATTTACATTGAGGCTTATGTTTACTGTGGGTACGAACAAATATAAGTTTCGTTAGGCCAAGCACTCTTGCGGTCATGACGTCTTCCCGTGAAATTCCAAATTTAACTCACATAAATTATTTGCCAAACAACCCGTGTTTCATAAAAACGCATAACACATATGCCGTAAGTCATTATCAAGAGGCGGTGAAGAGCTTCGAACCGTTTTTGACTGATGTATTAAGACCCTCGTTGTAGGTACGCCCATCCGCCCCCAAAAAAATGTTTCATCCACCTAAACCCGTATGAATGGGGTTTGCCAAGTATTAGGTACACATGACAGTGGAGCGTAGGCAGTTGGGTTAATTTACTTTTCCAACTGCTGCAGCTATGACAAGCTGGACGCTTGAATTTTTTGCAGACTTTGTGGGAGTTGCGGTGAAATGCCAACACAATGTGAATCAAGTGGATCAACCAAAACATAGGTTTGGCAGATAGATGGGCAAAAAATAGAGAATACCGTGCTATGGTTGGTTGCCTACCCTCATCTGCCTGTTCAGGCAATATTCCTCTGAACAAATGTTTGGACGAGCGAGTCAGGTGTGCGTGCTTAGAAATGAATCTTCTAGTTCTTTGGATTCTAGGGTTGGGTTTTCCTGAGTGGCTGAGTGGATGGGCTCTACTTGCATGGATGAAAGCGCCTCCGCTAGTGGATGACATTTTGCACACAGATAACTTAGCATTTAAGTGATTCACTTTCCGAAACTGTTGGTGTCCAGGGTCTATGCATTGAACAACCGACATCACACACGTGGTATATCTCATTTTCCGTATAAGCATGCCCACCTAGGTATAATTTAGGCGGAAATCCGCACACAGTGAGGTTCTAGGGATCCTCCAGGTTTAGTATGTTTCGCTCCAAGCTCTTCACAGAATCATCCCTATGGGTTTTTTAGTTGGACAGCAATTATGTGGACGTCTGTTCTGTTTTTGTCAGTGAATCGCAAGAAGTCAGTTAGCAGTGTAAGTGTTTCTTCTCTGTTATTATTAAAAAAATGTTGCCTCAATCCCATGGATCAGTTAAACAGAACAGCTAGTTCGGTAGCTTATCACGGCAAAAAACTGTTTATCTTAAAAGCACTGCTATTGTTCGGTCGCCGTATACCACGACCTTTACAAGACTGCACGTGATCTCAAATTCAAGCCTCTCAAACAAGTTTCTGTGTGCAAAGATAAGAATTCAAATCTTTCAGCTCTGGCACCTCTTTGGTATTGCCATATAGCTCGAGAGTACCAAAGCCAAGGTACTGAGGTGTTTGCTCAGCCAGGAAGCACGGTGTGAGCTCGCGCTAAGAAGCTGTCGGTGAGAGCACGCGAATGAGCTCCCATCTAGTCTTGCACTCACTGCGCTCAGCAGAATCTCAGTGGATATCTCAAGTATTTTGGCACCGGTAAATCATTTACTCATGCTGTCCTCTCATCCGATGGGTTATATTGGGCGAGCATCACACGATCCCGTATATTCTCTTCATGGCCTCTTGTATCTGCAAAGCACTGTTTGTTTTTCTCTGTCCTCTGTCCTTATTGCATCCAAAACACGCTAGGACCCACAATCAATTCTAATACATTACGTTTTGCTTTAGCTCCTTCATTTTTACACCAAAAGTTACAGGCGTCGCTCACAAGTCATCATGCTCGTAACTCCCCGGGACGCATAGGTTGAATGTGGATCTCAATTGAAATCGGAGCCACATCATGGAAACATTTCACCTACGCTATGCTGACTTGGCACTCAAAACCGCATGTGTGCATTTCTCATGCACCCTCAATAAAAGCAGCAGCTGATTTTGACGGATGCGCTCATCAATTGAAACACCTGGCATGCAAAGATAAAACAGCTGTTTTATCTTCGCCTCATTTCAGATTCTCTGACGCCAGTCCATATAAGCTACTGATTGTGACATACCCTCATTCCACACTTCTGAAATCTGTCGCATACTTTTGAAACAAGCAATGCAACGCAAACCTCGAACAACACTTGAAGACTTGGATTAGCATTTGTTGCGTTGTTATTTGAGTGTCGCTTTTTGTGTGATCCGCCAAGTCCGCCCCGAATCACTGTGGATTTGATATGGGTGGTTTGGCTTTAAAAATTTCAGTGTTTCGAAGTGAATTCGTTGTTCTAGACGCAAAAAAACCATTCACATAGCTCAAAACCTGAAAGCTTTGCTAGTACATGTATGATATTCAAGTGTACCCGGAGTGAGCTTGCCTCACTTGCCAGAGGACCTTTATATCCAGTCGTATGCACTTTTGATGAGCTCTAATAAAGACTCCATTCTTTGTGTCAATGTGAACAACCACTGAATAATTTTTCACCAAGACGGAACGGTGACTGTTCAAACATGCCAAAGGTGAAAGTAAAATATTTTACAGGGTCCAGCAACAAAACAATAAATCCCGACTGCACACCCTGTGCTTTCTCGCTCTACTAGAAACGCAAAATTCTTAGCGAAATACATCTTGTCAAGTTCGCGAATGAAGCTTCTTTGGGTTATCAGAGAGTTGAAAACATTTGAAGGTTCTTGCTTTCTTCCAGTTAATGAACAGAATGACGAAGATTGGAGGCTTCGAAATATCGTTTGAAAAATTACCAGGAAAACATGGAACCTACCTCATTTGAACACAGACGCAATAAATAATTTAGCAACATCTGTAGCATGTCTATGTAACAAACCGTATTTCGCTGAAGTAATTGGTCGAATGGCAAAAACCAGTGGTGCACAGATGGGCTTGATTTTACCTCAAAATTCGTTTAGATTTGGCCAGTACAGTTGGTTTGAAAGCATCGCGAATTCAACTGAGTACGAGAGTTTACAATAATCTCTGACGACAGGCTTCACACACCACCGTTCTGTCAGTATCTGTCCTTGATCTGCACTCTGAACAAGCCCGTGTAAATCCTATCAACCCCGTCACTTTTAGTCTGCCGTGGGCGGCTGAAGAAACTCGATAAAGCTTATTCAGATTTCGTAGCCGCTTCACATGTGTTTTTTATCTGCTGCGTGATTTTTATCGATCGCTTTTGTTTGCTTAATGGAGCAGCTTTCGGTGAGCATTATTCAGCCTACCAGGGAAGAAATTTCACTAGAGGAGTTCGATAGTGGCAATGTTGTGGAATATAAGTAGTTCGGGTGGGTTCATTGATTGTTGATCTGTTCGCCGAGCTTAGCAGTTGCATTGCAAACGTTTCATCACCAATCGAGGTGACATCGTCAGTGCGGGTTGAGTGAGTCACTCTCAACCCACTCAACCCACACAACCCACTCAATCCCTCACTGACGATGTCACCTCGATTGGTGATTAAACGTTTGCAAGCTCGGCAAACAGACCAACAATCAAGGACTTCGATAGGCTTGGTTACGGTGTTCGTTCGTGCCATTTCGAAGTTGCATTTTTAAAAGAACGACCTCTGCGAAAAGCAGGGAGGTTCCTGTAATAAGTTATAGTCAGAAAATGAGAAAAGTTTCCCGAACAGGAAGATCCAAAGGAAACGTACTGCGATGTTGAATGGCGGGGATCGACTCAGACCCGAACAAGTGAGCTGCTTGCAGAAACATAAAATAAAGAGTAAATAATATTCAAAAGTTTTCTCGCAGCCATCAGCGTCAGGAAAGCTGCTCAGATCCATTCATATGCGAAATGACCAGATTACTTCAGAGGTTATCCTTGTGAGAGATATTTTGTCGTTACCACAAGGGTTCTCTATAAAGATAACTCACTATGTTGAGCTGTGTCCATAGACTTAGTGATTCGTTGTTACTGCCGAATTAAACAAGAAAAAATAGATCTTCCATTTTTTTCGCTGAATGCAGATCGCAGAGACTGTTTCAGAGTTTCCTTCGGCCTGTATTAATGCTATATATATATATATACTTGGATATTACGTTCAGGTTGGAAATTCCCTCAGAACGATCGCTCTAAACGCAACAGTTTTGTGATTTCCTCTTTTTCTGGTTGCCCTCTTTGCCTCTCAAAAATTCTCAACTCCATCCGTTATCACCACGTTTCGTCTAACACCTTAGTTTGTGCACTAACCAGGCCAAAATACCAGACAGATTATACCTCTTTTATTGGTTGTTGATCAGGTGGCTGTTGATCTGTTCGCCGAGCTTGGCCTCTTTTATCCGATTGCTGCTGAAAACGTTGACCTTTTGACCTGATGTAAACTTTTTTAACCTCTGTCACCCGGTTGTACGGGTTGTCTTTACCCATGGTGGTTAATTTGCACCAAGGCAGACGATGTTATCCTAACTCTGTTCACATTTTTCCTCCGCATTTCGTTTTGGGCACGGTTCGACGCGCACGACCCCTAGTAAGTTCCTAATACCTTAGAATTTGGTTTCGAGTTGTTTGTGACTCGAATCATACTGACTGAGAATAATTTGATCAGACAGGTTTGCTTAACAATATCAGAACGTCGCCTTATAAAATAGGTTTAAGAAAGCTGACCAAGATTCGCTAGCATTTCCCAAGAAACCGTGCTCTGTATGGAGCTCATCATACAGCCCGGGACCTCAAAGTTTAGTTATCAGTTTTTCGTAATTGAAAAAACAGTGCACTATAATTGGACTGAGCGAACTTCCACGGCCACAACCACAGGATGAGCCTATCGGATTGAAAGTGACGTTCGGATGTCAATCGTTCAGCTGTAACACCCTTCCGGTGCATAGCTGTCATGCTACCCGAAGGAAGCACGAGGGCTGAGATACTGCCAGGTTGCCCAAGACTAGTCAGGGGAAATCGAGAGGCAGAGGTCGGGTTCGAACCACGGACCTTCCGGTCAGTAAATTCGCGTTCTAACCACTTGAACCACCTCGCCCTCTTCGGATGTCAGTGGACTTCGACTGAACTAATCATATTACATACGTGATTGTGACCATCTATTTCATAACTTGCTCAACTTATTACTTGGTGTACACCACAAATGCATTGTTTTGTCCTGTAGAATAAAACAGTCATCTCTAAAATGATCTCAGCATGGCTTTGTGTTAGAAAATTACATGATGACGGCTCAGTGTTTAGAGCGTAAATTTGCTGACCGGAAGGTCCGTGGTTCACACAGGACCTCTGAATCTCGGACAGCTGAATTTCCGGCGGTAACCCAGCCCTCGCGCTTACTTCTAGTGACATGACAGCTAGGTACCGAAAGGAGAATACAGCTTGAACGATTAGTGATTGGGGCAGAAATAAGAATAATTGTTTGAAAAGTAATAAGAGAAGGATCACTCTGATTTCCAGATGGGTTCCCGATAGTGGTGAGCGTCCACATCAGTCAGCTCTTTAGGATCATTTGCCTTTTATATTCAACAGTGGAGAAGTCAACCATCGTGGGCTGTCGAAAAGCCTTCAGCAACCTTGTGAGCAGTTTCGTTTATGAAAATATACTGCGATATCTCGAATGGGGCGGTCTGTATGCAGCAGATTCAGTTGAAGAACATCGTAAACGAGGGCTTGTACGATCCTGACCGTGATCCCAAGGCAAGTAATTGGTTACTTAGCCTAAACGCACGAACTAGGTGTCCTATCTGACAGATAATGTGTAGTATAATTCAACGATGGACGGTCAGTCATAAATGTGGCAAAACCGAATTCTACGAACTTCACCTGGGTTTGTTCAGTAGTCGCAAATGGGCAGCAAACAGTATATTGAATTAGACATGGGCAGACAGTATAGGTAGGCAGACTGTGGTTCCATAAGAAATTAACAGTGAATCGTGTGCAGAATTAAAGGAAAGCTTACGGCTAGATTGAACCTTTGGCAGTTAGCAACACAGGATGTCACAGAAAGGGCAGTGTGCTATAGGACAAATAAAACGGTAAAAAATTTTGTACAGTTCAAAGTGGAACGAAATGTTCAACAACGAACCCAGAAATGAATGTGAATAAATCGAGTCGACTTTAAATAAAATAGAATAGTTCAGCCTTAAAAACTGAGCATTCACCGGAAGGGTAATGAATTAGCCTGAGGTATAGGGAAACAAAAATAATTACGTCACTTAATTAACATAGCTTCTGATTTGACGCTGTTTAACGTTTCTGGCATCGATAGAATCACAGTATTGGTATCAATCACATGCTTTTTATCGCCCAAGCTGATCTAACAAGATTGCCAAAGATTCGCCCTGGTTGACATGTTTCACCAGAGGTTATCTGCTTTTGCGCTGATGAATACAACAATCGGTTGACAGCTAGTGTACGTATTTTGCTTGGCAGCCTACACAGAAGTAAGTCGGTTGATGACCACTATCTTTTGCAACCATTTTTGAAACTGACATACCATTACCACAATCGCCACCATTATCATAAAAACAGTAATAGTAATAAAAACAATGATAACACTGAGGGGTATGGTAATACCGGTCGATACACTCTAAATGAACTAATTAGTGGTTTGAGCCCTGAGTGAGTGAGTGAGTGAGTGAGTGAGTGAGTGAGTGAGTGAGTGAGTGAGTGAGTGAGTGAGTGAGTGAGTGAGTGAGTGAGTGAGTGAGTGAGTGAGTGAGTGAGTGAGTGAGTGAGTGAGTGAGTGAGTGAGTGAGTGAGTGAGTGAGTGAGTGAGTGAGTGAGTGAGTGAGTGAGTGAGTGAGTGAGTGAGTGAGTGAGTGAGTGAGTGAGTGAGTGAGTGAGTGAGTGAGTGAGTGAGTGAGTGAGTGAGTGAGTGAGTGAGTGAGTGAGTGAGTGAGTGAGTGAGTGAGTGAGTGAGTGAGTGAGTGAGTGAGTGAGTGAGTGAGTGAGTGAGTGAGTGAGTGAGTGAGTGAGTGAGTGAGTGAGTGAGTGAGTGAGTGAGTGAGTGAGTGAGTGAGTGAGTGAGTGAGCCCCGAAAATTTCGTTTCTGGTGAAATGGTTAAATTCACAATGTCTCCCAAATATGCACTCGTAGGAACACTGGTTATCCCAATATAGTAGTCTGGGAAAATGGATGACAAATTACCACTGTCCTAGTTCCGCTACATTTGTTTCACCAAAACTCACGCCACGTACTTTGATTAGATGAGACACTTGATTTACTTAGCTATCATTGAAGCGCTCATATTTTTTGATGAAAGTCAATTAACTTCAATAAATACAAGCAGTTTTCATGAGTATCACTACGAGGAAATTATGCGGTATTTATATTGCGAGAGAAGGACAGGAGTACAATTTTACCCTCCGATTGATTTTCAGTTATTTTTAGACGCATCATGAAGCCAAAAGTGTCTGGTATATCCAGGTCTTTCATACTTGTATGACGGCGAACAATACGGACAAAAATGAGATAAAAGAATTGTAAAAACTAAACAAACGATCAGTTTGGATAGCTGGAAATTCCCCCAATATAAACGGTTTGTTTCGTACCGTTCAACACTTATCTAAACACGAGATATGAATCCCACATAGACCTTTTCATTTTGCAGTATATTCATGCATTCGTATAGCATAGGATTTTGAGCTCGACCACATACTCAGTTGCTGAAAATAACCATATCAGAATTGGAAACGCTGGGCAGACAACCACCCTAATATATCATCCTCTAACCAGTTCGGATCCCATACGGGGTTGGCGCAATCCAAGTGTGAACCAATTAAAGCGGTCATGGAATGTAGTAAGATCTTTGCGCTTGTCAAAGCAAAGGGCATCCAACACCGAGTCAACCCACTTGGTTACATCAGAGATATAGTACGCTGTTTTAATAGAGGGGACAAACAACGTTAGGCTAGATCAGTTAGGGAGATCGAAAAATTCCGTTTATGATCAAACTTGGAGCGTGAGGAGGCGGGTGACGACAGTCTCAGCTACCACAAAACTACACAGTCTAAAAGTTTCGGACCGATTTTGTGCCAATTCGTACACGGTCTGAAATGCCGTGTGCCAAATACTGTCGACTTAAAATAGAATTATGGATTTCGTCTTTAGTTCCCTTCCCCACCCCCCGCCCAAGCCAGCGATTTCGGATAGTATTCTCTGATTTATTTAAACAAGTCTCCAACCGTTCGATCTACTAAGTCGTAGGCATCGATTTTTGAAAAGCAAATTGCTAAACAGAAAACCAACAAAACTGACAGGAAAGGACGATGTGAACAGTATTTCCCAATGCTTCCTTTTCACCGAAATGGTAGCGTATATGAGAGCTACGGCTGTACGAATCACGTAATTTCAACGCTGCTCCACTTCGGTGCGTCTTCAAGAATCCACTTCTACCTTAAAGAGTAGGGTTAGGTTTGTGATAGTTTTCGACTGGTTCAAGTGAGCCCATTGTGGACTATCTTACAAGGTCAAATGTAATGAAACGTGGTTTGTGTTGAGGCTGTGTTCTGTTTGAACCAGTGCTTCTGTGGACCAACCTCTTTTGCATATCATTTTGGGGACTCAAACTGTTGCTCAAACCTGAATTATTTTACTCCTATGGTGTCGCAAACTTTGTGAGCAACAGGAGTGGTTCGAGACACAAGTCATCATTTGATTAGGTGTCACAGCAGCGCATTGAAATTCTCTTCAGCTTACTGCAAGTCGGTTAGTATCAAGTTGACGGCTAACAGTGGGGTTTGCAGAGATTGCTTCTACGTAACATTTTTATGGTAGTATCCGAAAACTTGCGGTCCAACAGAGACTATGATATCCGTTCAAAAGCGCCTTCTCATTGGAGCTTTTCTGGAATTGGTCGTGTGCTGAAAAACCGAGAGGTTTGGTTTAGACTGTTTAAATTTTCACCATTCAGATGATGCACCGCCTGCTCAACTATTCTTCTGATGGTGTTGGACACTCATCACCAGTGACAACACATCACTGTTCAACACTGATGCTTCGCTTCCGTACATGTTACTGGAAAGTCAGCTATCCTCCGCAACCCGGAATTTAAACCACTACAAAATATTGTCCACTATTTCCCAACCGGATCAACCAGAAGCGGGATGCAGTTTGGCCAGGCGCTCCCTATTTCTCGTAATTGACACAGGTTTCGAATCCCTGATGACTTTGTTGTTCCTGCCTTTCTAGTCATACGATCCTCTTCTCTTCCCCCCAATCACACTTGTCTATAGATGAGATATTACTACGGAGAGTGTGTTTTTGTAAGCCAACAAGTAGCCTTTCGTATGTTGAGCGGGGCTATTTGTTTCGTAAGGAAAATTTCTTTATTTCGTTGTAAGTACTGTGATCAGGTGATCAGCTCATGTGACATCTTTTAGCACCAAAAACTACACTGCACAGTGAGCAGGGAGAACAATCGCTGTCTGGCTGTAACATACTACTAATAAGGCTGATGAAAACCCTTCGACAACCCATGACCGGTTTCACTCATTTTGAGGATCATCCGGTGGGCCTAGTCCCCGATTTCCAGTTGAACCCAACTTGGATGGCAAAATATTCTCATTTTCGTGCGAAGTCAATTTTGACAGGAGGCTCAACTTCATCACTCGTTTATAATGGTGTTCTTCATATTTTCTGATGTGCGAAATGCCATACCTTAATGTACAGAAATTACCGAATATTGGGACGACTGAGATCCGTTTTCGCTCTCAGACGATAGAACCTGGATTTAGCAAAAGCTACTTACAGTTGCATCAAATTCATCCGCATGAAATAATTTAGCAGAAACACACGCAACCGTATTTAACCAACCTGAACGAGGATGCGCTGTTGGTTGCCATGGCATTCCTAAGATTTCTCAGCTTCCCGAGAAGCACTCAGTTTGCACCTCGCTCTTTATATGTAGTGTGTTTAATATATTCCATAAATCGTGTTGTTGCTTCTTACCTGCTGAGATATTGTGTGCGACCAGTGGAGTGGAACAGTACTAGAGATTATGAATACATCTTTTACTCGTTTTTCCATTCCCGAAATTTGAAGAACTGTTTTCGCTTAGCCGGGTTCCAAAGTTCCCTTTCTAGTCCTACTTGAAAACACGGAGATATTTCCCATCGTTTATATTGTTATAACCATCTCCGTGGTGCGTGAATAACCGGGTCACTCTGACTATGGTTTAGGGTTTAGGCTCTTGCTGATTATTTCTCAGCGATTCTCGCTGAACATGAGCAAGTCTGCTTACAGTTCCTTGATTTCTCCGTCTATCCACAACACCAGTGGGTTGACTGGTCGATTGTTTTCGCCATTGATCACCCCTTCTAAAAGCAGTTGTTCCACCGTTTTCTTTTCATGCGTCAAGGGGGCGAGATGGCTCAAGTGTTTAGAGCGCGAATTTACTGACCGGAAGGTCCGTGGTTCGAACCCCACATCTGCCTCTCGACTTCCCCTGTCTAGGCTTGGGCAACCTGATAGTATCCCAGCCCTCGTGCTTCCCTCGGGTTGCATGGCAGCTAGGCACCGAAAGGGTGCTGCAGCTGAACGATTTTCTTTTCATGCGTCAAACTGACAGCCTTAAAGCCGTCCATTGGCTGCCTTTGTCTCGCTATATCTTCTCAGCCCAGTATTATTTGGGACCATCCCTTTCTGATCAGCTGTACTCCTCGGCTGAGATCCGCAAACAATTCAGCTCGTTTTAATTCAATTAAATGAAGTATTGATATCGCTTGGTATGCTTCCCTTGGAAAGAGTTTCACGGAGGTAACTTTAAAGGTAAATTTTCTATACCATGAGACTAGCTGTCCCTAGAACAAGGGATGGTTCGTTCTCCGTCTTGATCAAACGTGTATGGAATTAATTTTTTTTAGGCTAAGGATATCCTCACATTTCTTATCAAACGCCTCCACTGATTGATTTCACAGGCCTACAAGTGGCTGTTTGTTATTGTATTGTTTTATTATCTTGTTGAGCTTTGTTTTCATAATCCCCGTTTAATTGAGGCCTAAAGATCATTTCGCGACTTGAGGTAGAAAAGCCTTGTTTCTTGCTTCAAGTAATCATGTGTGGACATTGTTTTCCAGCGAAGAAGTTTACTGTGCTGTACGTCAAGAAAGTTGTATATGAAAACAAACGACGCCGAAAAGCCACACTTTAGATATGAGCTTGCAACGCTACGTAACATTAACTGAGTGTTCACAATTAGCACCCAGTTTCAGGTTTCCAAACAGGCCTTTGCATTCTTTCACATAGTTGTGAAAATTCCAAATTGTTAGCAAAAAATAACTTCTGGGGAGGAAAGTCTCAGCGGAGCCGCCTGTGACTGCACCGTGTATTTCGAATTACCTCAGTACGTGCTCTTAAAACAAACTAATTGGAGGCCGTTGTGTAATGCGAGGCTTATCATCGTTGGTATATCGTTAAAAGTGATTTTATTTTCCTCATCTCAGTGAAAAATGATAAAGGAATGGTAAGATCAAACGCATATCTCAAGAAGTCACCTTGAATATACTGTGCCGACTTACCTTGCTCTTCTTATTTGCTAGCGGACTAGCTATGTTATCCCTCGTTTCCTAGAATTCCGGCTATCTTTCCAGTTAGTTCATAACCCAGTTTCAATGCTCAAATAGGCAGGACTCCCTTATATATATATATATATATATATATGGAAGAATTTGAACAGTAATCTTCGGCTGGGTTCCCATACCCACCCAAGATATTCTGACGTTATGTAGATGACACTTTCGTCGTGATGAAATGAGATAAGGTCAGTGGGTTTTACAACTATCTGAATGAACTAAATCCAGACATCACATGTAGTATGGAGACAGAGTCAACTTCAGGTACACTGGGCTTTTTAGATTGCATGACACATAAGACGGGGTGGAGAACTAAAGACCACAGTGTGCGAAAAGCCAACGGACATTGGGGCAGTTTTGAACTACTCATCTGCCCATCCGAAATCGGTTTTCGCCAGTATTGCCTCGTCCATGTTTAGGCGTGTAAGGGCCCTGTGCACAGAAGTAGTTGATCGGATAGCTACCCAAATTGAAGGGAAGAGCAAACTTTGGGGTATTGGGTATCCAGATAGTTTGATTAGGTGTCAGTTCCAAAGGGTGTTGGTACCCGTAGCGAAACCCAACAGGGAATGGATTGGGACTGCTGTTATTCCATATAAACCAGGGGCGTCGGAAATCATTCGAAAGATTCTAAACACGGCCAACATAAGGGTAACTTTCCAGAAAGGAAACACTTTGCGCTCTGTATTGGTGCAATTGAAGGATCGCCTCTCGGCAAACAGAACCAGGGACTGTGTAACGGCCGCACTAAGATCTGTATGAGACAGACGACCATGGAACTTCACACCAGAAATGGAGAACATAGGAGGAAAACAAACAGACCGCCGAGGAGCGCAGATGAATGTCGGGCGTTACTGAAAGACTCGGCAATTGCGGAACATGCACTAGACACGGGACACAGATTTAGAAAATGTTGAGGTGTTGAGACGAGGACCACGGTCCACGACACAGAGACTGATCGGAATTAGTCAGTGAGTTGAGCAACTGGCCAACCCATCAATGCAAGATTTTGGCAACCGTTAATTAACACCAAACAATGATCTAGCGCGCTAATATGAAAAAGTCTTAGTCGTCTCCGGTGTTATCAGAAAGACTTTGAGATAATTCGCGCACACAACTCCAGCTGACCTAACCGTCCAAATCAGAACGAACCATCCCGTCTTTGATAGATGTGTTCCTTGCAAGCCTGAAAGGATACCGATATGACGCAAGAACCAGTCAGTCACTAGCAATGTATTCTGCCGTTGTACAAGGTTTTAAAGGGCAGTAGCGGTGGCCGATCAAGGTGCAGTTCCGACTTTTGCCCGATGGTTGCAGTCTGGTCTCACGACAAATGAGCACGTCCTCCACGCAACCAATACATTTCCGTATACGTGGATACTCGACTTTCATCGCCGTCGCCAGCAAACCTGTCGTCTTCTGGCCAAGCGAAAGCAGATTCGAAGAGCCAACTACGCTGCCATCCAACTATATAACCCTAGAGACAGAAAGAGGCATTGTCTGCTGTGCTCGATGGATCATAGGAGAAACTAGACAAAGAAAACTAAGGCCTACCTTCTGGCACCAAACACCACTGAATGCTACCGAATAAAGGTGGTCCATGCTCCGAAACACGCGAATAGTTGGCCAAGCCACGCAATGCTGCTATCTGATTAGAGTTTGGTTAAGCCAAATACCAGTGAGGAAGTTGGCTCCACGATCCACTTAATGGACCATTCGTTGTCAGCTTCATCGTCGGTTCAGTTTCAACAGTCTCACCGGGTAGTTCAGCCTGATCACTCACCGCATTTGCGTTGTGTCTACGTTACTGTAGTTTGAAAGGTCCCAACTCCGACTTTATCGGACCATTTGAGGTCAAACAAAGTGTTGGCCATTGTTGCTCAATGCCTCCATAGAGTGCTTGCTAATTGCTGGAGTCGTACATTGCAACTGTTTTCACTCCAGCTTGCATTTCTACCTCGAGACGGTTGTCCCGAAGTTACCCTGTTGTTACACTCCCTGCTTCGGCACTTTTCAGCGACGGCTTCTAATGTTAGTTTGGCATTTAGTGACAGTTCGAAAGAATGTGATTGGTTTTTGCATGACAGGATTGGTACTTGAAGCGTCGTCACCCGTAATTCAAGATATTACAGAGTCATGTGTGAGCTCTTTAGAAGTTTTTCTTCATTCGGAGTTTCACTACTGTAGAACGGTGAAGCAGGGAGATCTACCCTCTCCAATATTGTGCATCATAACAATGGATGAGGTTCTAGGATTGTCGGTGCCACACCTGAGATACCATTTCCATGACATCCTAGGGTATGAATATGGCTTTGATGACGAGTTGGTGATGAGTGCAGGAAGCCAAGCTCGGTTTACGGAAAGCTTAAAGCTGCTGAGCATGAGTTGAGAAGAGCTAACGTGACGATCAGCGCCCAAAGGACGAAAGTACAGATGATTTGTGGCGACGGAAAACTTCGGACGAACACAGTTTCAGTCGAACCCTTTCGCTTCACCGAGAGACTCTTCACTCATCCGAGTTCCACAGGCTCCTTGAAACATTTGGGCATGCCCTTTACTTTGAAGGGGGAAGAAGTCAGAAGCCACTCACATTAGCTGCTAAAGCTGCTTGATGATGTGATGCATGCCCGTTGAAGTTAAATCAGAGAGTAGAGATCACAAGGAACTACCTGATACAAAGGCTGGCACATTCGCTAGGTCTTGGCGAAGCCCGCCACAACACCCTCGAAAGGTTGGATAATTATATTAAACAGCCTGTTCTTGGCTGGATACGTCTACTCACATCAGCTAAATCCACGCCAGTAAGCACCATGAGGTACTCGGTACCCCAAGTCTGAATTCAACCATTCCGATAAAGCTGAAAGCGCGTATGGAAAATCTGCTGCCTACGCAGTGTCGTAAACCAAACAATGTGTTTCACGACCCTAATTCTGATAAGGTTGTTCGGGATCTCAGCCTTCCGATTCGAATCCAAGGGACGTGCACGAACATCAACGAAGGAATGTTTGCTGCTTGGGTCGGTAGTTTGCGCAACAGCGTTGGTGGTTGCTATTTGCTGGAGTTGGTCGCTTCACGCCTTCGAATCCATGGCTCGTGTTTCCAGATCGGACGTATCCTCGGGTGCTTGTCTGCGGTATACGTATATAATGCAGTCTGCTGAGGGCGGAAGTTAGAAATGGCATGGTCATGGTGACCACATGATCCCCTGTCGTGGAAACTGCTGTCAGCTGGGGAGTTTAATGCACATTCTGCAGTCCTGCTCAATAACGCAATAAGCTCGACGCGCTACTTATAATCGGGTTGCAAGGGGACTTAAAAAACATCACCGTCTTCTTGTGTGCGTCATTTTCGAGGAGTTGAGAGACCTACTTCGAGGTTTTTCATCAAACCTGACCGAACCGTTGTCCGGCAGTTCTAAGCAACGGTACTAGACGTAATCATAATGTCGGATATGCTAGGAAAGCTCCGGTGGAGTGGTCGATATACTTCGTACTTGTCACATGGGTCAGGTACGTTGAGATGTGCTTCCGGTCATCGAAAACATACACTACAAACTAAATGAGGTCGGAAAAGAAAAGCAGAAGCACACTGTTTTCAACGCACTACAAAACGTAGAGACTGCACGAAACCATGGTCGGTTGGGCGAAGCCGTGTCCCTTTCCAGACTGACAGTTATTTTTCTTCAAAGGACTTACCATGTATTTCATTCTTTTCTCTGACGATTCCTAAAGCAATCAGCTAACTGCTGATTGTTTCCGTTTATGATTGTATCCGTATCCGTTGTATGATTGTATCCGTTTATGAACGATGACATTGGGAACTTCCTTTTATACACACTAAATGAGAGTGAATATACGTAAAAATACCGAGTTGAAGGATGTTATGAGAAGATATTGCGTTCGGAAGAAGGGTTCTATGGCCATTGCTTGTTCTCCAAACCGGGCACTTTTTTTGGAAGGGGGTTCGGGAGATAACACGACAGTGTCCCGAAGCATGATCTTACCCATGGGACATCGCCTTCTTCCCTGTTGGTCAGGCTTTCTTGAAACTAACCGTGATTAATCAATACACTGGGGATTTGGCGTGGTGAACGGATATAAGCTTAAGAATATCGTCCTGACTTTCACTCAGAGGGGTTTGTACTCCTCAAGTTCTGAAATTGAGAATTTGTTTATAAATCTAGGAGCGGTTATGCTGACTGCACTGGAAACGTTCTCCGTTTAGTAGGATGCGGAAACGCATTTGGTAAAGATCCATTTTTCTCACAACTGAGGGTGGTGATCTCAACTTTCTCCGCGCAACAGTTAAGCTTCATAATACTTTTGAATCTCTGGTCTTATTTGAGTGATGTAGTGAAAGTTTTTTAACGAGATATAAACATAGATCGCTGTTGTTGTCCGTATAAGGCGCGGAGCAATCTCATTCGGGGGCCCATTCTGGACAGTTAGGCTTCAGAATCTAGTTTATCAGACGGCTTGACCAGACAACAATCCTGCCAGCCTGTTTAGAACATCACGGTTTCAGTACACAATCAAAACCCACACCCCACTGCAACAAAGGTGCACATACACGTCGTTATGTACTAAAATGCAATAACAGCTCTCTGGATATTTCACACACGACAATTCGAGTCACTGTGTTGTCATTGTATTGTGTCACAGGAAGTATTCGATTCAGCTAGTAGAAATATGGCAGAGTCAGTACTGCGAAACAGCATCTATCACACGTTCAGTCTCGGTTAGAACAAATCAGGCAGATCAGAGTAACCTATTGGCATCTAAATCTTGAAGAATCGCTTCTTATCGGACCTCACACAAGGATCGTGACAAAGTGGAAGGATTTCATGTGGTTCACATTTCCGACAAAGCTAATGCACGAGGTTGACCCAGCGAACAGTTTAGTTTCAGGCAATTCATTTCATACTAAGGGCATCTGTTACGCCAAGAATCATGTTCAGCGTTTCAGACAAATTTTCAAACAGATTATACAAAGTAGGTTTAAAACCTTGCCGTAGTTTGACGCCATGGGAAGAACAGCGTACATTTTTTCGTCCCGACCACAGCTGCTATCATCTGTTCCCGATGCGTTTGAAGCGCACCTACAGGTTTCCATTTGTTTCTAACGCTATTTGGCTTGTTTTTGGGTGTGTCCAAGTCACATGACCATCGGCCAATCAAACACTCAAGCCATCGCACCCTCATGCACAGCTTTCAGCTTAACGTAAGACAAGTGTGGGAGAGCGTGCGCACGTGCTTATGCCCACCGCTGCCTTGACCTCGTCAATCGATTGTCCTGAATCGGTGGCATGTTATCGGTTGTATGCACGGTCTCGGCATTTTCGAATCTGGTTAACTTTTTCCCTACTGAGTAAAAAGTCCGACAGTTGCATTACTGTGGCATTCCTATTGTAGCTGTTGTCCAACATGTTAGCCAACATGCTGCTGCCTTTTAAATTCCTTAGGGATTTCTCTGAATTTTATTTAGGCGCACTGACCCTAGCAGCGCTTCGGAGAAAGAAGTGAGCGAATTCCAGCAATTAGGCCGCCTGAATCTCGGCGCACCTGCGTATATTGCACTAACGCTACGAAAAAAAGAGGAAGCTTCATGAAACCTTTCACTGAAAATTCCTATTGGAAAAGAAAAAGCGGTAACAAATTTGTACCTCCCGAATAAATTTATCAGTCCAGGGAAGAAATCATCACAATGGAACTGCTTTGTACCAATAACCCGGATTTAATGGTCGACCGGCATCGTAAGCAACTAGTGTAACAATTTAAGCCGGTGAGCTTTCCCATTGTATCGCTGAACCGGTTTCTGTTTGTTTAACGGTCCATTGACAGTGGTGTATTTACGCAGCTCGCGCCTCCAAAGCTAGCTACCTACCCCACCTCCCCAAATCATCGGCGAACGAAACTGTTGCAGCTACAACCACTGTACGACAAGTACACGGTTTCTTACAGCTGACGATGATGATGATGATGATCGCACACGGTTTATAACTGATAAATTGAACTGAATTGAATTGAGAGTCCTAGATACCCAAGTAGCGTCATTCGCTGCCGTGCGGGATGAAGGCAGTGATGCTGGAACCAACACTTTGGCAGTTATACAAACCACCAATAAGTTGGTTTCATTTTGAATTTGTCCGTTCTGAGTAAACTGTTAGTGTTCTCATGAGATGCGTCCTAAGACAACTATACTTATGAGAGTGGTTTAAAGCCAGGATTTGGGTGATAAAGTAAAAGCCTTGTCAGTACGACGGCACAGTGACGACACTTTTAGTCGGAATGTGAACGAAAGTTTGATGATAGTTCAGGGACAATAAAATTTTCAATCTATTGAACACATTACAACCAGGAGCTGCGGCTAACGGGGTTTGTCTGTGTGTGGACCGCTGTAGTTGTAGCCTAGTCGATAAAACTGACGCTCAGTGGAAGAGACGACATGACCCTTGTATCAACGTCACACTCTATGCTCTGTGTAACATTATCAACGACGTTTGTACTGTATTGTTTGGAGGCTCGTTGAGACCGATTGGGTTTCCACGATATAGAATTATCGCTTTTTCTGCTAACTTGGACATCGGAAACCGGGATCCGTTCGTTTCTTGGACCGAAAAAAAGGAATAAATATTATGTATTTGTCAGGTAGCAGTATGCTCCAAATGCTCTAACAGTTCGTGTCTTCCAAACCCTGTTTAGTAAGAACTCTTCTGACAGGTTTGAGTAGACCAACAATGTGTTTCGCTAACCATAAGATACTGAGTCGTTCTGGGCTCCAAATGGAGCAAATGGCGTATTCAGTACATCAACCATTGGAATTCCGCAGAACATGGCGTGTAAGAGAACCGACAGGAGCAAGTAGGACAAATTCAGAGGTTGGTGGAAAACTGTGCAGGAAAAATATTACCATTCCGGGGAGATTTCATGATTTTCCAAAAGTGCATTTTCTGGATGTTTATCGGGCAAAAATTTAGGCGTATCGGCTACACACATGTTGTTCCGCGGTCCTCCACAATTAACGAAATCGGCGAATCCATTTACTGATCTAATCACAATAATATCCCGTTTTTTCTCACCCTCTGAATGGGCCTAATGTGTTCTTAAAAAAAGATTATTTAGCTTATCGGAAGAATGTTACTAAAATGGAGCAGTTTTGTCTTGAATCTGATATCATACCTTGGAGACGTGGGCTGAAGTCCACCCCCGACCCTCTCCCAGAAAATTTCACAAACTCAACCTCTGTGGCAGTGCAGTCAGTTTCGTTGAATGGATTTTCAGGAAACTAGTCCCATTTTAAAGCATTAAATCACTTTTTTTCATGCTGAAACTCCCACTGGAGCCTTGGAGGCGGTAAGAATATATCAAACTGAACAGAATTGCCGAGCGCAGTTTACACTGCAAAGATGGTGCCAAGCAGTCGTTAGACATAATTTCAGATACTCAGTATTGTTGCACAGCCAAATAGTTTTTCTAATGCATTTTGGGTGTCCTATAAGCTATTATCCTCAGTTTCGTGGCAACCAAAAGTAAAATTCAAAATATTTCACGAGATTCAGGAAATCGATTTCGGCTGAACTGGACTGGCTACCGTATATATTAACGCTATTGAATGACGTGATCATGTTGTTTTTTCCGCAATACAGATAGAGCACAAAACGTCTCCTTTTTCCTTGAGATGACTATATTTGAGCCCATTTGTCATTAAGTAGTTTTTGGAAATTTAACAGATATATGCAACTAATCGGTTTGATCTCTTCAAAATACATTTGGTTTGTTCGGGTGGCTTCTCACGTCCAGGACCTGTGTTCAAATTAGTCAAGCTGGCCAGAAAGGAGTCGTTTTCTCTTATTAGTGCACAGGTGATGATAGCCATAGTATAATTCAGAAGGTATATATGCACTAATAACAGTCTTGACAGCGATGAGTTGCAACACGTATAAAAATAAATACAATGCGGAATGTGGAGCAGGACAAAAGGGGAACTTATCGTTTGTGAGAGTCCCTTGGTAAAAGTCCGGACGGCGGTAACGTGTTTTCTCCGCGGTATAGCTGCTACACGTGTTCCATAGTTGCCCATGGACTTGCGGAGACTGGTTAACTTCCTGCTCCCTGCGCGCGCGCGCGAGTCTGTGTGCCTTGACTATGCTCTGCTTTCCTATATGTAGGTGCGTTGCGTGTACGTGAGTGTGTTAGCACATGACTTGTTGCTACGCTTACCAGGCGATAGAGACAATGTCAGATGAGTCACCTTTGTGTGACGTGGTTTGTGAGTGCAAAAAAAAACGAGTCTCTTGATCCACTGAGCAACTGTGAGCTGAACAGTCAAGTACGTGGGTGAAGGGATAGCTGCACTCTCCATTCTTCTCCCCTTATTGACTCTTGGACTACTTACGATAAATATACCATGAGTTTATTCCATCATTTTCAAAGTCACCTCTGATCTTTTCCAGATAAGCCCCGCCACTAATGCAAAAGCTGCATGTGCGAAAAGTTAAGCCCCGCCTCTTTTTGCCAGCTCCAGTTTAATGTACGCACACAACCTTGAGCTATTTTTGATGAAAACAATTCCTTATCTTCTCAGAGGAATTATCTGTTAGCCACACGACCGCTGTTGCCTGGATGAAGTTTCTTCGCGAAGTTTGCGTCTGGCAGCTTTTGCAGACTCAAACAGTTATCGGCGGCCCAGGTCCACAAGTCGAGATCAATGAAACGCTAATATCTCGCCGTAAAAACCACGCAGGTCGTGTTCTTCCCCACCAGTGGATTTTCGGAAGGATCTGCCGGGAAACTACAGAGGTGTTCATGTATGCAGTGCCAGATCGAACTGCGACCGCGGCCATTTTGATGGACACAATCCAGGCCTGCATCGCTCCCAGCCCAATCATCATCTGCGATATGTGGGCATCATACCAAGGAATTGAAACGATGGTTGACATGAATTATACTCATGAAACGGTTAATCATACCGAAAACTTTGTGGATCCAACGACTGGAGCTCACACACAAACCATCGAATCTCTTTGGCCCATCTACAAGATGCAGAATAAACGCCAATGC
This sequence comes from Clonorchis sinensis, assembly GCA_003604175.2. Taxonomy (NCBI): domain Eukaryota; kingdom Metazoa; phylum Platyhelminthes; class Trematoda; order Opisthorchiida; family Opisthorchiidae; genus Clonorchis; species Clonorchis sinensis. Next base: position 11,512,496 of record CM030369.1, on the reverse strand, counting down.
GGCACACACCGATCTTTAGTGGACAGCTACTTGTGTGAGTTCGTTTGGAGGCAAAGGTACAGAAAAACGGACTGCAAACGTACTAAAAATGGACAATAGCCCAGGCTCGTACCAAGTGGCAATTTTTTAGGGTAACTGTAAAATACCATATCTATCAATCGCACCATCCGTCTATTCCTCTCAATCAAATAAAACCATCGTTTACTTGCAATTCCTGAGGCTTTGAAACACATTTCACGCCTAGTGGATACAAAAGGGGTCGTAATGCACCGGTTGAAGTTGTTCGTCTTTTGCGGAACGCATTTTCTATATGAAAATCTCTGTTATCATCACAAGGAATCATGCCAGTAGCTTCAAAATCCGACGTCTCTCGCCGAATTGGACTGAAATGCCCTCAAGTCAGTTCTTTGTAGGCGTCAGAGCAAAGAAAAAGCACTGTCTGACATCCACACTTTCACTGTTATAAAGGTGGGTGAACAAAAAGTCAATCATTCCGAATGCTTCTCTACAACTCACCTAGCCATCTGAATAATCAACCTGCCCAAATAAGGACACCAAGCGTCAATGATCGAGATTCTTGCTACAGTTCCAAAAAAAACTTCCAACGCGACTGCTTGACAATCCGGTGATATTATTTGGTAACAGTGGCTTGTTGTTGTGTCATCGAGTCTAAATTTGGTTGTCCAAGCTGATACGCAAATGAGTGTATTTTGCTAAGTTCGTACAATTTGCGTTCATGAGGTTGATGGAAACGCGGAGAGCCCCAAGAAGGGCGAAACCGGTCATGGGCTGTCGAAATCATCACAAACGAGAGATTCAGCTGGGTTCCAGGTGAGTCTCTCGCAAAAACCAAATTGATTTGCAGATGAGTGTATTTCCTGAATGAACTACCTTCGGAGACATTTTACGGTTGCCGAAAGATCTTGCTTTCAGTCAAATTGATGATATGGTTGTTCTATGAAGTCCTGACTTCAAAATTCCTGACTCATACATGTTGAACACTTGTGGCATCCAACATAATTTCGTTTCCCCGTACATGGTCGTTTACGTTTGTTCCACCTACGATGCAACAGGTCAGTTTGAATCACCAAAACTAATCGGGTTGACACCACCCACTGATTTCACGATTGCATAGGTATTCAGCAGACTGATAATGTGGTGGCGTAGATTATCTAACATCTTTCCACCCTGACTGTCCACTCTAATCGACTTGGGGTTTCTTGAATCAAGAAAAAAGCGAAAGTAGACGTTTACCACAAGCAATGGGTTCTTTGGACACATCTGGGTCAGACTTTACTCGAAGGTTGGGAATCAGCGTGAACTTGCCTCATCTTCACCGATAGCCATTGGCCTCTTATAAATTCACGAGGAGATCAAAACCCACATCCTTTCTCAAACCCCCGTATTGAACTAGAACTTCGTCTTTTTTCAAGGCTGAATTACGCTTGAACTTATCTTAACGAGTTAGGTGTTCTAAAGAATGAGCACAACTTGGGAAGGGAGAACCTGAATATTACCATGGCTTGCCGAAACTCGAGGCCTTGGTTGCAAACTTCACTTCATTGAAAATCACTCCAGATACAGATTTCTTTAGAGTACGTTAATTCGTTTCTCTACGAATATCACATGTAAAAGGAAACAACCTGTTTTAACTTCAAAATGGATTAATCATCACAAGAAGCAACATCTTAATTGTGTATTTGAGATTTCCGTGAGAACATAACGTCCACCGCATCCTTCTACAATCCATGCCACACATTAATAGAAAGCATACACAGTCACACCCTTATTCATTGGAAAATGGTTGTTTATGTCGGCAGAAGTGAATGGAAGCGACTGCTATTTACGGCTCTAGAACACGGGCAATGCACCATTAACTGTTTTTCTGCGTGATTATTGAATTTTTGTCACGTGGGATTTTCCGTCCCATGGGAGAGTGCCCGGTCTATCTATTGTGCGTAAACGACCTCGGAATCTTGAGAAAATTACAGCCCTCATTGATTCTCATCATCCTTGGGTGGGTGGGAGACGATAGACGTGGTCATGGACATATTCGTCACCTTTGCCCGTGTATTTTTTATTGTCTACGTGCCTTGATCGAACGCCAGTCGCTGTCGAATTCACGTGCTCTCAAGACCGCCTGTCTGTCTATCGTTCGGGCTTTTCGCGCTTTGAGTTCGGAATGATGTCTGTTTTTCGAAAAACGGTGAAACGTTTGTTGAAAGAAACAAGTCTCAGAGTTCCGTTTGGATGACCTAATATCACTTTTTCCATTGATTTACTGGTAAATCCGATTGGAAAATTGAGTGATAATTGCACTGACACTGAGCGATATATTTTTCGGACCATTTGTAATTTCGTCGTAACTCCACCATTCGTGGGTGGAACAAATAAGGTTTCGGCCGACACGTTGGAATTATCAATTTAAATTAAATTTAAATTTAATTCGAATTAAAATAAACTAATTTGTCGGTAAACTTAGTAAAAATCAAAAATCACAGACTGATTTAATTGTATAGCCCTTCAGTTCAAAAACCCCGAAGACGGTTCCATAAAATTTACCGATTGCATGGATGACAGATGTTTCAGAGACCGCGTTTCAAGCAGTGCAACATTGAAAACATTAAAAACTGAATTTCGGAGCTTTGTACACTCTGTCCCCCGCATTTTCTAAAGCGGTTTGGAGACACAGCTGTTACCACGCCAGTCCTCTCTACGACAAAATGGAGGTCAGTTTTTGATTAGTTTACTAGCAGTCTTGCTGAATTAGCTGATTCCGCTGTCTGCTTGTGGCAGTTAGCTGCAATGCTGATCGTTTCAGTCTTTTGAAGTATGCAGCATCGTTTTACGTGATAAGCAAACTAGCGCACTGTCCTGTACAATTGGCGGTGTACCACAGGAGTGGAAAAGCAATTGTGCCAATGTGCGAGACTCGTTGGTTATGGCGGGAAACACAAGCGGCTAAATGCGCATGTGACTTACGAAGTGTTCTAAAGTTTTATACCAATGCCGATTGCATACTGGAGACATTTTCATACTTGTTCGATGGATACCGAGATCCCTTATTGAAGAGTGATGATTCTTGTGTGCCATACTTTGTGTTTTCTACGATCAGTTACTTCTGCCCAATGATTTGAAGAGTTTTCGTGTGTGTGTGTGTGTGTGTGTGTGTGAATTCGGGAATTCAACCTCAGTACCATTTAGGACTTCAGATGTTCAGTATTCTTGGTTTCACGTTACGAAAAAGAAAGAAAGCATGTGACGGTTGCAGGCTCAAGTATTACGACTGGGGGGGGTGTTGGTGCTACCTTGATAAACTCGAAAAAACTCATAAAACTAAATAACCTGTTGCAAAAATGCATCTCCCCGCGCGAAACAAGTAAAATGAAAACTGTTTGAGGCTCGGTGACTATCAAGCAATGTTGAGTCACTTTACCCTGTTTCCCAGCATTCCATTCTGCGTGTCACAGCTGAGACACGCACTAATTTATGGCGATGTACATACAGGTTGGATCAAATTATCAGTCCAACTAACTCACTCCCAGTAAAGGAGATTCCGCTGATATTTCGGTATAGTTTATTACCACTGCAAATGACAATCGCCATATAAACTGATGGTTGGCTGTATGCTATGGATGTTACGATTTCTCCGAAAATTTCACAGATTTTTCGGTAAAAAAAAACTTTTAAGATGGCTTACCAGGAAGATTTGTGTGCCCTGGCAGAAAAAGTGTTTCTGATCATATGTTACCTTTACATTCTAGATCGGGCTGTAATGTTTTGGGTTTTCAGCCGTCGCTATCGTTGGAGTTATGTATCCACTCAACGGACCACGAGGTGCCTTCTCTTTGCATCTTGTAGTAGTTAGGGATCAAGATAGAAAAATACTGCACCATTAAACTTGTTTCTTTTACCTGACATCTCATTTTCTGAGTTCGTCCCACTCAAACATAAAAACATCCTTGTGACGTGCCATGAATGTGACCAAAAAACAACAATAACGTATAAATGTTGTTCTTCACATTCTATATATGGTCAAACCTGAATACCAGACCTCTACAAGATCGGCTACTGAAATTAGAAGTAAAATTTATTTTCATTGGCCTTCCAACATATTCAGCCAGCAAAACTGGCTCGTAACTCGGCAAAGATCTCCTTTTCGTAGGGGGAATTCATGAGCCGAAAGGAGAAATGACTTGCGGTATGCAGATGTTAGCTTGATTCATCAGCTGGTTGGATCCAACCTTATCAATTTTACAGTATTTTTTTGTTTTCTTACCTACTGGTGGGCTGGTCTTATCTCCGATCGGTACCAGTACCTAAAGGTTTTTCCACCTTGTTCAAAGCTCATCAGAGAAATTTTTGCGGACAAAAGGGTTGCCTACACTGCAGACGGTCGTTTACACTTTGTATGTGACATTATTTTTATGTGATCTATTTGAGTTCGTCTCATGACAGCACATCTCAAAGTGCATGGGACCGTGCATCCTTTCGGGCACAACATGTACAAATCTCTAACCTTCTAAAGTAGCTTCGTGATTGCCAAGTCCTTATCGTGCTACCACGCTACGCAAACCAGAAACACCGAGTAACACCCGGGATAAAGAACGTCTAAGATGAGGTGACCAAGCACAGTCTGGAGGACAACCTATTAGGCTCGTCGTGCAACAAACTACAGAAGTTTGTTCGTCCCACCGACTCAGTTTCAGGTCTCTGTACCATGATATTTTACTACAGTATCAGGTGGCATTTCACCGTGGTTTCAAGACATTTGTCGATAGGTTAGGTGTTAACAAATCGTCGTCATCACTGTCCACAATGTACATTATTCCGCATCTTGGCAGCAGATAGTTATCCAAATACTAACTTTCTTAAGTTACTTTGCTCGTCGTAGGAGTACATTGTCTCATTCGAGCCCCATCTTGAGGTTAGCGTATGCTCGCCACAGTGGTACTGGAGGATTATACTGGACGCACATGATCGGGACTTCTATTTGCGTCTCCTTGAGTTTCATCTTCAGGACGAACGAAATTACAACCTTCGCATCAAGGTTCATTCTCCTTTTCAGAATATGCACAAATTGATGAACTAACGTTATTTTAAATCAGCGCCTTTAAACTACAGTGTCCTGTTTTTGGGCATCATTTTTGGTCCCTAGATCCTGAAGGATAGACGGCTGTCTGCGACACAACGGACAAGTTGCTCGGAGTAGAATACCTTCAGAACCAAAACGTCATATTCTGTTGGTTTCATGTCTCTGAATGAAAATTAATATCATACTGGTGATTCCGAAAAACTTCTCGATATATCTGCAATCCACGGATAATGTGGACACCAGCAGACAATGTCATCTTGATGCAACTGGTGCTGATCCATTCAGCTTGATGGATCACCGATTTTCAAGGAGGAGAACGCAAGCGGTCTACGTACTGGGAGAACATACTAGTATAAGTTGGGTAACATCAGGCAACAGCCGGACAAAAATTGAAAATGGTTCTTATGCACGCTTGGCATACGCTGTCTCAGTATTGACTGGCTTTGATAGTACATACTGGTGCAACCTAATAGATTTTTTACTCGTGAATCGACCGGCTTAAGAGTTGAATTTTTCGATTCAAGTGTTCGTTGCCCTGTACTGTAAATCGGCAGATTTTGGGTTTCTCCACGTTCAATATTTTCCGCTCAAACGACGTGATTTACGCGTCGCGCTGCTTATTGGCCTAGTCGATTAATTAGTTTCTGATCAACAGTTGATGTGGAATGTTCTTCTATTCACTTCGCATTCGGTTGATTTGAGTGAAACAGTGGCAGACATACCCATCCGTACGGGTACGAAAACAAACAAATGACCGAACACATCAAACAGTATAGCACGTTTTTTTTCGGTACTGCGCACATCTGTTGAGTATTCTTTCACTGGACCACTTCCATCTTAAACTCTGCAGTCTGTTTTTGACCTGTGAGAGTCTAGTCCCAATGTTGTCTTCAGGTTTGCGGTAAACACTTTATTTATGTTCCGAATGGTAGTTGGATATTTAGTTACCTGATTACATCCTGTCGCCCCCCAAATGAGTAGGTAACTTACAGCAGCACTAAAGGTTAACTAGGATAATTAACCAAGAACAGTTTTTGGATAGACTTGTAAACTGCACAGTCGCCATGAAGATGGAAATTCCCGCCGTCCAGCATCATTCAATCAAAAAAGTAACACTCGTTGTCTGAGTAAGGAATCGTACATTCGAATCTTGGTTTCATGTCACTAGGTCACTAGTGAACAATCAGGAAACACTAAAAACAATCCATGATCATGGTTTCAGGACTAATTTGTTACTGAGCAGACCGGCATCTGCTGCGTATCCGTTGGAGAGGGCAAGCGTTGGTCAGGAGACTTTTCATCCAAAGGTAACTCGGTCGATTCCAGGTTAGACTGACAGCAATACGTTATCCTCCAGTAACTTCTTTTTCCCAATTTGATCTCTACACTTTGAGAACAAGAGACTTTTTGGGGATACGAGGTCTCTGCGGATCTGCGAATCTCACGCGCTATTTGTACGAAATATAAAAGGCATTGTACAGGGTGTCTCTTAATAGACGCAAAATTTGATTGGGTAAATAAACGTAGCCAATCAAAGAAAGGATAATAAAATGTTTTACTGTTAGTAGCCACATAAAGGAGGTTTTGTGTGCAAGTGTTGAAATTTTTTAAGATGGATGTCAGTACGCGCATCGAAATTGTCAAAGTTCCTCAAGAAAAATTCAATAAATGCACCAATTACTTATCATTAATACTCTAGTTCTGACTTTATAATCATCTGCATACCAATTTGATTTTGACGAGAGACTCATCTGGAGCCATGCTGAATGTCTCGTTTATGATTTTCTTACTCAAATGAACGCCGTGTGCAAACCACCTCATTTTTCATTTCATAGACTGTAGAAGAGTTTACAGCAACCTCATGAGTAGTATAGCAGAGCTAGGCAACGTGGCGCGACATCTCAAAAATCGTACCAACTGACACATGAGGCGTCCTGGTGCAGTACATTCAGCTGCTTATGAACATCATAAAGGGGACATTCAGTTGGGTTCTTTCCTCAAAACCAAATGGGTAAGAAAAGGATTGTATTTCGCTAATTTTGTGCAATTTAGGTTCAAGTAGAACGTAATGTTGATGGAAACTGTGGGAATGTGCTTTCCTTATGAGCCCAAGATGCGTGCAACCGGTCGTGAGCTACTCAGCAACCTTATAAGTAGTATGATACGTCCATGCGAAACTTTAGTTTTTATGCAGCTGAAGACATCTTCTATTTCACCCATCTACGTATGAAATTTGATAAACAGTCCTAAACAACACAATTTCGTTATGTATTTTATAGATTTTTACTTTCATCTTGATGTCATAGATGTGTCATGAAGCATCGGACAGGACTTTCAATTGATATCATTCCAATCTAGGTAGAAATGTGTTTGGAATACCGTAGAACAGGGATGTCCTCAGTTATTTTAGCGTACAGATTCTGGGAGGGATATTTGGAACCAACGCCAGCCGATTGGTTTGTTAGCCTAACAGGATACTGCAGCATTCAGGGACATTTATCCGTACATGTGTTATAGAAGAAAGGGGCATTTTTTCAACATCTTTTGTAATCCACTGTGTCAGCTTTTTACATAATACTTACTTGGTGTTTGGGACGTAAATTTATCAGCTTGCAAGAGTTTATTACGCAAGAATAAATTAATGGATTTGGACAAACCGATAGTGAACGAAGACCATATTTTATCTCACATAAAAAATAATAAACGTTTAAATTGGTGTTTAACATGGGTATTATTTTTTGCGTTTATTATGAGACATTCCGTATAGCAGGTGTTGTTTGTCAAAATATTGCTCCTGTTGTTCGTTGACCCCTTCGGATTGACGGACTGTTGTCTTGTGAGAGCGAAGTTGAGTGGGCACTTCCTCCGCTGCTGTTTGTGGTTATTCTGTGTATAAAGGTGCGCCTCTTATATCTCTAACTTGACTGCTTATTCAGAGGAGATAGCTTTCCCGTAGGTGTCCCTTCTGTTACACTCTGGACTGCCTTCCTCGTTGGAGAGAAATTAAGAGATTCCTATCCAACTAGAAAATCTTTTCATGTCCATTGCCAATACCAGCGATCAGACAAATGATCAATGCACCTGAGTGACCAACATTTGGACAATTCTAAGCTGATGCGTAAAACGCTCAAATTATGCAAATGTACATACGGAGATGGGCCTGCTAGCGTTCCTGTCATCAAATCATACACAAGCGCTCCCGTTGGATTGGATTGGAGAATTGATGGCTATTCGGGCGAAACAAGGTAAGAAAACAGCCGTATTCTACTTAAGATTTCGGGTAGAATGTAGGATCGATACGAAAGAAGTAATGAACCTTGAAATGACCATCCCGATGGGCTGCCACGCACTACTCACCAAAACTACACATCAGCCATTCTCCCTTAGTATGCATGGGAAAGAGGGTTGTAAGTTTCTACGGGAATTTGAACGATTGTCTGGTCATTTAGTTTAACTTAAGACATCGCGAAAAGCGTTTTACGATCTGATCAAGCCAGAGAGCTCGTACTTTTAAATTACGGTACTTAAAATGCTGCGAAGTATGTCCATCACCTGATCGTTTCAAACCAGGTTATTATGGGATTTCGCGCTGCGTAAATGAACCTTCCTACTCGAGGTGATGCTGTAGCCAGACACCTGACAGATGTGGCACAAGGCAAGGTGCATCCATCTGTGCTGCAAAGCGTAAAAACCATATTTAAAGAATCTCAGAGCAAAGGTGCTTTGTTGAGCTCGGTTATCTAGAAATTTAATTACCAATTCTGCTCGACTGAGTCAACGATGCTAAAGTTCCACTGTTAAAAATCTATCATCCTGCACATTCTCCTTCCAAGAAATTATGCTAAGTGATGGTCTTTCGCTAGCATTCTTTTAATGAAACACGTGTAACCCTTGGCTCATAATCTGTCATAAAAAGCTAGGATATTTCACCCCTATAGGGTCATTTGGACAGGCTATCAAGCTTGATAATGCAACTGGCTGTATTCCGCTTTACACCGTCGGATTGGTCTCTGGCTCTGATGTGACCTTAAATGAAAGACTGCGGTTGTGCGAATGAACCACGCACAGTAACCTGCGTTGGATCTATTGATCAAAACATATGAAACCACTGCGGTGTGTTTCAAAGCCTACAAGTCGATAAGGTAACAGCAGGCCCCCAGTAAACCAGTCCAAGTGGTTAACCACCCAGATATCTTTTCGAATTTCCGTGGAACCTTATCATCCGTCCTGAAATGCATTTCACTAGTAAACACCCCGCATGCAAATTTTTAATAAACAGAACGTTGTCACAAACTCTTCATCGTGTACGTTACACTGATGTAATGGGCCAATTATCCGGCTGATGCAGTCGTATCTTGGATCAGCACTGTTCAACAATGGAGTTAAGGCAAGTTGACCGCTTCAGCCATAGAAGAGGGTATTGAGAAGTAAGGCGTTAACATGTTGCTTTTAGCTCCGCTGAACTCTGATAACCTGAGCTCCTCAACCTTTTCAACCTCAAGTGCACACGTATCATATATGCTGCAACTTTGTATCAATAAAACCGATTCGCTTTATGTGGAAGATGAAAGCCCTCATGTATATACGTAATGCACTACTCATAAGGTTGCTGAAAATTCTTCGACAGTCCACGACTGGTTTCGCCCTTCTTGGGGCTCATCAGGTAGGCGCAGTCCCCGAGTTTCCGTCAACCTTATGTTCTACTTGAACCCAAATTGCACTGATTTCGATAAATACACTCATTTGTCTGAAAACATCACAAACGGGAGATTCAGCTGGGTTCCAGGTGAGTCTCTCCCGTTTTTGATGTTCCAGGCAGCTGAATGTGCTGCACCAGGCCGCCTCATGTTCCGGTTGCTACGATATTCGAGATATCGCGATACATGTATATACGTAATGCACTACTCATAAGGGCTGTCGAAGAATTTTCAGCAACCGTATGAGTAGTGCATTACGTATATCCAAACTGGACTGTTTTTCGAGAAATGCACTAATTTGCCTGGAAACATCAAAACCGGGAGATTCAGCTGGGTTCCAGGTAAGTCTTGCAAAACCAAATTGACTTGCAAATTATTGTATTTAATGAAAGCCCTCACTTTGGAATAAAGAGAAGGACAACAAAAATAGCAAAAGTTGTCAAGACGAAAATCGGCTTTGGAAAGACTGTGAAATAAATCTTCGCATGGAAAAGAAAAGAAAATGCTGTACGAACTTTGGTAACTTTGGTTCCGTGTTTAACATTCATTAGTGTTTCATTCTGGGACACGATCAAACGTTTTCGGTCTTTTGGAAGTTCCTCGTGAAAGGGGGGGGGGTACGTAGTATGTAACGCCGGCCCGAGTTAGAATATAACTCTGTCCCATGCTAGTGATTGTCAAACCAATGAAAACCAGAGTGATTCATCACTAAATTATGAAAACTAACAATCGATGCATCTGGATATCTGATTTTGCGTCACGGACGTTCATAGCATCCGTGATTTGGTTACGTGCACCAGACAAACGCGCAATCTGAAATTTGTCTCACCGGGCAAAAGTAAGCTAATCGAGATCATCCCTACAAAAGTACATTGTTCCATCAAGTTCAACATTTCAGGACTCAGCTTTCTGTGTTCAAACCAGAATTATGTTGCTCGAAAGTGAACAGTGCCTGCTTGTCTCTCTCAAGAAGCATTTTAACTTCGACTTTAGTGCTCGTTTCCGAATTGCGTAACTCCTTGTTACATAATTTGCGGAGGATCATTCTGGTTGTGTCGGGAGCTAGTGCTCCATTTCCAGCCTTCAGGATTCTAAGCAGGTAGCCCCCGTACATTCCTGACTGTTTCATGTATATTGGTGACATCCAGTTCAGGCAACCTCGTCCTTTCTTTACGCGTAAGCGTCTCTGTCTGTTTTGAGTCGAAGTAGTTCGAACAAAGTAAAGTATTTTTTTATCATAATGTGGATTTTCAGCGCACACCAAAAAAGATTCCCGTACGCCTGTATGCTTTGGATCAGAAGTCTTAATCAGCGTACGATTTAGGTGAGAAGGCGTGTCGCGTGGTCGGTGCTTTGTAGGAATGTAATACGAGATTCTGAGATCTAGATATTAAAGTAATCCGTTTTGCGGCAGCTCGTAAGGCAGCGATTAGTGGAAGCTGGGAATTTAATTAAACGTTGGTTTTGTAGTTTTTGGAGTTGATGGGTTGCAGTTTATCGGCCAGTTATCATCGGCGTCGGAGATAGCGCTGATCTTTTAGCTGGAGATGACAACAGCTTGTCGATGCAGACGGAAGACCCTAGCTCTTACAACCGGGACGATATAAGGTTGACGGAAACTCGGGGACTGCGCCTACCTGATGAGCCCCAAGAAGGGCGAAACCGGTCGTGGACTGTCGAAGAATTTTCAGCAACCTTATCAGTAGTGCATCACGTATATAGGAGGATAGACTGTTTCAAAAAAAGCTAGTACATATTCTGCACTTGGATTCCGTTTCGTGAGGTTATACTATACGTACTCATTATATATGGCCACTTTGCTTTTTATTATTACGGTATTTTTTTCAAAGTAGAAACGTTAAACTAGAGTCAGCGGGTCCCCTTGATCCATCTGAGAAGAAAAAACTGACAGGACACATTCGGTGAGATACCATGCCGTTTGGTCAATAGCCAAGATAAAACACATTCATAGGTAAACGGTGCTGGGGGAAAGGCATAGTCATGTGAAGAAAGGAGGGAGTGGGTTAAGTACTATGGAAATGGTGAAGGAAATTCACTTTGTTGTTTCGTCCCATTCAGCTAAGCTGGAGGTTGAGCTCATAGGTGATAAGCTGTTCTTACTGCGAACAACATAACACATGCTAACCCTTACCCCCCAAAAAGAATTTGTTGTGTGATGGAAACTCGTTTGGTCCCTTTGTCTGTGTAATCGGTTTTCGGTTGACCACTATTCGTGAAGATGCCCATTGGTCATTGAAGGGTCAGATTACACCAGGTTTTCCGAATCCCCACATGGAGCCCAATTTTTTGTTCGATCGCTTGGGGAAACTTTGAAATACGACTAGAGTAACAGGGAGTTGGGGCTGCAAACATGTCAGAATGTTTGCAAACTACTTGTGTCAAGTTCGCATTTTCTGTTCTTTTTTCCGCCTCTGTGGTTTGAAGATAGATAGGTAAACCTGTGGTTGTAAGAAACTGAAGCGGCACTGAACATTAAGCGATGGTTAAATGCCCCCGTTTCATTCACCTCATGAACGTGGGAAAAGAACAGACTTTCCGCCTCTATACGCGACGTGGATCGATAAAAACAAAGTGTTTGGGTTTTTCATATTTTCACTTCTAACCTACCAGTTAGCCTTCACTAATGGATCTAAAATTCATGATGCATAAATGTGGTCAGGTGCAACAAAATAAACGTATGACCAGGTGGTTGAGCTACCAGAATGAACAGGGGGCTTTTGGTGAAAAATATATTAACTGAGTATTCCATAGGTAACCAGTCAGCTAGCTGTTTATGAAAAGATCGGAGATCGGGCGAAAGGCACTCATTTGCGAATTACATCGATCTCAATGGGAAACCTAACCAGTTCTCTCGTTTGTGATATTCGTTGACTGAATGTACTACACGTCTGCACGTCTGCACGTTTGCTGCACTGTATGCTACCGAAAGCTGCCCATAAAGTTGCGTAAACATTGGTGTTCAAACCGAGTGTAAGGTCGGTAGATACCTGGAGACTGAGTCCATCTGTGTGCCATAAGTATGGTGGGCTGTCGAGGAGTTTTCAGCAACCTCATGGGTAAGTTGTCCTCCCGGAAGAATCTACTGCGATATCTGGAATATCACGGCAAATGAAACACGAGGTGGTCTTTGTGCAGTATAACCTTTTGAAGAATAGCGTTGACGTGAGATTCATTGGAGTCTCCGTTGAAGGCGGCATTACTTTTGAATGAGTGCATTTGGTCATTTGCGTACTCTTCGGTGTTCAAGCAAAACATAGGACACTGATCGAAACCGGTGGTAGGCTGTTGAATTGTGCGTCATATGTTCCCTCCTCGGAGACTTATTGATACTATCTATTAGCTAAATGATTTGACCTAATTGTGTGCAACCGTTTGTGTAAATGAATTTATCAGTAGCTTCATTAATGTCCGCACCGCATGCTTTCAAGAGGATATACTGTCATTAGCACTCGGAACAAATTAAGAAAAATCCAGCTAAAGTCTCGTCTTACGTCCTTCTTTCCAAAATAAAATGTGTACAGATTAACAGGAATGAAACCAGCGTTCGGAAAAGTCAAATGTCGGGTGAATTGACTTCCTCAAGAGGAAAAACACTTGCAGAAGCTCACAGAAGTCCCCTCACCCGCAAATGTTTCGTCTGTCACGACGCAACTTGTATATAACCAGCTTCGGCTTCAATCGTCTGCTTACCCGTAGGATACTTTGCCATAATATTGCGGCTCAACGCGATTCCACTCTAGATTGTAAGGTTCCTTAAAATAGTTCTTCTTACAAAGCGAAGTCATTCAGTGCCATCCACTTTAAACCATATTGGAAAGCCATCACTAATCTGTATGTTTTGCGAGAGTCAAACTCAGAATCTGTCAGACGAAAGATCCATCCACTGCCTTTTCTGTACCTGGCTGAACAGTCCATTAACCAATACTCAGGTAGGACATGCTATCTTTCAGTCATCAAGCACAGTTAATGTCACCTGGTCAGGTGTTAGCTGGCTGAGATGTCAATAGTGACACTGCAAGGGGCCGATATAGCATGCAGCGTGTTTTTTTCCGATCTTATTACTTATTGTATGTGGTGAAGTACCAATTCTAGAGTTCTAACTGTTAGTCAAAATGCTGGAAATCTGTTTTGGGTATTATTACCAAACGGCCACTGTCCCGTTCATTGGACTGGGCGTCCACACCACTGGATGTGGACGACTAATGGCGGGCAATCCAAGATTTGTTTCACTTGTCTTCAAACGAGATTTCGTATCACCCGTCCTTCAGACAAACATTCCGCAACAACGTTCCCAAATCGGTTCGTCCTTCACGCACTGAGGTTTGACTACAACTGTCAAACCTGGACGGAGATTTATCTGTCTATCATATGCCGTCCAGGGTCAGCAAGAAGCTTGACGACGTTCTTGGTGTTCTCCCTTGGACTGAATTGGTCTGTTTTGAAAAAAAGTGTTTTCCGTATCATGAACTAAGATTAGAACCAGTGCCCACCCACCAAGAATGAATCCTGCGAAAAGTACCGTAGTTTGAGTTACCCTTGAGTGTCCATTCGCTTATGAACACTCCGGCTCATAGTAGCTACATTTCAGATCAGAACGACACAAATAAGATAGACCAGTCAATTTCCTCAATTTCGTTTGAATTCAAAACACGTGGTCAAAGATTTCGTTACAACTGATTAATTATTAAGGGCCGGATTATATATCCCACTGCGTGTTTGTGTCGAACAAACAGTCGAAGTAAACAACCACAGAATATCACTAACTTCAGTTCCTTCTGACCATATGGTTTTCTTGATTAGGAAAAAAAAACTACCCCGGAATTTAGATTCCAACTTCTACAATGTGAATCTTAAAGCTCTTTTCACTTGAGAGGAGCTCACCACAGAAAAATCCCGGAATAACTGGACTTCTCATAAAGAGCAGGCAGTATTGTAGATTGTGTCTGATAAAAATCACTTCTGTAAGCTATCCAGTGCAGTGGGCCTCCATGGAATCACCTTGTAACAGCTGATCGATAAGCTACGGAGTCGAAGTCGGCACGTGGCATCTGTTGAGTCCAACTTAATCTCATGATAATTCCCCCATTCACTTGCTTACTCCACCTATGTACTTTTGATCTCCAGTTGTTTTGCTTATTCGTACTCGCCAGTCGCCTTGCCGCAGAGGCCGTCTCGTTCGAAACCTGTGTATTGGCATGTGCGTCTGTGTGTGTGTATGCGCGCAGCTGACCTACTTACCCATGCGCGTTCACGTCCCGTTTGCTGAGCCCGCCTGACTTGACTATCGTTGGAAGGGACGACCGCAACCCACGCTACTGAGCCAACATTCCGCTCGCCGTTGTTTGGTGTGCGGACGTTGACACTGCACTGTGCCGGTCAGTGACAGACCTGTGAACTTGTTGACGCTACGAACGTGAGCAACTGAGGTTTGTTTTACATATTTGCTTACCCTTGTGTAAATAGTACCGTAGAATTACGAACCCAATTCTTCCTTTTGATATTCGGGATTGTCGAACCTACGCGTCACTCAAAGTTCCGTAACGGGAACCTCAACAGCTTCACTTTGTAGACGCTGAGCACAATCTGCCACAAAAAAGGTCATTTATTTCATAGTACACTACTCATATGGTTACTGGAAATTCTTCGACGGCCTACGACCGGTTTCACTCTTCTTGGGGCTCATCAGGTAGGCGCAGTCCCCGAGTTTCCGTCAACCTTATGTTCTACTTGAACCCAAATTGGACTGATTTCGATAAATTTCATTTATTCTGGGTTATTTTTACCCAATTACGAATGCATCCGGTTTGGTTATAATCCGGGAAATGAGAACGCCAACAGTGTTCACCTGGTGTCTGAAATTTTGGGTAGTACGCTAGTACAAAGTTAGTCGAACCTTATGAGAACTGTCTAATAGGGTTCTTCTTTCAAGTTATCCGTCTGGTTCTATGAAAAATTTTCATAACTCGTCAGTTTGACTTTATCGATGTATAAAGTTATGTAAAATGACAGCTCAACATAGTTTGAATCAAACATGTGTAGGGAGTGGACCGTCAAAATACAATTATATCTGCTTGTGATCTATCCAGTTTGATGTGAGATAACAGTTCCGGACGTTTGTCTCAAATTTTCAGATGAATCTTTTGCAAAACTTGCTCCGATGAACGCGATTTAGTTAAACGACGAATGATTGTACCTATGACAGATCCTTCTGGTGCACACTATGAGAAGAGTTATTCGCTAAACAGTCATGTTCAAAACAGCTCCCTTATTTAAGTGCTACTTTGGCTGGAATTCCTGTGGTGATAACCAAGTGACCGTGATTCTGAAGGCGGACCATAATTGATATAGCTCTGCGGTGTACCAAAGTACTGAAACTGAGAAGACCAAAGGCGAGCTTCCAGCGTCTTAAAGCTGGATGAATGGAGTAGATATTAGGAGAGAAAGTTTACAGGATAGTTGCTGCACTGACAGGAATGAACATGCATCTCGTTAGCAAAATATTAAAATTGCAGAATGAGACTACTCTGATCATGCTCGTGATCTCAATTGAAAACTAGTCACTCGGTTTCTTTTATTATGGTTGCCATATTTTTTTGTCCAGCTCATTGCGGACTGGAGTCTAAACTGTTGGTTTGATAGACCGCCTACTACATATTGCTATTATTAACCTATCCTGTCGCCAAGCCTGTCGTGCCCATACAGCGAATATGAGTGTGACGATCCGAATGTGCCGAGGCCCAAAACTCCTCCGGCAAACCAATTGAAGCGTGTGACAAAAAACGCATTAAAAGGAACCAATAAAGTGTCATAACACAAGATTCATAAAACCCTCATCCAGACTTCACACAAATACTAACTGTAATCAGGACCGAGTACAAAGGCGTAAACAGTTTCATGCAGTATGCACGATGCACCTGTGGTTATGAGGTATTTTCACGTGCATTCGTTCCTTTTGGACTTGAAAGCGGTCGGCACAAGCTCACTCAGCAATTGAACACACGAAACTTTTCGGTTGGACTCATAAACCTGTGCATGCCGTGCTGTCACGGTTAAATTTTGTCACAGGTTGCACAGAGAGTGGAGTATTTCACGAAGGAAATTGCCCTTATTCTGGAAATATCATTCTGGAATACTCTTCCACAAATGTGCAAGAAAGTAACGTTTTGATTTCCAGCTATATTTTAGTCCATAGATTTTGCCTGTGGCCTTTCGAGGGCGTGAAAAAGTACATTTTCTTCAGAGTTCCCGGTCGCCAGAATTCCTCTATGGGGTCACGTCCGGACTATGAGCTGGCCAAATCCATAACCTAATGTTGTGGTATGATAAACTGAAGCAAGTAGTTATCCGTACGAATTCGGCTTTTGCAACAAAGCATCGCCACACGACATTCTTCATTGCTGAAACTGTTTTGCAAACCAGACACCAAGGTAACGTTAGCCACCGAAATTTTTCAGTTATTTGGATACTTGTAGGCCAAGCGTTATAGTGCTCAGAGTCCAAAAGGTATGACGTGCAATTATTTAACCGACTCCGACAGAAATTTTGTAGACAGCGAGTAGACAGCTCGCCAGCTAACATCATTTGTGGTTTAAAACACGACAGACGAATTAAAAGTCTGCCACTGAAAGTTTAAAGCAAAATATCTTTGCCCGACACTCATAAGAACATGTTTTGTCTATCTGTCAACTGCATTTGGCCGTGATGACGTTTCACATACTCAAAGCATGCTGGAAAATATTCATGTGTCTGACTACCTTTTTCCTGATGTCCCTTTTATTTTGTTACATCACCATTTTCGGGCAACCGGTGATTAGTAACACAAGTTTGTGTGTTTTCTCGGAGCCAAGGAACTGCACTTAGCGGTTTACAAATCGACTGTTGCTCACCGACTATACGCGTGCATCCTGTGTCCCAAATAGTGTGGCCACCAACATTCAGCTCAGATGCTCGTCACCCTTGCCAAAAAGACGGATACAGACAAATTTGCGTAGACGGAAACAACAAGCACAGTAAAGGAGTGGCCTAAAACTACTGACATTACTTAACAAGACCACTTACCTTTTTAACCAGTCAGATTATACAAGTAAAATTCGTCATCTGCTTCCTAGCCTAGGTTTTCTTCATCTGAAAATTTTCGACAGTATTGAGTACACCATGAGGCTCATACATCAATTTTGTATGACTGCCGTCTGGAAGAACTACACTGCCTTTCTTGCTGGACACGCTTCCCACTTTGAAGCGATCCAGATAAACGAAAATCAGACTGTTCGTAGTGTAAAGATATCAAGAAGGTCAGATTCCTGAAAGCAACCACTGAATGCCCGAAATCTACTGAGACCCTCAGCTCTGCTAGATGTTGACCAGACCAGATGTTGACCCCCTCAATATACAGCGCCTCACAGCCTTCTATCAAACCTAGACAGCGCTAGTCAGCGTTGATCAAGGTCAGACAATGCCCCCACAGTATGCAGCGCGTCGCAGCCTGCACCAAGGCCAGACCGCGTGCGCCAGCATTGGACCAAGTTAGACAGTGTCCCACCAATAACTAGCTTGAGACAGTTGTATTCTCGCACTCGCACTTACTCACGTTCCCGCACTCGCTTGTTCGGAATGTAGCTGTTGTGTTCCTTTCTGTGAGTCTTTTTTTTCGGTACTGGAGCGGGTCAGCAATCAGATACAGCAGATTAGCGAATCAGCAGACATAACAAAAGAGATTTGGGTTTCAATGGAAATTTCGTCCTGCTCAAAAACCTAGAAGTATTGTGCAACTATTTCATCCTGTAGAAATGCAGCTGTCTTTCAGTAACATGTGTGTGAAAAATATACGGGTCTAATTTGTGAAACAAAGGTAAAAAAAATCGTAATAGTAGCCAGAAGAAGCACATAAATGGTCACATCCTACATCCCCGGATGTACGTGTGGTTTTCTCCAGGGCTGTGATTAGACAATACTAAT
Source organism: Clonorchis sinensis (assembly GCA_003604175.2). Classification (NCBI taxonomy): domain Eukaryota; kingdom Metazoa; phylum Platyhelminthes; class Trematoda; order Opisthorchiida; family Opisthorchiidae; genus Clonorchis; species Clonorchis sinensis. The sequence goes on along the minus strand of CM030369.1, from coordinate 11,493,728 downwards.
ACAAACGACGCAAAAAATGGGATTTTCTGGAAAGTAAACTTTAGTTTTTAGTGAACGTTCTTTGGCCCCATTCAGCACTGCACTTCCAGAGGAGTTCCGGGTAAGTTGACGACCGATACGTTTTGTTCCAAGTGAAGTGGTTGGACAATGTTTTTGCGATTAGCGAAGGTATGGAAAACTCCGGGTCCATTATGGAATCCTTTAATCACGCTCGTCTAATATGCACTTTACACTAGAACCTGAATCAAATAGACAGGTGCACTTTCTTGTAAGAAGGCAACGGTGATTTTCAGTGCCTAAACGATACAAAAGGCGGATATGGACGGAATACTAGACTGATCTCGACAGTTTTGCCTCATCTGAAAAGGAATGAAGCCCAATGAGGTGTCCAACTGAGAGAGCTCTATGGAATTTTTCCAGCAGTTGCGTAGAAGATGAAAATTCTAGAGAAACTGCTTGCTTTGCATGGCTGTCCACACTGAAATATGTGTGCATTCCAATGGGAAGAAACAGATCTGTCTCAGTCTTTCAATTAACCACCAGGAAGCTAGAAAGCATAGCTGATATCACCTATAAACTCGCCAATCTGCGCTTGAGCTTCAGGTCTACTCCTACCGTTAGGTTCCATCGGAAAAACAAACCTCTAAAGTCTACCACTGTTGTTTACGATTGCCCATTTGTATACTGGTGTCGAGAATGTTACGTGGCTGATAACATAAGGCATTTCTCAGAAAGAATCCTGAAAAATAACCGCACTTCACCGAAGCGTGAAATGAAGAATACAAATCCAAGAGCTTTCGAGTTATATCTGACCGAGACCAACCATTCTACATAGAATAATGTTTTTTAGATAAATGTTAGTCATATATTGGAAATCCAATAGCAGAATGATTAAACTTTCCAACAAGCTTTAGGTAATCAGCTGATTTGGATTTCCGCAAACCAAAAATACAATTATGTGTTACTGCACCAAGTATGCAGAAGGTGTGGCAGATTTTTTAGTAGTTTACTCATGTAGTTTTCGTAATGAGTTGCTTGATTACAAGTAGGAATACAAATGGAGTAATGGGTGATAAATTAGGTATATCGGGACAGACAGGTCACAGAGAACAACTATAGTGTTATTTTCTCATAACTGGAGGTTGAGCTACATGAATCCAAGAGTAAACCGAGGACTTGAGTTAGGTTTCAAAATATGAGACAAGCGGCTAATGCATATTTGCTGGATACTGTCCAGTGAACCAAATTAGAATTTTAGTCTCTCGTTTATGATGATCCTCAGCTGAATGTGCTACAGCAACCTTGTCAGTAGTTTTCTTCATGAAAATATACTGCGATATCTCGAATATCGTACCAACTGAAACATGAAACAACAAGAGTAAAGAACTTTGTCTCCTCTAACTGACGATTAAGTTGAGTTTTGCACCATGGATTTCTGTGTGAAAAATAGGAGTAAACTACGTGTAAAGTTTAGAAGCACGCATAAATTCCGCTTTGACATAAGTGAGTGCTGAGCATTCGTGTACCGAAAGTGGGATCAGAACATGGACTCCGGATTACTTACCAACGGACCTGCCACCAACACCAACATCACCGGCCTTTTTCACTTAGCCGTTATGTAGTGTCATGTTGTTGTATAAATCTCGTAACATACTTAGACAGCCTGAGGGTGCTTCATTGTGAGCGAAAGTGAAGCAAATGAGCCAACAAATTCGAACTTGAAATCACTGATCACTTAGAAGCTAGTAGCCTACCATCCACTTTTCCGCTACTGCATTGTTCAGCACGGAACCGAACCTGGTCTGCAGGGCAATGGCACCATCTCAATCTATGCATGCAGTACATAAGGAATAAATCAGCATAATCAGAGCTTTGCCGTCCGCAGTTTAGCCATGAGGGAACCGATGACCATTGGTCCAGCGACAACGGAGCGAAAAAAGAATCCGAGAATAGCAGATGAAGTTTGAAGAACCTTATCACATAAGGCTTGCTTGAGCCCGTTATAAGCAGACCGCGGCGCAAATCACGAGTCGGTCTGATGTCAAGTTTCACTTTCAAAATAACTGGACGAATGGACTGGTACAGGCTATATTACCATCAAAGTTGCTAAAAGCAACTTTTAGCCCGCCTGAAACGGAAGGACAATCTGGTCACACAGTACTTGGATTGAATCACTCACTCAAATGATGATCTTCCAAACCATAGGCCTGTAAATAAGTAGTTGACAGGCGTGTAATCAACGGCAACCTCTGGTGAAGAATGGGAGTAAACTTGTCCTGTGAGAGCTTTTAGCCAGGTCAATACCTGCGTGATCCGCACCTTTTAAAGCTCTTTTTGTCTCCAGTTTCGGAAACGTAAGACAAACTAAACCCAAGGTAAATTCGTTTGTGAAGTGGAGTAAACTTCCACCAGTCACTCTGAGGAACGATACAGCTTTGTGGGCCATCGGAACTTTACTGAACTTCAAAAAAACAACCGGATGAGGTATGAAAAGAAACAGTTAAAAGATGCACTTGCTACGCCCAGTTAGCAGTCACGAAAAACAGCCCTTACTAGAATATGGTCACAGTTGAGAATTTTCGGTCCTTCTCTTCTCAGAAGTGCGAAACGAACTAATGAGCTAGCATTCCAGACTACCGAGCTCTGCAATGGAAAACAGTCGGACCCTCCTTTTGTTGTCATCTTGAATGCCGAACCTAATTTCCGCAGAAGGCATCCGGTCACGTGATATCTAGCATCGGCATGCATATTTGTTTGAATGAGATGATTTTCGGACTACTTATGAGTAGGTAAATGCCCATGTTTTCACAAAACCACAGGCTGTAAAATCTTTCGCACGCAAACCGGCGGAGAATAATTTTTCAAAACATAGACGATACCGACTTTCAAATATTGATGCATTTTTTGGCGAGCTATACATTTCGTACTTTCGTCTTCCCGATCAAGAATCACACTGTAAGCCGTAATCATCGTGGTCTCACAGGAAAGTATACATGACTTATGGCTTGGAAAATTATCTTGCTCACGAGAACCTGCCGTAACAAGACTTCCGGTTATGAAGTGCCTGACTTATCCAGAGGTCGTTTAGCAGCCGCATTAGCTACGCTATAATGCGTTAACCTCCGGGGGATGTTACGTAGTGCTGACATGCAGCATCTGGATCAGGGTTCCGGAAACTACTACGCGCCACCCAGATCTGGCCCCAAGCCAAGACACCGGACTCTTCGAGTGGGAAGAATATCGGTTCTAACCGTAACACCAACTAAGAAAAGGGTATGACTCTTTCAAAAAGGGCTGTGATTAGCGTGAACTTTGTGAAAGATCGTCTAGCTGTTGCGTTGAATGTTTAGTTGATTGGACGATTGCCTATCCACGTTATTCATTCGCGCATAATAGTTAGAAATTTTGTATCAAAGGATGAAGGCTACCTAGTTATGCCATGACACATGATGTTACGAGACGTACATATATGTATGCTGGTACACTTCACCGCTTGTACTCACAAGAGAGTTCAATATGAAAACCTAATTACTTGTGGAACGGGGGCACTGGTGATAGGCTTTGGTGCTTAGTGAATCCGTGATGCATCGAGTACCTCGTAACGTAAACACCATAAACTACTTCATCAAGTTATTGCGTCCACTTCCCTGCAATAAACACTTTATAAAAGAAACCTCAGTTGGTGTGGCTGAGAGAAAGGATAGACTGAATACCGTTTGTAATATCGTTATTTACTGCGTCCCACATTACTGTATTTCACTATTTGCCACCCAGCATTTACAAACTCGTACCTGCGCAAAATCTTTCGGTTCCGTCACAAACATTTTCAAACTTTTCTTGAGCTCTGGGTTGCACATTTGCTCGTCCCGTCGCGTGCAGTCAAAACGCATTAGTTTTTGTTGCGTTCGGAATTCACCTTGCAAAAAACAAAACACCTTGTCGGCTAACAATATGTTTCAAACTGTGAAAAACGCTTTTACGTCCATAAATTTATAACACTGTGTTTTGAACCAAACGGATTCGTTAGCGCAAAGAAAATGCACAGTGCAAATTATCTTTCAATAATTAGGATAATATCTGCTGGACAAAGTAGACTCTGTTCTCAAATACTAAAAAGCTTCTTATTCCAGCGTGCTTGTCTGCTTTCATGCCCTGCTTAGTTTGCAAATTGCATTAGATATCAGACTGTTAATTTTATGCCTGTTTTTGTTCTCCTTATGCCCCATTTGTTTGGTAACCGCACCTATTCGTCCTTGAAAAACTCAGCCGGACCATAGTAACTCTATGTCAATTGGGCTGTCGTGAGCTATCGGTAACCCTTTCATGCCACAGCGCTCAGCTGCTCAAGGCTGAACGCTAGTAGATTCGAAACTCTCTGATTCTTAATAAGGATGAAACGATTGTATAGCGCCTGTCTGCTTCTCAGTATAGACTGGTCCCACGTACAGGACAAAATCTCGGGTGAGATTCACAAAATCTGCCTTTCGCTCCTAGGGGAACCCATGATTAGATGATAGTTTGGGCGGTGTCAAGGATTGGAACCCGTTCACCTGATATTCCAGGCATGCGTATTTTACGGCTGATGTACGCATAACGAAACCGGATTATCACGTCTGCAACCGAACAGCTGTTCGTAGTTTGGTGAACTGGAAGACTTGAATGAAAGCACAGGACATCTTAACTATGCATTTCAATGTACACCCTAAATGCTTCACAAAACTTGTCGGTACCAGTGAATAGATGCAGGGTCTGTTAGATTTCTTATTCACGTAGCTGTTGTTTGTTCAGTTCTGCTCTTTTGACAGCTTCAGATGAATTGAAAATGGGTTGTACAGCTCCAACGTTTACTATCCTATAGGATGGCTTGGTCTGTCATAAGGTCCCGGAGTGTGGGTAACCTGATCATCAGCTGTCGCTTGCTTTAACGGGTTAATCAACCTATTGGTTAATCCATTTTCTCGACAGTTCTAAAAGATGTTCTTTTCTGTCCTACTACTAATTTGGCCCAGGAGAAGAAGTTTGCTCGCTCTTTAAGGCCCTGCATGTACTTACCTCATCTTTAAAACTTAGTCATCCAGGCAAACCCGAAATAGGTTACTGAATTAGTCGCACCACATTAAGCTTCGATATGAAGAACGCTAAATTCACAGACAGCAATGAAGAGATATAAGAAAAGTGGTCTCTTGAACTACCAGCTCCCTAGGCCACAAGGGCATCCAGAATTTGTTGAGCAGCATATATGGGGGCGACTCTACTTAGCACTCAGTAGGAATTACAAGTAGATGTCTGGAAAAAGACGCGCAAGTGAAAATAGTAAGCTCACCTTGCCGATCAGGCAACAACTGAAAGTTCAGACTGTTTCACTGCAGTCCTGCTCTACGCGACGGTCTACAGAACCAGATGACTGAGCTACTCTTCTGTGACATCATTGTGCACATCCCAGTGAAACGAATGCGTAGGCGACTATGAAGGGTTGCGGTCAAGGGTGGTTCTGACACATCATCCGGTCATCGTAATGGGCTCCGCCTACATGAACTGGACTCACTCTGACCGATGACTGAGCGTACGATGTGGTCACATGTCGCAGCTGCGATAATGACCGGAGCTGATGAACTTAGAACTAAGAAGCGCAAAACAACTAGATGTTTGACGAGTTCCAAATGAATGCTTCTGCCTTTTCTTGTTTTGTTCTTATGTGTTTTGCTTTTCATGTCTGGCTCTATTCAGATCACACCATAAGTTGGCGTCGGTCGCATCTGTATGATTGGGCTGATAACCAGAATGCAGATTGACAACGTGAGGCATCTTGTCTTAGATATCGATATGCGAGAGAATCTAATAACTGGTTTATGTCCCCAGATAAAGCAAAGTATTCTCTTACATAACCACATGCTTCTTATAGTTACCCGGACATAACAGGATACAGGAAACGTGCAACGCCCCTCCCACAGGAAAGCCATCGTACACCGCAAAGGTGGTTCTTCGAGCTGAGGAAGCCAGGGAGAAATCCCAGTGAGAACATGCAACTCATGTGTATTAGACTACCATTCATTAGAACAGATCATTTGATCGCTTTGGGTATAAATGTACCCAAATAATTTGAAGAAGTTCTGGGTTGCGTAAAAGGGACCACTCCATAAAACAATAACGAATAGGCACTGCGTTTTACCAGGCTGCTTCCATCCATCATTAGACGGATGGATGCACGGATGAACTAGGCTGGTTCATAAGCTGTAGGACACAACCACCGAGGAACACCAACTCAACACACCGATCGTATATTAGGGTTTATACGAAATCATTTCCCTAATTCCTCCGTGGTTTTCATACTGGAACGTTTAGGTTTTGTGACTACTCTTCTGATGTAAGTAGACTGAAATGATTGCTGAAGGCATCCGACCATGGTCCCAGTAACGTGGATGTCGACGCTGAAATCCGGAGTACGACGTTCTACCAAGACTACAGTTTCAACCCGACAGTATACAGTAGATTTACCCCGAGCCTGGCTGAGGTTTGCATTGGGGAATAAATGAGCAGGTCCTTTTGGCCAGTAAGTTGGCAAAGCGGAGAGTTCATCGACAACCATTGTAGAACTTTGGGCGAGCGAGCAACATACACTGGTACTTTGTCCTTAGGATTTATCCATCCTATACCAATGGTATGTGGATCCATGGGCTAAGTCTTGTTAAATGTCCGATTTTTTATCCATAGAACATTCATATTAGTCTCTCCGAGAACGGATGCGAAATCCCGCTTCCAAACGTTCCACCGTTCCACTTTTTGTAACCAAACAATTCCTTGGGAGGGTAGGACTGGCTAACTCTGTCTAATTGCTGGTGCTTGCCATAAACCTGGTTAATTACCGTGTACGATGTAACCAGGGACCGAAACTGTTATGTCTGCTGATTCGCTAATCTGCTGTATCTGATTGCTGACCCGCTCCAGTGCCTAGTGCCGGAAAAAAGACTCACAGAAGGGAACACAACAGCTATATTCCGAACAAGCGAGTGCGAGAGTGTGAGTACGTGCGAGTGCGAGAATACAACTCAAGCTAGTCATTGGTGGGACACTGTCTAACTTGGTCCAATGCTGACGCACTCGGTCTGGTCTTGGTATAGGCTGGCGACTCGCTGCATACTACGGGGCGTTGTCTGACCTTGAGCAACGACTCGCGCTGTCTGGGTTTGATAGAAAGCTGTGAGGCGCTGTATACTGAGGGGGCGTTGTCTGTCTGAGGACTGGCCAACTCTGTCTAACTGCTGGTGCTTGCCATAAACCTGGTTAATTACCGTGTACGATGTAACCAGGGTCCGAAACCTATTCTTGTCACCTGAAAAGGGGTGGTTCGAGACACCATAGTTTCTTCCACTGACAATGTCTTTCATTCTGAGAAGCAAGGAAGATCACAAGATCGCCTTCGGAAAGCTTAATAAGAACACGGATGTAATGTCGTGAGGCCCAATCAGTATCCAAACTTCATGATTCCAATTATCAAGACTCACAGGGACATTATGCTACTCACCAAAATCCAAAGTTTGCGACGTAATATCGATTCTCATTCATCGCACAAACGGAAAAATGAAAACCACAAGGATACGTAGTTCTGTCCTCTCACAGAGGCTCCGTGTACAACCCCCAGGATTGAATTGCAGCAATAGTTTGATCATCCAAGACATATCCTGTACCTCCTGTTCTGTTTTATTGATCAGTGGAATTTAAATCTCTGAATATGAAGACCTCACACAAACACCATTTGTGAACTACATTCTTTTAAAATGTCACCGTTTCAAGTGCAGTATCCACGTTCACACATTCCCCCTTACTGGTCTCAGAGCTTCCCGTTCGGGACTCTTGTACAACCGATTTTCAAGTATTCTGGCCTAAACTGAACTTCAACCGACAAAACTATTTTGTTGTATTTATTGGTCTCTGACCGTCACGAAGAGACTGGAACTTACCATGGTGTGACGATTTGCGCGCCTCAGCGACCCACTGAGCTATACTGGGGGGTGTCCCTGCGACGCTCACAGTCTCTCATACCAGGTTGGTCAACTGTTAGAGGTCTGATAAACACAGTCTCATGGTCCTCCGGGTTAGAGATTGGAATATGTGGCGAGTCGTTCCGTAGAAATGGTAATGCATTTGCATTTCCCGCCAAACACCGCTGCACTGCGGTTAGGCTTTTGAGCCAAAGGCTTTAGTTGAGGACCCTAATCGTCCTCCTGTCCAGGTGTGGGCGCCCTGACAGTATCCCAGCCCACGTACAACCATGATACCTACATCTAACAATAAACCCGTTCCACATCGATAGTTGTACGGCAGTAAAGCATCGGTGTTGAACACTGATGTCATGCTGTCGATGATGACGATGATTCGTCAAGAGCAATAATGTGCCTTCTGCTTCCTCTTTTTCAACGTCAACCGTGATAAACTACTACGGTCCGACCCCACTGAGCAAGTTTGCATTCTCGGAGACTTTAATTTCCAAAGTAAAAAAAACGGTGCGGTTCTTTCCAACACAGAAACTTTGGGAGGTGCATACAAGTGATTTCCGAAGACGTTTAGAATCACCAACCAAAGCCTTTGGCTCAAAATCCTGATCGCTAGGGTGACACCACCCTGACCCTTGATCTTTTTTCAACCATCTGTCCATTAGATTAATCTGTGATCATTTCTGTCTCTGTTCGATTGTTCAGAAAACTGTCTCAGCAACTTTTCCAACTCTCACTAACATTGTATACTCACTCCCCCGTATGGAATGCTATTCGTCAATTTTTTTTAAATTGACAGCTGGCGAATATTTGAATTTGAATATTGAATTTGAATATTTGGACTGCACGGTATGAGGGCACGGACCAATTGATCACCCATTATTCCTAATCAGGGAATCAAACGTGCCCCCAAACATTTTCATCGTGTGTGCCTGTGGGTAGTAAAAAAGGAAGGGAGGCTGAATGTGTGTTGGCAGATGCATCTCTCTGTCTCATCACGCGCAGATTACGTTACTGTACGTGACACTTTCTCATCTATGATAAACAGAATGAAAGATGAATTTGTTACACAAAAAGCAATCTATCTATCGGAAGCATCAACAGGAGCTGGTCGCTTTGGAGCCTGGTGAAAGCGGTCAGTTTTGACGCATCCAGAAGTCCCAAATTCCTCATCGCGCAGCTGTCCGAAATCCTCCCCTTTCCTCTAAATCTGTACCAGTAGACTCAAGCTCCCCGACTCAATTACCTTCGCCAATTATCACCACGAGAAATGTTTACAGTCTCCTAACATAATTCAACAAGTCAAAGCCGTCTGATTCGGATTGTGGTCCTCCTTCATTCTTTCTTGCCTACCTTTTACTGACAATTTATCCTGGTTCTCATTAGGGAAGGCTGGTCTCATTTTTCGGCCACTCAAGTATTCCATCCCTGCCCAAACTCCCTTCTTTATGTAGGGCCACACCCATCCTACCTTCGACTACTACTGTCCGGTTTGAAATGGGGCTCTTTCCTCTCATTAACTAGTCGTCGAATGCATTCCACATAAGACTGTACGCCCAACGGATAAACCTTTGCTCGCTGATGACATGAATACACTATCTCACCGATATAATGTAGCGTCCCCTGTTTTATTCTACCGTCACCACCACGGATAATGCTCATCATGGCTTTCCTTTGTCTCTATTCTTATATGCTCCAATCGGGCGGCACTTGTTACCCAGTCTAAGTTGCAGAAGTGATCTCTTCTTGTACTTTTCTTTCAAGAATATCCCAACTTTTCAACTGTTTACATTCTGTACCCCCCCCCCCCGAAATCATATAGCTTCAAACTACTACAAAAGCCGTAATCCACTCAAGTGAGGATTTACAGCGGCCCACACGCAACAGCAAGTGCGGCGGCCAGCATCGTGATCTTAGATAATAAACTGGTCTATAATTTGATTCTCGGTTCCATAACATTACTCTTTGGCTCCATCTTGCTTCACAACATGGGTATCCGATTCGTTTTCCACTGTTGGTTGGTGAGAATCGTTTACCGGTTACTGATGAACTTCAGATAGCCACTTAGAGGAGCCGTGTAAGCAGTCACCGACCCTCAGTCACGTTTCACCTGATAGCTGCCGTTTGAAGAGTTTCCTCAAACAGACCGAAAGTCTGGTCTGATCAGCGGAACTAGCAAGCACAAAGACACTACGCATAAGGTTGCTGCAAACTCATCGATAACCCAGTGTCGGTTTCGTTCTTCTTGGGGGTAGGCACAGTCTCCGATTTTGTCAAGCCTTATGTTCTAAATGAACACCAAGTTGTGCGCAAATGACGGACACATCGATTTGCAAATTACGTCATTTTTGACGGTAAACTCAATAACGAACCAACTGAAACATGAGCCGGTCCTTGTGCAACACATTCAGTTGAAAAATATCACAAATGACAGATTCAGATGAATCAACCGTTAAACCAACTCGATTTGTAGATGAGTGTGTTTCGTTGATGCTAAACAAGAAGCTTCAATGCTTTCGAAAATATTTGGAAATGGTCGACAATTAATCGTTTCAGAACGGTTCAGTACTAAATAAACGGGCTATCCAAAGAACTTGCGGAAAAAGTCGCAGTCTTGTTTCATTGCAATACTTTTTGGAAATCACCTAGCTTCCCACCTAAACCAAGCCGTTTCGGCCGAATAAAGAGCTCTATTTGCACAACGAAAGGTTTCGTTTCTTCGAGAATCGAAAGGGGGGACAGATGGGCTATCCGATATGCACGTAGAAGGAAGAACCGTCAGAAACCAGTGGCGTATATTCTGACATTGCATCAATCTGCCTAACCAACGCGTTGGTCAAGTCATCTGTCAATGGTGTCCTTATTCAGACCATAGAGCATAGGTTCAAACCGAGGAGAGATTCCTACTGATGGAGGAATTTTGGGATTTTAGAGGGGTCGGAAGGTAACATAACAGTGGTTCGTCATTAAGTCCATTTCATGAGCAATATAGTTTTCAGTGGGGTGTGATGGCTCAGTGGTTAGAGCGCGAATTTACCAACCGGAAGGTCTGTGGTTCGAACCCGACCTCTGCCTCTCGACTTTCTCTGTCTAGGCTTGGGTAACCTGACAGTATCCCAGCCCTCGTACTTCCCTTAGGTGACATGGCAGCTAGGCACCGAAAGAGTGTTGCAGCTGAACAGTTTTTTTATAGCTTTCAGTCTGCATGCTCATGATGCATGAATGCAGGCTCCCGGGGAGAATACATCCAAGCGGGTGAGAAGGATAGCATGCCCAAATAACTACAGTCGGCCACAAAAAACGTCCCAAAGTTGGTCTGGTCGGAACAAACCACAGAATTACAAGAATGACAAACCTGTCCGTTTTTTCTTCAAATATCCCACAGCTCCTACGCAGCATGCGTACAGAAGTGTCTCGTGACTTAGCTGTCATACCCAAAGACGAACGGTGATCGAAACAGTTGACCGAAAAATCTCAAATCTCCTTATACTGAACAGCAGGTAATTATTTACGAGACAAGAGCCATGTGGATGCAAGCTCACATTGAGTGACTAAATTCTGACTTTCCGAAATTGTTCAATGTCCATCGGCGGAAATTTTACGACGCTGGCATTTTCCCAGTTCATAGACGACTCACATTCCTTGCGTATCACTCTCTCAATGAAGAACTAGACCAAAGGGAAATACGTTGCTCAAGGAGACAAGTTTGAGATGCGGATCTTTGCTAATCCAACCTGTGCCCGAAGAAACGAACTCTACATAACCATACAAAACACGATCTCTGATTCCAGAAATTGGTAATCTATCCTTCGGGGGGACAATTCACAGTGACGACGCTCTTTACCGTTTATTTATGGTGTCCAGTAATCGGGTGGGTCGCCTAAAGTTAAGCGAACAACCCCAAAAGTCAACAGTTCAAATGCGTACAGACAGATGCAATGGCAAAATGACAAGAAAGTCAAACCACAGTGTTACGTTAGCTTCGATGGTAAAGTAGACCCTAGATAATTAAATAAAATAAACATCAGCCTATCCGCAATCAAAACGAATTCAAGATGAAAGATTTGCGAAATACTGAAGCCCATGTGCAGTTACTGAGTCACGTGCGTAATGTCAAGGTTAACGGCGTGGTGGCACTTTGAGCCACTGCCACCCATGGGTGTGATTTCGCTTGGTTTGAACAGCAATCCAGCAAAGCGATACTGTTTTACATGTTACACGGTTGCAACACGCAATAACGCGGTTGATGTTGGGCGGTTGGATGAAGCAGGACATGGTAACTAGTTCTGCACAGAACTCCAAGTAACTGACCCTTTGGTGTGATGCTGGAACACATCGCTGTCAATGATTTCTTTATTCGATTCCCACTTATGCCTCACTAGCCAATACGATCGCTTCTCATTTGACGATGAAGGTTCTCGAGACAAGCGTGGACGTGCATGTTGATGATACACGCGTATTTCTCAGTTCCACATATTCAAGGTCAGGGAACCTTTTGAACCTATATAGTTTTACCAAACCCTGCTATCTATCATAGGAAACACCCAAAACTTTTTCGTGAACCAAGTGAAGGCGTGAAAGATGCACCAAATTTCTAGACTCTATTGGGAGGATACACGCTAGGTCCGGGAGACAATTTGGTAACCCCGGCAGATGCTTCCTTGTGGGGAATTTGGTGTAATCGCAAACCAAAGGAAAACCAGCGAGAATTTGGATGAGAACAATGTGTGTAGAAAGGTTTGGGAGTCACAGCGAGCGTATTTACATAGTCAACGTCATTAAAAGGAACAATAATTATGCCCGTCACTGGAAGCTACAGTCTTCGCTGGTAGTCTATACTTCGTACGTCCCCGTGGATATTTACCAAAAAGAAGTCTGAGAACGGCAGTATCGTAATCGGTTCATGAATCGTAACCGGGTTCATGTTTCCGGTTCAAGAATAGGGGCCGGAACTCTTAAGTGGCTAGAACCAGATATTTAAGTGTTTGATATTCTGATTAGCGCTGGAAACCCACTGAGGACGTTCACCGAACTTAGTTCGTGATGATTGCATTATGGTCTTGTGTCTACCATGGTGAGAGGGAGCTGACGCACCAGACTTCTGGGACCTTTCTCGATAGCTTCTTTGTACGCAGTTCACGAGACGACAACAATCCGTTCCTGAAGATAAACCACCCTCCAGGTGAGAAAAATCTGCGCAGTTAGATAAAATAATGGAATATATCGCAGTCCTGACAAAGTCTCTCTAGACGACACATGCTAAGATGAAATTCATTGTATTAGGTCATATGATAATGAGAAAACTGATTGAAAGTTAATTGATTGTTTGCCAAAAGCAAAAATAAAAAGACAAGAAGTAAAACGTCATATGGCCTTGTACAAATGGAAGACATACAAGCAGACAGATGGAATCGGAGCGGCGGCTACTAATCGGTGGTGTGAAAAATAAAAAATAAAAAAGGAAGTTTCCGATGTAGAGTAAATGCAGGCAACTCACAATGTGTGCACTAATCAATGGGACTAGATCAAAGTGAGTGGGATCAAGTGGGTGAGCGCGGGGGAGGGGAGGAGGAGGAGGGAATTAAAAGCAGGAATCATTAGGATATATAGGTGAAAAACTTGTTCAAACTGGAGGACAATACAACTGGCATCACAAATGCAGTAACTGAAGGAAACTAGTTATTACTAGGCGAGTCCCACTCGTCTAGTACATGCCAGCATCTCTGAGAAGCGAATAGGCAACCTCACCACCCATGATTGAGCGGATGAATCCAGTCCCGTTATTACCAACCGGGTTGTACATTGTCGTAGTGGAAGTATCCGTTGGTGCACCACAATGAGTGGGAAACCTCTGGCCGGGCACAGTGTTTGTGTTTCGAGGATGTGTGGTCGGATGCAACTGTACATGGGGAATAGATTGGGGACTGAAGGTCGAGTGACTTAAAGAAGCGATATCACATACGCCATCGTTTGGTGACGCGGGGAGGCGAGGCACAGACGTTAAAAGTGAGGAAAGAGTAAGACCGTTGATAAATTCGGTTTCATCATCAAGTGCTAGTGGTTCATTATCGGTTAGTGGATCGGTAGACAGTCCGGGAGTCCAGTCAGGCGGGGAATGAAGCTGACTAGATGTGGAGGAGGACAAATGGGGTGCGACCGGAATGGAAGCATAACAGTCTGAAGGCTGGGGTCGAAATTCCAACGGTTTGACATCCAAACTACTGACTGGCACCTGCTGTTGTCGATCGATAGTCAGAGACGTCTTTTTCAGAGTGTTTGACTCCAACTTGGCTGCTGCCGTGCATGACGAGTGAAGAGGCTCATTGGTACGTGGTAGATCAAACAACAAACGCGTGTCCACAGTGGTTGACTCGGGTTGAGTTGGTAGGATTCGTAAGTGCCTGGCCAACTCAGGGGTCAAGCGTCGCCGTTCGGACGGTTGGTTAGCCACACCATGGGCTTCACCGACAGACAGTAAATCAAAGTAGTAACGCGCATAGACGGCCGGTGGGACATCGACATTGAACTGGAGTAGGGATAGTGTATGCCGTTCAAGTGCATTTCTGTAAGCAAAAGACAAGGGGACATAGGTCGGTTCAGTTGACCACTCCACTAGTTCCGACAAGATAGTGGAAATGGATGGTTGGCTAGGACTATTAATCTACGTGTCTTGGAAAGTGTGTACACAGGACGCAGTTTCAGGATTGCCTACTCGTACAGAGAAAACCTACGATGTCGTTCGGTGTTTTCGTGCCAATTTAGAAGCAAGGCTGAAACACCAAACTCGTAGGCACGTCGGAGGCTATTGCGTCTAAGTTCTCAAATTAATGACGCCAATTAAGGGTTAACTGACTTGAAACCAATGTTTGGAGAAACGCAAACAAGATGCGAGCTGGTCAATTGAGAGGCAGAAGTTAGCAGTTAGTTGTAATACTAGTATTAGGCTGATCTTGAGCCCACACTGTTACACTGAGTTGGAGTACAAAGATCCCTCCAAAAAAACGGAAGATAACCCATCGAATATATCAAGACAGAGCTCAAGGCGAAGCGTCTGAAAGGTGAAACTTCAGTACCAACAGTGAAATGAGGAAGGCTGTGGTTGTCTAAGCCAGATGAGAATCGAATCATTCTGTTTTAAGCATAGTAAAGCACATCGCCACTGGTTCGTTCTTACCGCTTGCAGTGAGCAGAATGTTGATAGCTCAGGTAACGCAGGTGTGGCTGCTAGATTGTTCGCCGAGTTAGGAAATTTAATAGCATGCGTTTCAGTTAATACCAGTGCGTTGCTACGGTGACGAACGTGGTGGTGCGTCAGTGGGTGCGCACAACAACAAATGACCACTTTCAATTTTAGGTTTGTTCCTCACAATCACACGTAACTTTGAGTTAGAAATTTATTTTTAGTAATAGCCTAACTTCTAGCTCGTCATAGCCCTTAAAGTATTCTTTCAAGTTTCCTCTCCTAAGTCTATCGTCGTTTAGCAGTATTCGTCTCCCACCATCTTTTAACATTCATTGTTTGAGATAGCTCGAGGGCCTGCATGAAATTGTGTGAATCACCATACTGATGGGTCAACATCCACCAGCAAACTGTTATCTGGCAGCTTGGGATTTCGGGTGGGATGGAAGCTAAGCACCGAATGACTATCTTTTTTTTATCTTCATTTATCATTGTTTGACAGAATACGTCCCCATTTTTCTCAATTGTAGCAACAACTAACACGGCAACTAACTCTTTATGAGGGCTGACTGCTTTCAGTCGGTCGTTCCAAACTCCTGTTGAGATCCTCATAGAACGAGTTTTACTCTAATACACAAGTAATCACTCAAACTTGCCAACATGAACTTTTCACGAACACTCGAAATTGGTTTGGCCTGATAGGTGAAAGTGATCTCGCTGATTGGTTCACCATCTGTATCGGAATTCGATCTACCTGGTATCCCCCGTAACTCGTGATCTTACGCCAAAATCGGAGATTTGTCTAGAGATAGATTCATCGACTGTCCTTCTGAAATGGGTTCTAGTTTTCTTGAAGTGACACACGGTAAACTTCCTCACTTTCATGGGGTGCACCAGTACTAAACGTTATGGTATCAAACTATTTCACTCGCGGATAAGCATTGAATTACGAGATCCTCAACAGCATCAACTGCCCTGGAGCGATCGTTTTCGACCGTCTCTTCAGTGGACTGCCATTTTTACTATTGCTATTTTGTCATTACTAACAAGATAATAAATAAATATGCAATAAGTGAAGCACGTAGTGGAACAGCATAGAATATTGTGTCAAACTGTTCGACTGCGCAGTAAAAATCAAGTTGCTGCAATTCAAATCCATATAACTAGTTCAGACGCCGAATGAAGTATTGATTGGTAGTTAAAACACCAACACATCGATCTTAAAAACTTCAAAAACCCGAAAGGACTTCAAGCCCGTTGGATGATAACAAGGACGAGATAATCGACCGCACATGGAACCGAATTAAATACATGGATAGAAAACTGTTTTGCATACGGTGCCGCCATGAAACACGTGCACGCGCACACAACTAGCAGATTCGTTTGGATTAAACACTGGTAGTTCAAAGTGATCAGATTATGCTGGGGACGTTAGCACGGAGCCATTCGTCAAGGTGTTCTTGGTCGAAACAGTGCTGAGAACAGGTCATAAACAACCGTGTGCAACGGCGATGAGGGTTGGATTCCTGTGCAAAAGGTGGATGGCCCGAACAGGCAGCACGCAAGAAATACGTTGGATTAATTTTTCGATTTATCACACGAGTTATCACATGATTTACTTGGAACGTTTTTTCACCAGGTAGCTTCGAGCGTCACAGTTCTCTCTTCAAATCTGTTACAACTTTTGTTCACTGTAAAGTAATCCATAGAGTAGAGTAATACTCTGGTGAAACAAGCCGTCCAGACCAAATGGCTATGTCGCTTTATTGTCCCACAAAGGGGACTGCGGAGACTGATCACATCTGATACCCATCGGCGCGCTAAATACCAGTAATAGTTACTAACTATCGAGGGGCAATTACCATAGTGTCGAGGCAAATTTTTCACATCGGACAATGATGTTTAAGAGCCGAGTTTTGTTTTCCCGAAGCACTAAGAAACAGTACTACTACGAAAACCGGTTGAAAATGGCGTTCTTGATGTACTCTTGACAAAATACAAATGGAAGCACACGTATTTTGACATGTGATTCCACGTGCTTAAAACATTCGATGTGTATGGAGAGCAACAGGCCAAACAGAGGGGCGCCAATTCCTTGCCCTTGATGAACGTTACAGCGAGAGGTCCACATCACCATCACAAAGTGGATGAGAATGTGTTGTATTGATTTCACGCTGTAGGCGGAATGACAAGGGAGGTCAGAGAAGTGCCCCATAAAACCGGCTATCACTAGATCGTTGAAGAATTGTGCCTCCGCGTTCAGTGGAGCGGAGAACAAGGGTGGCGTCAATTACCCAAAGGGCCACACATAAAGCGAATGTGCTGGCGTGATCGAATTTATTCACTGTCTTCATTACGTGCTTCAATGACTAATGATTGGCTGTTGGATGAGGAGAGCTGTTCTACGGGAACGATATCATAATTGGTCAAATGAGACTGTGCCGTCAACCGACGAACCAATGCCTCACAGTCTGATGTTTCATCGCAGTGTTCATGATGCCTTAGTATGCATGCGCGGGTTGACTTCGATGATATCTCAGTGAAGCAGTGACTCAAAGCGTGACGCACTGATGGCCAATACAACAAACAACCAAGTTCTTGTAGTCCTACGGCAGACAGCCATCCATCTCCCTCGTAATATGTCTCTCCGACCAACAATAGTTGCCGACGAGGAGCTGTGTACCATACAGTACAGCAAAGTCCAAACCCGTGAATTCGTTTATTGCGATAAACTTGGTAACCAAGTCTGGAACCTAGACTTATCACAAATCCGACCCTACTTAGCCTTATCAACCCAGGGACTCAGTAGTGAAAGTTAGTTAGTCGGTAGATTCAAGGGTAGGAAATGACTTACAGATCATCCACCGTAATATCTCGTAATACTTGACAATAGTCAGTATTCCACACGGCTTGATCATCGAGTAGTTTGCTGGCCAGGATTAGACACGACAACAACTGTCGACGCCATGACCAAGGTAGCAACCCGACTTCCGCAGCGTTGATGAGGCGTTCAAGGAAGATCTGAGGAGAATAAAGATGGAGTGTACGATGGCGGTTACGAATAAACTAATGTAAATGGCGTGGAAACGTCTCCTCTAATGAGTGCGCCCGCCTCCCCCTAGTTCTTCCGCAATCGGAACGAAGACTGTTTACAGAGACTCCAAGCCAAATGTACAGACGACTAAACTGCACAATGACTCGGATGTGAAAATTCAGAATCCAGTAAGAGGTAAATCTATCCAACTTGCACGTCACCTAACTGGCTGAGAGCGGTCGAACAAAAGTGACTGGAAGAGAATTTTTGCGG
Organism: Clonorchis sinensis; assembly: GCA_003604175.2. Classification (NCBI taxonomy): domain Eukaryota; kingdom Metazoa; phylum Platyhelminthes; class Trematoda; order Opisthorchiida; family Opisthorchiidae; genus Clonorchis; species Clonorchis sinensis. The sequence goes on along the minus strand of CM030369.1, from coordinate 11,475,250 downwards.
TCATATTCATTCATAGGATATAATAAATAAGCCGTTCGATGCACTTATTTGCATACCCATTTGGTTTTCACGGGAAGCTCACCTGAATACCCTGCTGAATCTCTCGTTCATGACTGCATGTGTTGCACAAAGACCGCCTATACTTCATTTGTTACGATATACGAGATATCGCAGTATTCACTCAAAGGTTGCTGGAAACTCTTCGACAGCCCCCGACCGCTTTCGTCCTTCTTGGGGTTGGTCAGGTAGGCGAGGTCTCCGAGTTTCCGTCAACCTTACGTTCTACTTGAACCCAAATTACAAGAAGTTCGACAAATACACCGATTTGCATATCAATTTGGTTTTCACAGGAGACTCATCTGAATCCCAGATGAAGCCCTTGTTTATGATTCGCGTTTAAGTAGAACAGAAGGTTGACGGAAACCCGGGGAGTGTGTCCACCCGATGAGTCCCAAGAAGGGCGAAACTGGTTGCGGGCTGTTATAGAGTACTCAATAACCTTATGTGCAGTTTCTTTCGTGTAACAAAAATCTTGAAAAAAGCTGACACCGTAAAGGCCATTACCTGAGGGCTCAGGTTGTTGAGCAAACGGCGTCTCAAATAGTCGTCACCTGTGTAAAACGCATCTTGGAGGTATTCTCTGCTTGAAAGGCCCAGTAATTAACCAAAGGCAGTAGTGAATCCTCATTAGAATCAAAATGGTCTGGTTTTTATATTAACGCAAGTTACGGAATAACCAGGCTTTATCGTATTTTTGTATATACTGTAATCCGGGGCGAGATAGCTCAGCGGTTAGAGCGCGAGCGTACTGACCGGAACGTCCGTGGTTCGAACCCTGCCTCTGCCTCTCGACTTCCCCTGTCTAGGCTTGGGCAACCTGGCAGTATCCCAGCCCTCGTGCTTCCTTCGGGTGGCATGGCAGCTAGGTACCGAAAGGGTGCTACAGCTGAACGATATACTGTAATCCACGTTTTTCTTCAGTTGCTAGTTTACACCACGAACCATTAAATGTTTGGATCCCACCGTTACTATTATCAGTTTTGCGTTCATTTTCAGCGTTGGGCTCTGCTTTGGATGTGTTCGTTAGCTTTGCTCGTTAACAAGATTTTTAGGGTAAAACAAATGCACAACTTCGCACACACTGTTACCCTGTTGGTGTAATACTCATCCATCCAGGCATGAGCATGCAATCATTTCGCGGTACAGCACAGCAGACATTACGTACTTATAACCGCGTGTTTGTCTAGACGGAAAACAGAGTGAATTTTATTGAACCGGCCGAAGAAGACCAATCATTCTTACTTGATTGAGAACCAGCAAATTGACATCGAAATGAAAGATCACATCAGAAGTCAAGGGAATGACTATGCACACCTCTCTGGCACCCATCTGTTTCGTACTTTTACAGCCGATTTTTACACTTTCGTCATTGGATTGCCAAGGTTTTTATTCACTAACAAATAGCTTCTTTACCTATCGTAAGGATGTGACATTCAGCCATTAACTTGTTGGATGGGAAGAAGATAATCCAAGAGTTGTTGTTTGTGCGCTTTGAAACACCACATACTAGGTTTCTGGCGTCATGCATATCGGTGGTCACCTTTTAAAAAAGCAAATGGCAGGTTTTAGTACCCTGCCATGTCTCAGTATCGATGGTCAGTGAACAGTGAATTATAACCTAATCTACTAAGCTACGTTGCATCCCCAGTGCATTTGTTGCAACACTGTTCGTGTTCCTTTGGCATAAGCTCTAACCGTCTATCTGTGTTACCAGTATAACACGTAGCACAGTCGTTTCACTTCAGTCTGTAGACACAGCCCACCAGCGATCCAGGTCTCTCAAGCGTACCAAATTTTCCCATAGGGTGTGAGTCGTTTGAAACGCCACTCGTCAAATATTCACAAGTATTCCCGTTGTAGCATGTTACAACCGCTTCATCGCTCTGAGTTAGCCATTGTAGTAAACCACCTAGCTCCATTTGGGCATTGTTTCGTGTAGCCGTTAGCCCGCGAATTGAAGTACACAGTCCACACCCTCTATCTCTCCTACAAGAGAGTTGATTTCTGAAAAAGACCAAATGGTATTACCTAATTATTGTACGGCGAACGTTCAGAGTTGGACGACAGCTATCTACTCCGGTGGACCGCGTTGCCTGGTACATCATTGTCACCGGAAAACGGGAGAGTGTGGGACATACAGCCAAGCCTTGGAGGTGATGGCACATCTGGTTAGTTCGAGAACTGGGTAGCTACGCGGTGAAGGCGATAGCTTTGAGGCATGAGAGCCATTGGCTGCGCGATTGGGTTATTTCTGCAAATGTCATCGACTGCTGATGAGGTGAGTCCCGGGGTCCCCATCCAAGAGACAGAATGAAGGCTTTTACCACAAGATCTTTGGCAATATCATACCTTAAGTGTGTTCCTGTGGATTCGATATGCTCTGAACAGGGAGAAATTCATCCAAAACCTACGAAAGAATTGCGCTGCAGGCATTCATTATACAGTCAAACATTGTTGTTATAAAAAGAATCAGTCGCCCGTGACTTTCCCCTAAGACATACCACAGGCTGTCACTTTTGAAATCTGGATGAACAGGTTTGCCCAATTCCACAATTTGTCTTCAAACAGGCATTTCAAACGTTCGGAAACAGACTAAGACAGTTTCTTCATCTGTAGTAGGCTAGTTCCAGCTCAACTTGCGCCGAGGCAAGTGAACATAAGATGCAATCAATATCATCAAACAGATTACAGATTATTCTCCTCTAAACTTGTCATCTATCGTTCCGGAGTAGCCATCAGAGTGGCGAATTTTCTACTACATCTGCTTTTCACCAGGAAGGGTTGAATTCTGGCCTACAATTCTACGACGTACCTCTAGACCTGTGGGCACAGATACCTTCATGAAAATAGAGACCCCATAGAAGCTTACAAAGCATCCATCTGGATAGACCTGAATCAGATTCATTCCTGAATAAATGTACGAACTTACTAGTGTAACGGTGGATACTACTGATGAGGCGTGTGAGTAGCACGTCTTCTCGTAAATCCGCTTTGCGTCGCTTGAAAAGTGAGATCTCTTACGGAATTGGCGGAGTCTCTGTGTAGCATTTGCCTGGATTTGAGTAACAGTCAATGAATATACAGAAAAGTTCAGGAAGACGCGCTCAAGGAGAAGGTGGATATTCAGTTTTGTAAACGAGATGCATATGAGAGTTTTGCTCCCCTGTTCAATAGTCTGTAACTGTTAAGTTAGTGTTCTCAAATAGACAACTCCGCAGCGAAGGCCTTCTTCCTTTCACTAGTAGTGAGCTAGGTGTTCGACTAATGTATGAGCGAAAGACTGTGGGGTATGGATCGCGTTTTAGGTCTATGTATTTGAGATAAGCTGTGAGAATCCGCGTGTGACGATGACTTCTTTTGGGACGATGCAAACCGACTTTTTGTTTTGTCCTCCTGTGAAAATCACAATCTGAGATTTAGCCTTTAAGCTATCCTGCAAGCTCCGAAGTACAGTTGTATCAGTTGTTTGAAGATTGTTCACATTTTTTTTGCTACAAACTGTAAACAGGATGTCGGTAGCTTCATAACGGCTCTTCGGGAGGGTTGAACGACTACGATTAACCTTGCTTCCGGTCTATCCGAACTGTTATGATTTTGGTGAATAGCTTACCTAACGTCAATCAGTACAACACCCAATGTTCACACACATTAAATCTAGTTATGAACTGCAAACCTGCGCATTAATACATGATTGGCAGTCGAGTGTTGAGCCTTGCCATCGGTAGTCAGTAACTATATGACTAATTTGGTTCCAAAACTGCTCGAAAGCATAAGGGACCTATGGTGATCATAAACCCAACATTGCTGCATCACGGCACAGGTGAGCAGTCGTGCGCAATCAGTCACCTATTCAAGTGTTGGAAGTGTGAGGACACTAGGAGATCTCCACTCGAGATTTCGTCCCGCAATTGAAGCCAATCCATGCTGAAAAGCCTAAGAGCATTGTACATCTGTATCATCCTTACTGGGGATACGCAGCAGTTAGCATTTCACGAAACTCCAAAAATCCCGCCACCTCCCAGCTAGTAGTATGAACAAAACCGATCAACCACGAACGGCTGGCCAGCAGCGTGACTGACCACTACCAACAATTGATAAGTAGCTCAGGGGGAAGAATAATTCACACGACTAGCGAATCTTTCATCTGTGAAGTCGTCATTTGGGACAAAGTCTCATGTGAAAACGAAAACTGCACTTGAGTAACAGTCAATGAATATACAGAAAAGTTCAGGAAGACGCGCTCAAGGAGAAGGTGGATATTCAGTTTTGTAAACGAGATGCATATGAGAGTTTTGCTCCCCTGTTCAATAGTCTGTAACTGTTAAGTTAGTGTTCTCAAATAGACAACTCCGCAGCGAAGGCCTTCTTCCTTTCACTAGTAGTGAGCTAGGTGTTCGACTAATGTATGAGCGAAAGACTGTGGGGTATGGATCGCGTTTTAGGTCTATGTATTTGAGATAAGCTGTGAGAATCCGCGTGTGACGATGACTTCTTTTGGGACGATGCAAACCGACTTTTTGTTTTGTCCTCCTGTGAAAATCACAATCTGAGATTTAGCCTTTAAGCTATCCTGCAAGCTCCGAAGTACAGTTGTATCAGTTGTTTGAAGATTGTTCACATTTTTTTTGCTACAAACTGTAAACAGGATGTCGGTAGCTTCATAACGGCTCTTCGGGAGGGTTGAACGACTACGATTAACCTTGCTTCCGGTCTATCCGAACTGTTATGATTTTGGTGAATAGCTTACCTAACGTCAATCAGTACAACACCCAATGTTCACACACATTAAATCTAGTTATGAACTGCAAACCTGCGCATTAATACATGATTGGCAGTCGAGTGTTGAGCCTTGCCATCGGTAGTCAGTAACTATATGACTAATTTGGTTCCAAAACTGCTCGAAAGCATAAGGGACCTATGGTGATCATAAACCCAACATTGCTGCATCACGGCACAGGTGAGCAGTCGTGCGCAATCAGTCACCTATTCAAGTGTTGGAAGTGTGAGGACACTAGGAGATCTCCACTCGAGATTTCGTCCCGCAATTGAAGCCAATCCATGCTGAAAAGCCTAAGAGCATTGTACATCTGTATCATCCTTACTGGGGATACGCAGCAGTTAGCATTTCACGAAACTCCAAAAATCCCGCCACCTCCCAGCTAGTAGTATGAACAAAACCGATCAACCACGAACGGCTGGCCAGCAGCGTGACTGACCACTACCAACAATTGATAAGTAGCTCAGGGGGAAGAATAATTCACACGACTAGCGAATCTTCCATCTGTGAAGTCGTCATTTGAGGAGCCAGTCAATATGTGTGACCGCGTGATGTGGAAGAGCGGCGCTCTTTCCTGACTAAATGCGAGTTAATCACACTGCTGATCAGCCGGAAGGCCGCAGGTTTGAAACTTTCTAGAGTTTTGTGAGATACACACTGCTGATGATTCCCAGTAAGGATGCTTCTCGGCATTTCAGCATAAATTGGATTCACTTACAGGACAAAACCTCTGGTGAAAACCCCTCTAAACACCTGCCCGGCGTCTCTATGCCTGGGACCAACTGAAAGACAGTGAATACGTAGGACAGGAAGTGAGCTAAGGAGTAATAAAAGGGTAACAAAACACGCACCAGGAGCTGTTTTTGTTTGCCTGCCCTACCGTATGTAGCGAACAACATTGTAATACACCACATGATGACCAGAGTGGAATGTGTTATGGTTGTGTGTAGACTGAGCTAACACCATGGCTTCAAAACTTAGACAGCCATGTCGGATGAATTCCTCAGACAAAGTCCGACAGACGACAAACCACTACTACAGTAGTACGCTGCTAATGGATACGTCAACATTTCTGCTCAAACCGGCAACCCAGAAAATCGTGTTTCTCAGGTCGCTTACCAACCCGGCCATCGTCCAGTATAGCTCGTTGAGGTAGGCAAACCGTCACGACGTAACAAGGTTCAAGCTCTATGCGATGACGGCACCGATACAAATGTTGACACATCTACGCTGTTAGTTGGAGGACATGTGGTGTGTACTGTTGGCTATGTTCATGGCACTCGACCCTGTGAATGTGGCAATCTGAGTGCTTCTCAAAGTAAAAAAAACACCTCTGAGAAGCCTCGATGCGCCTCATCTCAAACAACTTCGACTCAGGTCATTAGACAAATTCATCGTTCCATATCCACAGCTGTGAAATCGTTTGAGCTATAGCAACTCACTTCTTCTTCAGAATTCGTTTTAAAAACCACTTCCGCGTTCCGTTCCTGATGGCTGTAACCAGTCACCAGGCTCTTGAAACAAACGCGCATGTGCACCATCCGAGGGTTAAAAAATGAATCGAAGTGACCAACTTAAAATCAAACAAGGACTTCAGTCGATTCACTCGGGAGAAACGGAGTATTGTAGTAAAATGACTCGTTTTGCAGCACTGCTGATATCTGATATCTTCAAAGCCGGTTCCCAATGCACTTAATGCGTAACAATCGAGCTTTACAAATTTGTCCTCCAATTACAGTAAACTCGTCAAGTCACCTCCTAATTAAAGGATGGTCAGATTTGAATCAGGGGTTCCAGTACATGAGCATACAGAATTGTGAAGCGGCTCATACTGTCAGGGCTGTCGTCTGGTATAGCCTGAGTAAGGTTGCACGACCGTGAAGCATGTTGGAAAAAAAACACTAAATACTGAGCACAACAGAGAGAACATCGGGATTCGAATTAGTTCTTACAGAAGGCTTATCTGCCCTAACCTCAAGAGAGCTGCGTGATTTCCGATTTTCTGCCACATCGGGGATTTAGTAGGCCTACACAACACTCTTCAAGTACGTCTTTTTCGTTAGAAATGTTGTCCGTCAGGCATCGCAGATTTATTTTACCTCGCATCAACTAGTAGCAGCAGTCAGGCCTCGGTCACCCGAGATGGAATATCAAGTATTGTGTCATACTGAAAAAACGGATCATGGGGGATGCTGCGTAAGACCATGCAGAACGCCTGCGACCCTTTGAAAATCCCTGTAAAAACATTTGACCATAAGTAATTCACTCCACTTTGGACCATAACACCCGAGCGGTGTGCACCAACAAAGAAAATTTCGATACCTCGCACATTAAATAATTACGTGAAAACTTGCATAAAGTGGGCAACCTGGTACGGAGAACAGAGTTTCCAGAGTGAAGTGATGGTGAAACAGACAAAATTAGCCTGCATGGAAGTTGTGAATAAAAGAGTGAAAATCGATCCAGCAAGATGACAGTACACACTGTTGAACGGTAGTTTTTCATGAAAATTGAAAAGAGAGAATGCGAGGCGGACTTCGAATTAGGAAGTTTCAGAATGAGTGGCTCCATCCTGTGTTTGAGCAAACACAGCTATTATTTACATAATTTACTACGTTTCCGGGTGGAAATCACCATGGATACAAAACATTGCTGACAAACGATCGCACAAATGTTAACAAAAGATGCAAGAACGAGGTTACAACACGGTGAAAATTGCCAGGAGAGTAGTCCTAAACAAAGGAGAATGGACGTGGTTTCACACTGTCGAATGTATTCTTTTCCTCTTCTCTTCCTTCTAGTCAAACACTAGGGCGAGCAAAAGGCAAATGCCACGACAAAATTGCAAGAACACCATAACACCAATAACAGAAACACATCAATACGTACCATGAAGAAAGGATATTCTCAGTGAGAGAAAAATAAACAGGGTCCAACAGAGCGATATGACTTCACGACGCTGCTAGACTGCATCAACATGACTATGGCCAGGTTATTTCGCAGTCGATTGTGCTAGAGTACTGAGATGCTGTGTATTTCGATTCGTGAATATGCAAGTTTGTGACAAAATCACATGGTATTCACATGCTTGTATGTGTATCAATTGTGGACCGATCAGCTGGAAAGTCTGTTAGGTGTGAATCGACACATGCCATCTGGAAACCGGACACCTAAGTGCCTAGATTGGCAGTTAAAAAGGTAGGAAACCAAAATCCAAAAGCAACATGATCGTTGATCATCATTATAAACAGCAACATTAGTGCTGACACCAATACCTCACTGTCGTACAACCACACAGTTCATCTAATTGTACTCAAATTCTTAGAGTGAACCGAAGACAAAAGGATGGGGTGAGAGAGGGGACCTAATGCTAGTCTATCGCAAGCGCTCAATTAGACAATCTGGAAAGAAACTGACAACACGAAAGCCACTGACATCGATGAGGCGCCATTTCTTGCAACAACTCCAGTCAAGCGCAGGCAAACGCACAACAACAATACCCAAATTTTTCATAACCTCTTTCACGCCCTTCTCTCGAGTCTTACGTTGTCCACCTCGCGGTTTCCACCATTTTTGGAAAGAGGCACAAAGAAAAACACTCGTCTCGGTATATGGCGTTCCGGCATACGTAGCACATGGCCGAGCCACCGCAGTTGATGGTGCTGGATGTTTTCCACGATTGAACTGGCTGGTGTACCAGCAAACACCCTCTAGCTAATTACCTCGTTACGAATTCGTTGGAGCCACCAGACACTAGCAACGCTTCTAAGGCATCGGTAAGCAAAAACCTCAAGACGCCTTACGTCATCGGGGGCGAGATGGCTAAAGTAGCTAGAGCGCGGATTTACTGGCTGGAGGGTCCGTGGTTCCTGACCTCCGCGTCCCGACTTTTCCTATCTAAGCTTGGGCAACCTGACAGTATTCCAGCCCTCGTGTTTCCTTCGGGTGGCGTGGCAGCTAGGCACCGGAAGGGTGTTACAGCAGAAGGATTCCTTTTCTTACATGATGAGGTCATTTTTCGCAACCATACAACTACACAGCCCTTACTATGGCCTGGTACACGTGACCCTTGAGATCCAATGGCATGCCTTTTTGACACCAGAAGTGACGCGAATTACCAAACGTGATTCTGGCCTTTGATAGTCGTGCACTGAATTAATCAGGAACGCTTCTGTCAGAGCTAATACAACTACCGAATTATGTAAAATTCTCTACAACTTCCAGTGATTTACCTTGATTTGTAGGGAGTATGTTGAGAGGCCGCACATTATGAAACATGACTGTGCAGTTAGGGGGTGCTAGGCGCATGCCGAAAGATCAGTTTATGCAACAGAGCCTTTGTCTTCAAAGATGAGAGCGACTGCATCTGCGTACTCCAGACCGACAAAGTTCTCATCAGCGAAAACTTGAAAACCGGGGTTTTGAAGATCTTCCAGCGTTCGCCTCATTAGTTGCCCAGTGAGGAAGTTGAACAAGGACGGAGAGAGTGGACATCCTTGTCTGGCACCACTTTTTGTAGGGAAGCTTTTATAGAGCTCACCATACAATCTCACACACCCGGAAGTTTATGAACATGAGGGCTGGATTATGTTCACAAATTTCTGGGGTATTTCGTGTTGAGCCAGTGTGGCAGCAGCACTGACCGGTTGACAGGATCGAACGCGCCCTTGAAATCAAGGGACACCAAGATTGTGAGTCATCTACACACATGGCGTTGCTCTGACACCTAACAGAGTGGCCGTTGTTCACTGAGTTAACCGAACTAAACGTGAAACAACAATAACAAAATTATATTAAGAGTGAACGCTGACCGTGAACTACTATGAAGCTAGTCGTCCAGTTTTTTTCTTCAGAACATGTCAACCCAATCATTCAGTCTCTGTAAGAGGCGACTATGTGAACGAAGTCGGCTAGTATATAATTACCACAATGAGGAACGCGTGAGGAGAGGTTGACGCGGTGGGGTGAAGGTTGGCTCAATTAGGTTTCGTAAAGAGCAGCACGTCCACAGATTATGCTACAGTCTGATAGAGACAGGAATATTTCGAATCAGACCGACTATACCTCAAGTGTTGTCCAGAACAACAGTGAAGCTAAACCGTTCACTACAGACAACCCAGCAGACATGGTGCTCGATTATGGAAAGGTAGTGTAATCTCTATCCCTTTTCCTCTCTTTTTGTGTTTCCCCTAATGTTCGTTTTCAGCCAACTAAATTAACGACATTAAGCATTGGTGTTTTCGCCAACGGTTTTGATTAAATGAACTGTCTGGAACATCGCCTGTCAGATTGGTCGAGTTATCAATCACAGCCCAGTTTTTACAACCAAGGTACGGTTGATTAGCTGATTTGATCACGCACAACACGCGTGTTAGTGAGTGTTTGCGGTTACCAAGCGACACAGAACCCAGGATAGGACAAGCGCTCCGTAATTTGACAACATTGTTGGCCAACAACGGACCGAACTCGAACAGCCGTCTTTCATTCTACCATCAAAGCTCTTTACTGTGTATAGTTGAAGTAAAATTTGAGCCTCGATTACCCAATCAGCAAGGAATATTTGTTTCAGTAAGGTAGCTAAGACAATCGGGAATTTAGAAAAAAAAACAAAGATCGACCGATCCCAAGCAAGCAAGGTGCTGTACCAATCAGCGGCGAACAATGCTGACTCTACTAATAAAAACCTACTGAGCTGCACTAATAAGGCGGCATTCCCCTGGAATGAACAGTCTTTTCACGGACGTAATACACTACTAATAAGGTTGCTGAAACTTTTTCGACAGCATACGACCGACTTCACCCTTCTTGGGGCTCACCAGGTAGGCGCAATCCCCGAGTTCCCGTCAACCTAATGTTCTACTTGAACCCAAATTGTACGAAATTAGCGAAACACACTCATTTGCAAACAAACTGGGTTTTCGGAGAGACTCATCCGGAACCCGGCTGAATCACTCGTTTATGATGTTTTCATGAATCTCTAGAAACTTAAGAATTCATGATGCAATGCTTCTGTTATGACCCAGCATTTTTTAGGTCGGTCAAAGACGAATATTTTCGCACACAAGCGGAGTACCTTCGGGTGATTCCAAAATGTTTCCGCGATGCGAAAATTTCCTCTTGGAAAGATTGTCAACAGCAACCGGGTAACCCAGAGTACTTTTCAACAGCCCTCGATAAGCTGGGATGGAATTTTCCACTTCGTCCGAAGTGAGTGCTACAGATGCTCAATACTGATGGATATCCATGATTCACACACAGCACCAGTGAAACAAGGTGAATGTGTCCCTATAAACACCAGCCTACGTCACCTGTATCATAAAAACCCGTTGTTTTCTCAGCACCTGCGCGCATTGAGAAGCATGATGGATCGAGAAAACTGAAGAGACGGAGGCGAGAAACTCTCGGAGTGTGTGTAAACTAGTTCACCTGATACGCGCAACGGGCCCAGAGAAGCCTCTGCTAAACGAAACAATGATTGATAACAACGGTTTTCGGAGAAGTTTGGGAACCATCCGAAAACGATGACTACTCAATCGGTTCCAAGCGTTTCCCAACTGATAACAGCGATTTGCTTATCCGTAAAAAAACAGCACTTGGATCGTAGGTTGAACGCTTTCAAGACCAATTCTACTAGCCAGCTGCAGTTGCTCAGCCGGATGCCCAAGCGACAACGCATCCTTGGACAGTGAATTTAGAACCCCCGACGACAGGGTGTGGACGTGTTGGCATCTGTACCTGTGGGCACTGCTGTCCTACAAGCAGTGTTGTCCGACACGGATATTTACTCTCTCCACTTCTGTTTGATATTTTTATTAATGAACACTTGAGCGAACACTTGAACGTCTCCCAAACCCCGATGTTCATATCTCTCCGATTGAGAACCATTTCGACCTGGAGCATGCATACATTTTTCTAATTTTCGGGAAAATAGAAGGAACTGCAAGTATCGCTTGAAAAAGTGACCAAAGTCATCCAGTACTTCGGCAGGTGCTTGCTGCCCAAAGTGCAGTCATGCTGCGGAACGTAGTCTTTGAATACACCTCCAAGAATTCAAGGAGTAGTCCCGGAGGTTTTGGAACAATATACGCATCTTGGAGGTTGCATTAGCTCCAATGATAGTGTGACAGACGAAGTCAATGCCTAAATCTCGCAGGCTAGGGTTGTGTTTGCCAGTTTGCCCCACTAGCGGCGTCAAAAAGGCATCTCAAAGGGTTATAAAGGACACGTGCATCAGACTACAGTACGCGTTGTATTGTTGTACAGCTGCGAAACTAGGCCAATTCGGGTGACTGATCTGAGGAATCTTCAGGTCTTTGGCCAGCGATCTTTAGGAAGTATGGATGGAGTGAGCTGAAACCAGCGAATTCGCAATGTGATCAGAAGACGGGTTTCGGTAAAGCGGGGGATGCTCCTCTCAAAGAATGCATCCCGCACTGGAAGCTCAGGTGGCTGGACCATGCGTTACGTATGCCAATTTACCACCTGTCGCGTTATTTTCCGTGTCGAATTCGAAGCGGCGGTAACGAGGAGGTGAACAGAATTTGACATGCCAAAAGGGAATGAAAAAATGGTTCAGCTGTAGTACCCTTTCCGTGCCTAACTGCCATGCCACCCGAAGGTTGCACGAGGGCTGGGATATTGCCAGGTTGCCCAAGCCTAGACAGGGGAAGTCGAGAGGCAGAGGTCGGGTTCGAACCACGGACCTTCCGGCCAGTAAATTCGCGCTCTAACCACTTGGGCCATCTCGCCTTAAAGGGAATGAAGGATATTATTAAAAGTTTGGCTGCCGTTAGCGTTGTACGTCTTCCAGCAGTCCCTCGGCTGTTTGTGGTAGACTAGACGTTGTACATGATCACTATCCTATTCCTTTCTTCTTTCCGGTATAACAGTTGTACGGCAGTGAAGCATCAGTGTTCTCATCTGGTGTTGCTGTCGGTGATCATGAGGATGTGGTTTCCCACCTATATGAGCCTAAATAAAAACCACTGAACACAGTCGGTTATCACAAAGAGACATTCTCACATACGAACCGAAACAGTGATGCATATCGGGAACGCAAGGAATGCGTTACGATGAACTGCTTCACTCTATCCCTCAGGTACGTTACCTTCAATCAGTGCTTCGATTGAAAGATTCCAGAGAATGGTACTGCGTGTGTATCCAAGACTTAATCACCGGCCAGGTGAAGTTGAACTAGGTACTGTGCTCATGACCTACTGCCTATAGTGATGGTCAACTAAAAAATCTGGGTCAACGTCATGGGTTATTTCCATTGATGTGTCCTCGTTTAGGAAGCAAATCAGCCAGTTGGAGGGGAGTGTTTCCTCTCTGGTTTGGAACGAAGTCTCTTTCCTTGAGATGGGGTGTCATAGGAAGAAAAACCCTGCCTTCAGAATTATCCCGTCGGTGAAGATAATTACTCGAGAAGGGAACTCGTGTCCAGTGTTATGTTGGACCCTGAGGCTAATTCCTTAAAAACACGTCGTGCGTGGCGCTCCATTGTTAAATGCTCATCAATATGAACCAGAAACACCAGTGTTGAATGCGACAGCATCACTGCCGCTAAGACATCAAAGTCCAGATGTTCGCATCATCTGGTAGCTGACAGCACCTGGCCAGAGATCAGCACCTTCAGCCTCCGCATAGATTAAACTGGTACAGTATACGGATAAAAGGTAACAAACAAGTCAGTCTCAAGCATGATTGCCCATGTTGGGACTGAGGTTGGACACAGTACAAGCCTACGCATTCCAGCAAGCGTTACATTCCAGTTTGCGGACGACACACGTGACCCAGGGGAGACAAGTGCTAATTTGCCTTGTAACATTGATTTATAACAACACCGAGGCTTCTAGTCAGCTCGTCCCCCACGAATTGTTGTTGGTGAGATACAAGATGCACGTAACGAGATAACTGGTAAGTTTTGATTGGGTCAGCAGAAAACATATGCACTTAGCAAGTGAACTACACACTCCAATCCCCTGCGATTTACAACTGGAAAACTAACACTTTTGAACAGCAGAAATTAATAGTGCCTCTCATAGTTGGACCGACGCACAACAATATGGATAACAAACATGCGCTAGTACCAATCCCACGATGCATGTGTGTCATCCGCGTCACTCACGGGTATTTCTGTGACAAACCTAGTGATGCGTTTGACGCTGCTCCGACCTGGGTATAAGTTCACCGATGACAGGAACTGACAAATAAGACTGGTCCAATGCTATCAACACCAATGAGGAAGTATCTTCTCCCTGACTCCGTTCGGGATGACAGATCTGCATCTCGGTTTCGTACCATGATGGAAGCTACTATGCATCAATGAGAGCCAGATGCACCACCAATGGATAAGAATCACAAACTTGTCGAGTGTGAGTCCTGTGACGGTCGGAAAGGGAAAACTGTCTCTGTCTGACGACAACATATTGAACCACCTGAATTACCTGATGCATGCCTACCGAGCACGAAGACTCAGACGTTGTCAGGCTGTTTGGGTCAAAACGCCAGGATTGGGTTCGAACCATGGACCTTCCGGCTAGTAGTATCGCGCCTTAACCTGGACTATCTCGGGACCATAATGATAATAATAAACAGTACCCTGGTGTGCCAAAGAGCCAACTTGAATATGAATAAATCCCACAAACCTAAAATGACTAAACCATCAATACAGACAGGAAAACAACATGCTGAATACGGATACTAAAACAGTGTTTCCTCCTACGGGGAACACCGACCAATGGAAACAACGGAATCAGTCGCTCTGCAAGGATGGTCAGTTTTACTGAAATCGCGGTGATCAATAAATTATCACGCTGCTTCTTCTGTTTTTCATTCGTACAACACAACTTTCCACCTTACTTGGATTGACCGGACATCAGTTTATCACAATGAGCATCGGTAAGGTCACATCGGGCAACAAGTGAAGTTTTAAATTTAGCTTGAAAGTTACCACCAGCACCCAGGCGAACAGGATGAAGATGTAGGACTAGGTAGATAACCGACCACAGGAGTCTGAAATATTCCTTTGGCCTAAAAGCAACCGGTCAGCAACCTCATAAGTGGCATGTTGCGTCGTGTCAACTGAAACGTAAGGTGGCCTGGTGCAGCACATTCAATTGAAGAAAACCATCAATTGTGCGAAACGACACATGTGGTATAGTAAATTCGTTCAGCTGTAGCACCCTTCCGGTGCCTAACTTCATGCCACCCGAAGGGAACACGAGGGCTGGGATACTGCCAGGTTGCCCAGGCCTAGACAGAGGAAGTCGAGAGGCAGAGGTCGGGTTCGAACCACGGACCTTCCGGTCAGTGGATTCGCACTCTAACCACTTGAGCCATCTCACCCCCGGTACACTAAATTACCAAAATCATCTCAAGCTATTGCTTGCGATATGACGTACTGTCCAAACACGTTGCTCAGGTATTTCCATCTAAGATTCTGTAACTGGGACGGGTCGCTACAGAATAACCAGTGCTGAAAAAATCTACAAAACGTCCCTTGAAAAGTAGAGTCCTGAGTAGACGTGTTAAAAAGCCAGTATCGTCCAAATAAGGTAACCAAACGCTTAGCGGCACAAAGGGATGATGTGATGAATGGGAGTCTCCTGCGACAAGGCCGTCCCCTAAACACTTCGTGAGTACCGGAGTCAATCAGGAGACGTAATTTAAAGCATAGTTCCAAATGTGACTGGTTAATTCCAAGAATCCTTCAAAAGAGTAGCAAGCTGGATCGCTTAATAACGGCTCAGTCGTTTGGATGTTGGCCTATTTGCACTGGCCCAAACCCAAGATGTTCACGCTACGATGAAGTAGACATTCCTGTCCCTCAACAGGGCAATGACAAAAATAGTAAACCCAGAGGATTTTTTGTTCATCATTATCTGGAAATGCATGGACAAGTTGTGCGGGTGCCAGTCAGAAAATTGCTGGTGGGTTGAAGTCATCATCTTGGTACCAGAGACGACGGGAATCTCAAGCCCAAACATGAGTAGAACACGCACATACCTGACGTCTCTTTAAAGTACGTTGTGGTGAGCGCCAACTGTGGTGAAACCGTAGTGTCCCTGGCAAAATTAACGGAGTGGAAATTCGACAATTTGACAAACGGTTAAACGTGTTATTCCACGCAGTCATCCCAGTGCGTTTTCAATCTCGGAAGGCTGCGATGATTAGAGACAGTGAAGCGAGGGTCATGGTAGTTTGACAGCGTTGTGCTATTTGATTGAAAACTGGTATATATTTTGAATAATTGTGGGAGCACACTTGGACCGAGGCCGAAAGTGAAACAGGTTATCCTGTACTCGAAGAGCATACGATAACGCACGCATGTTATTCGGCCTACGAAAGCCGATGGTGGGCTGCGTCATAAACTAATGGCTCTATTTTAAAACCGATCGATTAGACTTATACGTACAAGGACTAAATCACAACAACTGGGCATTGTTTCACTCAGTTCGAAATCTCATTAGTTCACGCAACTAGGATGTGTAAATAGATCCCCCAGTGTTGAAATACACTAGACAGTAGGGGGTAGGGTAATCAGGAACAAGTACGGTACAAGTAACTCAACTTTGGTAAGTGAAGCAATCCATGCTGAATACTATGTAATAGAGAAACATGAGAACAATAAATCAAACGGCCTAAAGAAAGATGACAAAGAGGCAAAGAACTAGAAACTGGTTTCAAAACCACAGAAACGGTAGCACAGTGCCTAACAGGCCATCGGTCTGAAGCTGATTGGGAAAGGATTCTACTTCACACGGGCTCAAGTAGAGAGAGAATGCTTTGAAATGCAAACAGACAAGAGATTTATTCGAAACTTTGCACACAACGCCAAATTTTTGTGGGATATGCGTATGGACCCAAGTCCCACGGGTGATTCCTACTGTGGCGACAACATAGTTGTCCCTAACCATGATTAGAGTCACGATTATACACGTGCCCGAAATTCTGTCGTATGGCCTTCATAGTCGTGAGCAACGACGGTCAGGTTCGGACATCTGTTTGGCATTTAAAGACAAGCCCGGTTTATTGGAAAAGCTTGTGCCCTTCCAAGAAAGTATAATCATCATGATCATCGACAGCATAGCATTAATGTTCGACAATGCTTGCTGTCTTATTGGGAAGAATGAAAGTGGATTGGAGAGGAACTTGGTGCTAGCCTACCGCGATCATTCCCAGAAGCCTACACCTCCAGAGACTCATTCAGGCAACCTACAGAGAAACTGACAACAAGCACTCCATTGACATCGATTAGCACCCATACCGTGTAACGCCTCCAACCTTTCATATTGGAACGTCAGTTGCACAGACAGTATCCGGACTTTTCGTAATACACTTCATGCCCCACTGCCAGACCTCTCTGCTGCGCCACTCTGAATTGGGCACGGAAAACAGCACTCTGTTCGGCAAACGGTAATTCGGCCTAGCCTCGCAGCCTTTTGGTGCTGGACAGGCACATTACCTTAAAACAGCGTTGAAACTGCAATAGTCAAATTTCGACAAATAGCAAATTCCAGAACAGCATCTCGAATGCTCTGACCAACATACGGCTGATATCGTATCTTTCGTCAGACACGACTAATTGTCTAACCCGTGAAACGAGCCCACACGTGTAGAACACTTGCTACCTGGAACGGATGCTAAAGTTTGCTAAAAAAAATACCGACTTTAAGCGACGTAGTATTACTTACCAGAGCGACAATCGCACACTGTGGTGCCAACAAAGCAGTGCTGAATAGTCCACGAAGGAAGCCGTGGACATCCGAAGCCTTTGGATTGTTTACAAAATCCGGTTTAGGAATGGCCACCGAGTTTTCGGATGAGCACTGATGTTGTGAATAGAGAAATGCAGCGGAGAAATGTAGTAACAAGAGGCAAATAAGAGTAGTCATAATTCTATGGAAATCTTTAGTGAACTGAATGAAAACCTACGCACGAAAGTTAAATTGGTCACTTTGCAAACCTAAGCAATAACCTAACAAGCTATGAGCCTTCATGCAAACATTGTTCCAAGGCCGATTGGGTCTTAAATCTGTTGCAAACCGTCATTCGATCAGACTCCAATAGAAAAAATCTGCGCCGTCGACCAGGTGTTGCGTGAACGACGTGCTAAGTGCGCATTGTTGACAAACAGATAGAGCCTTAACTATCGAACACCATGTCAACAATCTGGTACATGGTAGAAAATCAAGTCACAAATGTGTAAGCACCAAACGGGTGAATGTGCGGATTGCATTGTTCGCGCGTTCGATATCACCCTTTCATACACGGGTGGTGATACCTTGTGGGTTGCCCGCACGAGCCGGTGCAGTGCATGGAGCAGACCTAGGTAAACAGATTCAGTTCAGGATGACAGGGAACTAAAAGACACTTCGGTTGAATGCAGCACCAAAAATGCAGAGTGCAGAGTGCTACTATACGGCAAAGATGAAGGTAAGTCACATTCAGGTTGGTTGTGGCGAAAAAGCGAGGCACATTTGAAGGGTTCAGAGTAGTTCGCAATCAGTCGCATACAAGAAGTAAATCTAAGTTACAGCGAAGGAAAGTGGACAGATCAGAAGGTCGTATGGTTACAGTGTCCACCCATGTCTCCGGTCGAGATGAAGCAAACTGCCATCCTCAAAAAAGTCCACTAAATTTTATGTAGGCTACACGCGTGTGTTTTAGTCAAAGGAAACTGGAAATTCCACGGAGTTAGGTTGAGTACGACTTAGTTACGCGACTCCCAAAAACAATCCGAACTTTGAAATGCACTAAAAAAAATTAGGAATACCAGCAGTAGACGGATTTTTCACCACCCTATCTGGAAGCAAATTCCTTTGCATGAGAAGTCTTATGAGGCAGCGAGTAAAAGATGATATCACGGAGCTGTAGTAACAGTAGCTAACGCTAATTGCTAATCGTATGGCGAGCGAGAAACACCGAACCCATCGAATTCCGTCGTATAAAAATGCACGGCGGGAATGCCTGAAAAAACTCGACCCAAATAGTTATAACATGGAAATAGCGGCCATTTTCGACAATCTTTGCGGTTACACCCCATCTGAGTCAATACGATGCTACTCCCCCAGGCCGACCATCCCCAATGAAGATGGTTGCTGGCACAGAGCAGCCGTCATAAGGTGCCACGTTCTCCTGTATTTTCGTACAGATGATTTCAGTGTTGAGACAAGAAGGAAAAACATTTTTCCAAGTGTTTTGCGGTCGTTTTTTGAATCAAGTAATCGTCAAAGATTTGTTGCTTAATCCTCAAATACTTCGATAGGGCAGCCAAACCATATTTGAAGGTCGTAATCTCGGCCATAAAATCACTATCTTTTTTTTTGCACCAATGTTCTCCATTTTCGTGGTATCAGTCTGGTATCCGTCGCATCTAAGGTACTTTCTGGCATTATTTTGCGCAGGTTGATGGATTATCGCGAGAGACAGACTCGTGAGAATCAAGCTGGGTTTCGCCCCGGTCGAGGATGCATCGACCATATCTTCACCTTGAGACAAATTCTTGAACAGCGCCACTCCTTCAGACGTCCCACGTTGGTCGTTTTTCTGGATTTGAAAGCTGCCTTTGATTCTGTCGATCGTCAGAAACTTTGGCAGTGTCTAGCGATCAAAGGTGTCCCTTCCAAATTTCTATCTCTTATCAAGGCACTGTATGCGGACTCCCGTGGGCGCGTACAAGTATACGGGAAGCTCTCGCCTGAGTTCACCACGTCCAGTGGTGTAAGACAAGGCTGTCCTCTCTCCCCTTTCCTTTTCAACTTTGCTATTGACATGCTGCTTGAAATTTCTCTGCCTGACTCTGAAATCGGGAGTCGAAATGCTCCTGGGACGTTCCCTCGCAGACATTGAGTATGCGGACGATATTGCTCTCCTTGGTTCAGACCCTTCCGAAATGCAAATGATCTTAAATAGCCTAACTCTGCCGCACGGTTTGGCATGCGCTTCACACCCGCAAAGTGTAAAGTGCTGCTACAAGACTGGGGAACTGTAGCAGCTGGAACCAATGTGCCTATGGTACACGGTTTATAGCTGATAAATTGATTGATTGATTGATTGATTGATTGATTGATTGATTGATTGATTGATTGATTGATTGATTGATTGATTGATTGATTGATTGATTGATTGATTGATTGATTGATTGATTGATTGATTGATTGATTGATTGATTGATTGATTGATTGATTGATTGATTGATTGATTGATTGATTGATTGATTGATTGATTGATTGATTGATTGATTGATTGATTGATTGATTGATTGATTGATTGATTGATTGATTGATTGATTGATTGATTGATTGATTGATTGATTGATTGATTGATTGATTGATTGATTGATTGATTGATTGATTGATTGATTGATTGATTGATTGATTGATTGATTGATTGATTGATTGATTGATTGATTGATTGATTGATTGATTGATTGATTGATTGATTGATTGATTGATTGATTGATTGATTGATTGATTGATTGATTGATTGATTGATTGATTGATTGATTGATTGATTGATTGATTGATTGATTGATTGATTGATTGATTGATTGATTGATTGATTGATTGATTGATTGATTGATTGATTGATTGATTGATTGATTGATTGATTGATTGATTGATTGATTGATTGATTGATTGATTGATTGATTGATTGATTGATTGATTGATTGATTGATTGATTGATTGATTGATTGATTGATTGATTGATTGATTGATTGATTGATTGATTGATTGATTGATTGATTGATTGATTGATTGATTGATTGATTGATTGATTGATTGATTGATTGATTGATTGATTGATTGATTGATTGATTGATTGATTGTTCTCCATTTTATAGCGAGCTGAAGTGCCTACTTCTTCTGAGATCTCTTCATTCCCTTTGAAAGCACTGAGGCTTTCCTCCCCGGAGTGTTCGATACATCCGCGCAATGACAGATAAAGACGCATCTGGACCTAGAAAACATCGTACATTCCCAGATAATAATAATAATAACAATAATAATAATAATAATCGTTTAGTTGTAACACCCTTTCGATGCCTAGTTACCATGTCACCCGAAGGAAGTAAGAGGGCTGGGATATTGCCAGGGTGCCCAAACCTAGGCAGGAGAAGTCGAGATGCTGAGGTCAGATTCGAACCACTGACCTTCCGGTCAGTAAATTCGGGTAGAAATAAGCGAGAAAACCACATTTCCGAACACGGTATGACGGCGGAGATCTGTACCTTGTCCCAGAATAAACGCACCGAGAAAATGGATCCACGTTAGCCATGTGGCCTGGCCGTGTCAGTGAGGGCGTCCAGCCATTGAGGGATGGGCTGCTGGCATTCAGACCTCGCAAACTGCCTGCATCAACACGACTAGGGCTCGTTGTTGCGTTTTTTTCCAGATCGTTGGTTGCACGCCCTTCGCTCCTTACAGCCAGAGAAAGCTTCATCAGACAGGGGGCATGGGAAAATTGGTTGTTCTGCATACGAGAAACTTGACTGGACAGCCTTATCCAATCCTCATTAGAGCAAACCCTAACTGTTAGTTACGCGCTTTTGTCGCACTACATTATTGCTGAATCGACGTCCTGTGATACATGTGCAACGTTTCGAAGGCATCTACGGTCACAAACAGGCGTTTCATTTCTGTGCTCCACACAACAACAACCATTTACTGTCGTGAAGTTCTAACATTAGGACACATTGCAAATCCTGTGGCTAGCTAACGTCACGCCGCCTCCATAGGTGTCTCGACTACACAAGAAGCATTAGGGCTTTGGAAATTCCGGTAATCGTTTCGTCCATACTGGCGTCTACAGAGCTGCAACTCCACCCATATAGTCGAGATAGCTCGGTAGGTAGGGTGCGAAAGTATCAAACCAAAGATCCGTGGTTCGAACCCAGTCCTAGGTTGTCGACTGCTCGTCTAGGCTCGGAAGGCCTGGTAAAACCTTATCTCTTCTGCTTTCTCCGTGTTATATGGCAGATACGCACCGAAACATTGCCACGGTTGAGCTGTTTTTTTCAAGGGCAAGCCATTAAGATGCTGATAAACCTTCTGTAACATAGAACTTGTGGCACAGATACTTCCCCCGTACAGAACTGTAAATCCTTATCGATATTCGGATGGATTTATACTCCTAGCAGGATTCATTTAAACAACTCCTGTGTAACATGAATATCCAGAATAATCGGCATGGCGCTTCCCATAGGCAACTCAGTCTGCAACTCAAATCGATGATATGCATAAAATACAGACTGCCATGCATTCTGGAACACCTAGATAGGTTCTGAGCGCACACATTTCGTCTAGCCGCTTAGAAACTGGCTGACACAGGTTCAAGGCAAAAATATCAATACAGTATTTAACCATGTCAACTCACAAGTGAATAAGAAATTTTCGATGCTGGTACTGATTTATGAGGTGTACCCAGAAGACCCTATCCAAACATCGAGAAGAAAGGATATGTGCTTCCTGGGATTCCGCAGAGGAATTCCCGTTGGCACAGAACATGATCCAAGTAAGATATAGCTGAGTGTAGTCGATGGTGGAGAAGTTTGGTAGATCCGGAAAGCCGATGAAATGGGATGAGCACAGGTCGAAAATACTCGAGGGTTGTTCCAGATGTCACATACCAAAGGCCCATGGAACCTCAGATAAGTGAAACCATCAACGATAATTGATATCCAACAAGGGAGAAAGCTTCGAACACTGGATCGAATGGTTCGATAGAAAATTTCATTGACCGACTGCTACTATTCAGTTGAAGTGCGAACTGGTATTGAAGACCTAGGCTGCAGACACTGAAGCTCCTTTGTCTTCTGGATGTATATATATGTATATAAATGTCCAACTTTGCTCAAGCATCAAAGAGCTCCGGATCCCGACGCTTCGCACTCGTTTGGTACAAGGATAGACATGAAATACTTAGGCAGTACCCACCCAACTTAACTGTATGGATTAGGGATGGAGTCCCGAATAACTGGAGCCGGTCAATAGTTTCGTCAGTCATCATTCAGCTGTAACATCCTTCCAGTGTCTAGCTGCCATGTCACTAGCACGAGGGCTCAGGCACTGCCAGGTTGTGTTTCAGACCGCGGACCTTCCAGTCAGTATGTTCGCGTCTTAACCACTGAGCTATCTCAACAATTCACAACAAGAGTTACCAGAGATGTGTCAGCCTTGCTTCCATTGCAGCCAGAGTTCTAACATAATGCATAATGCCACAACTTTTTCTAGTATAGTGCCACGTGAACATTCGCGAGGATCGCCCACTGACGCACCATTAAAAAAAAATCGTTCAGCTGTGACACCATTTCGGTGCCTAGCTGCCATGCCGCCCGAAGGAAGCACGAGGGCTGAGATACTGCCAGGTTGCCCAAGCCTACGCAGGGGAAGTCGAGAGGCAGAAGTGGGGTTCGAACCACAGACTTTGCGGTCAGTAAATTCGAGCTTTAACCACTAGAGCCATCTCCCCCCGACGCACCATTGAGGTGGTAACGGATGACCGAGTGGTAGTTAACCAGCCGAACCGTAAATGTTGTTGCTCCAAGGTAAGAGTATATAAGGCATGCACTCATTAGGAAGTGTGACGAACTTGCTTCAGTCCTCTTCGTTTTCGTCTAGCAGGTGGACTGGTGAGCATACCTATGGACCACAAGGCTGATCCCACGTGTTCGTATTCTGTGCAAGTGTACACGGTCGAAGCTGTACTAGGGATATTTAGTCCCTTCCGAACGGCTCACTTGTTATACCGCATTGTAATGATAATATTAAGCATCGTTCAGCAGGCGCCTAGCTGCCATACCATCCGTAGGAAACGTGAGGACTGAAATACCACCACGTTCCCGAAGCCTCGACAGCAGAATTAGAGATGTCATGGTTGGGTCCGAACCAGGAATCTTCCGGTCAGTAAATTCGCGCTTGAACCACTGAACCATCTTGCCTCCCATGCTGCATTGTGGCTCGTCTGATCTCAGTTCTTCGTGTCTGTGCTGATAGATGTTTTCCAGACTTTTCTGTCGAGTGTGAGTTTCTCCGAGTTTTTCCAACCCACCTAAAGCCTGTTCAGAAAACGGAATTCGGGACGCTCTCGATTTCGAAATCCATTCCTTGGCTGATCTGGATGTGAGTTGCAGGCATCCGTTTCAAGTGGTCTAAACAGGGTATTCTCATCAAACTTCAACTCCAAAGGCATCCGCTCTGCAACGGACTTCGGTGTGTTCACTTGATCCGAATGATTTCGTACCGATAATGTAAATGAAATCAGTGGAGAACTGGAGTGACAATACTCTCATACAAAGTCGGCCGTCGCGTGGTGTCACCAGCCGGGTCGCCTTGCTTCCTGTATACAGCAGGGCGGGTCAGCGAAAACATGCTACTTCTGACGCCTCCATTCATATTTACAAGTTTCCTCTCTTCTACCCAAGTTTGGTTACTCCCTCCGCAGGTCACAGCACTAAGACTGACCGTGTTCACCGCGAACCACATTCAACTGCAGCTCCTGTAATCGAACTTCGGTAAAAACCCTAAACAATTCGAAATATGTTTTCAACTCCCTAAAGCCGGTCTACTGAACTGCCTTTAGTGTTCGCACACTGAAACACGTGACTCTTGCTCGTACGCTGGACTTCCTTTGCATAGTTGTATGCTGCCAGTCAGAAACAAGAATACAGGATGCAATTACTGTAACGGAACTGACTGCCCCCTCGCTCTCTTTCAGGTTCCAGCTGCGAACCTCGGGTGATTGAGGCCGCTGCAGCCGGATATGCCTGCGTGGATAACGTGTTGAGCGACCGAGCGGAAGCGTCTCCACGTGAGTGGATACCCGTTGACAATCACCTCTGTGCAGTTCGTTTTGCAACGTCTGTGAAGGAATTTCGAGAAAGTGAGGTTCATTGTCTGGTTACAACCCAACGGAATTTAACCCTGGATATGGCAAAGACACGTTCTATGACGCTCTAGACTAAAATCTCAGAAATCGTTGTTGTTAGGACGGTCAGGTTTTAACGAACAATTCTACCTTTTGTAATATTTTACGGAGATTTCATTTTCTCTCTTTTGTAGCCAACTGAGCCGCAGCGCTCTTTCTTCCATTGGTTCATCTGCAATATAGCCGATCTTCATCTGGTGTCCTTTGCCTTCTTTCTTGAGGCTTTCCCACTCGAGTAACTAGACTATCAACGTGATAGAATAAATTCCATCAAGCTTCTAAATCACCCAGCCAGCACACAGACACAACGCTGGCGACGGGGATGGGATGGCCGAATGGTTAAGGCAGTGGATTAGCAAGTTCAGTTGACTACAACAGAGAGGAAATGAAATCTCAGTGAAATATTGCAAAAGGTAGAATTGTTTGTTAAGACCTGACCGTCCTGAGAGTTGTGATTGGTGGTGACATGGACACAAAAGTAAGCGCTGTTGAGGTCCAATTGGGTGCTCGGACAGGGTTGGATGCGAGATACAGGTATAACGCAAATCGTCTAATTCAGATACGTGTCGATCACAGACTGTTCCTTTGCAGCACCAATTTCCGTAACATCTGATGTCATTTGACTACGTGGAACCTACCAACCAACTAGTCCCGAATCCAAATTGACTACATCTCTATCAGTTTCCGGTGGAGAAGGTGGATCATTGTCTGTCGCTCCTTCTGGACTCCGACCATGCGCTTGTGCACGGCACTTTTCAAGTCTATGCGAAACGTTCACACCTTGCTTAGCAATTGAGAGGTCGGTGGACCTAGAAATCAAGCGAGACTTTCAAAACCGGTTTCTCGAACGCTTGTCAGGCAGTGCCTTGGCGGATATTGACGGCCACTTGGAACAGATATCCACAGAGCTACTCACAGCCGGAACTACCGTTTGCAGTGCAGTCCAGCCAATTTCATTCAAACATTGGATACCTGATAGGACCATCGCTTTGCTGAAGGTCCGGTGAGAGATTCCTCCTGACCGCAACTCAACCGGACGAATCCAACGCCAGACGAAACTGAGTGTCTGTGCAGACCGCGAAGCTTGGTGGACCGGAAAGCCCGAAGTATTGGAAGAGGCGAAAATGCTGAAAACGTCTGCAGGCTGTTTTACTTGATTCGCTCGACTGGTCCCCGGAAGCCTCTTGTCAGCGAAACTATCAGGGTCCAGAATTGCTCTCTGATATCCAGCCGAGGAGTACAATTGGCACAATACTTCGAACATCAATTCAGCTGGCCACCTGCTACCTCCAATCCGGACTGCTGGCCTTGAACAGAAAGGTGGACTCTGAATATGGAACCCTCTCAGCTTCGGAAGCGTCCTAGTGTATCTCTGCACAAGCGCCATCGTGCTCCTGGCACTGACAACCTTCCATTAGCCCCATTTAAGGGTGGCGGTGAATTCCCCATTTGGTGCCTGTCTAGCCTATGTGTCTACCTGGGAGAAACAGACCGTTCCAGATAACAAAAGCCTGCTTGGCTGCCTGTAATGTTCGCACGCTAAAGCAAGCAGGACAACGGGTGACTCTTGCTCCCACACTGGATTCACCCTGCATTGAAGTATGTTTTGTCAGAAACAAGGATCCAGGAAGAAATTACTGTAATTGAACTGACTACCCCATCGCACTCTTCACGCTTTGGACCGCGCACCCCTGGTGAAAAGAAGAATCTGCTGCAAATTTGAACCCAAATAGTCCATGTTGGCATCAACTACCGGTAACGAAGATCGAGCACTGCCTGTTACCCCTTCGAGAACATCGGCGTGCACCCCAATCACGCACTTGTCAGTTAGTGATTTTGATTACTCTTTTCAGGTCTACGCAACGCCACTGAGATCACTGATCACGAAACCAAACAAGTTTATCGGAACCTACTTCCCCAATGTCTTCCCGCCGATAAAACATCGTTACTCAGACATAGTTGAAAGATGGCTAGTCCTGGTTAGCTATAACCGTGTCCGAAGGATGCGTCTCATGAGTACCGCGTGTTGCAAGACGCCCCTTTGCATGCATTGTGGGGATCAACTGTCCGGTTGTACACATGAACTAACAATTACCGGCCGCCAGTTTATTATACTGTCTTCTCCTGTTCAGCCTCCAGTTTTATTCACTTGGACTTGCACCTGGTAGAGGGAATTCAGGTGAGACAGCATGTGCCTCAGTGTAAATCATACAAGGCAGTACCCACAGTTCGCAGGTGTCCATCGGCGTAGTTCAATGTGAAAGGCCAATCCCGAAACGGATGCCAGCCCACCAAACATGAATATATTAGATTTCACAGGGTGAAAAGAAAGGTGGTGACCTCCTATAGGGTCAAAAGAATTGGAACGGAATATCCTTGAGACAATCACCAGGACGAAAAACAAGTTTCCAAGTCTGCTTCAACCCTGACCTGGGAGACCAAGAGACTACATTCGTCTGAGAGCGACCAAATGATTGGCTGGGGAGGACAGACTGCGGATCACCACCAAGTGTACCTCAACGAATTTTTGGTGTACGCAAATCGTCACACCGCGACGTCGAAGGCGCCAATAAGGATTACCCTGCCGGTAAATGTGGACTGTATTCCGTCCACATTCAGTCTCGAAGCCCACAGACCGCTTCTGGACGGTGGTATGTGTCACACGTTGTTTAGGCTGTCAGGTACCAAGGGTCTACATTTCGATTTGAGCAAAAGATACAGTGAGCTTATTGTTTTGAGTAAAACCCTGTACATCATCATTACCATCAAACGCAAATTAATACTGGTTTTTTAAAGTGACCTAATGCAATGAAGTAGTAGTGTGTAAATGTCTTTGGACCATACGGGACACACATAAGATGCACTGTATCTGGTAAACGGCGATTAAATGGCTACCAAGTAGCCTAAGTGAGTTCTACAGGTCAAATCCTGAACCGTTCAGCTGCAACACCCTTTCGGTGCCTAACTGCCATGCCACCCGAAGGGAGCACGAGGGCTGGGATACTGCCAGGTTGCCCAAGCCTAGACAAGGGAAGTCGAGAGGCAGAGGTGGGGTTCGAACCACGGACCTTCCGGTCAGTAAATTCGCGCTCTAACCACTTGAGCCATCTCTCGGTCAAATCCTGAAACTGGATATTAAAGTGTCAAACGACTGAGATGAGTATTCCGACAAGTCTACATCTGGTGCTTTTTCTGGTGACTGTAGTAGAGGACAAGTACTACCTCGAGGATTGATTGGAAACCGTATTCGACGTTTCTTCTGGTCACGTGTATGGACACTTCTGCTAGCAGGGAAACTGAATTCTGACCGCTCGACGAGGACTGCACTGCACGTAATGAACAAACCTTCCAATTGGAAGTTACCGTGCTGGCGCACTCAATTCGAGCCTCGAGAAAACCTTGGGTAACATAGTCTATTGTCATCTGCAAAAGATGGCTTCCGAGCATTAAAGACACTCGAAAACTGGTTGTTTCGAGTTGAAGGCTGGAAAAAACGGTAATTGTGACAATACCAAGGCGCTCTTACGAGTAACTTGGTTACAAAAGAATTACTACAAATTCTGCAAAGTGACCGACTGAGTTGTGCTTCGATAACACCATAAAATAATGCTCACCCCAATGGAATATTTTCTTTCATCGTAAAGTTTGTACACGTCGTCATAAACCCGTATTGAATCCGAAGGAATAAAGTCCGGGGTGTGAGAAAAATACATGCAATCCGACGTTAATAAGCTAGATAACTCTAAATTCTTTGGGTTTCGGGCGAGTAATTCGATGGCAACCGCAACGCTCCACAATGTTGTTTCTTGGTGAGGATAGACCAGACAACCATCACCGATGTAGACTGTGCTACATGAGCTCCACTTCTTAAGGGGGACGCTACAGGAAGAACGTTTTCCTGAACTTCCGCGCATATCACGAAACCGAGAAACCTGGAGAGATAGTGTATAAAATTGCATTTACCTGTCCAGCAGATGACGAATAATCTGGCGCGGACTCTCCGTGTCGCATAGGGGCTTTTTAAGAAGTCGTTTATAGAACTGAAATATTACTTGCTGATGCTGTGACGAACAAGGCGCGCTGCGACGCATTGAAGGATGGGTCGAATTCCTCATCTGAATTAGCACGAAACAAACTGGAAGCAAAACAAGAATACCTGCAGGTTCACGCTCGCTGATATGCTGCGTTACTCCAGGGTGCACTTGTATATTTGTCGATATCGAGAGATAGGTGGGACCAGAAACTGTACCAAAACTGTCCTCAGGGAGCCAAACATCATTGTGGAACACAGCCCCTGCGTTTTGATAACTAAAATTAGCCTTGTCAAGATTGTTGACCGACAGCCTCTCGATGGAATCGTCGAGAGGCGACCACTTTTGGCGACAACAAGCTATCTGGTTGCCCATAGCAGCAACAACAGCCAGGACTCATCACAAAGTGCCCGACACTGAAGGCGGGACAAGCGATCTGCACAGCCCGACAACAGTTCCACTTGATTGGCTCATTTATCCAACGCGCATTTTCCGAGTTCAAGTGTAGTATCACGGATTCACAGGTTGATACATGGAATCAAGGCTTTCGACCAAGTTTCCCGGATCGAGTGGTCCAGCGGCTCCCGTTCACCTGAGAGGCACAAGCGAAAAGGGTGAAACACTGCTCTTTAAATTCTTGCACCTGAGAGGCACAAGCGAAAAGGGTGAAGCACTGCTCTTTAAATTCTTAGCGCCGGGCAGTTTCCTTGCAACCGCGGGGACTCACATAAAAAGTGTCTAAAAGTGCTATGAACTGGGTGCTAGATGCAGCGTGAACAACGGTCGGAGTAAAGCTGCTCCGCGCACTGACTACGGGAAATGATCAAAATTGTTTCGCAATAAATTGGGCGCTCTGAATGCGAAGAGGTTCTTACCATGTCCCACCATGTGTTAGTTGTGTGGCGTTTTGTACTTTTCTTTTGCTTCCATTATAACAATACGTATTTCGTCAATTGCAAAAGCGTTTTTGTTTGAATACGCACCAAATAAAAAAGCGCTTTTGTGCAAAGACAAACGTGGCCTCATGCCTTGACGTCCTGTTCTGATTTTGCTCGCGCATGCAGCCGTGATTCGCGAGTTTAATGTACTAGCTCTGGTATCAAAATATTTCAGTCTATCATTGGATTTTATTATATGTGAGAGCTGTTCAAAAGGAGCCCCCGGACAAACATAACTGGATTGTTGCTTATTCGCAGACCTAGACCAACGACGAACCATTTTAAAAAGAACAATCCTTAGTGAGTCTATTCCAGTTGACTCTACGATTATCTTTGCAACACACTGTTGGTAAAATAGCTTTTGGGGTAACCAGACCACTGCAGTTGGGTCACCAGTGACAAACCTGTCAGCCAAACCCCGTTCAAACAGGGCATCAATAAGTATTAGGTCACCCTGGTGGCGACGATACTCCAGGGGAATAGGTCAAGCACCGCGATCGCGCGTTTCGTTGTCCACGGATTTAAGGTCAGCAATCATTTTCATGGCAGCTGGTTGGACACGCCCATTGAGGGTTACGTTTTTCTTGCGTCCTCGGTAGACATCTTTGTTGGCATATTCAAGAAGCGGTCTGACCTAGTCCCCATACACTATCGGGAAGTCCACGAGCGTAATACGGGGAAAGGTGCACCGAAACGTCCGTAGAACGGCAAAAATCTTTTGAGCCGATTTCTCATGGTGCAGTGAAGAGGACATGTTTGAGGAAAGCCAGATACCTACATCTTTTTACATTCTATCCTCGTAATGTCTTGTGGTCCATCCTCACCATGCACAACAAAGGCGTTCGCTGAGTTTCCTCCGCATAACCTATGGACGCACTGTTCGTCATTCAGGTGAATAGATCAAGTGGCACTGAGTCTCGCCGGTGACCGCTGCTCGGACAGAGCGCCGGATATCTGCCAGCTGTTCAGCCAGCTCTTACTGAAGCCCTGCATCGTCAATACGTCGCCAATACGGCCGATCCTCATCAGGCGTGTGCAGTTTGCTCCAATAGTGTGACATGTATAACGAGAAATTCTACTTTCAGATGCTGCATTTTTGGCACATACGTCCCGCTTCTATCCAAATTCGTTTGCATCCTCCTTCATCCAAAATATTTCGCAACAACTCCCATTTCAGATGGCTTGCCACCGTCATGATTTACAAGGTTGATGACTCAGCCTCGGGGAGTTTTGTTGAGAAGTTAGAAAGTGCCTGGCCCCCATTCTGTAGAGATTCTAAAAGGAAATGAGCGAGTTCGCAACTAATGCTTATAATCTAACTTTCCGCATGGTAGGCAAAACTGTATGGATGCCCTATGCGTGCCAGATAACCGTATCATAACGTAACAGGCGAAGAAACGAGCAAAGTCAGGGATGAAAGTCTAGATGAAACTAATATGTTGAGCGCATTTCTCAATAAAAAAAACTGTACGCGAAGAACGAGTTATATCTAAACGGGCGCAAAGACCATTCTTCGGTCCCTTCGCAACTTTGTTCACAACTACATAGGTACTAATTGTTACATGATTGATTGCTCCAAAACCGACAGATAACAGTAGTTAATTGGGGCGCACTCCACACCTTGCAAATGCGAAACGCTCTGGTCTGGGATGCTGTGGAATTTAACCAATGCATTCGGAACAATTCATAACAACCGGGGAATGTACAAGTACCTCTAGACGCATAGAGTAAGTACTAAGTAGTCTGACTTCACTCTGGCTAAATAGATGCCTTCTGTCCTGGCCAAACCTCACTAGAATGGACGCATGCTAGTGCTGAAATCGAAGGAGGGGCACCACAGGCACATGTGTTTTGATAGGACGCCGTTGACCGCAATATTGTGACGTTTCTCAAACGTCCGTGCGATACAAGCAAATTCAGCTTTGAGTACTTCCTTTTAAAGCAACTCATCCATTGCCCGTAGATATAGCCTCCACAGTGTTCTGGCAGCAAACGCCATGATACAAGGCATCTGCTCCTATATCAATAAGGAGAAAGCGGGTAGTTCGTTCCGCACAAGATGCGCACAAGATGCTTGGCTTATCCAGGGGGAGAATGGACTAGCGGTTTCAGGTAAATCGTTTTGTGATGGTCAAATGAGCGACATAAATGCGTTCCTCTGTGACGTTGTGTAGTGCTAATAACATTGGGAAACACGTACGTGTAATTTGAGAAAACGCTAACCATCAACAGTCGACACGTTCCACTGTGCGGGTCCCCTGGATGTTGCCGACCAGTAGGCCTCCCAGACAGCACACAGATTCTGTCAGGAATTCGACATAATGCGCTCCAAAGGGACGGCCTGAACGACGTAGTAAGTAGACTGTCCGCTAGCATCTGGGATGATGCATTTTTTGGTACTGACTTTAATGGCCGGCTGGAGAGCGCCAATGGGTCACCTGGAGTGCCAGTCCATCAGTTTGACAATTTCGATCATGGCATACAAAATGTGCCCCATTAAACTGAACGGTGTGACAATATGAGGTATGTACTTGGCTATTTCTCTAAATAAACTGAGATCTTTGGAGCAGCGGTTACGTTGTAAGCGTGGTCTGTTGGGCATTTTTCCTAGTTTTGGGTCAGTAGCAGCCTCCTATATACAGTTTCCGAGAAGCCTGCGTCCACGAGGATAGAGCTGGCCATACCAAATGTAACAAATTAGCACTGGTGCAAAAAAGGAAATAGTTTCATTTAATTGCTTCCAGATTTTTCGGAAGGTCTGGTGCAAAAAAGGAAATAGTTTCATTTATTTGCTTCCAGATTTTTCGGAAGGCTGAAATATTTTACTTATAAAACAACGTTCCGGCTCAACGTATTTGTCAGCCTTGAGGAAGTGTTCAGTTTGTCAAATCACCGGTAGCAAGAGGAAGCAGAAACGTGCACAAACTTTACATATATTTTCAATAGCAAGAGCCTAAAAATCACCGGCGCTTTTTGAGAAATTTCTTCCGTTCTACGGAAGATGAGTACCCATTTATAATACATAGTGAACTTCTCCACTGTTTCATCATATAAACGAGTTAGTATGCGCCAAATCGTCCAAAAGGTTTACACAAGTCGAACCTGCTAGTGAGGGGCAGGTCCTTGCTCGCAATATGGGTTACCGTGTTTTGTGGTCTCAATAATGGCACCGAAAATTAAAGTCCATCCGCACCAAAACTGCGGCACAGAAAACGTTCCCAAAAAGAATATAGAAGCACGTAGAGGCAACAAGACACATGTCACACCCGCTTGGCTTGTTAACATTTTCAGTGAACTGCTCTCAAGAACGGTAGCACATAGCGGTTTTTGAAACCTACCTGAATCCGATTATTCGCACCGTTTGTCAGATCTTAGCTACCAGCTATGGTCAGCGCTCGTTAGACCATCCGGGCTGTCGACAGAATTAATTATCAAACCAGTGTGTAAACTAGTGGCTATCGCCCACTGGCTGCAAGTCTGCTGAAAAAATCCTATGGCGCACGGTGATGATGGGCACTTCAAGGTGCACAATCCTAAATAATTTCATTAATAGATAGCTTACCTTGGGCGATTCTGCGCACCGGTCCGGCATGAGCATTTAAGGGGTAGAAATTTCGCGATATACTTTGAAAATGTTTGTTTATTTATGGCCAAAAATGATTCATAATCATTCTCGCTGCTGTTGCTCAGAGCGTGCATAATAATTTTAAAGTGACTTGCCCACTGTAATGACTTCCACGCATCGACACTAGTCGTGCTGTATTCTGACTGTAATCGTGTGATCACGGTATGCCACCCACTAGTTGGGAATAAAGATTAGTGTTATTATCCACGGTTTTCATCCGACACCGCATTAATCCTAGGTGTCTTTCTTCCAACAACTTGATGTCTTCAGTTCAACACGGATTTCTCCCAAACCGTTCTTGCGTGACGAACATGCTCGCATTTATGGCCAGCTTAACCCAAGCCAGGGACGAGGGCCTCATATCGGATGCCATATTTTCGACTTCTCAGAAGCAATCGTTCCCGGCTGCTCCACAAACTCGAGTCTTACTGGATTCAAGGGGAAAGTCTAAGCTGGATTAAGGCGTCCCTGTTAGACAGAACATTCCGAGTAAGAGAAGGCTCCACCTCCGCTTCTCCAGCGCCGGTCTCCATGGGAGTTTCTCGATGATCCGTTTTGGGACTACTGCTGTTTCTGATATACATCAGTGACCTTCCATATGTTCTTGCAGGTCCATGTCTACCTTTCACGAACGACGTGAAATCCTAGAGATCTAATGCCAGTGCCCTCCAAATGGATGTAGACGCTGCAAAGCAGCGGTCGTTGGACGGACACCTTCCTCTGAATGACGAAAAGTGCGAAAAGTCCTTACTTTCCCAAAAAGGCACCCACTATGGCCGTGGCCTTGCGCCTTCTGATCGACTGACGCTCAGTGTAAAAATGAGATAGCTCTCATCACCAATGATGGTCTCTGGCATCGCTATCTGGAGGTACTGCATACACGCCAAGCAGTCCATTGATACTGATTTTTTATGTCCTCATACCGCGTCAGCAACCTCAGCTCGTCCTTGGTTTCTACGTCAGCCAACAAAAATTCACCTTTTCCTGGGTTTATTTGACTTGCCGTCATCCCCTTTAAATTATCATTTTGGTTCGGTACGGTTTTATATGACGCCTCTCGGAACTCATCAGGCGCTACTTCTCTCATCCTATTCCTTCTTCATTTTCTTTCTGCTCAAGCTTCAAACTCCGGCCGCACAGCCGTACAACCGATATTCCTTCAACCTGGCCGGCCCCAGGTCTACACTTACCTGGTCCCCGAAATTATCCCTTATTCTACATCGGCCTGACTCTAGCTGTGTCAATCTTTTCATCTAACCCAGATCCAGCTGTCCCGGAAATACGTATCCCTCACCGATTGCGGCAACTTTGACGAGAGTTGCGGGGTTGTCCAGAAACCTAAATATGCCAGTGCGATGACGGTACGGCACTGCCATACTTAGTCTGCTGACACTCCCGCAACTATTTCCTTCCTACCCTCGACCGTCACCTGCCTCTCACTCGCGTCTGTGATTGTAACTACCAACAAACTTCTCACCCAGCTCCAACCGCCTCTTGGACGAGTCCCTTCTAACTCGCTGAACCTTTCGGTCGTATTTAACCAACCCGGTTTCCGGCTGTAATTTCGGTTTGCCTCCTTTACAAGTTAAATTCCATTTGCGGTGCTAGTTTGGCCCTATGCATTGGCAATATCTCCCCGTGAGTGACGCCACTGAGTATACTTAGTTTCAATTCAAACCATGTTTTGAGATGAAACTTATCATTTGCCTCCACTTCGAACTATTCCATCTCTAACTCCATTTTTGCTTTTTGTGACTTTGGCCATTTACTCAACTGCCCACGGTCACTCTGGAGGCGAGGATATTCCAGGAAAAATAGGTCAGGCACCGCAAAACGCTTTTCATTGTCCACGGATTTAAGGCCAGCGGCCATTTTCGTTACAGCTGGTTGGACACGCTCCGTGAGGGTTACGATCTTCTAACGTCCTTAGTAGACAACTTTGTTGACATATTCAAGATGCGGTTCGACCTAGGCCCCATGGAGTAACTGAAAGTTTGTGCGCTTAATACGGGAGAAGGTGCGCGGAAACGTCCGTAGAACGGCGAAACTCTTTTGAGACGATTTCTCATTGTATGATCATGCCAGACGGTATGTCACCTAAAATTTGGGAATTAACATTATTATTATTATTACAATGGAGGGGACTTGATTGAAGAAAGCCAGATACCTACATCTTTTTGCATTCTATCCTCGTAATGTCTTGTGGTCCGTGCTTACCATGCATGACAAAGACGTTTGGTGAGTCTTCTCCGAATAACACATGCACACACTTTTCGACAATCAGGGGAAGGTGCCCGCCTGACGCTTTGCAGCGTCTACACCCATTTGCATTGAACTTGTATTAGAACTCCAGGATTTCGAGTTGCCCGCAAAACGTGGATATGGACTTGCAAGAACACCTTGAAGTTGGTTGAAGGTTTTCTGTTATACACAATACAGAGTGCTGCAGTTTCGGCTCAGCAGCTCATTTGGTCGCACTTGCAAATAATCTCGTGGTGTATCTGTGATTGAGACGACGGTCCAAACTAACGTCCTGTTGCCTTTTGGCCACAGTGTACGCGCGGTGAACACTATTCTGCCCTCACTTCCCCACTGGTAGCTGCTTCCGGGATTTGCTTAGTTCAGAGTATTATCGCTTGTTCGAATAGACTGGTTTTCTCCCAACCAGATTGAATATCCGTGACCTGGAGATTTACCTGACGCATAAGCCACAACTGTCTGCTTGGTGTCTGCCAGCTTGCAGACCTGGCGACGCGAACGTAGACATAATACCTTGATCAGTGATCTAAAATCTCTGCGTAGAGGGTTTCAGTGTTGCTTCGCATCCCAAAATGTTTGTATGCCCGCCACCGGACAAGTAGCACAAGTGATTCGCCCATCGCTGTGTGTTCTGAATCAGTGTCAGGAAATCTATAAAACAGCGCTGCAGTTGGCTTTCCATAGCTTCCGTTATTGGTTTGTCTCGGCTGCCATATACCTGGCAATGATCTGAAATACTGGCAAATAGAGGCTTTTTGTTTTGTTTGTTGAAAATGCATCTATTGGTCTGAAGATGTGACTGCAGCGCCTTTTGCCAAGCTCAACCGCAAAGATACTGCCACTCTGGTCTTAGATGTGTTTCTCCACACCAAGTCTACCTCGTCAGATGAGCAAGTCACATGCACGTTTTCCCGTCTTGTTTTCGGGAGTGGTTACATCTCTAAATCGAATTCTTCAATCTCAATCTCCATTTTCACTTTTTGTGACCCTAGCCATTTATTCGACCGCCCGAGGTCATTCGTGGCCAGCAATAGTTTTCAGTTTCAGTTCATGTCAGCCGGCTTCACCTTTGAACTAGTCGTACCTCATGCCCGCTGTCCTCATTTTTTTCGGCTCCCATAGCCGCGGTGACTCTTCACGTAATGAGCATGCCTCTTTGGTTGTAACGTCTTCTCCGCTGTGTATTTGGCTGGTTGTAACGACCCGATCATGCCTCAGTCGGCTTGCTCCATACAGTTTGGGAAAGAATATTATAAATATTATTATAAACTCTGGTAACTGTGTTTCATTTTCCATGCCGGTTTAGGCGTGACCAAGCCTATTGCCCTTTTTTTCGCGCAATCCCCAGTACCCGCCAATCCCACCCAAACGTGCTCCATTCTGACTGTAATCGTGTGATCATGCCTCACGGTATGCCACCCACTAGTTGAGAATAAACATTGTTATTATTATTAAAACATAAATGCCCGACCCGTCCTCGGAAGCTAGTTTTCATAACTAGAGCTTGCTGCTTTTTTCGTCATGTTCAACTCCTTCCTTTGAGCCGGAACTAGTGACACGGTGACTTAATCCTACCGTCCTTGTTCACTACCCCCAAAGTTGTACCTCGACCGTTAACTATCTGTTTGCTGCCTCTGCTTACACTACTCGCCCCCACGCAGAAAGGAGCCCCCTTGGGAGGACATTGCACCAGATATAGAAACTGGTGGCGTTTACCGAATAATCCGCCCTATAATTGCCGCTGTCAACCAGTAATAAGCTTAGCCATCTTGGCTAGGTGCCACAGTGACCAACATTAACCTTGTTCAAATCGCACAAACACCCTCGCACTTTGGCTTCTACGTTGCCCCTACCTCCCGTTACGGTCACTTGCCCACGTAGCCCTTGAGTTTGGTCCCTTGTCCTCGTAACCTCGTCGATGCTGGAGTCACCCCTGTCCTTCACTCCTCCTGGTTCCGGCCTGTGACCTCTGTTGATCCGACTCCAATGAGTTCCCTATTTCTCTGTTTGTGAATCCGATCTTCGTTTCTTCTGGAGCATTCCGGTTAACATGTTTGTCTTTTGAACGTAGTGTTGCGTAAGTTGGATCCAGCTCAATGGATCGGTTGACCAAATTCGCTATGGTGTACCACGCTTACATGTTCTATGTCCCAGTTAATATATTAGCATTATTTTGGTTGTTGTGTTGATCGTTTGGTCGCTTGATTTCCCCTCTTATCTTAACGCTTCTGCAGACGTTCACCTCCTGGGACTACATCTGCACCTGCCCTCCGAAGCGTATTTGTGTCGCATATGGTGTCTAACGCCCGCCATCATAATTGTTTTCGTGCCCGTCTTTACTGACCTCGTTGCATTCCCTTACCTCCGGGCTTAGGCCTCTGTGCCTAGTCAAATTATTCCTAGTTCTTTCAAGCTTGGTCCCATCCCTGATTAACTCTGTCAGCTTCATTTAATGCCAGGTGCTTTGATTGAACTAGATTCAACTAACCTTATCCAAACCGAAGACTTATTTCCTGACTATTCAGAACTATTCCGCTCCCTCTGACCACGTGCAGAGCACGCACAACAGGTATTGGTTCTGGTGCTGCGCAATGAAGGAAGTACTTGTTTGGTACCACTCGTTCGCACATGCACATGACGCTGTGGTGCGCCTCTAATTGACATGGCGGTCTACACCAACACTTCGTCGTGGCTTAGCCATAGTACACAGGCTCTGAACACCTTCATTCTACTCCCATGGTCCAAAAGGTAGCTGTCTCCGCGGCTTGCCTGTTACGTTGTACTATGGTGCGTTCGTATGCCCGCCACTCATCCAGTAGCACGGGTGCATCGCCCATCGCCGGTGGTACAGAGCCTGGCATTTAATTCGGGGGAAACCATAAAAGAGCACCGTTGATATTTGTCTTGCAGAGGCGACTCATCAGATCACGCGTCACAAACACTCAAACCACGTGAAAATTCCTGTCCCACTTGCAACCTTAGCCGACAACTTGTACACTACAAATTCTCATCCATTTTTGATTACGCGGCTACCGCTTGCGTAACGCGCCAGGCATATGAACTTCAACACATCAGGTCAAGGTGTATCCATGTTCGTGCAAGCATCGAACACGAAGGGACACCCCTCTCTTCACACTGCACACAATAAATAGGTAT
Source organism: Clonorchis sinensis (assembly GCA_003604175.2). NCBI lineage: Eukaryota > Metazoa > Platyhelminthes > Trematoda > Opisthorchiida > Opisthorchiidae > Clonorchis > Clonorchis sinensis. The sequence goes on along the minus strand of CM030369.1, from coordinate 11,436,475 downwards.
ACAGCTAGGCTCAGAACACTCGCGCGCACAGGACATGAAGTCGACAGAGCTCCGCAAGTCTCTACGGACAACTAACGAACACGTGTAGCAGCTATACTGCAGAGACGACACGTCCCGCGTCCGGAACTTCATCCAGGAACACTCAACAAGTGTCCTCAAACGATAAGTCACTTTTTGGCTCATTGCACCTGCCGCATTGTATCCATTTTTATCAAGTGCACCTAACAATTGTATTAATCACATTCTAGTAAGACAGACAATTGTTAGTGCTTGTTACCTTCTGATAACCAACTTAACTACGTCACAACTAGAGCACTAACTGTATCAAACAGTACTCGACATCTTACGTCATCTTATTCGAAATAAGGATGTCAACCTTTGGAACCATTGTGAAGGAAACAGGAGCCCAGGACGCGGAAAATATTTAATCTGCTGAGGAAACGCTTGCAATGCAGTTTACTTCGCGCCCCGGTTCTTGTAGGTCACTTTGTGCATCTAGTCGTAAAACTAGTGTAGCTATGAAAGCTTTAAGGATTGCTCAGCTCCAGGGGCATCGGGTTAAGCGAGAAGTCGAGCTCCAGCGTGCTCTCTTAGAAGCACAGAGCAAGACTGAGCTGGCTAAAATTGAGCTGGAGGCCGAAGAGGATTCACCAGACGAAGCCTTGGAACCAGTGGCCTCAAGTGACCGGATAGCGCAGTATATGAAATCCTACCAGTTAGACGAAAGGCCCTAAGATATGCTGGTGCTACCAGACAGTCATCTCCGGCGCCAAAACCGGCCGTTTCCATCACTTCAGTAACAGCGACTGTGGAACTACCCAGGGTGGAACTATCATACTTTACTGTAGGTTCACCAGCCAATTTGATATATACATTGACAGCAAGGTTCAGGACGCCGGTCAGAGGCTCCTGTATCTGATCCACTACTGTCAAGTCGACGCAAAGGCGTCCATTGAAGAATGTGTGATGCTCCCGCCGGAAGTAGCATACTCAAGGGATCGGGAGATCCTACGCAATCTCTTTGGTCAGACTCATGTTGTTGCTCGCTGTCTACTTGAAAGCCTGTTTCGATTCGCACAACAGACCGCTGGAGCAGCCAAGTCTTTGTCGGACTTGTGCTTAAAAATGCGCAGTCGTGAAATTACGCTGACGCAAATGCGTTATGTCTCAGACTTGCGCTCATTTGCGGTTGTAGAGAGAATCGTGCGTTCTCTTCCCTCGCCAGTGCAGCACAAATGGGCTGAGGTGGCAGATAACATATCGATGAGTGGCTGGGGCCCAACGTTCACTGACTTGACGGAGTTTGTGAACACACGCGCTATAGATTGTTTCCTGCAATCTGTTGGACCACGTTGAGTTACGCGCAAAACCCCAAAAGCAAAGCGTTCAAATGGAGGTTTATCTACAAATGCGGTACTGTAAATACAATAATAAAAATTAACAAAGCTTTGCAAACCTCAAATCGGGACTACGCCGGCTTCTATACACCGGTTTAGGAACTTCTAATTCCTAAAGGATCCCGAAGTCCACATCGATTCAAAGCCACGCGTCAACAAGACAACGAAACCACGTGTTGACTTAAACAACACATGCAATGACAAGGTCAAAAACGGTTTACGTTCAGGTCAAAAACAAGAAAGTTGGTATAGGCGCAAAGGCGGAATACCGTTGTACAAAATAAGGATAGAAGAAAAGAATCAACACCGCCCCCAAAGCCAGCATGGCTTTCCCTAATCTACCAACTCAATCCACCGCATGCAAGAAAGAGATCAACGAGAATGGTACAATTGCTCTAGCCACAAACGCTTCCTCAATCTGTAGCATGCGCCTAGGGTGGGTGAGCATCTAGCTGTCTTCTACTCCTTCCAGCAGGCAGATGCGATGTATATCCCGCCTAACCGTACCCGATGTAGTCTTTATTAATACTTCCCGAATATGGCCATCACTTCCGGGCCTGGTATCCACTATGACGCCTTTCTCCCAATGTCCGCGACTTGGACTTTCGCCGCTGAATAATACGAAGTTTCCAACTCGGAAATCTCGACGGTTTCGCATCCACTTGTGTCGTAACTGTAATAGCGGAAGGTATTCCTTCAACCATCGACGCCAAAACGTATCCGCCAACACTTGCCCCTGTCTTCAACATCGGGTATATCGATCGCGTATGTTGGCCATATTACCTGGCAGTTCAATCTGTCCCCGCAACAATAACAGGTGACTTGGGGTCAGCACTTCTAAGTCTGGATCATCGTAGACAGGCACAAGTGGTCAGTTATTTCAAATACGCTCCACATCAGTTAGGAAGGTAGACAAAATTTCGTCGGTCAACACCTGTTCGCGAGAGACCGCACTCAGTACTCGGCGAATAGATCGTATCTGACGCTCCCAAACTCCTCCGCGGTGACTGCTATAGGGTGGGTTGAAGTGCCACTCAATCCCGTGGGCTATCATTCTTTTATTAACGGGATCGTAATCTAGCGATTTCAGAAATTGACGAAGTTCTAGTTCGGCTCCAACGAAGTTGCTTCCTCGGTCACTGAACATTTCCTTTGGAGAACCACGGCGGTTAACAAAACGGGAACGTGCCATAAGAAAGGAGTCAATCGATAAGGAACGAGCTACCTCGATGTGAAGTGCACATGTCTTCAAACACGAGAAGATACATCCGTATCGTTTCCTCGACTGTCGTCCGTCGCGTACAAAAAGGGACCGAAATAGCCAACACCAGTGGCGGCAAAGGCGTAATCGGGATCAACTCTGCATGGTGGTAACGGCGCCATCAGCTGTTCCGCGGGCTTCATCGACCTTGCCTTGCATGACAAACACCTACATACAAGCTTTTGACTGCGGCTGTCGCCTTGACAACCCAAAATTTCTGACGCATTATAGGCTCGGCGGCTGAATCCTTACCTTCACCAAATTAAGCACCTCCTCTGACCCAGTCTTCAGCGGTCGTTTCAGGCTTCCGTTCAATTTGACCGGCTGGATGACGCCAACTCTGGTGCTTCACCAGAGCCGATGTGCTGGTTTCTCAATTTCGGCAGTTTACGCTTCTCTTGTCATATGTCAAGCAGGAAGCCACTTGTTTTGCCCTCCTTCGTTTTGTTTATGCCCGCCCCCTCCGAATCGTAACGATCTGATCTTGCTCAATGTTCTCTACAAAAAGAACATCCCTGCTCTTGCTGGTTTGGTGGTGATCACGTCTACATTAGACAAAGCTAGCCGCCTATGACGCCGTCGCTTTTCCCAGAACCCCTTGTACCCACAGTCCCGCCAGTCGTGCCTCTGATTGTAACCTTATGGTCATGCCTGACGGTATGCCTACCACAAGTTGGGAATACGCATTATTATCATTATTATTATTATTACCCGGTTGCTAGGTTTTCCAGCAATACCCACCTCTTCCTGGGCTCATTTAGCTTGCTGTCATCCCCTTTTAGATTTTTTCTATTGAGTGCCTCCTGGCACTCACCAGATGCTATTGATCTCATCTTATTCCTTCCTCATTCCCCCTCTTCCCAAGCTTCAAACTTCAGCTGTGGTTGCGCAGACGCCCCGTGCAGTTCACATAACCTGGCTTGTCCCCAGTTTACACTCACATGGTCCTCCTACTGATTGGAACTTTTCCAAGGCTCTGCATCGGCCTGACTCTATCCGTGTATCTCTCCTCGTCTAACTCAGATCCGGCTGCCATGGAAATGCGTATCGCCTGTCCGATTGCGGCAACCCTGACGACCGTTACGGGGCTGTCAAGAAACCGAAGTATGTCAGTGCAGTGACGGCATGGCACTACCATACCCAGTCTGATGGCACTCCCGCCACTATTTACTTCGGAATTTCGACCGCAACCTCTCACCCATAATCGCAGCGACAAAAACAAATTTTTCGTCTGGCCCGAACCGCTTCGTTCGAGACCGCTGAACCTATCGTTCGGAGTTAACGAACCTAGTCTCCTACCGGAATTTCGGGTTTCCTCTTCCACAAGTTCGATTCCCTTTACGGTATTCGTTTGGCTCTACGCATTGGCGCTATCTCCCCATCAGATCTATCCTTTACACCTGATTTCCCTAAACCAGTGAGACCAGTGAGTCTACTCAATTTCAACTTGAACCGTACTCTTGAGACAAAAATTGTCATTTGTCTCCAGATCAAATTCTTCGGTCTTCATCCCCAGTTTCGCTTTTTCGGAACCTAGCCATTTACTCCACCGCTCAAGGGCACTCATGGCCAACAACGGTTTTCAGTTTTAGTTCACGTCAGGTGGCGTTATCTTTGAACTAGTCGTGCCACATGCCCACTGTCCTCGTTATTTTCGGTTCCCATAACTGCGGTAACACGTCACATAATAAGCATGCCTCTTTGGTCGTACTTCCTATCCACTGTGTATTTGCCTGCCGCGTTCAAGTTGTAACGACCTGATGATGCCTCAATCGGCTTGCTCACTACAGGTCTGGAAATAACCCTATTATTATTATTATTATTATAAGCTCCTGGTAATTTTGTTTCATTTCCCATGTCGGTTTAGGCATGACCAAGTCTATTGCCCACTGTTCCTCACCGCCCTCTTTTTCGCGCAATCCCCAGTACAATCCAGTCGTGCTTTCTTCTGACTGTAATCATGTGATCATGCCTCACGGTATGCCACTCACTATTTGGGAGTAAACATTAATATTATTGGTTTATTTTCCATTATTGAACTCCATGCCATCTGACACCCTCCCGCAATCACGAGGTTTTACCAATCTCATCTATTTCCCTCCACTCCCCAAGTTTTGCTCCTCGGCGGCACATGTTCAGAACACCGCTTTTGGCTGTTATCCACTTTACCTGGACGTTGCTTTGCCGCCACTTTGACCTTTAACTAAAAAATACCTGTGATCCTACAGCGGCTTTGTTCTACCTTGTTCTACCGAAATAACGCTAGCACCAAAAGTGCGCTGCAGCTACCGATCACCTCAACCATGAAGCCCGTAGCGGAGCTGTCCAGAGACTGGAGCTCGTCAGTACAATTATGGTATGGCACAACTATACCCACCCTGATGGAACATCCGCAACTCCATACTCTGGATGGCACATCCCGCCCTCTCGGAACCTTCGCCGCGGATACGAACAAACACCCTAGCTGGCCAATACACCCAATCCTTCGCTCGGATTTAACCATCTCGGTGCAGTTTCGGTTGATCATCCCCATAAATTCAATGATTTTCCCTGCATCTCACGTTCCGTCCTGTGCGTTAGCATCACCTCACTCTCCCAAGAAAATTTTACATCAACTCCGCTCCATCAGCGTCACCAACAAGTCAATCCAATCACACTACACCAAGATACTAACAGGCAAGCTCCCACTTATCCCCATTGTGGATTTCTCAGCATCATCATCCGGACTTACGCTTTTCTTGGCGCTGACAAGTAACGCAACTGTACAAGGATACGCAGCCTCAGTAGCGCAGCTCACCAGGAGTAAAACAAATAATTTTGGTTGGAACAATGTCCAATATTACGGGGATTCAGTCTAATCCGTTTGCATGTATTAATCCTTTGGTTTTTTATGTGAGCGAAATTTCAAGGTCATCAGTCAATACCGATTCACTTTTCACTGCCGGTTTAGGAGATAAAACGTGAAATCAAACTTTGGCAACTTTCGGCGTTCCATGGCGTTTTTTACAATTGAGATAACATCTGCGGAAAATGCAGTTCAATCTTTACTCAGCGAAGTGGATAAATAACAGTTATCTTCGTAAAACCCCTCAAAAGCAACAAATTATATGAGGTTGTTAAGCGGATTTCAGCACAACATAGTTTTATGGGAAGCCCGCCCTCCGTTCACTTTAATGGTAGAACAGAATTTGATGCACTATGTAGTGTTCATGACAGTATACACCTCTATGGATGGTCACCATTCTAGGATGTGCAGAACTAGTTAGTAGAAAAGGCAGCGTTATGAGGTAGCCATATGTGAGCTACCAACAAAACGATAGCTCCCCGATTGAGTTCGTGGTATTTGCAGTTAATGGAACGAGTGGGCGAGATAATAATAATAATAATATTTATTCCCAACTTTTGGGGGCATGCCGTCAGGCATGATCATAAGGTTACAGTCAGAATAAAGGTATGACTGGTGGGACTGTGAGTACAGGGGGTTTTGGGTGGGAAAAGAGGACAGCGCCATAGGCGGTGAGCTGTATCCAATGTAGGCGTGGTCGTCACTAAACCGGCAAGAGCAGGGAAGCTCTTTTGTCGAAGAGAACATCGAGCAAGGTCAGATCGTTAGGATTTGAAGGTGGCGGGCAAAAACAAAGCGAGGGAGGGCAAAACAAGAGGCTTCTTGCCTGAAATATGACAAGAGAAATGTAAGCTGTGGAAAATCAGAAACCAGAACATCAGATCTGGTGAAGCAGCAAAGTTGGCATCATCCAGCCGATCAAATTGAACTGAAGCCAAAAACAACCGCTGAGGCCTCGCGGCCTTGGACTATTGGGCTCGTGGCCAGGGTCACAAAAGCGTAAGTGGGGATGATGAAATGGAGGGACCAGCAAAGCGGGTAAATGGTAGCAGGGATCTCAGAGACATGGTATACAGTTAAACTGTAGTGACTCACTGGTGTCGCTGTTGTGGAGGCGGGCATAATAGTTCCTTTGGAAGAGAGAGATGGTGGCAACACACGAGCCGGAACGCGAACTGTATAGAAATTTATTGGATTTGGTGGGAAGCACAGTAACACAGAGATGGTTAAATTTCAACCAACAGTTCAGCAGGTTGGAATGAATGTGTCATGGAGTCAGCTGGGGTCGATTGGGGAGTTCGTCGTATTTGCAGTTAATGGAACGAGTGGGCGAGGGCACGGTCGAGAGAAGGAATGGAATAGTTGCGGGAGTGCTATCGAACTGGGTATGGCAGTGCCGTGCCATCATTGGCCTGACATGCTTCAGTTTTTGGACAGCCCCGTAACGGACGTCACATTTTAAGGTGAGTGGGCTGGGGTGTGCAGTTCTTTGGGCAGCGGGATTCATTTCAGGCTGGTCGAGGAAACAAGGTGGAGCGAAGCCGATATGGAATCGCAGGGTTCTTTTGGGATCCTGTGGTTGAACATCACCGGCCAGGTGGAGTGGGTAACAGCCAACCAGGTCCTCCAAACCAGGCATTGCCGAAGTTCGAAGCTTGGGAAGATGAGGGGGTGGGATGAAATTAGTAAAGCATGGTGAGTTTGAAAAGACAACAAATGGGGTAATGTGCATTAATATACATTGAAAGAAAAACTTGACGTCTGACGCGATTAGGGTGATGACAAGTGATTGTATGGAATAGGATATAGACTAGCGACCAAGGGGGTGGGTTTGCTAACAAACGATATTAAATTACAAGGGATCTAGTAAAGGCCGATATAAGCATGCAAAGTGGTGGTGTGGAAATCAGATGTATAAGGGCGGACGGGAGTGAACTTTCGAGATAACTGGTTGATCTGTTATTTATTACATGGGTTGGACAGTATCAGGAGAGAAAGCATGTACAAGAGAAATAGTCACCAGTCCCCGAAGCACTGCTATAAGCTTTAATCTGTAAGTGGTGCAATGATGGAGACTTTCATGTCTACCACTGGGAGCGGCAGATAGATTTGTTCTTTGTTTGGTTGACGGAGTGGGCTTTGGTGCGGTGTAGCCTCTGTTCTGATGAAGGCAGATACAGCTATGCTCTTCGATGTAAGCCATGGGCATTGCAGAGTATCTTCAGGCTATTCCAGGTGTATTTTTTTTAATTGTTTTTTTTACAGATGAGAGGTCAGTTTTTTTCTTCATCTGTGGTTTATGGCGTTGCCGGATACAAAACTCAACCGAGGCGAGCCCAGCACCAACAGCAACAAACAGTCAGCGGTACTTTTTTTTGATTTCCTGAATTTAAAGGCCAGGCTCAGAACCACCGGCGATGGGCGATGCACCCGTGTTACTGGAGGGGTGACGGGTATACGAACGCACCATGGTGCAACGTAACAGAGCGACCCTCCCTGCAGGGCGTACCCGTCCACCACACGAGGTTTTCATCCCTCGTGCATGCTACCAGATCTGCAAGGTGGAAAACCAACCAAGCAGTCGTAAATGCGGTTTGTGCATTAAAAAATACTCCAGCTACCAATTTTTTTCTGGTCGGGGGAAAGCAAGGCCAGTAAAGACAGCTCAGTCAATTCGAGCAGACAAACGGCATACAGACGCTGGTAGAGGCAAGTCGCGGAGGAGAAGTGAACTGACAGCTGCCAATGAGACAGTAGGAGTGGAATAGTGATATTCACAGCGATTGCACCATGGCTAAACGGCGTCGGAGCGTTGATGTGAGCTATCACGTCGAGCAGAAGCTTACCGCGATGTTGTGTGTGAGAGTGTATGGTGCAGTAAATCATCAGATGGATATATGTAGGCGCAGAATGTGCTCCGGTAATGAAGAAAAAAACTGACTCTGGTTTGGTTCTTGTCAGTTAGAGTTAGGCTGCATTACGTCACAAAACCAACCACATGGATGAAAAATAATGTCAACCAATGCCAGTCATCATAACGGGGGCTTAGTGAATACACGCGGTATGACGCTTCCCATACAACTCGATCTGCGAAAACTCGACACTTTTCCTTAGGCTGTAACTCCGCCATACTGAGGTCACCCCATCGTCCAAACTCGCAACACCACCGGGCACCTTATGTATTTCTGCAATTTATTGTCTCCGTATTCTCCGAACCACATTATTTGCGCAAAATTTAGCTAATGGACATCCCTCATATTCACATTGACCCACACCCGCTCTCGTCGACCGCACACCCACTATCTCCACCTGAATATGGATGATCGTTTTTGAAACCGGGCCGTGTCGCTTCATTGCAGCAGTTAGAGGTTGTGAGCACTCTTGGCTGCCTGCTATTTCGGGCCGCAGTTTATGTCATGCCGTAGTACCCTCTAACAGAACTTTTTGACAATTTTCAACATTTCGAATCACCAGTGTGTATACGGCTGCCTTACTGGCTCGTTTGAGTGACACCGATTAACCACGCCACTGCCTCAAAGGACCCAAGATTATCCTTGATCCATGCTAGTCTTAATTTGTCACGATTCCTTAGCCAATCCTAACTATCATGGCAACCCCAACTGACTCACTCAAGATGTTCATATACAGGGATGTACACGGGCACAGGCGCGACGTCGCGGTAACGGTGCTGCGACTGTCACACAGTCTGATGGCTTGCCTGTAGTTTGCCACGTCATTACCATTTTCATAATAGGTGCCAGAACTCCAAAGTACTCGTCACCCTATTGTACTGTCTGATCCTTCTGACTATACACTCACTTATTCTTCCCACAGTACTATCAGGTGGTCATCATACCGGCGAAGATAGAACCTTGCCGTGCACTCAATACAGCCTGTGCTGGTCACCATAAGAAACAACATACGTGGCAGCTGTGGTGAATTTCTTGGCTGTCTGGCCGCACGCCTGCTGCAACGATGGGAAACTTTTCCTTATACAGTTCGCACACAGCTGCTCCGTTTTGAGTTTGCGCGGACGAAGAGGTCGTAGTCTTGAGAATATTTTCAAATCCAGTAGAGGAGAAAACACGAGATGAAACCAACTGCCTCGAAAAATTTCCTACCATCCTCAAGGAGACATCATGTCAGGCCACTGACAGCCATTAAAAATATGAATTCCTCACCCAAAGTAGAGCTTGAATACGCTCAAACAAACTCCAGCAAAACTGGGGGAGATATAAGGGTTTAAAATAAATACAGTCAAATACTAATGCGTTGTGTTAAGATTTCCCTCGTTCAAACTACGGTCTGAGAGAAATTTGTGGTGTGTGCCTAATAAGCAGTAGAAACAAAACAAAACCAGGTTCTTGGAAACTTTTCGAAGTCGAAAATTATACGAGAAGTTGGTGCATTCTGACTGCATGTCTCTCCGATATGTTGCTTACGGCTTTTTGTTTAAGCGAGTGACTTGTCAAGGTCACCGAGTACCGCTGTTCGTATGTGCCTACTGTGTAGCAATTGAAACCAGAATGTACCTGCTGAGACGGGTTTACCACACGACCTACTGTATGCATCTGGTTCTCTCGCCCTATTAGAGGTAACCCCGATGAGCCACCACGTGCCCAAGTTAGGAAGCCGTAATCCAATTGTACTTTTTCCTGAGTGACCTTGACCTATTTTTGTACCTGACTTGATTAGTGCCCGGCGTTTGTGGTTTCAAACACTCACGTTGTTGCCTCCCCTGTCTTCTCTCCTGGGTCACCCAACCTGTGCGGATGTGTGCTTAGGTGCCATGCGGCTCCGATAATATCAAATTAGGTGAGTTTGTTAACCGAACTTCGAAACAGCACCGTTTTTCCGGAAAGCTTACCCCGCGGGCCGAATAGTGATCGGAAATAACTCGATGCATAGTCCAAAATTGACTTTATCCGCATCTTTGTCTAAGATTCCCATTCCCAGTTATGCGCCACTAGTCAGGAGATAATGTAGCCCTTCCAGATGATCCGTACGTGAATTTCCACCATCTCTTTCCAGTTGGAAATCATGACTAATACAAACCGGAGTACTTCTTAAGGCGCAACACGATCTCCGGAAACTAAGGTCAGCTATTGACGTGCATCGTGATAATTGCACGCGTTGTTACTCACCTTGTCTAATTATCGTAATTGCAAGGCCCGTGTCTATGTGCGACGCTCATTGAGACCCCAACCATGCATGATAATCTAATCCAACTGCCAGTGACAGCCGCTCATCATCATAACTGTTCGCGTTACCACCCCGCCATGTCCGCGCCTGAAAACTATAAAGCCACCATTTGCGAAATTTCTTCATTTATTTAACGGACTGGTGCAACCATGGTGGATGGTAAAGCCGTTTTATTTCTCGTAAACCACTATCACTAGACGATGAATCTGAAATGAAGAGTGTATATTCGATTTAATCTCGTTTATATCTTGGGCAAAATCGTTCACACGTCTTACCGTTATAAGTGTAAACTCACTACTTGCCGAATTGGTCACATTGTCCACAAGGAGGGATCCGTGTGTAAACCGGTGTCGTGATGTCAAGATTCAGTGATCAGACGCAATCTTTTACTCAGTGAAGTATAAGAAAAAAAGGGGTGTGTACCAGTAAGTCGTAAGATCAGATGATATGTAATTGATCCCTAGAAGTAAAGCAAATCATGCGTCTTCAAACGTGTATCCATGGATGCGGTGGTAGTGTCAGATATGCTGTTTTAGAGCAAAAAATCCAAACTTAATGATAACTTATAGTCATCCCGTACCGAACTGCAGTAGCACTCTATCAAAATCAGGGCCTATCCACACTAGTCCCACTTAGCCAGCTGTCTGAATCGCTGCTTTCCCCCAAACATCCATCAACTCTTTCTGTACAATGTTCTCCCCTTCCGCATCCGCTGGCCCCGAAGACCCTAAACACTGCACGGTTGACAACTCTCCATTCAACTGGACGCCGTCATCCAGGGTACCCTCCCTACAGGGTTTAGTTCAATCTAGCCGGCCTACTCACTGAAGTACTCCTGCTTCGTTGTTCTCATCTGTGTCGGATAATGCCCATTATTTACGTGACTACTTCGCACAGCACCTAAAGGTGACGACAGTCTTGCCTTTATCCTGACTGCGAAATTATGATCATAACAGACGGTATGCCACCCACCAGCTGAGAATAGATATTATTATTAGTAAAACTAGGGGCCATCATTGTACCAGACTCCTACTAATGCGGTACGGTGCAAGCACAACAACTCAGTTGAGGGCATTCAGATTTACGAGCCCGAAAATTCCATTCAGTATTTTCCTGTTACGTAATGCAGCTTGGCACAAAAACGCTCATCACAACCTAGTCCGGCTTACATCCAACTTATTCGGGCATGGAGCAGGCGGTTGTGCATAAGAGAGACGTCTGATTTGGGTATATTTTTGGTTCCTCTAAAGTACCTGTCGGTACAATTGTCAACAACTCTTTAGCCCTGTTAATAACGGAGCCTCCCGCAACCCGCTAAGCTGGGTGTAGATACGTAAGCTGAGGAGTGCAAGCGGGAGATGAACCAAAGATCTGCTTCGATTAGCAAGAGAATCACCGGTAGAAACGGATTATTCATTGCTATCGGAATAGTTAAGCAATCACTGGGATAACTGAGATCAATCCTGAACTGCTGTTCGGCTACCATTGGGTATGGATGGCATGGCGTGATGGAAGCAGACTTTGAGAAATGGAAGAACCCCATGCACGTAACCTGTTCCAGCTATTCCGCGAAACAAGACCTAAAGGATCTTCCGTAAGTGTGTTAGTCAAAGATAACAGTGGGAGCCTAACACACAATAAGGACCAGCGTCTAGATTGCTGTCATTCACTTGAACTACTCATTTCGAGTGGTGATCTGTGAGTGTAGCTCCCAGCTCAATTGATGCGGAAATAACATGTCTCAGCCTTGGTGCACCATCGGGCTGCTGAACCAGACGAGCATCCCTCAGGAGTGTTCAAATGCAGAGGAGGATCTATGTTTTGCTGTGACTAGCTTGTTCTTACGTGTTCGAGACAACTGGAGCCAGTTAGTGGTCGCACTCATGCTCAAGAGAAAATACCCGGACTGACCAACCAACCGCAGGCGCATAAGTTACATGCCTGTGGCTACCCGGCTACCGACCTCCCCTACATTGCACCATCTGTCAGCAGCGAGCCTGGAAGCACCAAGTAGTAGTGTGACCTGGCAGATCGTGCGTTGATTACATCTTTGCATTATATCAAGAGCTTGAACAGTGCCACACATACTGTCAAGCAACAGTCGCGGTGTCCCTAGACTGTAACGAAGCTCTCGATTCCGTGAACAGATTGGTCCTTCTAAATAACCATGGCCAGCTGGGGATGCCCGTAAAGGTTGTAAACGTTCCTCAGGCCCTTTATCTCCATATGTCCGGTCGGACTGGAGTGTACAGTGAGCCATCCAGAAACAACCTGACTAGTGGAGTCGGTCAAGGTTGTCTCCCTCTCCTTTCACGTTCAACTTTGTCATCGACGTCCTCATGAATTGCACATTTCAAGCGACCATGGACTCAGGTATCGAGATATCTGGAAAGAGGGCTTAGACTATGCGGACGGTAGCACTTCGCTCTTCGGTGATTACTAGTCTGTACCAAAACAAAATGTTATAGTCGGTCCCATGTTTCACATGCGGTTTTCACCGTCAAATTCCAGAGTTATACTTGGAGATTCCCCACCTTTTTTTGTTCGCTGAAACTTCAGATTGAAAAGCTTGAGATTATCGGAAGACCCACTTATCCTGTCACGTTGATGCACGACAATCAAGGAGTAATCAGTGTCCACCAACTTACGCCATTCACGCCCCCAAAACCGAATTTTCCCCAAGCTTCAGGATCGTATACACGAGGTAACTGTGAGGCAGGCCTTACTCTATGGACGTGAAGCTTGGTTCTTCGATCCTAATAACTTAGGCGCCTTCAAATGTCTGACCACTAATGTCTTCGAAGCATAACATCGGTTAGCTCGTTGCAGTGAGTGCGCAACGAGGTGTTAAACAAACGATTACTTGGTAACGGATTCTTATCGTTAGAGTTGCAGAGCACACTCATTAGATTGAATTATACCGAAGAAAGGGTTGTTTTCTGTGCCAGACGACTGCTGACGAAAGGTTTACAGGAGATAGGCCATGACAAGGCAACGTGAAATGAAAGTGGTTACGGTCAAACTGAGTGCTGTGGGAACTACGCGCCTTCCAGGCTCATCCTGTTACCAAGAGAAAAAAAACCGCCACAACGGGAGACGTTCTTCTAATGCCCCTATCTGAGCAGCATTGCTATTCAGCCTACACCTCTGACGTTTTTGAAATTCATGCTATCGAAGCAGACACAAGACTTGTGGTAACTTTGTTAACGGAGTTCCCCCGTTCATGGAGCAATCAAAAAAGCAAATTTCCTCACTTCGTACTGGTTTTTAGTAGCTCATGGGCCCAAACATAAGCGTTCGTCAAGTTTTTTTGTTGGGAATTCCCAGGCTGACCCACTTGCCCCATACAGAATAATTAATAGAGTACATACGTAATGCGCTACTCATAAGGTTGCTGAAAATTCTTCGACAGCCCGGGAACATCACAAACGAGGGATTCAGCTGGGTTCCAGGTGAGTCCCTGGCGAAACCAAATTCACAGGGTTCTTTGTTAATCCTGATGGTTCAGTGCCTTAGAATATGTAGCATTAGCCGAGAGTGGTTGCCGCTTCAGGCAATCAAAGCTTGAGTAAGGAAAGGATAATGAACGCCAGGATAGAAGAACGCATGGATGGCAACGGATTTGACATTATTGCGATGCAACAGCTTACTGGGAAAATGGGGGAGTACGAACAGAGCAACATAAGTAGTTTGAGACCAAACAACTTGACGATAAACAGGTAGGAAATTTAAAGATCCATGAATCGACGGCGTGATCGTAGCCAACATTGGCCAGTATTTACAGAAGCAGGAAAACAAAATCATCAGAAAAGTCGTCGATTGATTTTGAGTCATACAGTGTGGAATAAAAACAAAAAAATAGACAGCGCTCTACATGAATATGGAGGGAAGGTCAAGGATCATCGATCTTGAAAGTAGGCCGGGAAGAATCGGGTACCGACGACTGTTCCACGGATTCCTTTTGAGAAGTAATTTTTGACGGAGGCAGCGTAGATTCACCAAGAGTAGAAATTTGTTCAATATCTCGAGCAGCCAGCTCTAGACTGCCACGGAGAAGCACAGAGGTCGCGTTGTCGAGGTGGTCCATCACTCCTCGCTGAAGCCACTTGGGGATAGTGACGCGTGCTTTGCGGAAACCTACGCTTTCCAACAGGCGATCAAACGCTGGAACACCAATGTTTGACGCCAAAAGCCAACGACAAACAGGGCTCAAAGACCAGTGAACAATTTCATACGACCGTGCATCTTGCACCAATGGTGAGCTGGTAGTTGACAGTGCACGAAGTCGGTTTGTCAGTTCTGTTTTCGAGGCTGCGATTGCGCGGTCAATGAAACTACCAGGGCCGATAGACGGTGGGGGTGCAACGGTGGTCACTGGAATAGGGGGGTCCAAACCGATGACAGTACATATGGTCAGTAAACGTATGACATTGCTAAAATATACACAGGCATTCCATACAAACATTCTGTCGTTGACTGGAAGTTGGTCAAACAGAAAGCGCATTCTGAAACAGTTTGAGTGATATATTTGAAAAGGTTACCAGGATGTCCTACGAATTACTCACTCACGCCGCCAGTATCATTCACAGGGAACAACAACGACCTCACGAAAACATGATGAAAGTTTCCGCCGAATTTTACTCAAGAGTTTGCGGTCACTCGTTGGTGCAAGCTACTAACTGTTTGAAAATCTTAAAACGGTTACGAACTAAACCACAGTTTCAACCACACTGTAATAATCCACAAAGAAGGTAAATACCGTCACCAATGGAACCTTGTAACGTGTAATTCCAACGATTTCTGAAAGTGCCATTTTGTAGAAGTCCCTAAATGTTGCCCGATGGGGTAATGCCGATTGTGACTAGATTTTTAAGTTCCGAATTTCGCAGCTTCTGCTACAAGAGCAAATCATCTACAATTAATTGAGAGTGAACATTTGAAGGACAAATGCTGGTTGCATGACTTCGTAATAAAACATTCAGCATGGTTTATTTTCTTACTTTCATATCCACATGGATTCTATTGAAAAGAAAGCTGAGCAATGTCCCTTAAAGTCACATTGACCGTAATTTTCTCTTATTTTCATGAGACTGAACGAATATGCCGTATGGCGATTAAAGGGATGAAGGCAATGAACGGTAGAATTGACATAAAACCAGTGAATGAGACTGAGTAAGCTCAACTAGTGATTGCAAACGAGAAAACGGGTTGGGTTTGACCGACGAAGTAAAACTTTTGACTCACATTCGTAGTCTTGGAGACGCTCGTTCAGGTAGGAACTAATCAGCGTTGGAAGCCAGGGAACATCAATAAGACCCAGTTGAACAAAACCATGGAAGTCAGTTTGAAAGCTAATTTTTACAGTGGGTGCAAACCCTGTCGATCTCGAAGTGGTACTTTCCGTAGACACTTTCTCGGCTTTGTTCTGGTACCTTGAAGTTGAGTCTGAGTTCGATCCGGTCCGATACCGATAGATCCAACTTCTAGCACCTTTTGAAACTGGTACAACGGGTTTAGCAGTGCTTGGCGCTTCACCACCAGAAGGATCAGGTGGTGATTCGGTAACGACTTCCACCTTCACAGGGGGAAGACTGGATAGGGTAGGCTGAACCATCGTTTGTCTTTGATCTGTGGTAATTCGTAAAGAGATGGAAGGCAGAACAAAGAGTATTTCACCTTCGGTTGGTGGCCGCAACGGATTGGGCCGTGAAGGTTGAGCAGGAGACTGCTCGTTTGAGACGTGGAGCTGTCGGCCAACAATAGAGTCGGTAGTAGACGGCGTAGGAGCCAAGTGCTGTGGGGAACCAATCAGGCCTGTCCATGTAGGAACGGATGCACTTGGTCGCAACTCAGCCGTTTCACGAGTTATATTTTTCTCTGGTGTTTTGGGGGACTCGGTAAACATATGCCGTCCAGTAGCCGGGATTGGTGGGGGAAACTGTACAGGAAACTGGGAGACTGGTATAAAGGAAAGACAACTAGTTAGAAAGGACCATTTAGCTGGTTCTCTCAACTATAAGACCTGTTTAAAAAGCATTATGATCTTCACTACAACCTAGGTTTGACAATGCGGTGTATTTGGTATCACGGCTAAAAAGCAGCAATGAAGGCCGCGACCTATTTGAGCAATAGGTCATATCGACATCATCCCGTTACCAAAGTGACACAATAGGCTAGGAGATGGACAGTAATCTTTACCTGTGTTGAGATTCAGTTATGCGGGGTCTTTGCGAAACAGCCGCATAGGATTGCTCTCCTGCAGTGGCACATCTAACCGGTAAGCCGAAAGCAACTCAACATTCTCATATTAATCAATAGAATTTCCCCCTAGTGTAATCCGCTATTTACGTCATACGTCTCGATTTATCCTCGAAATTCTGACAAACTGATACTCCTAGCTCATGCCTCATGGTGTGTGTACGAGGCGGATAAGAGGAGAGAGGGGTTGAGGAAACTCGTGGGGTAATGGGGGCGCACCAGGTGAGTAGTTAAGCAAAGGACGGATAATGGACTGATTACACGCAAGGGAAAACCTAAAAGCCGCGTGTGCCAGACGGAGGATTTCCGAGAGAACAAAACATGGATTTCAAGCGAAGCTAACGAACGTAAAAAGGATAACCATGTGATTGAGAAAAGCTTGATAAATGATAAACAGAATGAAGAAATAAACTCACGTTGCACAACACCACGCACACTGCTTGGATCAGTACTTCGAACAAAACTGACAACTAAAAAAAAACAGAAAAAACAACGTTCTGAATTGACAACTCAGGTGTCTCTAATCAATGGTTAGTGAATTCGATCAGAGGCGTAGTATAATAGGCGAACAGCTTATCCATTTGTCAGTTGACATACCTGTTACTGAGTTCCTGGGGATTCTCACCGAGTTGGCTGCCAATCCCTATTTGGTTCTGATGGCTAGGTGAATCTATTCTCGCTAGATTTAACAAGCACTTGTTCGACAGCTCCTAATGCCATGCTTTGGTTAGCAGCTACACTGTTCTCATTCGGCTTTCGGGCTGATGGTAGAACCAGATTTCAAGCTTTTTTCGAATTTATCAGCTTACTTGTCAAAGCCAAGTAGTGTGTCCCATCTCAATTCTTCAGTTAATACACTCCGAATGGTGCGGTCAATATAGCTCTTAGATAAAAGGAATGTTGAACTATTCAGAAAAGCAGAATTACAACTAATTAGTCCGTAGCCCCATAAACACTTAGTCCGGCTACATTCATCATCACTTTCGGAGACAACCAGACCAGAGAAAACTGCTGTCACACAACGGTGCAATCGTATCAATAAAGCTCTAAAATGTTGTAAAAGGTCTGATGGGAGTAACCAGCATTCGACGAGCTTGCACCTTCGACTGTTGCAGCCTTCAGCTAGCATACAGCTAAAACAGATCAGTGGTAACGTGCCAGAATTATTCCAAGGATTTAAAACATCGTTACCGACTGACATCAGAAGAGCAGTTTTACTCTAAGGACGTATTCGACTGCCTACAAGCACACATACCCTTTTTAAAGTACCGAAACACATTGCATACCATTGAAACACGGATTCAAAGTGGCTCATCAAAACTCAATTTAAAAAACGTTAGAGCAGCGGTACAGAGACTCAGGAATTGGTCATCTATTACGGTGGTTGTGTCACCGTGTCCGAGATAAGAAACATGGAGGAAATGCACAAACCTGTGTTATCAGCGCCATGAAAAGTGAACTCCATCCATTCTGAAATCGTCAGAACTGGAGGGTTCCGCGTTGTGGGCTGACTGCCACGCCGAACTCGTAGAACGTATGCCATTTGAGGTTGGAATTCTGGATGAGAGCCCAAGTCAAAACTGAGTACTTGTCGAACATTCACCCAACCATCTTGTTCACTCGGGTCAGTAAGAGGAACATCTTGGGCAGGGGGTTCTCGCTGTGCTTCTGTTTCGAAACTAGAAGTCAGAAAACGACAGAGAAAGAGCAAAACGCTCCAATGATGCGCCTAAATGAGAATGACTTGATTGATTGAGTGGTTCACACATGTTTTTCACTCACGCACAGTCCACTATAGTTTGCCAACATAAATAAAGCGAAAATGAGATAGCTAAGCAAAATCAAGAATAACTGGATTGATTTCACTACACGCATAAAAAAACTTACCAAGCTGTCGGATACTGAATATTGAAAATGGCCCAATCTGGTGCTGAACGGAAGCTCCCTGCAAAGCACGCTAAGCCGAGAGACCGTCCGGACAATTGCATTGATCCACCCAAAACTGGATAAGTTTGATCCAAACTAGACATGAGTTGATTGAAGATCTGAACCTGATCAGCCAATTTCGAGTCCGGACCCGCAGAGATTTGTTCCCGTATGTAGATTTTCAAAGACGAATAGAGCAGGCGCTGCCAGTGACGTTGTAGGAGCCTGTCGACGAGCGCATTCTCTTCTTGATCTAACTGACCTTGTCCGGGTGCACTTGGGCCTCGAGGAAACTGGGAGAACAGGTCGAACGTCCCACTTTGGCCAATAAGGGACAAACGTCCTTCGCGCACTTGCTCTTCAAAATATTCACGAACTTTGCTAATCGATCGGAGCAAATCCGGCGTAGTAGTGCGCACTATAGCAGTCTAAGAAAACAGAGAGGTGCTTTATAACCTTGAGCCAGCACCGAGCTGGGTGGGTAGGTAACGATCAGAATACTTGGTACGGCTAAACATTACCTGTGCTTGGTCCCAGTTTACTTCCCCAACTACTCGAATATACACTGGCGGGGCACCAACATCAGTTTCCGCTGAGACCTGTTCTTCTAGAAACGTGGAACGCAGGGATGGAACGTGAGCGGTTTGGAAATTCCCTCCGGTGGAGCCAGTTAGGGTGGTCAGTTTGCATTCAACAAACTTTTTGGCAGCATCCTTCAATTTCCACTCGTCCTGCAGTTTCAAACTGAGCGCATTGACACGCATCAACAGAATGTTAGTATTCATGTACTCTATACGGAGCTGAAAACCTCCGATACGCGATTCTAAACTGTGCTGAGGATCACGTGTTGGGTTGTCATCACTCCGAACTGTTGATGGGAAAACGGAAAAACGGTTAGCGAACCGGTCATCCGGGGCCGAGATTACGTGGAGTAAAATGCATCTAAATCACTGACTGATCACATCGAGTTACAGGTTCAAATCTAACGGAGGGCTAAAGTGTGCGCTCAAGATCCTATTAATCCTAATAAGTCACGTTACCCCCTGTAGTTAGAAGACATCTGCTCTTGGGAGTTTGTTCATCCAATACAGATCAGCATATGAGACAGATGAAATATCGACTGCGTCGCAAGAACACTGCGATATGTGGCAATCAATTTGCTCGTCTTACAGGAATCGCTACACAGACCAGCTGATCAGACCGGTGTCTAAACGGATGTCTGAATCCGTTTCATTTCAGCAAGCGAAAGGTCAAGAGCAGGCGAGGAGTTAACAACCTAACTTAAGCTCACCAATTAGACTCAAGACACCAGGTGGGCACTTTCAGTACTCGAAAAGTTTTCAACCAAGTCAGTTTAAAACGAACGAGGATGGCAATAATCCGGATGCCAAACAGCTTTTGCCATTCGAATCCATAAGTCAGGGCTTTGTGCCGCCTGTATTCCAGCCACAACGGCAGAGACTTCATATGCTAAAATTCAGCACTAGTGTAATGGAACATACTCAGTGATCAATACATGACCCACAGACTACCATTGATCCACTCATTCATTCCCGTTCTAATTACTTGGCCCATGTGCCACTTTTTTTGGCCCATTGTTCTTACTGCTCTGTCGACCAATCCATTTTATCCCATATATATATATATATAATATGGTGAAAAGGGCTCCATTGCCGAAATGTCTATTCTAAAAGAGTTATATTGTTCGGCTGTTAACTTATTTGGATATACTGCCTCCAAACGGGAAAATGTCACGAAACTGAAGCAATCGAAAACGGAGAAGTGGGCCTAGACCACAGACATCTTTATCGCACCATAATCCCCGAGTCATTCCGAGGATCAATTTCCTGCAGACATTTGCTATTCTTTGTAAAACAGCAGTGCATTTGAGCACTGATGACATTGACAAAGATGACCAGAAACGCCGGTAGTCAGGAAAAAGCATGGTGGATATTCCTGGTCAATTTCAAGACGGTTGTCCAGTTCAACAGTATTTTATCATATCGATGGAGATAATCCTTCAGAAAGGTAGACAGGGATGAAAAAAAACAAGAGATTCCACTAAGTGGCAAAAACTATACCAAGAAGATACTGACTTCGAGCTTCGGCATTCAGCAGGCACAATTCTCCACCAACTCCACCGCCCTCACTGGTGAACTGGCAAGTGCTCAAACCTCCGGAGAGCATGGCATTCTTCCGACCGGTTGAATGAATCGAGAAACGCCCGTCACAAAACATTTTTTCCATGACGAGTCTGGAGAGAATAAAGAAACAAACGCCTTGTAGAGAGGTTACAGGCAAAATACAAACCACACTTGGAAGTTGGACAGCCATTAAAAACGAAAGAAAAGAGTGGACAGCAGAGGCAGTCCCGAGGCTACATGGCGACAGCTAGTAATCAAACGGAAGGACAGTTACATCTGAGCCCGACAGACCTGGTTTGCCCCATTGCACTACCGATGAAAAGGCTCAAATCCAAGCGCTTCAAGTTGACGCAAAACATGGGCAATGCATGCCAAGAAGCCACCTTAAGACTTCCAACAGGACTGGCGCCAGGGCCTCGGTCTGTGGCCAGGGTGGCAGTGGCGGAAACAAACTCCGTTGGCCCCACAGCAGAAGCGTCACCGGTCTTCCTGCGAGCAGTGGATGAAGCTTTGGCCATTCCTGGCATAAAGTGAAGCGGTACTGAATCCAAGGTCCCCGGAGCCCAAGCAGTTTTCAGCAACGTAGATCTGCGTTTACACTTGGCGTGATCATCCGGGCGTTGTGTTCTTCTTTCTCCGGCAGGTGAAACGGCTAGGCGGAAAAGAAGACGGGGCCTGAGCACGCAATCAGATGAGGTATACTTCAATGGAATTGTAAGGATAACGCATAGGTCAAGCTAAACATTCTCGACCAAGTAAATTTATCAAGTAAATTTATACGCAAATGTTTGGCGGTTACTAATTTCGAAGAGCGTTTCAGCTTTCGGCAGTCATCTGAACAAGAGTTCGCCCGTCCATGTCCCTCCGGTGCCTGAAAGTCCTGCCAATGTACCGGAAACCGCAGATGCAAGCAATTTAGTAGATGAGGTCGGTCACTGGGTCCTATCTGACCGGGGTCCGGGCTCTCAGCAGGTAATTACTTTGCAACATGTTCTGATTTCTCCGTCTATGATGTGCCTAACGACGGGCGAAATGTCGTCCCTCATAATGGTAATCTTGGTAATATTGTATGCAAGCCGAACGATGCGGTATTCATCTACGAACTGCATAGTTTATCATCGATGACGGTAACTCCAAAGAACCATTCTGTTTCAGCGCCGCACAACAATTTCAATTCATTTGAATAAAGCCTTCTGATGGAAAGGAGAAATGGGACAAGGAGGGGGACTTAGGGCTAGGCCTACCATGAATATTTGAGGTATCCAGAAGACCAACACTCGGTCAGACGAAATATACCGAGAATGACAGCAGGAACGCCTGTGACACCACCTGACCGCCATATCTCTCAGTATTTCAAGCCAAGCAGAGGACCAAGCCATCTAGGACCCCATTTGAGAAAACGAACAGCACCAAAAGCACCGAAACTTCCTGTAGTATCCTTCATTCCTTTCTGCCACGCCGAATCGTGTCCAGCTCTGGCTTTCCGCCACTCTGAATTAGACATTAAGGGTAACGCTTTTCTCAACAAACAGCAAATCGACGTGCGCAACACTGCTCAAGCAACTTAGCCTACAATGCTGGATGTACTCCTTGATTGAATTATCAAAGACCCGTTCCTTGAGCATCTCGCTGACCCCAGCCGATTTCAGCTACAGTTTGGAGATAGCAGTGGTTACAGATCTGGAATTAGTTCGAATCATCCACCCAAAGTGGGCAATCCTCGCAGTCATACAGCAATACAGCCCGCATTGTAATCTGACACACGCTTACCCTGGAACCCAATGGTACGTTTTTTCGATACCACAAGTGGTGCAAACTGATCAACACGATTCTGGCCCTTAAGATTCGTGCTCATCCGTCAGACTACTCTCCGAGTTAAGGCATCCCCCAAACTTCCAGTGTTAATCCCTGGGTTCTTAGAGGAATGCAGAACGTTCAGCACATACTGGAGGACTGGGTGACCTCCTGGATGACCTAGTCTCTGCGCTTCCGGATTCTTTCGGAAATGGGAACAATGACGTCCGCATATTCCAGATCCACAAGGCTCCGAGCCTCCAAAGTTCACCACATTACCCTATCAGTGACGAAATTAAACGAAAATAGAGAGAGTGAACGCTATTGCTGGGTATCGCTGCTCCAACGCACAAATAGTTATGTTAATTCAAAGAAAATATGATATTCACGAACCTCTGGGGGCACCCTGTTGTTGTTTAAACAAAGCATGGGGTACACAAATTTTCAATATGATTGATATCACTTTTCAAGGCATCGCACTTAGGGCACACATGACAGCCTATAGAGACTTGACGCAAAATTGAAAGTAAGTTATGAACAAGAGATGGATCTTACATTTTCATGACTTCAAGTTTAACGTCCAAAATACCCAATCGGCTGTGTATACAAAATTCCGTTCTGTAGAACACAAGGAATTCAGTGACGTGATGGAAAAATGAACGGGCAGGCGACAGATTTATAATCTTGTCTAATTTCTCTGCTATTTTTCTCAGACTAGATGATGTTGCACCGTTTTGAAACGATCTTCAGGCGAGAAACTCCATCAAACGAGTGACAAACTGAGGACGTCGTGAGATGACCGGAATTATTCGCAAGGGATAAGTGAAGCAGCGTGTGCAATTTTGCTACGGCCATCCTGGCGAAGCCTGAGGTACTGCCAAATTACCTAAACGCAGACGAGCGACAGAGGAAATAGGGAATGGGTTCGATTTGGAAATTGCTGTTGATTGTGTTTCGCCCACGTAGAATGACGTGTAAAACCGCCGAAATTAAGAATCGTTCATATTGAAGTTTATCAACGAATGTGACACTACAAATATAATAATAAAATGATATCAATGAGACAAACCGTGAAGTTGAGTAATACACGTTCAAAGGGCGGATCCTACACAAAAACTGCACAGGAAACAATACGTCCTTTCAAAGTCTGCACCGAAACAAAAGGACCAAACCTACGTGGTGGCGTCTAACTGGGGGTGCTTAGAGCGCGAAGTTACTGACCGGAAGGTCAGTGGTTCGAACCCGAACTTTGCCTCTCGACTTCCCCTGACTAGGCTTGGGCAACCTCGCAGTATCCCAGACCTCGTGCTCCCTTCTGGTGGCATGGCAGTTAGGCACCGAAAGGGTGCTACAGCAGAACGATTTTTTTAACTGGTAATACGATGTCATGGCGAAAGAAAGGTTAACGGATTGATGAAAGTTCAATAATGAATGATATTCGAGTTGAAAATTAAGAACAGGGAGGTATATGACATGAAAACAAAAAAATGAGAAATCTAGTTGTACACAACAGGCTTCAACGCCCGAACTCCAAAACCCTGTGCGCCAGGGAGCTCACCCGCTAATTTTCGAAGAACTTGTTCGGAAATTGACAACAATCTACTACATCGAGCATAGACGTGTTGTAGATGAAAAAACGTTAACGTTGCAAAAAGACCAATAAACTGACTGACAGATACCATGACGAAGAAAAGACTACTACCCAAACAGGGGTAGGACGGTGGACGTAGGACGAACCGAACTCACGCTGCTCAGAGGAGTCGTCCTGTGAATACCTTGGTGCTGAGGTAAATGAGCGCACAGAAGGACGTTCCTCTTCAGGTTGAACCGATTCTACCAAAGCTGATGATTCTTTGGGACTGGGACCACCTTCTCTCACCAACCTAGTAGCATCTGGCGATACAACGTCCCTCGCGCACTGCACCGTTTCGCTGATGTCTGCTGACTGATTCAATGTTTCTCCTGCAACAGAAAAAGGTTCCGATACTGAGTTCAGTCCAAATGATAGGGTACAGAAATGAAGGGTAAAAGTCATCCACTGGTTACCCACCTGTCGCACATTCATTGCCGAAAATCAAACGACGCGCCAGACTGCTTCGAAACCATGCTTTTGGAATATCTAATATTTCCAAAGTGCGACGCGTATCGCAGGTGAAAACAGCTGCTCCGATATCGATGATACCTATGATAATAGAGAACGCGACAGACAGTGAAATCACATTAGAGTCTAAATGGTAAAAATGTTAATGCCGTGGGAGAAAACATAAAACGTCAAAATTTACTTGAAAATCTGAAGTCACGATGCAGCCCCCAGGCCTCGGATACAAAGAACTGGAGCGTCGAAAACGAAGATACCGTAGTATACCGGTGGCCATTTGTATTTGGAGGAGAAGAGCGACTGACATCGCTCGACGTAGGCTCAGGGATCTCGTCAGGTCGTGTGGGAGCAGTAGTCAGCTGAACCAAAGTCGTTTCAACCATGCGAGATATGTTGAGCTGTATGTCTTGCACAAACAATGTCAGTGAGTCTCCAGACCAAGCAGTGCCCCAGACTGGTTCCGACCGTGCCGATTTGGAGTCAACATAAGGATGAAATACCGTAATACGGAAATCTGAAAAGTGGAGAAAAAAAGCAAGGGGCATAAGCATACTAGGAGGGAGACATAACGCGTGAAAGACTAACTGTAGAGGTGAAATAACTAACCTTTTAACATAGCCGTTACACAAAGACCTCCTCCAGTGACTACGTCACCGGGGGAGGGATTGGCTGGCAGTCGGAGTGTGGCTCCGCTTCCGTCGGCTTGAATAGCCACTTGAATAGGACCACGGGGAGACAAATTGGCAGCTGGAAAACATGAGTGATACTTTTAGCGATGCATTTAAAAAGTACCATATAAATGAAAAACCAATCGACTATTTCCTCAGAAAAAAATCCGTCCTCAAGTTTGCTATAGAGGAGAATGTTGGCAGCTCAGGTAGCATGGATGGTAGTTGGTTTGTTCTCTGAGCTGGACAATTCGATTGCAAACGTTTCATCATCAATCGAGGTGGTATCAACAGAACGTAGTGATGCGTCGGTGGTTGTGCGTTAAGTAGTGCTGCGTGTGTGTTAATATATGTGCTGCTAGAAGGGGCTGACTTTTGATCCCGATTAGTTGTTCGGTCGGGCGATTTCATTGGTTGCTCTGTTATCTTGTGTCCTGGATGATCGATGAATACATGACCTATGAGCTTGGCCTCCTCTGCCCTAATACTCTGGTGGATGGCGGAGTGACCTCTGGATCCAATTTGCGCACCACTGCGTGTAAACGACCAACATCTCAACCGAAATACTCAATGAGAGCCGAACTTTGGATTCAAAAACCAAGAAACAAGGAGCTTCTTGGAGGCGGATCAACAAAGGTCACAAGCTGGAACCCAGAGGGGTCAAGGAGAGAGGTCACTCCAGCACCGACCAGAGTACGACGGCAGAGGAGGCCAAGCTCAAAGGTTACATTCTTATCGATCATTCAGGACACAGGATTAGAGAACAACCAATGGAACCCCCCAACAGAACAGCTAATCGTGACCAAAGGTCAGCCCCAGCTAACAGCACGTATATTAACACGCACACACGCAACACCACTCAACACACAACGACCAACTCACCGTTACGCTCCCTAAGGACGCACCTAACCTCGATTGGAGTTGATTGTGTTTACCAACCGCATTCAAGACCAGAATGCGCGTACATTTATCACAAAATCCCTTTAAAAAATTGGATCAGAAGAGGTAGAAACTGAAAAGGATGAATACAAAAAACCCCTAAGAGGTTCCTTCGAAGGGAAGCCACTCCCTTGAGATTTATTGTCAGTCATGAGTTAGTGTGGGACTCCGTCCACCCCACTCCTCTAAAAAGACGACATCTTCCAACTTCTTTGTGGCTGTCTCTTGAGTTCTAGTTATGGAATCCCTTTCCTCTTAAGTCGTCTAAACGGACCATCGTACAAACAAACGTGCCACAAACCAGACATACCAATGCTCACCTTGGTGACGCGACGCCGTAGTTTCTTGTTCTGTTCGTCGTGCCACACTAGTTTGGTTCGACGTCTTTGGATCATCTGGATCTGTGGACACTTGTTCAGTTTGATCTCGTTTGGTGGAGAAAACCACATCGAGGAGGGGCAAACTCATGAGACACTGCATTCGTGAAGTGGGTACACACAGGAGACTAACCGGGTAGTGGACAGAGAAAAAAGGATAGTGTTTAACCAAACATAAAGATGACGACTTAGCCAAGTTCATGCGAAAGAATAGGGGATTTGGAAATCATAACCGAATGAGGGACGACTTTGTGATCACGGTGGAAAAGTATAGCTTACCGCAAAGTCAAAGGCTGGATTTGAAGGTGTACAATAGCATGAAGCGGGAATGTTTCCCACATGAGGCCATCGGCAGAAGCGGAAGAGGATGCAGAAACTTTCTGTTCCCCATTAACTGTATTGCTGTCATCAGAGGTCACTAAAATCGAAAATCAGCACATTTATAATTTGCAACTCAAGTGCGTAAATGACTAAAAACGGGGTGCAAAATGCTGGAGATTGAATATATCCAAGCCGAATTAGACTAAGAAAGTGCACGTCACAGATTCTACTCGCTAGGGTGATCCTCACGCGTCACAGGCAGTTCCATTGAGGCGTACTCAACGAGAAACATTCTCCATTCCAGTGGAACAGTTTTGTACTCAAACAAAGGTGAGGCCATTCGTTTCGCAGCTTACACTTGCTCTCCGAATTTCTGGCATTTAGGGACAACAGTGACGCCACTAGACGAGACCATACCGGTGACAGCGTCTAGTTAACTGCTCGTGACTTATCAGTAGACGACGGGGTTACGGATAGACTGAATAATTAGTAAGTACACATGAGTTGTGTAAAAAGAACGATACATATTTTTCAGTTCCCTAGCTATAAACACCCTGAACACCAAAGGTAAGCTGCATCCATCTGTGATCGTTTTGTTGAGCGCTCATGGGAAGGCCGTGGATTGGATGTGATTGCCCGATCAGTTCACTGACACCGAGTGGTGACAACTTTTGGAGTAATTAGAGCTAGCCACGCAATGAAGGCGAAATCTTTGAGCTGGCACTGGGAATGTGACTGTGTTATGTCTGTCGATGTCACCAACCACTATGTCTCCACCCAAAAAGACGCCAGTTGCCAATGCGATGTTTAATGTGAAAGGCCTTCCTACATCATTGTGAGGCCACATACCATGAGGTGAGTCACATGCACCACGGCTAATTATGGGAGTGACAAACTCACTTGGTTACACGCGAGGTATACTCAGGCGACGGAAGCAGCGATCTGCGTTCAAACCGGCCGATCAGACAAGATAAGTCATCAGCCAATCAATCGACAGTATGATAAAGTACCACTTGACCCCAATATGAAACCCGTTCATCCGTTGCAGATAGCATTAAACCTGGTTTATCGATAGATAAAACTTTCAACACACTTCACCTAACGACGATTTGCTTATACATCTATTCGAAAGAAATAAAGGAACTAACCACTGTCCACCTCTCCTGGGATTGGAATGTTCTCCAAAGCTTGTTCCAAAAAGTCCAACAAGGCTGGATGCAGAATCAACTCCTACAAGGAAGGAGAATAGATTGATTGTTCTGTGAACGCGTGATTTCAGTATGGTATCCTCAAGCCAATAAGAGTAAACAGAGGAGTAGAACAAACTCCAGGGGATCCAAGATAATTCTCTTAATGCTGATTGCTGTTGGTCAGCAAAAGTGGTTATATCCACATAAAAAAATCGTTCAGCTGAACACCCTTCCGGTGCCTAGCTGCCATGCCGCCCGAAGGAAGCACGAGGACTGAGATTCTGCCAGGTTGACCAAGCCTAGACAGGGGAATTCGAGAGGCAGATGTGGGGTTCGAACCACGGACCTTCCGGTTAGTAAATTCACGCTCTAACCACTTGAGCCATCTCGCACCACATAGGTCAACTGTAATCGGAAATGCTGTCAGCTGCGGAGACTTACGTTAGACAGCTTTTGCAGGAAACATGAGACGTATAAATCGGCTTGTTTCTTTAGTCCGCTGGTTCCGGTAGCACTGGACTTAACCAAGCCAGAGTCCACTGTATCTGAATGGGAGATGAGAATGCCCGAATCGCTCTCAGTTGCAACGGTCCGCGCTTTATCTACCGATCGACGATATAGGTTTTCGTGAGTACTTGCTTGCCTACTGATGCTCGGAGTCGGTTGAGCGGGACTGGTCAGATGCCGTCCCGATGGGCGCAGTGCAGTCGAGGGAGTTGCTGAGAATAGATCCACTTCGGTCATCGAATTGTAGTGTAGCTAGGCGAAACGGAATGTAACGGAGACTGTAAAACGAGTGCTATTAAGGAACTCGCGATTGTGAAGAAATGCAGAGGATGAGTCTGGGAAAAGAATCAGGCACACATATATAATCGAAGTCTGTCGAAATTGAAAAAAATAAGTATGCATGGTAATGTGTTCGATTTAAATGTGTTCGGGGTGCCCTAGTGAGTGTAAGTTCACCGACGAGGCGACATTTGTAGATGACAGAATGAGGTGTACCTTGCCATTAAGGGGGAACTGCTTCACTGTGGCTCTGTGCGCCTGCCGGTCTAGAGTACGTATCAGACTGAGGTATACAGACTGACGCTAATGAAAGTTGGTAGGCCGAATCCCCTGCACAATTATCGAAGTTCAAGGGCAGATTTGACGGATAAGGCGAACGATAGGATCACCTTTGAATCATGAGATCTGCGAGACAGCTTTGCATTTAACTGGTTGTGCGAACGCAAAAAATTGGCGAAGCTGGGAACGTAGTGTGGGGGCACTTAATACTTACGAAAGAGATGGCCACCGCACAATCCATGTTTTGGAAGCGTGAGAGAGGTGCCTCTCAAGTTCTGAAGACAACGTCTAGTCACATGACTTACAACTCGAATTCACTGTCACGAGGAAGGCCAGTGTCCCTGAGGTAA
This sequence comes from Clonorchis sinensis, assembly GCA_003604175.2. Lineage (NCBI taxonomy): Eukaryota > Metazoa > Platyhelminthes > Trematoda > Opisthorchiida > Opisthorchiidae > Clonorchis > Clonorchis sinensis. The sequence goes on along the minus strand of CM030369.1, from coordinate 11,406,640 downwards.
GCGTCACATCAAATGAGATAGGCTGATCGAGTCACCACGTCGTAAGTGATGACCCTGCCTAGTCTCACGATGATTGAAAATTTACAGGCCAAACTCAGCTTAACCAACAGGAAAAAACCGTTGGCCCGTGGATAAGTTTACTTGTTTTATATCGAAGTTAAAATACCGACAGACCGATAACATGGCTATTCAAATAACGTTAAACAGAAAATAGTTTCCTCTAGTTACCCTTTCGTACATCAAAACTAGCATAGGAGTCCAACACAGTAATGCACCATACAGGTGGATTTCGACAGCTTCAGGGTTGCCTGTGTACACGGAAGTACAAGGCAGTGTTTGAAGACAGCTGACTCACCTTGACGTCCAGAGCAGGTAAGAAGAGGATGATCAGATCAGAGGATAAGTAGTGCTGATCCTGTAACAAATGGCGTTTATATCGTTCAAGATAATGAGATAGTAGACCATTATTCGAAAATCCAAGTGACCGGCCTGTGAAAGCCGCCGGCTGCCGAGAAGCAGAAGTATCGGGGGTTTGAAAGTTGGCTTCATGAGAAGGTAAGTTAAGGGCTTCCGCACCGCGAAATCCTTCGTCAAGTTTGGTCAAACTGTCCTGTGGGAGTCGGGGATGTAGCACACAACAACCAGAATCAATATGGATTTGCACATCGACTTTAAGTAGAACTTTGGGAGGCAAATCAGTCTCTCTACGAAAAGCCCAGTTTCTATCGATGTGTGAGGGAGCAGGGGGTCCTGGAAACCTCATACGAGGTGGAGGTGGAGGGGCCTGATTGGGTGACATTGTCCGGTCTGCATCAGCTAACTGTTGGATTGTTTCTTCAGCTTCATCGGAACTGGGTGAGTCGTAATCCACCTGTTCTTCACCTGTCACAAAATCCTCCGTATCGAAAATTGTTGGGAAAATCACACTATCCGTCGTGCCAGTAGCGTCCATGGGATCAAACCAGAGGTCTAAAAATACCACAGGAATGGGAACCGAATAGTGTTAAATCAGGTAGCAACAGAGTACAATTCGAGGCTTGAAGGAAATCAACTGGTAGAAAGCTGACCGATACAACATACAACAACGTGTGAATATCAATCGCGACCGTGTAGTTAGCCCACACAGCATAGTCACACTCACCGGGTGCTTTATCAGGTGGCAGGTTATTAGCACCGCTGGATGCATGGCTCAATTCTCCCGTCACTGTTTCGTATACGGAAGGCTGATCTGTGTGAGTCACAGATGTTGACTCGACTCCTTCATCTGTGTCTGCATCGAAATACACAGATTCATCTCTGGATACGACCGATCCACGATGCACATTGGGGGCGGAAAATCCAACCACATCAGACCGAAGGTCGGAATCACCCATGAAGAAAGTGTTTGATTGGGACCCACCATTCGGAAGTGGAGCGGCTCCAGAACCGACAGAGGTGGGGGCAGAAGGCTGTGTGAATAACGGGCTTCGCGGTTGCTGCAAATGATCAACAAATACCATACGAATAAACGTGATGTTCGACTGTCAGAATCACACGTATCCCTTCATCCAGTGCAACCATTTAAGGAATACGAGTAAGTAATTGAGAGACAGAACCATAGCCAGTGAAGAGTTAGTGAGACTTTGTAGAGTACAAAAGCTGGGTGGAACTTCAACACTCAGTTACACAAAAGCAAGATAAACAGAAGTGACTGTGCTCAGTTAGATCAAACCAACTAAAATGATCAACCGGAGGGGGAAAGAACTCTGTATACGACCTGACCAAAGATGAAGAATCATCGACGGAGTACCCGTTCGAACAAGAAAAAGACAACCGTCCCATACAAGTTAGAATACACAGAGTCGATTGGAGTGGACTCAAATTGGATAGTAGTTCTCAGGAGTTTAGGCTTGAAAAATACAAAACTCTTTGAGGAGAGACAGTTGCAGTGAGCCAACCAATGAGAGTCAAACACAGACGAAACATACGATATCAATATGCACCGAAATCATACCCTTACCGGCTGATCAGACATTGAACTGAATGACAAAAAATGAAAAGGTGGATGGAGCTATCATATCGAACAGATGCATATCACTGGACAATCCATCCAATGAAACTTTCAAGGCCAGGTGATCGCTTGTCTGTTGTGTAGCCAGCGCGACTCACACACACAGAGCGCGGGACAGATGACGTGCGAAGGCTGTGTAGGATGGCGATGATGATTTAGTGCATAGCGTAGTGCACTTTAGTGCCTGATATTATTGCTTAGTGCACCATCTAGTGCTATTCTTTGCCTTCACTAAATTCTAATGAAAGGTTGATGGAAACTCGGGGACTGCGCCTACCTGATGAGCCCCAAGAAGGGCGAAACCGGTCGCGGGCTGTCGAAGAATTTTCAGCAACCTTGTGAGTAGTGTACTACGTCTAGTGAAAGACAGTTCAGTTGTGCTCTAATGCAAGTTTTCGGCCAGTGAATCTGCTGACAGAACCGGATGGAAGGTGATAAACTGCTCATGGAACAAAATGCTTGGTTTCGTGTGCATTTGCTAACAGTAACGAAGTTGAGAAATCGAATGGGAAAAAATCACTATGAACACCTACCCCAGATGAGACCTTCTTCCGACGCAATGTGTTCCATTTTTGTCGTTTGAAGGCCTGACAGTACTGAGCCTCAAGCAACTCCTGTTGATGTTTGTGGAACTCCATACTCCGAACTTGCGACAAATCGGGAAATCGGGGATCGGAAGTGGTATATTCCATTCGGCTAATCAACGGTAGAGATAAGAATCAATCCATATAATACTGTGACTAAAAAATATCAAAAGTAGGTTGATTCATTCAGTTGCAGTACTCATTTGCTACATGGCCATCATGCAACTCGTGGAAAGCAGAATGATATGATGCTACCCGGTTGCTCAAGAAGTCAAGAACAGCAACAGCTAGGAACCACACAAATTCCGGAGAGCAACTCATGTCATCAGTCAGTTCGACCGAAACTTCAACTCGAATTTCTTGTGTTCTTGAGGTTACCAACTAAGTTCCATGTCTTAAACTTCATTTTCCTGGGGGGGGGGAAGGGGATAAGCTCTAGATTTTTACCAAAGAATGCTGGATACATCACTGCATGCGAACCCGAAAACAGGTTCCAAACGTAGGTCAATGAAACAAAGAAGGCGATTTTAGCCGCTATTCAGGGAGGCTGTGGATACAATCGACAGAATATGGTAATTGTCTTCACATGAAAGTCACTGATAAGCTTGAAGAGACAAGCAGCCCCAGTCATACTTTGTTCGTAGTGGATGCAGAGTAATATGAACCTTATGCGTTGTTACGGCCTGAACGGAATCCAGAAAATGCAACTGAGTCCCTGATTGTTTAATCAAAGTAAAAAAGCAGGTGACCAAGTTGTGATTATGATGACTGGGGCGAGAGGGTTCAGTGGTTCGAGCGCGAATTTACTGACCGAAAGGTCCGCGGTTCGAACCCGACCCGCTCTGCCTCTCGACTTCCCCTGTCTAGGCTTGGGCAACCTGGCAGTATTCCAGCCCTCGTGCTTCCTTCTGGTGGCGTGGCAGCTAGGTACCGAAAGGGTGATACAGCTGAATGATGATGATGATGACATCCATCGGACGTATAGTGTTACACGAGCGTGATACACATGAACCAGCCAAAGTCTCTCACCACCATGCAAATCATGACAAGGTTTTTAACGAAAGAACAGGTGAAAGAGAAAAAAACTTACAATGAGTCTGGACGGTACCGATCCAAGGAAGCAATATCTGAATAAGCGCCGAGAGTGCGTTGCGTTCGGTCGGAGCCTGCGGCCACATCAGCATCCTTGCCCAGCGTGCCCACAGAGCCATCATGCATTGACGGCTTGTCAGCTCCGATGGAACCGGCGGGCTCTCGGTGAACACTTGAATCCACAATGATATCCTCTTCTTCCTCTTCTGCTGAAGTCGGTAGGAGCGGTGCAGCTCCGTCGTAGCCTGTTATTCGTGTGAGTATAGAGAAGAGCGCTTTCAACCTGCGCCCGATATTATCATCCAAGTGAAAGTCCAGACCACGCATTTGCCAACAGATGAGCAGATGCCATTGAGCGCGTCTCTCTGGAAAGGATTTGATGCAAATGATACCATTAAGGCAGATAGCTAGACACAAGGTATAGAGGTCCAAAAATGGACTGGGCTTGAGGATGTCATGTACAGGAGATCTGATGCCAGTCTGAGGCGCTAACCTATATTTGAATATACACCACGAGGGTGTATAAGTGCATGTGAGGATAAGCATCGTCATTTTGGAGGCTAACCGACCCAAGTTCCGGCTTCAACTGGGCGAGCTGCCTTGAGCCATGAGGGAAAAACATTGACAGAATGGTGCGAAAGACCCAAAATAAACCGTAGCCTCGTGACCTTTATGCTACCTGGAGCGAAATCACACAGTTGTGTTACCCTAGAAGGCTGAAACACTGAGAACTCCGCCCAAAACACCGACATCAGCTCTAAGAAAATACACGAGGACTGTGTAGCACGATCCACAATGAAGACTGAGGAAGAGCTAGCGGAAGAATAACAAATACGATCGGTATCTCCATTATCCTATTCAAAATGAGTTGGAAAACAGCAACGACAGTGTTCATTACTGATAGTTGGATGCTAATCACGAGAACGCTTGGTATAGAGTGGACAGAAAAAGGGGAGGGAGAGAATGAGATCAAGGACAAGGTGCCTGCACGTTTGAACACACATTTGCATGATGGAGGAGGCCAACAGCGGGATTGGCCAAGCATTTTGATGAAACTCGCCCAACATGAGCCCAGTAAACTGCTATAAACAAATTTCACCTAGCCAGTGAAGTTAAGGAGCGACGACTTTCATTAGGCAGTTAGGTAAGACAGCATGGAAGACCTAGTCGTCAATTCACACAGCTTGATGGTTGTTTAAGGCTCGCATTGCCATATCGCGGCTCGCCCAGTATCGACTTTCGCCAGCTATGGTTAGGAGTGGAGAAAAGCGCTCCTTGTTGAAAAGCGTCAACAAGTAGCTGTAATAGGCACTCCAGCCATTCGGAACTAATCGGCTTTATCTGCAGCTCTGGACAGGTTGACGGTCACTCAGATACACTTACCCAGATCACGCCAACAGACGTTGAAAGTCCCGCTTGGAACAACACAGGCATTCAAAATTAGAGTATGCTGCTTCCCCCGTACATTGATGCTGGCTCGCTTCCAGTCTGGTTTCCACTCGTCTGACCAAACGTTGAAGTCATCGTCAAACCGGAGACAAAAATCTATAGAAGGGGGTTGATAGATACCTGAAAGTACTAACCGGTGAATTTGCCTTGACTGACCAGGGAATCGCGATAGCAGGCCGAGATACGGCTTTGGTCCAAGGTGAGAACCAAGGCGGTTCGAGAACCCACTTCCATGGACGGTACATTCGACTGTTGGCGGCAAGAAAGATCACACAGTTCAGTGTTGCAACGAAACTGGTGAGAGATAAAAAAACGACTTTGATCTATACATATACACACATATCGAACTTTGCCTCCAGGGGGGCTCCCCACCTTTCTGAATAAATTCTACCTAGAAATTCCTACATCTGAGTCAAACAAATTCTACAACAGTTGACTGAGGGATGGACCTAACGGAGACTAACTGCAGTCTTAGCTCAAAAAGCGCAACTGACCACCATCAAGGGACGGTTTATGAGACGCAGTTGCCGACCTAAAGCTGCCACCTTAATGTGGTGGTCGGAATTGAGTGCGCAACTTATAACTGATGATGACGGTGTCATCACCAGATAATCGGTGAACTAAAATGGACATTTCTTCTGGTTGTCCTCGTCGCTCAGGCACGTCACAGCGAAGTGCCAAACAACGACTAAAGATATTCTTACATATAACCAAAACATAGATTAGAGTAGAGGGGGTATCTGAACAAAACAAACTAAATAGACCAAAGCGTCGTTCATTCTGACAAGTTGGAAAACTGTTGGATGATGACAAGTATGTAAGAACAAAATCGACAAGAAATAAGGAAAAATCTTTGCGTGGAACTTACCTGCAGGATACTGATGGGCAAACAAAGTCCGAGATCAGTGACATTCAACTGGAGAAATAGAGTCGAAGGTTGTAAATTGTCAGATGTGACCTTGGAAGAACTTGTGCCCGGGCTTGGATCTACAGGATTTGGTGTGGGTGGAGACTCTGCGTCCACACCGAAAACCGACTCATCAATACGAGGTGGGGTGGCTGGGATCGAATCCAAGGTGGAAGCTACACGTTTGCCCGGAGATCTGATGCCAGTGGGTGAAAGTTTGCCCGGACGCTGTGACACAGATGATGGATCAGCAGGTGCCTAGACAGAGGGTTCGAATGCAATTAGCCAGTTGAAGTAGGAAGTCGGTGTGGTGAAACAATCTTACCGGAAAAAGACAGGTCATTCATCAGTGTTCCCCGCCTACACACCCCATCTGTTCAGCTGTAACAACCTTTCGGTGCCTAACTGCCATGCCACCCGAAGGAAACACGAGGGCTGGGATACTGCCAGGTTGACCAAGCCTAGACAAGGGAAGTCGAGAGGCAGAGGTCGGGTTCGAACCACGGACCTTCCGGTCAGTTAATTCGCGCTCTAACCACTTGAGCCATCTCGCCCCCTACACACCCCATCTCACTGGTGACTCTAGGTCACACGTCCCTCCACACAAGTATTCAGATAAGATAAACGTAATTTTGAAATGAAACTCCTCAGCAGCCTGTATTAACTTACACACGCAGAAGATGCCGAGAAAATGAGGGCATATGTCTTCCAAGACCCAACAGTCAGAACAAAGGTATCTTATTCCTTCACAGGTTCGAGTAAAATATCAAATGACAAACTAGTGATAAATATGGGCAAGTTTATCGGTCACAATGGATTGCACAAGGATTCGACTCCAAAAACCAACAATAAACTCGACAAATCGATTCACAATTAGGTCACACGAAGGCAACGGAATCCAGTAAGATGCCAACATTGCAACTGTCTTTAAAGAGTGAAGAACTAAGAGGATAGCGTGACTGAAACTCACCACAGAAGACAGATAATCGATATGACCTTTCCATTTGGCCAGCTCTTTCTTGTAAACCATCCATATGAGAAGTGCTATACAAAGGAGTATAGAAATAAGGATTGTGAATTAGACCAAAGGAACACAATTTCTGATATCCGTCAGAACTCAGAAGAATCCTAATAACCAGACGGACACATTCCCAAAAGCTTGTTGAAAACGAAATCTATCCAGTGACAACAAAGAAATCAGTTAGTCGTAACACGCTAGTCCTGAGGTGAGTGAAACCTCTTGGACAGTCCACAACCGATTTCGCCCCTCCTGAAGTGACGAACCACCATAAACGAGAGATTCAGCTGGATGCAGTTCAGTCTCCTGTCAAAACCAGAATCGGGTGTAAATCAGGGCAGTTGTCGAAATCAGTTGCCAGTTTTTCACACATGCCTCACATCCCATTTGACATAACTTCTACACACCCTTAGCTACGCACTTATTTTTCAGTCTGTTTAATAGCATGGGAGGGAATCATGAGTGGTGTTCGGAATTCCGAAGCACAAAATTGCCTAGCCACAATGCGCAATCAGTACAAAAGAGGGAGGTCAATTAAATTCCTAGCTAATTCATATAAAAAATCCGGTGTACAGGACAGCAGCAGTGATCAATGCGGTGTTGACAATTCTGAAAGCATGCTGAAGAATGGTGGATCGGGGCAGCTTGAGAAGATTGTTTGACGACAGTGCATACGTGACCTAGAAAGAGGTCCTGGATTAGTCATAACAATCCCTATCAACAGGGTTGGGAGAAGATTAAACATTAATTCTTGCATTTCACAAACACGCGGAAGGAACCGCCAACAAGCTCAAACACGGAACGGAAACCAACATGCTCCATTGAACGCTGGCCCGCAGTTAACGACGGAAATGTGTGCTTCACCATGCACGTGAAACGATATTGGCAAACAAAGGGCATTTTGACTCTAGTTTTTCTGATTCGAAGACTATAGCAGCCGAGTCAAAAACTTATTGACCAAGATCATTCCGTATTTTACTATTCTATGGGTTATATTCTGCGACTGTTGCATGCACATCTGCTTGGACAACGTCATGAAAAATCATAAGTTCGCACATTGTTGACAGCTCTTCCGCTCTGGGAACCGTCCGTTTTATAATATCGCCAATCTTTCTACGAGGAGCCGATTTCCAATCCTGGATTTTTGTGACAAACATGCTCACGATGGAAATCGGACGGAAATCGACGGACACACCATGATGGGATATTACGGTTGGTAGTGTGTTAAAATGTTGGTAGCTCGGGTAATTTCATTGGCTGTTGATCAGATGGCTGTTGCCCACTGTCCGCTGCCCAACTGCGCACTGATTACGTCTCCTTGTATGGTGACTAAACGTTTGCAAGTCAGTTGCCAAGCTCGGGATATTACGGTGTTAGGAATGGTGGTCATCAAATTTAAAAAGGTCAAAATGATTGTGCGGCTACTTAGGGATAGTTCTGACCCCGAGAAAGCGGAACCAATAGGGTTGAAGCTTGAAACAAACTCAATATGTAGTATGAATAGTCGTGAATAGTAAAAAAGTCTTATATCAGTATCCTGTCCCAACAAACCCACCGTGTGAGCGAATATCACAGACCGACAGACAGCGATACCTTTCTATCATGAAACAGCTCCGTCGCATACGTGCATAACTAAATGCGGTTTGCTTAGCCAATGAGAAGTCTACTCACCGCGGTCCACGCTGAATGGTTTGATCCATAAAATTGGACGGTTCAGAGAAATGAGAAAAGCATCGTACTCGCCACCATGCAACAAGGATTGTGCATCAGCTACGTTACTCGCTGTGAGCGTTGAAGGTTTCTCATCCGCCAGCAGAGAACGCAGCGCAATGTTCGTTTTGAAGAAGGCCACTGTTCGGGATTCCGGAGATCGCTCGTTGTAGAACACATCCTGTGAGGAGTTGAGAGAGGGCCAGGGGGTAGTCACGTGGAAGTCATCGAATCTGGATTAACTACCAGACATACAAGTAAACAGTGGAAAAAAAGCGGACACAAAAAAGCTTACTTGTTCCAGATATCCCAGTTCTGCACATACACTCCCAACAGTGGCGTACAGAAAGAGTGACTCCCTGGGACCTGTAAAATACAAAGATCACTTGGAGATTGACCACTTGAAACCCGGGAAGAAGATTAGCAAATAACCGAAAGCAGGCATGTAGGCGAAATGAAACAGTCATGTACGACACAAACAACCAGCCAGCCGAGACAAAAGATGAAAGCGCTTCTCAATGTAACTGTTTCATACTCAAAACTAGCAGCTTTGGTTCAGTGTGAAGTGGATCAGGCCCATCAACAGGTACCAGCCTAGTAGCTGCGATTTTTTTCAGTGGTTGTTCAGCAGACCATTGCCCACAACATTTAGGAATAATGGATCAACAATGTTCGGTTTCGAAATCCCCTGTCCGATTAGCTGAGCAAAGTAGTCCACACGCCAGAGTACCCCTACAGCTAAGATTTTGCTCCAGACCAGGATAAGGCTATGGACAATGTAAAAGCGATCGGTATGGAAGCTGATAACCCAGTCTGATTGGAAAATGCTGCATCCTTGGATCTTACCATCGAGATGGCATACGGTTAAAGAGCTTACCAGACACGAACCATTCATGCAGCCGAAGGTGTCTATCACATCACCAGACTTCGATACGCACATATTCTGATCCTCATTTAACTAAATGCGTTTTTCGCAGGCTACAGAATCAGTCCACACAGGTGAACTGGTGAACCCTTGGTATACCATTCCCCATCAAAATAAGTCGCCAAAGAATCGGTCGAAGAAAACAGCGGAAAATACAATCCGCTGAAAGTGAAAAATCGCGTTTTCGAAAAACATGAGTAGCGGATGCTTAATGTATCCTTGAGAGTCTAGATGTCGTTGGGGAAAATAAATGAATTCAAAGAAAGTAACCGATGTGTTTATGATGGTGTACGTTAATCGGGGCGAAACTGCTGTAAATTGTTTATCGGCCTCCGAGCACCACCCGGTCTAAGTATGCAACTTATTCAGTCTGTCTGTATAAACCAACCAGTTGGATTCGAATTTAGGGTCTACAAAGTCAGGAATAAACAACAAATCAATGCACATACAGTGGGTATTATTAACTGAAGCAGACTGGTCGGCCGTATGATTGTTCGACTGTAACTTCAAATTGGACGGTCTTGTCGGAGCGATTGCTGATTTCCCCTGACTACCTACTGCATTCTCAGTTGGAATTCGAGTTGGTATACACGGTTCCAGTGGAGCTTGGGAAACGCGGTTGGTCAATTCCAAATCGATTGCCTTTGCTTCCAATTTAATTGCATCACTGCTTGTTGTGGCCATGAGCTGAATTTCTTCCATTCGGATTCTTGAGGTATAAAAACAAAACAAGAGAAAACAAACTATGAGGGATCTACACTGAGCGACAGTCTGTTGACAGATAAACAGATTCAGTCATCTGAGGACAAGCACCAGCTCCCGTGTGTTATTATCAGAATCACCGGCAGTAAGGAACCGGCTATAAAAGTTGATTTTCGGCCAGTAAACGACTAGAAAATAGGATGGCGCCCATGCGTCCTTGAAATATTTAATAGACGTCACCCAACAGCGTAAGTAATGCTCGTATTCATTTAACTGGACAAATCACACCTGAGAACACTGTATACGTTTTTGGTGGTGTGAAGAGATCTGGGAATTTTAATGAGGAATTCATCCTGTAAGTGAAGCCAGTCTACGTTGAAAAGCCAAGAAACATCGTACGACTACTCCGTCCATATTGGGAATCATCAGCAGTCCACATCGCGGGAATCTTCTCGAAGTCGCGACATCCGGGCTAGCAGGAACAGCTGTACAACAATTCTGGGCTTTTCAGCAGAGACTGGCTCCACATAAAGGACGAAATCCCCACTGAACAAGTGCTTCGCTCTTGTTGGGAACTGTCAATAGCACACATGCGAAGAATCTCCATGAAGACCTCAACCGGCAGTCTTCTCGTTTGTAGCTGAACACTATCATTCGACCGTGAGTGGTTGTTCAGTTATCAGTGACTTACATCTAGACAGCCAGCATACACACGGGATCTAGCCTGGATCGATTCCCGAGTGGCGGTTTTTCAATAGAACGCCTACATATGGAGTGGTTTTCTTTATGGGAGGACTATGCATAGGTTTGAACGCCCTCTTTTCCCATATAACTACCGTGTACAACTGACATCTATGGAAAGGGTTTTACACGGTGTACATTTTCTTCGTACTGAAAACTCCCGATTTAGGTGATAGCTTTCGGGAAACGATTTGCGTCCACGAAGTATCACTCCGGCAGAAACAAAACAACTACTGCACGAATCCTTTACAAACTTTCACTGCTGTTAGATAACAAAAAAATCGTTCAGCTGTAACACCCTTTCGGTGTCTAGCTGTCATGCCACCCGTAAGAAGCACGAGAGTTGGGATACTGCCAGGTTGTCCAAGCCTAGACAAGGGAAGTCGAGAGGCAGAGGTCGGGTTCGAACCACGGACCTTCAGGTCAGTAAATTCGCACTCTAACCACTGACCCATATCAGTTTGAAGCATGACCACCTATTGTTCTTTTGCCTGAATGCAACTCCTAAGCCACTGGCCGTTGGGCGGTGGTATATTTACGTGAAATCGTGAATGACTGTTCACACCAAGACAGACCATACAAAAGTGCGAGCTATCAAACAGCGTTGGCGATTTTGCACTTTTGTTTTTGGATGTCACTTTAGTAAGTGACCCCGACGGGGAAGTCGTTGGAACGAATTTTAATGTCAGTGACGAGACGAAAAAGGAAAAAAACGAAGAGTAGACCGAAATAACCGACTATTTTACTTACAAGATAGCAACCGATGGAAGAATGCACATACCTTACAGTAAACTTTACGCTTCCTCGAGCTGCCCTGCTCAAAAGCCAGTTGTTCGATGGACCTGAAGGTTTGGTTGAAGGACCACGAGGAAAAACAGATAAACGGGACCTCGATTCCATGGGTCGTTGTTCATCACCGGCCATTTTCTGCAGTACTTCGTTGATTTCCTGGTGAGGGTAAGGAATGAGCAAGAGACTTTCCAAAATACAAGTTGATAACACCTATTCAAGAATCACACCAATGACAACCGCGCTTCAGCTAAAGAGGTGCGGTTCGGTAGCTCACCGAAGCATTCATAAACAACGTAATTCCAGAAACAGAACAAGAGCACTAACAATGGGTATCTATATTCCTCACACCGGACTCCTACCGTACCAAACAACACATTCTATCGACCTGGGACTAGGATGCAATCACTGAGGCCAGTCAGACAGAGCTGACTCCAGTAACTCCGGTCTCCAATTGGACAGTGTTGAAAATCAGTTCCTTCCACACAGCACAAAGTGGAGGATACATTTCGGGATTGCCGTTTTTTAAACTGTAATAATAATAATAATAATCGTTCAGGGGTGACACCCTTTCGGTGCCTAGCTACCGTGCCACCCGAAGGTAGTACGAGGGCTGAGATATTACCAGGTTGCCAAAGCCCAAAACAGGAGCAGTTGAGACGCTGTGACTCATTGGGAAAAGGTATCTTGTTTACAACCCAGTATAGTGGCATACTTGGACGGAAAGTAGCCTACTTAAAGCGGGAGCTACACGAACGAAACGCACTGCCTCAAATAGTTTCTGTGAAAGAAGAACATACGCAACGTTCCGAAATAGCTCAATGTAAACTACTCCCAGTTACGATTGGTTGGTCTACGCTGGGAAGCCGATTGGCACTGTACAGCTGTGTTATCTTCGTTTCGAATTCCGATATCCCAACCCACAAGCTTTCGCACAGGGCGTCGACATGCGCTTTAACATCAAGGGATAAGGGGGGGCTCAGACAAAGTGCTGATTCGAGAGGGGTGCTAGTCATTAACAGACTATGACTAAAAAAACAGTGCTTACCTTCATGAAGAGCTTGAATACGACAACAATGTAGTTGAGGAGGTCGGTTGTCAGTGTTTGTTCCAACGCCCCGATTTTCACTTGAACGTGAACGTACATTCCTTGCTCGGCGGTTAGACCACGCGTTAAAATGGGTTGTTTACGTTCGCCACGAGAGTACTGTCCACCAGACGATTTGCGTCGAATGACTGTGGTTGAAACGCGAGGCAGTGCGATTTTTATCGAATGAGGAAAGTTCTCTGGTGGACACTGAAAGAAAACCGGGTAGGCGATGAGCGAACGATAATAAAAAAGGACAAGGGTGCTTCCCGAAAAGCAGTCCGACGTACCATAGATTTGAGGCTAATTGAGTGTTCGGAAAGGTCGATGTCCACATAACCGCGAGGTCCCAAAAAACCGACAAAGTAGACAGGATTCACCTAAAACAAAAAAAAACAAATGTGAGGAATGGAACAAGGTGGATTAGCGATTACATTTGGCAAGTGGGTTTAATCAATAAATTATTGGTCATTCTGGCCACCCTGTCAAATTGTTCTTCGGGTAGGGCACAAAAAATCGAAATCGTTCAACTGTAGCACCCTTTCAGCGCTTAACTGCCATACCACCCGAGTGGGCAGCACCAGGGCTGGGATATTGTCAGGTTGCCCAGGCCTAGACAGGGGGAAGTCGAGAGGCAGAGGTCGGGTTCGAACCACAGACCTTCCGGTCTGTGGTTCCGGTCAGTAAATTCGCGCTCTAACCACTTGGGCCATCTAGCTCAACAACAGCAGACGTGATCCCCTTGTAAATCGACAGAAAAAGCAAGTGCTCATCCACCAAATAACTTGGCTGAAACGCTTAAGAAACTCGGAGCAAAACGTAAGCAAAGGTGCTTGACATACGTTATAGACAGCAGCTAACGTGGGGTGCAGTGCAACATTCACTGTCAAGCCTTGAGCCACAGCAGTTAGACTGAACACAAGTGGTGGATTGGATGGCTTGACCACAGCGGTTGCGGTCGCCATCGCTGTGGGACCTTCAGTGGGTGCAGTTGACAGACGATTGGCACGGAGCTGAGATGCGGCATCGCTTGCTGTGGTTGTGGTAGTGCTGCCTGTCGTGGGCGTAGGCACAGCTCGTGAAGCAGAGGAAGTGCTGACTTCGGGTATGTTCCTACAGGGGAAGGCAGTCCAGCGAAATAAAACACGAGCGTTTATCAAAAAGGACAATGTATCGTGCTACGGACATACTCGTGGAGACAAAGCGGCAAGAAAGAGTGAGAATGTGACCCTATCATGCGCTTATACGGACTTCGTTAAAGTTTAGTGATGAACCGAAAAGTTAACTCGTTTGTATAGGTTCGTAACCCACAGTGTCTGGTCTAACTTCTTTGCATTCTTGACAGACAAGGAACTTTGAAGAAAATCAACAGAGGGTAACCTCAACAACCGGGGTGAGAAATTAGTGTAAACGATATATCTAGGCTTGTGTGATCTCCGACAAACAAATGGAACCAACGTAGCGATGAAAGTCAGCCACCATTACCGACTGAAAGCTTAAATTGACATTATCAAAACCCAGGAATATGTCCAAGATAATCTACGAAAACTCTGAATTTCTATTCAGACGGCCACGTATCCACGCAGATAGAAAACCTGGACGTGACTGTTACAGATTGTCCGTTGACCTAGGCATAAAAACGCTGTCTGTTATCGTGGGGAATGCTGGTGAAACAGGTTGTACAGATAACCATTTCTCTGCTCTCGGAGCTGGGCAAATTGACTGCAAACGTCAGTAGTACGTCGTAGTTTAGGAGCATGTCGGTATGTAGGTCTGCATACACAGATAATATCACTTTGACTAGCGATGGAACATTTGAAACCGAATCGCCCCGCTCTGGAGCGTAGGAGTCTACACACTCACCTGGGATGCAATTGATTACGTGGGGCGGGTGAAGAACGCAATAACTCGTTAACACGGGATGTGATGCGTTTGGCCTGTCGTTGCATTACTCCGTGCAGGCGGACTGGATGGTGTGGCAGGGTGATGGTAACGTGACCGACACTGAGTACGCATGCGTTCCGTTCAGTCTGACGACTTCGACGACAGGAAATCATTGAAAACGACCGTCCGGATTTCATACGAACCACTTGCCTCAATGGTGAAAGGGAAGAAATTTATTAAAATTCACGATAAAAAAAGGTTGTTGGACGGGAAATAACATCCAGAAACTAAAAAAAAACTTGTAGAATAGGTTGTCCCGAAAAACCATCCAGAACGTAGTTCCTGACAAACTTTATCGGAAGCGCTGAGCCAAAAATTCACTCGCTGGTGGTGGTCCATCTCGACTGCGCATTGGAGCCTCTGGTTGCAGTAACTGATACGATTACGATCAACCTTTATGGAGAAATTCCGAGGGAGATCGTTTCTGGTCACGTAGTAATTCAGACATGCCTAGAGTTGGAACGATAATTCCTTAGAGCCAAATTATGAATCAAGTGAAAATTTAGTAGGATAAGTTTTTCATTGACAGTGCAGGAATCACATAAGTAGTCCTTGCGAGGAAATATGAAACTTACTGAAAATGCTGTAACGCCAGTCTTTCCAGCAGCTGCAGTTGACCTTCGCCGCAGTGAATCAAGAAGCACTGTTCCGATACTTGGTCAGCAAAGTACCCTGAAAGTGAATTATATTGAGCTCCATTTAACTTGTCGTTCGATAAAATTAACCCAGAGTGCATACTGACAAGTTTAAGAATTTCATACCTGTTGATACGCACGTCGGCCTAATTGGCAATTCGTCATAAACGCTTGTACAGACAATCTAAACGCGTGTATAACGCGTACGGAATAACTCGCCACGCATGTTCTTGGCACCACATTTGGGCAATCAAGCAACCAGCCTAGTTGGTGATCGATCTAGTAAGATGGGTTGTTCGATGCACAATCGGGGCGGGGCGGTGTATCCTTTCGTTCCCTTGGTAAACAATGCGTGGTTTTCGATAAATACACTCATTTGCAAATCAATTTGGTTTTTGCGAGAGGCTCATATGGAACCCAGCTGAATCTCTCGTTTGTGACGTTTCCAGGCAACTGAATGTGCTGCACCAGGCCGCCTCATGTTCCGGTTGCTACGATATTTGAGATATCGTGATACATGTATATGCGTAATGCACTACTCATCTGGTTGCTGATGTTGTTGCAAATGAGTGTATTTATCGAAATCAGTCCAATTTGGGTTCAAGTAGAACATGAGGTTGACGGAAACTCGGAGACTGCGCCTACCTGATGAGCCCCAAGAAGAACGAAACCGGTCGTGGGCTGTCGAAGAGTTTTCAGCAACCTTATAAGTAGTGTATTAAGCAAATACGTGGTTTTGTTGGTGCGCAAATGTTCGCGTCTTGTCAGGCCAAGTGCGAGGGTTACCAGGCTTTAAGGCGATCGGCAAGTTCTCCTTCGACTAATACACAAAATAAGAGTTGAATGACGGCTAAGAGTACTTGTTCGTTAGTGGATCGAGGGATTTGAGACAAATGTGAATCAGGTTGGCGAACCTGTTCCTCTGGTTTCAGAATACTTCAGCTGGTGATTCCTCTTAAGTGTCTGTAAGTCCTAAGAAAAGTTGGTTAGAGAGGGGAGAGGGCGCATGTGTGGTGAAGTGTTTCCGCCCAGGGTAATTTTTTATCCTCTTGTATCTTAAGTGTAGAGAAGGGCGCACCAAATTGTGTTCTATATAAGTAGAATCTTAAACTCGGTGTCTCCACTTGTCATTTAGTGGGTGTCGCCCGCAGCAGCCTCTGAGTAAGTCAGGTTTGCTGCACTTCTCCACTCTCCGATGCGTCTATCTGTGGGCCAAAGTTTGTTTTAACTTGAACTTCCATAGTAAGGAAGCATGTGTCATCCGTATGCTGAATAGCCATAAGTATAATATGAGTATACCTAGCTGCCATTGAAGGAACCACTTATCATAGATTCCCTGAGTAACACTCACGGAAAGGTTCGAATTTCTAAGGTTGTAAGCCCCTCAACCTGTTTGACATTCCATTCCCACTGGTCTTAAAAGTCTTACACTGGAAACATCGTGTTACGAATCATGCGTATTACGTTCCGTTGGAAGCCAGTTAGCTCATGGGTTGGGCAATCAATGTTCCAATTCTGAGGAGTTTGCAAAATGTCCCCTAAACAGGAATAAAAGCCTCGCAACACGGTTTCAATTTTTGGGCTGAAGGATTAATGTCCATATAGCCTGTCTGAACGAGACCGAACAACAAAGCAATATAGAGATAGAGAACATTATTCCAACGACCGATCCATAACACGAGAAAGTGTGAAGATACTTAGTTCCATAAGCTGCGTCTCTGTTCGCTTGCGAGCGAATATTTACTACGGGTACTTGTAGCTGGTGAGCTACACATACAGCAGAAGAGTTTTCAAGTGCTTCCCCGTTTATTATCGCAGAATCATCATGTGGAAACTAAACACCACCTTTCGACAAGTACACCCATTTACATATTAATTTGGTTTTCACAAAATACTCAACTGAATTTTACGTTTATGATATTTTTCAACTGAATGTGCTGCACAAAGGCCGTCTCATGTTTCAGTTGTTACGATATTCGAGATATCGCAGTATATTTTCCATAGCAATTTTCAAAGCAAACTGCTTTCAAGCAGAACATAAGGTTGACGGAAACTTGGGGACTGCACCCGCCCGATGAATCCCCAAGAAGGGCGAAACCAGTCGTGGGCGGTTGAAGAGTTTTCAGCAACCTTGTGAGTAGTTTAATTTATGGAAAATAAACTCCACCTTATTTAAGTGTTTTTGGTCACTTGTAAAATAACGATACCATACCAGGTGCGGTTGGCTCAACAAGGAGACGAAGTTTTCAAATTTATAGTCCATCAATGCAGCGAATTTCAAATTATCACTGGAAGCTGCATAGTGAAATGTCAAACCGAATGACCAATAGGTTAGTCTTAGGAGAAGGTCGAAGCTACAATACTCGTGACGAGTGTTGACGTAACAGTGTAACTACATGATCCTCCCGTTTCGTAGCTGTTCAGGGTAACTAAAAAGGCGAGACCAGGGATTCTTGGTATGGGCCTGGTCACCCGTTAATGAATCAGTCTTAGTGTTGATCAAAGATTATTACACTGAAAAGTAGATCTCATACAAAGGTAACCTACACGAACAAGTGCAAAAAAGAACCAGCTTACCTCGTCCGCGAATGCGCGTTGAGTGTGTCATCGATCCATGGACGTCACCGATACCGGCGATCAGATTCAATTCGCTCAGAACTGCACTAACATCCACTTGCTGGATCTTCGTGGACACAAAAATCTTGAGCGGCATGCGCTCGCTGCAAACCCATGGAAGAGTGAGCTGCTCCATGGCACTCGATGAGATCAACGGCTCCTTTGTGAAGCGTAGAGGAGATGGGGCTGTGGGCTTTGGTACACCATCTTCGGAAGTGAACAAACCTGGACTTACTCCCGTTGAAGATACTTGGTCTGTTGAAAAGGGGGGAGCGGCCGGTCGTGTGCTTATTTGCAAAACCTCTGAAGGTCTCGTCCCCATTGTGGAAGTAGGGATATGCCCCATTTCGATGTCTTCATTTAGCGGCTGATAGCTCACAGTGCTAAGAAGCCGCCTTCCAAGGAGCATCGGCTAGGGAAGAAAAACGGAAGATAAGCCATTTTAATTAGACTGGGCATAACGATGGATACGTGAGCCAGGCTACCAGAAGGACCGTACACCCGAAATGTTGTCAAAAAAAGGAAAATGCACACTGATACGATCTAGATCTGAAATCCGGGACAGATAAATAACGAAAAAAGATCCGTTCTACGGAAAGATATTGTCAGGAAGGTGCTTTTTCAAGTATTGGTGACTCGAGCCTCGGGTGCAGTTAATATCCGAGGGCACTCGGAACAACCGAGCATCATGTCAACAGAACAGCTGTGCGCCGAACCGGTCACGAACGCAGCTGGCAGGCAAAGTAGTTTCCTGTTATGCTAGGAACCACCCAAGTTCCCTCCAATTACCTGCCGGCGTGTGGTGATGAAAATCAGCAAGGCGATATGCCGGATGTTTTCCTTGATAAGAGGCTATTTATCATGTCGATGGGAGCATCCGTTTGCGACGGTATTCATCCAAATTTGCTGGTTCCGATAGGCCAGAATTGGAGTATTTCTCTTTCCTAAGATACACATGGGAAGATTGGTGAAAATCTTCCGACGGATCACCACGGTTGGATTCCATGCCCGACAGATTAGGTCGAAGGATACCGTGAATGAGGAATACATTTAAACCGCCCACGAGCACTTAGCAAACGAATATTCAACTCTAAGGAGGAATGTCAGCCTCCTACTGTTGCGATCCGCGTCATTTACCAGGAGAACGTTTGCAAACTATGCAGCATAACTCAAAAAAGCTAGAGCGTACCTTCATGGTGACGACACCGGGCGGCGTGCTTGCCTCCTGCGAACTTGCCGTATTCCCTTCAAAGGCGGCTCTGGATCGACCGGCTGGTAACCACCGAACGTCGGAGTCATCCTCAGTGATCGTTGGCATTGTGGACGGAGGCTAGAATACAAGGAATCGAACTGCATTTTCTGTTGTCATACAATGTGCTGCCACCCGTTGTGACATCAAAAGCTAAAATAACATCCGAAAGTCTCCAAAAAGGCAGTAACTTACCTTACGCATAACAGTTTTTGTTTTCGGGACAGTGGTATACAGGTCGACGTAGTTGAGTAACCGGCGCCAACAAGCGGGCAATTCTGCTGCAGTAGGGCGAATGCCGACGAAGGTGGGCTTAGCAATGCTATCTGAGATGGCCAGCTGATAGCTAGTGGGTGTGGTTGTAGGAAGACTGCTCACAAGGGGATAGCCTTTATGTGAATCCTTCTCCACACTTGAACTAGACGCCACCTCACTTGAGTGTTGCTCAGGGAACGGCTCAATAAAAGCGTGAATCGGTACTGTACGAAAGGGGGGACAGAGTTTAGCGTGAGAAGGTGCGATAGACCTATGGTTGTCTGATCTTCATGTTAATAAATCCATGGTGCACAAGCGGTTTCCTCACACTGGACAAAGATTTCGTCCAGTGAGTGCACACTCAATCTATCTCAAAAAGCAGAGGAGCACTGTATAGTTGTTTCATCCTTATTGGAAATCATCAGCAATGTGTACTTCATGAAACACACCGGGTTTCCAACCTGTGATCTCCCAGCTAACGGTTTGAACATTTAACCGTTATGTTATGAGCTGCCAATCAATAGTGTGGTGAATTGAAACACGGATAGGACATGGCGCCCCCTCATTCTTCAATTAAGGAATCCACATCTCGTGGTCACGTGCGGACTCGCTCCTCGAATGAGGACTTCTCAGATGGAATCTCCATTCACCATTATCCTTCCATCTGAGCTGCTTATTTCTGTATTCCCGTGGTAAGATTAATGTAGTTGAAACACAGCAAGATGGCACACTAGAAGGGTAGACAATAAATGAGGTATACTTACTTGGCGCATCTGTGGAGCTGTTTCCGTGGCCACCACTTTCCACCGAACCTTCACCCAATCGCACATAGCCCGAGGATCTCGACCGTAAAGTTCCCTCCGTACCATCGGAAGAACCTGGTGAGTGAGAACAAGGAGAGTAAACGGACTAGAGTCTTATTCACAGGCGGTTTATTCATGCGTTGGACAGAGCGAACCAACTGAAACCAAACCAATCCTCTTGACCAATATAGCGTATCTAAATTTGAACGGATTATAATCACGATAAAAACACTCATACACTTCGGGAACGTTTGGCGATAATTCACTGACGAAACAGTTGACTGAAGAGGCCAGACAGGAGTATGCAGCGAGAAAAACAGGATAGCATGACAACGCATTTCGAAAGACTAGGCTAGCTTAAAACCGAGAAACCGGTCCTGAAAAATTACACGAAAGGACAAAATGGTTGATTCAAAAAACAGCCGAGGTTGGTAGAGTAATAGAATATACGTTCGCGTTGGTGGTTCCAATTCCGAATGGCCCAATTTACTCTTTTCCATGTCTCTGTGTTACGACCGATTCGTCTATAAGGGATCGGCGGTTACTTGACCGAATGGGTGTGAAGACAGCTAACAACTGTTCGTAGCTTCTGCGTGAGGAAGCACACAAATCGATAAAAGCGACGAAAAGTCTTCTTGATAGTCGAAGCCGGATGATCATTATTCTCCCATTGATGTAGCACAGTTCATGCGATTAGCGTCTATTCCTATGACAGTTAAGTGCAAACTCTACTCCTTGTTTCAGTCGACTATCCTGTGAAGCCTCAAAACAGGTTCCTGTAGTTTCCTTCGCGCGGCTGAGCGAGTTTCGTCGACAGCAGCTACTTCGATCGGATAGGGCGCCAAACCACCCCCACTCCGGTTACAAAGGTTGCATGACTTTCGGACCTGGCACTTTTATTCCTGATGAGAAAAACTGACGATCCAGTCAAAATCATGGTGCTCAGATTTCTTCTTCCGTGAGTACTACTTGGTGCGATATCCAAACCTTTTGCCTGCTGCTGATTGATTGGCTCAACCACCCACCGGTCGATTCCATCGTATTCAGGCAGCACCACGTCAGGGTATGACCCACTTTGAGGGTGACGGCCGGCTCAGCAGAGGATTCTGGGAGTAATCCATAGCTGTATGATTCCTAATGCTACTGCGCATAACAGTGTGCTGTGGGCCGCACCGGACTCTTGATTTTTTTAAAAATATTTCGACCATAGCGGACAATGCATCGGCGGACAGGGTGGAATGTTGGATGATCACAGGGTGCGGTATTCAAAACTACAACTTCTAACTCGTCCACCTGTGAACGCGGCCATGATCCTGAAGAATCTGTTTGTCGGGAGGAAGCACCTTGCAGACATTACACAGGGATCCACTATTCTTCGTTGGCATTTCTGACATGATAAATATTTGAGGAGCAAAGTTCAAGCCAGTATAACCAGCGGAATCATTGCACTGCTGAAATCAGGCCACTATGACAGGGTTGCAACTTTTACCATTATATATATATATATAATCATCTCAAAGCACGTCATTCAGCTGCGTATGGCATAGTTCCCTACTGAATGCAGTGGCTTCCATACGACCTGGGCAGCTCTCGCACTTCGTGATGGCCATGATGTATTAAAGATTGTCCCATACGGATATGTTACGCTTCCTTAAAAATGACAAAGATTGCACATATGGACACATATGCATATACTGACATTTCTCTGTGCACTCCATTATTCTTTGGGACTTTGAAATAAGTAAAAAATAATACAGCCTTCGATTCTGAAGGATGTGGAAGAATTTCAGAATTTTTGGCAGCAAAGTCCTGGGTGAACCCTCCCCCCCCTACCATTTGCCATTGCTGGTTTCAGGAACCACAATCAATTGTTTAGTTGAGAGGATATCATGGTAAACAGTTGAGAATATTTCAGCATTACACCCACTTATAAGATTTTACACTCCGGCTTACAGAACAGTGGTGGAAGCCAAGGTATTCACCTTTCCACCTCTACTTCGTCAATGAGATGAGCATGGAGCACTCACTTCCAGAGTCGGTCGAAAGGCTACGGGGACGTTTATTCATCGATAACGAGTAAACAGCTCTTATTGGAACCGACGCTAACGTAATGGGGGCGGTTTGGCATGTGCTGCATACCTGGAAGTGTAATGACTGGGTGGGCTCGAACCCGAACTTCATGCTTGTGGATGAGATATTAGACAGATCTACCTGGCTAGTTGTATCAGCCCCGGTGGTTTAGCGAAAAACGATACTTCCATCCGGATTGGGAAGCACAAAACAGCTCCTGTGAACCTGCATCACTTGTAGTACAGACATGACATCAGCTTATCTGTCAAGGGTCCGATTTACAATGCTGCAGTGCGCTTTAATCTCTCATATGACTCAGAAACCCGGCCGGCGCGCCGTGAAGACATTAAACAACATCAAGTGTTTGAAAACCAGTGTTTCTGCACCACTGCCCAAGTCTGTTGCGAACATCGAAACAGTTTTCGGAAGAAACAAATTGCTCATAACAGATCAACTGATCACACTTCACAAGTTTCTCTGGCTTGGTTACACGCTCTGCATTGCAGTTTGCCGACTTCCTCAAAGAGTGCTTTACGCACCACCATGCGGAGGGTGGGGACGAGAAAGGGGAAGAAAAACAACGACTTGGTATTGAAGTATGAAAACCATTATCGGGAACCTCAGCTGCACCGATCAGTTCCGTCATCCTGGATGGGGAAGCCGAGCCGAGAAACATCGATGGTTAGAGACATGGACATAGTCCATTCGCGCGCTCGATGGCGCACATGCAGACAAGGTGTTGTCTCCAATGCATGGCATCCCCCCTGGTCTCCCCAATGCAAAGTCCACTGTCAATGCGTGATTCATGCATCACGCATATCAGTTAATGGCTCCAAGGCGTACCTGTTCACCCATCTGTTCACCCATCTCTCCAGATCGTGAGGGAACGAAACGTTCGCAACAATAACCACTGTAAAACATGTACGCGGTTTCCACGGCTAAAGATGATGACTGACTGAATCGTTGCAGGATTGTTTGGGATTCGAACATCAGGAGAAGCGAAAATTATGTCGGAATACGGAATACACAGTTCACATTCAAGAGGGAGGGTTTGCAAACATCCATTCACACAGAATAGTCCCCAACCGATTTCTACACTGCCAGCGATGCAAACAGAGGTCATCCCATCTAGGACCGTCATTGTCCGTGGACGCATCCCGCCACTAGCAGCTGCCAACAACTGCGTGAATAGGAAGCGATCATTGAATTCAGAAAAGCTACCAAACGGTCACTAGTTTGACTACTCTGATTAAGAGTCGCACTTGTGAAAGACCGAAGCTTTATGAGAGTATAACGCATCACTAGCAGATTCATAGCTCAGTGTCAAACCTCACCATTAACGAGTTGGCTAATCCCTGCGAATCCCATTGATTCACTTCGAGCTAATGGTACGTACTGTTGAACACTTTATTCACAAGCGGAACAGACCGAGCAAACGCACGAACCTTTTGAATCTGGTTTCTGTGGTAGTTGTATTCCAACAGGCGGTGTGGTATGTTGCTTCGGCCGACCAGCCTCCAGCGTCTTGTGTGTGTCCCGTGCATAGTAGATCATGGTGACGAACTGGTGCACAAGACGCAGAAGTGGAAGGTTAATGTGCAACCGGAGAGATTCGATATTAGACATCACATCAAGCTTCGTGGTCGTGAGTGTAATGTCCAACTTTTGATTGGAACTATCCATCTGAAAAAGAGGTAAAACACATTCTGATAAACCTCATTGAGAACCATTTAGTGCACACATCTGGAGCACTATAACCTACCAATACGGATGAGACTAATCGAGAAAGATCTGTGAGGCGAACCAACCTGCGAAATCTGCCAAACAGAAACAGATCCTCTTCCCATTAGGACAAATACAGTGGATCACAGCGATAAAATCTTTCTGTCTTACTGGGCATTAGACGGTCCGCGACACATTGAAAACGTGACTATTTGGAGAGCGACCCCGGACCACAAGTCACAGGAAAAAGCGTGTGTTGACGGAAATCGTGCAGCTAGCGAACGTGATTTTGGATTATCGTGTGAGGTTCATTTGGCGGTAGTCCAAATGTCCGAGTAGGCCATCGGCTCGTCCCGAAGCCTATAGTAATTTACGACTGAAGGTCCCCTCGGGTGACTCAAAATCATGAGGAACCAAATATCAATCATGACAGTACGTGGACGAACGAGAGTCACAGTTGTTTGGATTCCGGTACTGTCCTTTTAGGTCTTCCATTTGTCCAGTAAAAACTAGCTTAACAATACTATGAACAAGAACTACCTTAGTAAAAATTTGCAGCCGTGTGGTGTAGACTTAAAGAACCAAGTAACCTGAAGTCGCTGATACGGATTGGAGCCACTCAGGCGCTGAACCTGATGGTCAGAAGGATTACTACACCAAAACCATATCGCGTTTCAAAGAAAACTTGGCGAAAGATTACATCTGTAGCAGTCAGTTCAGATCAACAGTTCAATGTGGTGTCATCGACCTATCAGCCTAAGACGGTCCTCTGTCTACCTTCTTCATCCAGTGACCAAATCGTGTACATAAGGACTAACGTGAGATTGGCTGTTTCCGGGCTAATCGTACTTTCAAAAGACTTAGCATGTTCTGAAGCCTACTTTCCTGCTCAATATGCAAATTAATGTTATCGCAATATAATTATTCCGCAAAATATGTTGAGCAACTCAGCCAACCTCATCCAGACGTTGGATCTCTGATAGAAGCGTGGCTTTGCTGGAGGCTCGGCAACAGATTCCTCGTGGCCGCAACCACAATTCAACACGACGCATCATCAGATAACAGACTAAACTGACTGTCCGTGCAGACTGAAAATCTTGATCGACCCGAAAGACTGAAGAATGGGAAGATGTAAAATTTCTGAAAACGCCTGCAGGATGTTCCACTGGATTCGTCCGACTGGTCCTCGGAAGCGAAATTATCGGGGAACAAAATGGTTGCCTGATATCCAACAAAGCAGAACGCTTGGACCGGTGGGCAGATTACTTTGCACAACAATTCAGTTGTCCGCCTGCTAACTCCAATCTAGACTCCCGGCCTTCAACAGAAAGGTGGACTGCGAACATGGAACTTCCCTCAGCCTCAGAAGTATCCGACTGTATATCTCTACTGAAGCGTCACCACGCTCCTGGTCCTGACGACTTTCCGGCTCTATTCAAGGATGTCAGTGAATCACTCAGTCAGTACCTGTCTAGCCTATTTGTGCTTATCTGGGAGAAAGAGACCGTTTCAGATGACTAAAGTGAGTCGTGTAGAGGTCACTCCCTTGTTTCTTCAACCAAATTTGCTTGATTTGTCTATTACTCGCTAGGATCACGCGTCTCGTCTGATCTATAAACATAAAAATCACGTGCCAAAACCCTGTGCTACTTGCAACCTTGACTGACGACATGCACACGACAATTTCCCGTCCATTCTGGTTACGCTGCTACCACATGCAACACGTGCCATTCTTACGATTTTCAACCATATCAGGTCAAGCTATTTTCAAGTTTGTGCAACTGTTAAACATGGATAACCACTCGTCTCTTCACAATGCGCACAAAATAAGCGTGCAACTCGGTCCAACACATACACACGCGGACTCACAGCCGAGAATAGTGCCCAATATCAAAAAAGGTACTCGGAGCGAATGTGGTAACTACAGAGGTATTAGTTTGACTCCCCTTGTAGCAAGGCTACTAGCATCATTGACCTGTTGGCGTCTCATGGAGGCACGCGAATCCTTGACCCGTGACCATCAAACCGGATTACATCTGTAGCAGTCAGTTCAGATCAACAGTTCAATGTGGTGTCATCGACCTATCAGCCTAAGACGGTCCTCTGTCTACCTTCTTCATCCAGTGACCAAATCGTGTACATAAGGACTAACGTGAGATTGGCTGTTTCCGGGCTAATCGTACTTTCAAAAGACTTAGCATGTTCTGAAGCCTACTTTCCTGCTCAATATGCAAATTAATGTTATCGCAATATAATTATTCCGCAAAATATGTTGAGCAACTCAGCCAACCTCATCCAGACGTTGGATCTCTGATAGAAGCGTGGCTTTGCTGGAGGCTCGGCAACAGATTCCTCGTGGCCGCAACCACAATTCAACACGACGCATCATCAGATACCACGTGAGGCTGAAAATCTTTGTCGACCCGAAAGACTGAAGAATAGGAAGAGGTAAAAATGCTGGAAACGCCTGCAGGATGTTTCACTTGATTCGTCCGACTGGTCCCAGGAAGCGAAATTATCGGGGAACAAAATGGTTGCCTGATATCAAACAGAGCAGAACTCTTGGACCGGTGGGCAGAATACTTTGCACAACAATTCAGTTGTTTGCCTGCTAACTCCAATCCAGATTTCCGGCCATTAACAGGAAGGTGGACTGTGAACATGGAACTTCCCTCAGCCTCAGAAGTATCCGACTGTATATCTCTAGTCAAGCGTTACCAGGCTCCTGGTCGACCTTCCACCGGCTCTATTCAAGGATGTCAGTGAATCACTCAGTCAGTACCTGTCTAGCCTATTTGTGCTTATCTGGGAGAAAGAGACCGTTTCAGATGACTAAAGTGAGTCGTGTAGAGGTCACTCCCTTGTTTCTTCAACCAAATTTGCTTGATTTGTCTATGGGAGAAGTTTTATTAACGATTTAAACGCTTACGTCGCCGCAGTTGTATTTTTCTCACGAATGCGAGTGGATAGCAACTGATGGACTAGAAAACCTTTGGGAATTCACACATCACTTGGTTCGGGATTAATGGAACCATCCTTATGGAACTTATTCTAATCAAAAATGACAGCTATCGTGTTTTGTCCTTGTTGGAAACTCGCAGCGGAGAATGAGTGGATTTTGTGTAAAGGCAAAGCATACTAGGACGCCGCTCCTAATTCATGTTTTGGGTGTACACCTGTTGATATTGAAACTCACATTGTTGCTGTTCTGCGCAGGATGGAAAATTTGGCAGTTTTCGGCACCATAATCAGCATACTGCATGCTTGCATGTGAAGCGTGCCATACCACACCCCAGAAAGAGCACTTAGGTCGCTAAACCACGGGTATACGTCAATGGACAGAGCGTGCGTTGAAAGGAGTATTCGTTTGGCCGCTTATTATGGGCCCTATGTGACTTATTCATTGAACAACTTGATGCTTTTAGATTCCGTCTAGCATACATGGTCAAATGAGCCAAACGTTCGTTTCATTCCAGGTTATGGCGACCATTCTGGTTACACCACTGGATGTATATTTTCACTCGAATCCGTAGCAAAGACGGACAAAAAATGGTTCGGAACAAAAGCATAGATTCCTTTCATTTTCCCAAGTAATTACCATTAAAAAGTTGGAGTGGTCAACTTGTGACTTTTGTTCAGAGACCAAATGCGCAGTTTGCTTTTCTAGGCGAAAAAGACGCACAGCAAACTAATCGCCAAAAAGCACACACATCACCCCCGCTGACTTGACCTTGGGCTGCTTGTGGAGTTTCATGCAATTACCTATTGAGGTTCGTTGAACTTTGACACCACCAAACAAAAGCTACATTGCCCGTGAACGACCGTGAACAGGGCAGAGAGCATTGTGAAAGTGATCCCACTTCAATTCGCACTTCCCACTGGGAACAGTGCGCCGCTGCTTAAATATTAGTTCATCCAGGCTAACCGCAAGGCTTAGCTACAAGAGGTGCAGTACTGAAAACTGAAAAAATTCTAGTGAGCAGTCGCTTGTAAACGTGGACAAGGTACATCAGTAAGTGAAAATTCTGACCACTTTAAAATGCCACTGTGTACAGTGGTTTTGTTTCCCACCGGGGTCTCAGTTGATAACTGGTCACGAACCGCAAACTGCAGGGAATGGTGTTTGGAAACAGAAAGATATTTTAAGCGTCTCACTCGCAGCCCACTAATTTTAAGACGTATCATCAGTGTGCATCTCATGAACATTTAAACAAACCCGGACCCAAAATCTTTTAGCTAGTAAACGCTGTCACTCGGCTAAGCTTGTGTGACTGCGTCCACCTAGATGGGTACTGATACTGTCATCCCTGAACCACTTATTTCATGTGAAGCAACCCTCTACTGGTTGTAACATGAAAGGGTCTCGATGAACTGTTTTTGCCATATAAGCGCAAGTATCTAGTGGCCAGAGAGCTGACCTTTCCAAAAAATTGTTTGAGTTGAACGACTTTATTGCTAGTGCATTAACCCTAACAGTAGTGTGGCAGACGAAGTCAACGAAAGAACCTAAAAGCCACAATTGCGTTTGCCGATTTGCGCCACCCATGGCATCAAAAACGCATCTCACCAGCTCTTCAATGGTTCATATAGCAGACAGTACAGACCGTACTGCTGTACTTTTACGGGACTCGACCGATTCTGGTGGAGGATATGAGACCACAAATGTATCAGAATTATAGATGGAATCACCAGAAACTATCGAATTTGCAACGAAATTATCAGTAAACGAGACTTTATTGGAGCAGAAGGCGGCTAATCGATGTCAGTGGGGTTCATGTTGTCAGTTTCTTTCCAGATTGTCTGATTGAGCGGTTGGAGGTGTAGGCACCTCAGAATGCTTGACATAGGCCAGCACTAGGTCCCTTCCCTCATCCACTCTTTTCCTCTTCTTTTCACTCTAGGGCTTTTAATATATAATTATATATATATGCATATGAAATTAGACGAACTTTATGGTTGTACGGCAGTGAAGCATCAGTGTCAACACCGATGTTGCTGTCTTTGATGATGATGATGATGATGATGATGATGATGATCAAACCGGATTTTTCACAGACCGCCAGGTGTTAGAGCAACACCGTGTGTACAGACGACCACAACGTTGGTATTCTTTGACGTCATGGGTGCGTTCGAATCTGCCGACCCGTCAGTGCTGTGAGCCACACTTACTCGATAGGATAGGCTTAAAAGTTTCTGAACATAATCCGGTCCCCATATTAACATACATCTGGGCGCGTGAGAGGGTATGGTGGACCCTCCAAAAGCTCCCCTAAAAGAAGTGGCGTCCGAAAAGGATGTCCGCTCGCTCTGTTCTAGTTCAACTTCGTCATTGATGAAATACTGAGGAGCACGCTGGAAGGTCTTCAAACCGTTGCTGACGAGAGCCTTGTCGATCTGAAGTACGCAGACGACATCACCCT
Organism: Clonorchis sinensis; assembly: GCA_003604175.2. Lineage (NCBI taxonomy): Eukaryota > Metazoa > Platyhelminthes > Trematoda > Opisthorchiida > Opisthorchiidae > Clonorchis > Clonorchis sinensis. The sequence continues at coordinate 11,376,872 of CM030369.1, read as the reverse complement.
CATCTTTGAAAACGAACGCGCAGCACAAACTTTGTCGAATAAACTAACTAACATGGTAGCATAGTTCGGCATGCACCTTCAAAGTGCAGTCATGCTTCAGAACGTACAGCCTCTGAACGTACCCTTTACAATTCAAGGAAAATCACTGGAGGTTGTGGAGAGTTTTATATGCCTGGATAGTGGTATTAGCTCTGACGGAAGTGTGTCTGATGAAGTCAGTGCAAGAATCTCAAAGGCTCGAATCACGTTTGCTAATTTGCGTCACTTGTGGCGTCAAAAAGACATATCACGTGGTTTCCAGGGTAGCGTGTACCGGGCTACGGTAAAGGCTGTGTTGCTTTTGTATGGTTGCGAAACATGATCTGTGAGGGCCGACGATGTGAGCTGTCTTCAGATTTTGACCATCGATGAACCAGGAGTGTTAGTGGTATCGGATGGCGCCAACGAATGTTACGAGGTAATTAGAAAACGGGTGCTTGGATGTGCAGAACATCCAGCACCGTCAATTGTTGTGGCTCAGTCATGTGGTACGCATGCCGAAACACCGTCTACCGAGACAGGTGTTGTTTTCCGTGTCTCCTTTAGAATGGCGGAGACCGCGGGGTGATCAAAGTGTGACTTGGCAGAATGGTGTGAAAGAGATTACGAAGAGTTTCGGTGTCACTATTATTGTTAAGGGAAGAATGTTAAAACTGTACTGGGCTACAAGGTACTATAAGGTTCGTATTCATTTCGAGAGCTGTCTGTCGGGATGCACCAGTGGAATTCTACACAGGATCGAGAACACCACATGCCTTCAAGGGAGATTCGTTTGTAAATGGCGACCGATCTAACACGAGGGTATGACATCAGTGAAGAAACAGAGAGAACGATTCTAAAGCCCAACAGCTAGAAGATAACTACCGGGTATGGCAGAAGAAATACACGACTTAAGCGCTTAAGGTGAGTGCTGCAAAGGCTAGTGTGACTGGTGAGTCGCTCCCGAGACAGACAGATATATTCAGCTGGAGCTGACCAGCTGAACTACAGTAAATTATAAGCGTGGGTAGGATCCAGCGAAGTGTAACAAAAAAATAAGAATCTACTGCTTCCCAGGGAACAACTCGGATCAGCCTGAAAAAAACTAGCGTTTATTTTCGTCAGCTGTGGTTCTACCTATACTGAACGAACGGTTACCTGATATTTGTCGTTGTGCTAATCGCTGAAGTTGGAGAAACGTAGCAGAACAAACCACGTCGGGATGCCTGCAGTGACCGTAGTTTCGCTTGGTACGTAATAATATTATTGTTACGCAACACTCTTAGTTAAGAAGCGAGCTGGGTGACTATTGGAGGGACACTCCTTCTAAAGGAGGGGCATTACATCATGAATAATTTCAATTAAAGTTGGCTCTCATGAAGCATGGGAACATGGGAGTTTGCGTCGAAAGTGTGGTCGGATAGACTGCATATACAGGAAGTGTGATAGGAACAAAAATAAGTAACACACCGAGTAAATCCGACCAGGATAACTCCAAAGCGTACTTACACTGTGGCCTTTCCTGCTAGACAAATCAACAACATCACGGAAAGTGAGCTTCGATCCGAAATTGCGACACAAAAAAGTCGACTTCCGCGTAGGTGGCATTCCAACAGGAGTACGCCAGGAGGGTGTTCCCATAGTCGAGGCGCTTGGTACCGATCCAGTTGCTGAGGATGGTGGTACACGTGTAGCCAGAGGGTTACGAACAGATAGGACAATTTCGATCTGGAAAGTTTGCAGAAGCCCCTCAGCAGAGAAGAAACCACCAAATTTTTTCATCAATGTAGTGCGACGAATACCCTGAAATAAAATGAAGATGTTTAGAGATATGATGGGAAATAGAGAGGAGGGGGGTAAAGTCAAAAGTGGGAATTCAATATGAACAAAGACTGACTTTTGCACTCAATCCAACTGACTCAAGGAGCGGTGAGAAGAATCGCTGAATATACGCGACTTGTTGGAACTGAGCATTGAGGTGAGCTACGTGTTCGAAATCCTCTGTCGTTAGCTTATAGTCTCCATGATGCGCGATGGCCGGCTGAGACGATTCATTGCGATTCAACGTCGTCCTAACATGCCTTGAAGCCTTCCGGGATTTGGGACGATCTTCTTGTTCGAGAGTCTCATCGACCAACTGTAGCGGACCGACAGCGCTAACTACAGGTGCGGAGCGCAAGGCTGGATCCGAGGCTCGTCGAACCACGGTGTCGGTAAGCGGGACTTCCATACGAGTTTGAGGGGTGTCCCGAACAGCAACTGTAGCGAAATGTCCTTGAGAGATGTTAGGGGGTTGCTGAGCTCTGTGAAAAAATAACGATGTGAAATTATTCAGCAAGACTCACTTAGCGTGTTCGTCATGAGAAAACTAAATTAACCACAGATTGTGATAGTACATACAACGGACTCCGACTAATGATTTGAGGTATTAGTTTGGTTACTACGACAAAGAGGCTACTCCGCTGGAGGGTCCACAACAACGTTTAACTTGTATGTAATCTGTCTAAGATCAAAGATCCCTACGGATGAGGCTAAATCGGTCAGATGACGGTTTCCTCGGGGGAGGTGCGGGAAGGTCTTGCATACGATAGTTAGGACCTGTGAAAAAGTAGCCACAATACGTTGGGAGCCAGGTCACATGAAAACAAGTGCAGATGAGCTACCGCGTGTCTTAATGCAACCGTCAGATCTAATTAGTAACAAGCAAAATAGTACACCAGTGCCGCTGGGGCGCAGTGAATAGGTCATTGTGGGGAGTCGAAACAAAACTTCACAAACATAACCAAACTTACACAGATAAAGGGATTTTAGCGTCATGCAAGAATCGACGAAGAATTGGATTTTGAATCTCTTTGCCCGGATCATCTGGGCTAGTTGTGTTATTTCCATACTCGTCCCTAGTCATTTCGAATCCAACACCTTCGCTACAGATCAGCGGATGTGTTTGAGTTGATGGAGGCGGCTGGTCATCTACATATTGTTCATTAACGAAGCCTAAGGGAGAGAAACAAAACAGCAAGGATGTAAGAAAATTCACAGTGAAACGCGATGGATGTGTGAAGATGGTATGAAACGTACATTGAACATCTGTTTTGGCGTCGACTTTCGGAGAAAGGTATCGACTGGGAATGGGAGATAACGGAGTCGTAGCCATTCGGAGTAGATGCGATGCAGCGTCCGTGGCGACAGACCCAGGCACAAACCCGACCTTTGGAACGATAGAGGGCGGGGCAAACTTACGATCCGATAATCCGGTAGTTTTTAGTGTTTTTGTAACAAGCTCATGAAGGCCAGAAAGATCAGCTGTCTGTTTGTCGACACGCCCAATCCCATGATCGGCTTTCTTTGCCGGGACTACGTGACCACCAAGTGAAAGTGAAATTCGGTCAGCGTTTTGAAGATCCTGGGCAAGAACTGCCAGCAGCTCGACCAGAGAACGCCACTCGCGTGTCAGTGAAAGGATACCACATTGGAGCAGATCGTTCGGCGGAACGACACTATCTTTCAACCATTCACTTAACAGACGATCAGCTTCCAACACGCCATACTCTGCGGACAGAGTATTTAGATACTGTCGAAGCACAACGAAGAGCTGACAGCTGGGATCGAAGTGGATAGCACGGGCGCTTGGTGCACGGCGCCGCGCATACGCACTCAAGCTCTAGAGGAAAGAACACAGAGAGCATTCGTGATGAAATGACAGGAAGACGTCACACACAATGCGATAATGGTTCACAAACAACAAGGCGGACAATTAACAGGGGTTAACGTGTGAGCTACCGGGCGAGATGGTTCAGTGGTTAGGGCGCGAATTTACTAACCAGAAGGTCCGTGGTTCGAACCCGATTTCCGTCTCTCGACTTTCCCTGTCTAAGCTTGGGCAACTTGGCAGTATCCCAGCCCTCGTTGTTCCCTCTGGTGGCATGACAATTAGGAACCGAAAGGGTGCTACAACTGCGAAAAAGACGGGTTCTACTCCAGACTCCAGTCCAAGCCTTGCGTTAGATTAGTCACAGCATTTTCATGGGTTACTGACACAGTAAAAAAATACACGGCGGTCAGATGAGATGACTTGAGTTTTTTTTATGGTAGTTAGGGTAAGCAGTTCAGTTCCAAAGGTGCGCCACCACAAATAGACACAACAGTAGGCCAACTCGAGTCCCAAAAGAAGACCAATTGTACGACAGATAGTCTCAGTTACGCAAGAATTTGGTTTCGACACGAGACTCAACTGAACACAACCGAAAACTCCTCGAAGAGTTTCCAACAGCTTTATGAGTAGTGTGTTACTTCTGGATAAGACCAAGCATAGTTTATCAACCGAAAGTGGCCACGGAAGAAAACAATAGCAAATGCCAAGCAAGTCAGCGCTGAGATTCATTTCTCGAGGCAGGATCCACGTATCCACTCCAAGCGGTCGGCTGGGTTAGCCGCACAAATGACCCACTAAAGTTCTCCTACTCACACTCTGTCTGGCTAAGCGAAAACCCTGAACAGTTGTTCGTAGCGCAACGGTTGAACTTTTGCTGTACTGTAGATCCTTCCGTTGGTTTGCGGAGATGGGCCATGGATACGCAAAGCTGTAACTAGTATCAATGATGCGGGACCTATGCAAGAAACAGGACTGCGACAATCAATGATTACAGAATAAATATAGAACCCTTAACAGAGCCTTCTATACTTCCCTCTTGGACGTGACCTTCACCACCACTTGTCACCAGACAAGAGTCCGTCAGAGCACCTTAGTGAGTGCATATCAACTTGTCGGCTCCTGTGGAAACGGCCAAAGAACAACTGCCAAGGAGCATTTCGGAAAGTATACCATCTGCATTGAATACGAGGAAACTCAAATAGCTTTGTTTTTGTCCGTTTCGTTGACACTCTAAACGGAATTGCTTTTGAACCACTGCATGATGTGCGAATAAGGCTACCACAGTCCCTAAGTAGCAAGCTTCTTTATATTGTAGAAGCGATTGACATTCACAGTTTTAGACTTAAGCTTTGTATAGGAAAACGTTTCGTACATGCTCTGAATATTACTTGGCTGGACAACCATTCATCAGCTTCAAATCGCCCGGCAAATCCACGTGGCATTTATCAGTGTTGACCTTCAATACTAATTATTGATTCCCAGCAGTCTAGTGTTTACTCGCTTTTCGATCGATTTCCTTCGTTTCGCATAATTTTTCCACCCGGATGAAAAGAAACCGAGATGGCCACGCTGGCTTAAATGTTGTTTTTCATTGACAATATTAATTATTCAGGAAGATTTGTTTTTTTTTACGAAACAGAACCAGAGAAAGAAGGAAATAATCGAGGTTCCGATTTCAATCCAACAGTTCCCCAGAAGTAAACCGCGCTACTCACTTCGTTCCCGAAACACTGGAATATGAACAGTCCATTTTCGGTAGGTAGTTTGTAATTGATAGCCTCCGTCATCAAGCATGTGGTGACTGCAAGGATTCGACGTTCCGCATTGCCATACAACTGTTGACACACGGAAACGAGCCGATTACATGGATCCATCCAGGCTTTGATGGACGGAGTAGTTGTGCTCAACAAGTTCCAATCCGATCTGCGGACGGGTTTCGGTTGGAGAAAAAAAGGAACGTATAGAGAAAAACGAAAAAACGTTCAACAACAAACTGCTATAATCCTCCGAAGAGATACCTCTGTGAAGCTAATGGAGGTAACCCAGATTACAGACAGCTGTTCGCCTGGTAAGGCACTCAGCTGATTACTGTTGAATAACCAGACAGTTTCATCTGAGTAGTTAACGCTTCTCACCAATGCAAACGAAGCCAGTGAACCACAACTCTGACATGTATTCGCAGTAAATTGCAGTTGTATCACAAGAACATCTTGTCACGATAGCTCCCTTGTATTACTGAGACACATAAGGCAAATCTTTAGTGACTCACTCTTTCTCAGTATGTGCAGCCTTCCATTGAGTTGGGCTATGGAACCTGCCCAACTCAAGAGAAAATATGTTATGCAACTATTTCTCCACCACCTTGTTCTTCAAAGACAGTTCCTCTTCTTGTTTGGCATACTAAATAAGCTTGAGTGAGAGAGTTCCTATATGTGCACTTAAAGCTGTCGACTGGCTGTTCTTGAATGCAAAAACCAGGGTCTGTTTGGTCTGGAATCTCTTAGTGGAAACGAACTGCAAGTGTAACGGTGGATACTACCGATGGAGCATGCGAGTGGTACGTGGTCTTCTTGTAACTCCACAAGGTGAAATTTAATACGGAATTCGCGGAACTGCTTTGTAGCACTCGTTTACAATTACGTGATAGTCAGTGAACATCCAGGAAAGCTCAAGAAGACGCTTTCAAAAAGAAGACGGATATTCGGTTTTTTAAGAACAAGGTGTATATGGGAGTTTTGCCCCCTGTCCCATAAGCTGTAACTGTTTAGTTGATGTTTTCTTATAAACAACTCCGCGGCGAAAGGCTTTCCTCCTTTTAAAAGTATGTCTGACACTCATTTGATTTACACAATATTGGGGTCTCTTCTGTTTTTTTTTTACGAAACAGAACCAGAGAAAGAAGGAAATAATCGAGGTTCCGATTTCAATCCAACAGTTCCCCAGAAGTAAACCGCGCTACTCACTTCGTTCCCGAAACACTGGAATATGAACAGTCCATTTTCGGTAGGTAGTTTGTAATTGATAGCCTCCGTCATCAAGCATGTGGTGACTGCAAGGATTCGACGTTCCGCATTGCCATACAACTGTTGACACACGGAAACGAGCCGATTACATGGATCCATCCAGGCTTTGATGGACGGAGTAGTTGTGCTCAACAAGTTCCAATCCGATCTGTGGACAGATTTCGGTTGGAGAAAAAAAGAAACGTATAAAGAAAAACGAAAAACCGTTCAACAACAAACTGCTATAATCCTCCGAAGAGATACCTCTGTGAAGAGAGGCCACAAGAGCCTTCCCTGTTAGCAACCAGCGAATGTCAGGGATGCAACATATTTCTATTTTCATGTGGTGGTTTCTTTTCGGAAAGGAGTAATCTTACCTAAGAAGCTCAATGCGCCGTTTATTTGGAAGGCGCTTGGGGGTGGGGAAGTTTAGCCATACAGTAGCGACGTGAAGACGCGATAGCAAACCATTGCGTTGGACAGGGGGTGACACGCCAGTCGGTGATGTCAGTGAATCAGGGACGTCTGGATGAGGCTGAGGTGAACAGTCGTTTTGTGGCTCGTCTGAAGCACTTGCATTCGACACAAATTCACGTGGTGCCGGTAGGGGAAACTGCAAAAGAATAGGGAAACAGGAAGTACATGTTTCCTCGTGTGTTACCCAAGCATGAAGCTGGGACTAGACGTAAAGCGTCAAGCGTCTGGTTTGGGACAAACAAAATGGTTTGAGCATCTAGATGTTTTATCTTAGACTGACAACTTGTGTGAACGGAGCCATGAACACAGTCAAAATGGAAACCAACAGACTACACTAGTAGAGGGTAGAGTTTGACTCGGTAACGAACATCGGGCGAGGTATTTTACGACCGACGCAGGGCAACATCTTAAGCCTACAGTTAACACTGTCTGATAATCCACAACAGTTGCCCACGTAAATTATCTTGCTGATCCACTGAAAGCGGCTTGGGACGGTGTACCAATCAATCCTGTTCATGAAAGTGGCTTGAAGTGCTAGATCCTCACAGACGATAAATCACATGGTGGATGATCTGTCCTCAGTCAGTTTTGGACCGAAGTGAATATACCAGAAATGATGACAAAAGTACGCAATTCCCGACGGTCAGAAGTAAGTGCAAATGAGGAAATGGAGGTTACTATCATGAGGACGCTACGACCAAGCCATTCTCAGTTTCCAGAGTTAGCCATAAAGAATAAAATGTTCGTAGGTCAGGTTGCTTACGGTTTACTATTCTTGCACGCATTTTTACCACCAATCGGTGTGGTATTCTCAGTGCGTTGTTACGTGGCGTACCGGCGTGTGTTATTGGTTGTGATGTGGACTTTTTGGTCCACCAACCGATGATCATCTCTTATCGAGGGATCTGCTTTCCTCAATCCGCCAAAGCTGTTATTGGACTGGGGCTTTCTAAGGTCACTGTCAGTGACTTGTGTTTGCTCGCCATTGTGGGTTTTCTGCGTACGTACGATACTTTTATGCGTGGCACATGGCGTTGAGTGGATATTCTTGCCATTGAATCTCACACCAGACCCAGTATGACGGACACTTTGTGCCTGATGTGCGAGTCTTGACTGTGCTAGCGCTTACCGCGCCTTGAAGAGCATTCAGCATTGTTTGTCCTTTCTTCGGTTGTTAGACTTTACACGCATGTTTCCTTACCAAAATTCTTACGTACTTTGGGATTCATCTTATCTGACTGGAACTGTTGGTTGCATGACTTCGAATGAGACATTTCTCTCTTTTATCTCATATTCTCCTGTAACCCTTTCGCATTCATCGCTTGCATTCACTTTTTATGTCTGTGACCATGCTCTTCAAAAATAAACGATAATAGACAATTCAACCAAGACCAGCAAGTTAGTATTGGACGGGGTCTAATGAAATGAAAATGGTGCTGATGTGGGCTAACCTATCTTAAACAGTGGAATCCAGAGGTACACAAGTAGCCCCACCGCACACAGGTCGGTCCTTGATTGCCATATTGCGGGTTTTCAGGGTTTTCAAAATTACAACCACAGAAAGTCAGTTTCACAAACACTTCTCAGGCTCACAGTGGGCATCACAGTGGGAGATTAGGACCAACAACGAAACGCTTCACCAGGGTAATTTGTGATCTTAGCCAACAGTCCTTGTTCGCGGTAGTAATACATTCAGTGGACTACACGGTTTTCTAGGGTTCAGCTGCAACGAGCGGAAATTAAAGCAAAGTACCTGCACGGACACCCTTTTTCGTCCAGATTGCCGTCCTGACGTATTCCTAGTAAGCACTGCTTCCGCCGCGGGAGCGACTTTGGCAGCAGCTTTGTTAACTGGCTTCACCGGGGATGGGTTCTTTTCAGCCGAAGACAATACAGTCGTCTGATGTTGTTCAACTTTCGGGTCTGTGGAAAGGTCACCATAGCCGTCCCGACGATTACAAGCAAGGGAGAGGTTTTCCAGCCCACACTCGAACATGATCCAACCCGTGCTTTGTTCATTCAACACTGCGGATGCTCGTGGTGTGCCGGCTGCACGGATTAGGCTACTGTGAAACTCCTCGTCTGATTCAAATACGAAAAACGTCCTGGACGATTCGAACGGGATGGCGGTCAAGAGTACGCCGGCATTGAACTGGCTCAGTCGAGTCAGACGGCGTAATTGTCCGTGTATGCGACGAATCTTCAGTTGGCAAACGATTTCAGAACCACGTATACAGTTCGGATTGTCAGACAGACCTGCGGCTACGTCCAAGGCTACATATAAGCAGAGTTGAAATAAAAGAACAAGAAATGTTGTTGTCACAAGCTGTTTTGAAAGGAGGCTCAAAACCTACAATACCGTTAAGCCAATTTCCATTGAAAAAAGTGTTGGGCGATCTGAGGCAAGAGCAGTTGGGAGAGAGATAGAGAGCGAACAGTCTCCTGGAGAAATGCAACCCGGTAAAATCATTAAGATGGTGGTCAGGTGGAGGGAGGTTGCTTGCAGGCGAAAGATCCAAGTACTTGAAGCATCAGGCTCCTGTGGTTCCTCTCACCAAGAAAGCAAAAGGAGATATTAGCCTTTCAACTCCTGCCACTGGCCACTACAAACAACGCAAATTAACACTCATCGTAGGTTGCTACAGGAACAATGCTCTGTTACGACATATTAAATCTGCGGTAAACGTAAGTGTTTTACACAGTGAAAGCATACGAAACACTGACATCTTGTTAAATGCATCTTCTTGCCGCTACGTTGAAATGAGTCAAGAACGGGTCAAGAATGAGCCTCAAGAACATAGATTTGTCCAACCTGACGGGGAAAAACTAAACAAGAGACTCTGTGTATACAGTATGTTATGCAAAGTATAGAGACTGCGTAGACTTAATGCAGTATTCATACAGACTGGTTTTCCCGAGAGGCTTGCCTACGCCACATTGAATTAGATTCTGGAGAAGACTGGACATGAGTAATTCGAGGTGCTCGACAAAGTCCCTGGTGCACAGCCGAACACTTTTTTTTCAAAAATCTCTGTGTTAAGGTCAGTCTAATGGGCTTAGATAACCATAAACAAATACCTAGAGACGGATAGAATAGGCAATGAAGGAATGTGGGGTGTTACAGAAGTCTGTGCGGCGTTGCGTTTGTCCGCCTAAGAGAATGGGACTTCCCTGCACTTGCAGGCTAACGGAAGTCTGTGGCATTCATGCTTATCCTCGTCTGATTCAAATACGAAAAACGTCCTGGACGATTCGAACGGGATGGCGGTCAAGAGTACGCCGGCATTGAACTGGCTCAGTCGAGTCAGACGGCGTAATTGTCCGTGTATGCGACGAATCTTCAGTTGGCAAACGATTTCAGAACCACGTATACAGTTCGGATTGTCAGACAGACCTGCGGCTACGTCCAAGGCTACATATAAGCAGAGTTGAAATAAAAGAACAAGAAATGTTGTTGTCACAAGCTGTTTTGAAAGGAGGCTCAAAACCTACAATACCGTTAAGCCAATTTCCATTGAAAAAAGTGTTGGGCGATCTGGGGCAAGAGCAGTTGGGAGAGAGATAGAGAGCGAACAGTCTCCTGGAGAAATGCAACCCGGTAAAATCATTAAGATGGTGGTCAGGTGGAGGGAGGTTGCTTGCAGTCGAAAGATCCAAGTACTTGAAGCATCAGGCTCCTGTGGTTCCTCTCACCAAGAAAGCAAAAAAAAACAATTAGGAGATATTAGCCTTTCAACTCCTGCCACTGGCCACTACAAACAACGCAAATTAACATTCACCGTAGATTGCTACGGTAACAATGCTCTGTTACGACATATTAAATCTGCGGTAAACGTAAGTGTTTTACACAGTGAAAGCATACGAAACACTGACATCTTGTTAAATGCATCTTCTTGCCGCTACGTTGAAATGAGTCAAGAACGGGTCAAGAATGAGCCTCAAGAACATAGATTTGTCCAACCTGACGGGGAAAAACTAAACAAGAGACTCTGTGTATACAGTATGTTATGCAAAGTATAGAGACTGCGTAGACTTAATGCAGTATTCATACAGACTGGTTTTCCCGAGAGGCTTGCCTACGCCACATTGAATTAGATTCTGGAGAAGACTGGACATGAGTAATTCGAGGTGCTCGACAAAGTCCCTGGTGCACAGCCGAACACTTTTTTTTCAAAAATCTCTGTGTTAAGGTCAGTCTAATGGGCTTAGATAACCATAAACAAATACCTAGAGACGGATAGAATAGGCAATGAAGGAATGTGGGGTGTTACAGAAGTCTGTGCGGCGTTGCGTTTGTCCGCCTAAGAGAATGGGACTTCCCTGCACTTGCAGGCTAACGGAAGTCTGTGGCATTCATGCTTATGGCAGTGCAGCATCAGTGTCAACACTGATGTTGCTGTCTCTGATGATGATGACGATGGCGTTTATGCTGTTAGTTTCTATCCAGATTGTCTAACTGAGTGTTGAATATGTAGGTGCCTCGGATGTCTGTGGGAGGCCAAACCTAGGTCCACTCCACGTCCCAGTTTTCTTTCATCCAGTTCATTCAAATGAAGTGGCACGACTGCACGACAGGGTGTTGCTGTCAATGATGATGATGACGATGATGATGATGATGATGAACCAAACACCAGAAGTAGTCTGAGTTCCACTGGTCACATGCCTCAAACAGTAACCTCACATGCACAATCTCGTGATATGAAATTTCGTCGCCGCAGGTAGTTCAACTTGGAAAAAAGGGATCGCATTTTCATAGATCCGTGGAATGGCCTCATCTGTGACAGACCAACACAATCTGCAGAATACGAAAAAAGCTACGAAGAATTCCTTTGGATTGTGTGCCAAGAAAAATCAACTTAAATTTTGTGAGCGCAAAGCGCGTGTGCGAAAGTGTTTGTGTCTTCTTTCCATACTCAAAGGCAACGCCATCACCGAATAACACGGTTTTGGACGGAAAACACGGGTTGTGAAGACTGAAGAATTAATGTCATGATCTGGTCGATCAAAAAATTTAGTAGGAATATATAGTCAGCATTCTTCCCGGACCACAATTACTGTAAATGTGTGATCCGTGGAGCAAGGTCACCCTGGGTCGTGGCCCTAAGCAAAGACCAGTGCGGCATGAGATTACTTTACGGTATGTGGACCACGGTTATACATCGGTCGGCAGCGGGGCAAAACCTTTGGCGTAAAAGCTTGACTAAGGGTATCCAAGTCCTTAAGGAGGAAGTCGCCATGTATGTTCTAGCCTTCTAGCTCGGGAGACCTCCGGCACATGCCTAACCGGGTATGAGAAGTTCTTCATACGGAGACTCCTCCCCCAGTATAGTTCAGTGGGTTATCGGAGTACACGAAGCATCGAACTATGGTTCTGTCTCTTTGAAATAGAAGATGGCCAGAGGGAACATGGGTTCCGATACGTATAATCACTCATCTGTGCACAATGCATTGATCTCTTGCCCTGAACAGCGAAGGAGTAGGATTCTCACCGTATCACAACCAGAAGGGCTAAGGAGGGGGTGTTGTTAGCTGCCGGGCACAGAGGCGCATACAGTGGTCTTCAAACATCATTGTAATTCGAGAAATACACTCATTTGCAAATCAATTTGGTTTTCGCGAGAGACTCACGTGGAACCCAGCTGAATCTCCCGTTTGTGATGTTTTCAGGCTGGGTTCCAGGTGAGTCTCTCGCAAAAACCAAATTGATATGCAAATGAGTGTATTTCTCGAAAACAGTGCAATTTGGGTTCAAGTAGAACATAAGGTTGACGGAAACTCGGGGACTGCGCCTACCTGATGAGCCCCAAGAAGGGCGAAACCGGTCGTGGGCTGTCGAAGAGTTTTCAGCAACCTTATGAGTAGTCCATTACGAATATACATGTATCGCGATATCTCGAATATCGTAGCAACTGGAACATGAGGCGGCCTGGTGCAGCACATTCAGTTGCCTGAAAACATCACAAACGGGAGATTCAGCTGGGTTCCAGGTGAGTCTCTCGCAAAAACCAAATTGATATGCAAATGAGTGTATTTCTCAAAAACAGTCCAATTTGGGTTCAAGTAGAACATAAGGTTGACGGAAACTCGGGGACTGCGCCTACCTGATGAGCCCCAAGAAGGGCGAAACCGGTCGTGAGCTGTCGACGAATTTTCATCATTGTAATTACTTTCAGAATACTATTCAACTTTCCAACCTGCACACCCGTAAAACACCACTAGGTCATTAGCACAGAGTACCCAATTCGAAAATACCAGCTTTCATCACCAATGCTTGTGCACAAGCTGATGACACCTTGTCCGAGAGAACAAAATCCACCAAGTGAGAACAACGAAATCAAATAACAACCTCAAGTAGACAGAAAACTTATCAGATTCGGAAAATGGCCTCTCACTCACTGGGAACTGTGCGCGACTCATCACCTGTGATGACGTGCGGAAAGAAACGAGCACCAGGTTGAACGGGATTACGTCGAAGTGGAATTTCGTCTCGCGCTTCATGTGTTCTTGTCTTCAGAGAGTGACTGTTGATCGAAGCGGGCTGTGGGACGCTGATCAAAGGAGAATTGAAACTATTCAGAATGGGTGGGGCCGAAGGTTGTCGGGAGTGTTGGTTGAGACGATTCCGCACAAAAGATGGCGGCGCATCAGGGCTGGAATCAACCTCATCTAGTTCTTGAAGTGAGGGACAACTGACCATGCGGTCAGAGGCGGGCGTGTTTCGTTCGTCCGCTGTAGACGGCTGTATACGCCGAAAACGTTCACTGCGTTTGTGAGGCTCCCAAGCCACTGATCGACCAGTTTCTTGCGATGGTTTTAACAGCGGTTGGTTGCAGAGTTCCGAACCTTCAGAGGACATATCAGATTGAGCTACACATGGTTCAACCTGGACCATACGAGATGCAGCCGCTTCGATCCTGCAGCATTTCATCAACTGTTACGTAGAGAAGAATGAGGGTATCTCGACAGTGAATTCGGTACGGTCAGGAATTAGACATAGCCAAGAAAAATGAGGTTGCTACGCGGATGCTGAAGGATCGGTGAAGGACAGACAAAATGGGGCAGAGTAGCAGATGCTGTATGGGTTCAACTGAAATTCCTGGAGAACACGGTTTCCGTTAAGCGCGATATCCTACTTCAATGAGTAACGATTTCGTCTGATCCCAAAATTTTATTTTTTCGAAGAATCGCAAGTTTCATTCCAATGAGTTAGGCAAGCGATAAAATGTTGCATCCGCTTATGTGAATTAATTTGTGCTATATTCAGTGCAAGTCTTGTGCGGAAATAATGGCAGGTTTGGTGGTACTTCACTACTCCTAATCTCAACCAGATTTTCCTTGGTAAATAAATTAGGATAACTTTAAAAAAACAATAAAAATCAATTCAAGCTGGGATGGATTTGAAAAATCAACATTTCTTTCGTGTCAACCAATGATCAGTATGACAAATGGACTCTGAAAATCTGAGCGAGCCGATAGCCAAATACATCCACGGTCAAAAGACGCTAAAATTTGGTGGACGTTGACAAACCGATAGACATTTGACACGGCACGTTGAATTTAGCATTAGACCTGCGCATAAAGCCTTTCTCCATCGAACAATACACTTGTATTAAATTTGTTCGAGCTGGCCGTTTTACAAGAGCGGCTGTGAGCTGCAAATTCCCTACAAGTCGCTGACGGCACCTTGGAAATTATGGGAAACGAGCAACTGCATTGAACGAGAAACTGGACCATATGGACGCTGTCTTCGAGAGGTAGGGTTTGCCACATGGGATATTAGGTTTCCAAAAAACCGATTCCATTCGTTCTCGCTCTCCTCAGTCAGTCACTTTAGATAGTCTGCCCACACGGGAAGAAGGCGCTTGAAGCTGCGGCAGCTGCACTCCCCCTAGAGCTGACTTGATCGGACAAAGAATATTTCGACCAAGTCAAAAGTAGACTGCATCCCAGTAACGATTCGTAAGCAAGCAATCAGCTCGACTACTTTGCTATTGGTGGGCCGATAGATGCCTTCAGAGTTCAACGCTACACTAATCCGATGATCCATACTGGCTGGAACTCCATTCCCTAAGGTTCAAACGAACCGAATGGACGCAAGAGGATCAGCCTGGAAACATGAGGTGCACCCCCGAAATGCAACCAGCGGTATCACGAGTCGTCTTGGGGATAAAGTTCCCTATTGAACACGACCAAGAAACTACTCAAGCTTACAGACAGTCCCATAAGATTTCAAAATTACGTGCTGCATACAGCGGCACGTGGACCCAAGTAGCTCGCGTCATGCCAGTAAACGATGACATAGTAAATTTAGAGAAATTTTTCTGAATAACCCGTATTCGATGACGAATCGGGCAACAAAAATCACACCATGTCAACTGTTTTCTGGTAAGACTACCTCGTGCAACCGTTATTCCCCAACTTTACCGTTGACATGATGTCCTCTCCCTGCTCCGAGGATTCACGGATAGAAATTCTCATTGAACCTTCGTTCAAGAACACACAATAGGATACCAGGAATCAGATACTCAGAAGCACAAACCATTTTAACTACCAAAATAAGTGAGCTGAGTGGTTTCATATGCGCTTAACGCCTGCAGTGTAAAAGACCGCGTGGGATCGAATATGAGCCGAGTGCTTGCAGTCCGAACATCGGTAGCTCGAGTTTAGGTGGCTTCTAATGTACCCAGCCAGCTTGGTAATCGGCTTTCAAAACGTTTACCCACTACCCAAGAGGACATCCGTGTAACCGGTGGTGGTGGACATCCACCAATGGCTAGCTAGCAGCTTATTTGAGGGACTGGGCACAAACACTTACTTCAAACGAAACGGAATCAACGCATAAGGCCAATAAAGATACACAAGTCAAATCATGAAGCCCGGATCGCAAACTGTCCAGATGGACCAAGTCTTCGACCGCATAGAGTTGCAGGAAACAAAAATTGATTCGTTCGACTGACAGGGCAGCCAACTTCCCCGACACTATGGTGTCTCCACGAATACGCCGATCAGTGCGCGCTGGTACGGAGAAGCGACGATCGTGCTGCTGAGAGTCCGTCTGATCTTTGTTCGGGCCTTCCGAGTCGGTAGCCGACATACAGTGAAGGTCTTCCAAGGTGGAAGCCTTTCGATGTGACTGTGGGATATCTGTATCACACAAACCAGCTTCGGTACGAATGTCGGAAGTTTCTGCACAAAAAACAGATAAAGAGAAATTTAGGACGATATTTGAGGGGAAAGCCCGTGGTAAGAATCCTTAAAGAACTGCGATAGTCGCTGATCACGCAAAGTAAAAACAAACAAGTGTATCAAATTCACAGTGACATGAAAATCTGTAATGAAACTATTGTAACTAACAGTGTCCCCGCTCCAGTGTCTTAGCGTCGAAAAGACTTGCCAACAAGGAACACCATAGCTTTATTGCGAACAAGCGAGTGCAAAAGTTACAAGGGGCATGGCGCACTTTTGACCTTGATTCAGACTGTCCGATCGGCGTTGGGTGAACACCCATGATCGTCAGCCGCGGCTCTGTGAAATGTCTCAACACTCATCATAGTCGACCGTTGCTGAACTGACTGACTGCTTCAGCGTCTAATCGGAAGCCGGGTTTTCTGGCCTGGGTGCTTGGCAGTTTCCCTACTACCATTTTGATGGAGTTTGAGGGCCTCAGTAGGTTTCAGACATTCTGTGATTACTTTCAAGAATCTGACCTTCCTGACAGAAAGCATCACACTCAAGTACTGATTATATTTGACGAGTGTTGCAGGAGAAACCTACAACAGGCTCTAGAGGCAAACTATAACCAATAACATCCTCAAAGAAGACAACACCGCTAATCGAAGCATGAAAATCATAGAGTGCTCTAGAGGCAAACTATAACCAATAACATGCTTAAAGAAGACAACAACGCTAATCGAAGCATGAAAACCATAGAGCTGCTCCCATCGTAACGCCACGGAAGAAACCAATTCTAGCAGAAGCTCTTATGGGTGGTCTATGCAGAGAAAGGAAACGCGGATAAAATGATACACACGTATTTTCATGATGTTCACTGAATTGATCAATAGATATGAAAAAAACGTAGTGACCCCTTGTCTGTTCACACGCTGAGGATTTTCTTGGACAATTTTCACTCATCAGGCCGTATTGAAATCAAGCAGCGAAGGACAATGGTAGTGCCCAACTGAGATCGAGTCTAATTGCTTAGTAAATTTGACCAGGAACGGTACGAGCTATTCATGCGGGGATTATCCAAATAGAACTTGGTTGGGAGTGCAATAACCTGAGAAGCGAATGACAACGGATTGCAGCTCCGAGGCTTTTTCTGTGTCATAGTTTATAAAATTGATATCAATACCCTGTGGATGTTACGTGATTTTCGGTGAGCATACTGGAAGACAAACGGACGCCAAAACCGGTCATGAAAAGATAGGCGATTGGGGCAGATCCGTAACCTGTGGGAAATCACCAGAGATGGTGGACCCAAGCCAGTAGGTTCGTACAGGACTGATGTAACTAACGTGGATCACACCACGCAACAACAGTGTTGGTTTGAAAAACACAATCTTGCTTAAGGGCTGTGTGAATAGACCGCCGATTCGAATAAACACTGGTACTTACAAGGAGTGATTTATAGGTTCATGGCGAGTCGGTCGCTTACAAGAGTGGTGCCATTCTTTTTGGGCTATGATTAGGTGGGTGCCGACATACAGCATCATATCTTATTCGGCTTACAGAAAAGTGTGGATTGTGTGAGCAGTGTGAAGAAAGTTATTGGCGCACACAATGATCTGTTCCAAACAGGAGATTTCGATTTAGATGAGACTTTAAGCTAAGTGATTAACAGGCGAAATTACTGACCAGACGGTTCGTGGTTCGATCCCAACCCCGGCACCTCGACTGATCCGTCTAGGCTTACGCACTATGGTAGTACCCCAGACCTCGTGCTTCCTTCGGGTAGCATGGCAGCTATGCACCGTGCTACAGTTGAACCATTATTACAATACATATACAAAATTACGCACGGTCACCTCAGAAAGCAGTTCATGCTGTCTTATGTAGATGACAAGTGATTTTTAAACCAGTAATCGAAAACTGACCCTGTCTTCGCGACGACGTGTTGTCAACCGTCATTCTTCGTTGTGGACTAAGATGGAAGATGGAAGAGCGCCAATAGGGACCAGAAGGTTCCATCGTTGTGGACTAAGATGGAAGATGGAAGAACGCCAATAGGGACCAGAAGGCTCCTCTGTTACATCCCCAAAGAGTTCACGTGATTCACTGCTTAGGAACGCATTTAGCTTGTTGGGCGAGGCATGTTTGCTTTCAGTGTTTCTGCCTGAACGACCATGAGACTGACTGACATGCTTGAAGGCCGCTAGTTTCACTTTCACACAATTATTGTGCATCCCATCGATGACAGCAGACGGAGGTGTAGTAGACAGAACGGGCGACAAGACGTTGAGGTACCTAGAACAAAAAACGAATAGTAGTGAATGTTTAGTGGACGGCAGTGTTGGTCCTTGTAACGATGGATCAGAAGCTTGTGTTACTGGAGGATAGGAATAATGTGACTAAGCGTTGGTCAGTCGACTAGATGTAACCACCAGTGCAAAACGAAATCCACACTGTTCTAAAAGCAACTCAACGAGCAGGTTCCAGGATTCGAACACGAGAACTGTGAGGAGAAGGGTTGTCTTCGCGGGAAGCATGAGACCATCGACACTCTTTTACATGATACTACTTGTGAGTAGCCCATTCCAAAAATCTAAACAGGACGGGCGCTTGCAAACAATGCACACAAAGCTTCAAGAGTTGGGACGAATAGGACAGTAAGCACAGTAGTGCCAACACCAAAAGCAACAACAACAATAACTTATTGAGTTCGAATAGCGGGGTGTCTATTCAAAAAGGTTGGTGCGCCGAAATCAGTGTACAGAACATCTGTTCGTTTAATAAACGCCTTACATCGGGAGTTAGACAGTACTCTCGATGAAAGGTAGTCAAAATGTTCAGGTGGATAGATTTGGTGTTCATGCGAGTCTAGGAGACGAGGTACCAAGTTGCAGGTGGGCTAAATCCTACAAATCACCTCCGATTATCTTCAGCTAAAGTTCAACATGATAGTTGTGAACTGATAATTATGAGAACTGCCGAATAAGCCAGACTTGAGTGCACTATACTTGCACTACAGACCACTGAAAGTCTATTTCAAATCGATTTTCAATCACACATGCTTGATCTGACAAAATCACGTGTCCTGAATCGTGATTGCGGCCACCAATTAAGTCAACTATGCACGTGTCAAATTCACCCTTTCATTCAGCTGCTATATTGCCAAACACTCAGCAACGTCTTCGAAAAGATAATGAAACAGATACTTTCTTGGTGTGAATGAGCTGTTAGTTTGAATCACACTCGTTTGTATCCACTCATCCATTTGCCGATATTATCGAACTCCTGGAGGCATCAAAGATAAAAAGGAATAGGAGACAACCGGACGTAAAAAAGGACTAGGTAGCCCAGTTATTTCTACGTTGCCGTGGGTGAGTACATCTACTGGGGTTTCGGTTCTTTGACCTGAACCTAAGATGAACAATGCGAATGAACATTACCTTTCCATCGCTTCTGTGAACAACGGAGATACAAGAAAATCCACCGTGTTCTGGAGCCACACAACAGCGTCCGAATTCGATGAAACATGGGCACGAGATACATCACCTGCGAAATAAATTGAGATATGATAAGTGACGAAAGATGAATAACCTTACTGAGATTAGGGTAATAAATTGCAGATGCCAAGAACAGGGAATTATCGTTCACAATACTCAATTGGTTAAAAACACAGAATACCTTTTGCCTGCGGATCCATTGTAGCGGACTTTGTAGCAGAAGTCGACGTCTTCCCAGCGTCCCGACTCAAGATGAGTTGGGGAGAGAAGCCAGATTGAACTATCTGAAAGCGCGGTGCCAAAGCCGATCCCAGACGATATTCCCAAGGGTGCAGGCTTGTCAGTTTGTCTAACTCCGCGTTGGGAGGATTCAGGCAATCTTTCAACGACTCCACGCTTTGATATGTGTGTTTACACAGATGCCAGCGTCGACTCAGACGAACTGGCTTTGCCCAGGCATTTACACAACGGTATACGTTCAAGTGGTGACTGTAGGCTGCACGTAGAAGACCGCTCTCTGTAATCGGTCTGTTCAACTGTCCACGCAAATCTGTGTTGGCAAAATGAGAATGAAGGTACGTCAACCGCTCTAAATACATGAACGGATGTGTCTGGGTTATCCGGGGTGCGAGATGTCGGTGAGAGAGTGCCGCGTTATGTGGGAATAATACCTTACGGCGTAAAACCCATGAGAAGACGGAAACGTAATTCAACTCACGCTGACAATTCATGGAACAAAAGCTCACAATGAGAAACAGTTTATATAAAGGGGTCTGATTGCTGCCAAGCTCACAAATAAGAAAAAGCCTCCGGATTCACAACAAAGAAGCTTTGAGAGAATCAATCCTACCCAAACCAGATAGTTACTACCTGCTGGCCACTGATCTCACGGTCAAGCAGATTGAAACAGAGCCACAGGACTAGGATCACCGAAAATGAGGTAATCTATCCGCATCTGCACGTTCTACCATTTGGTTGGCTAGGGCGGCCGGCGCATGTCTTTGAGAAAGAGAGCTTCGGGTTGCGTAAGCGCAACACCTTGGTTTGAAAAAAACACTCGCGGTTGATCGCCGAATCGAGTGGTGTACCAATAGGCAATTTGGTCTGTCTAAGTATCTACCGTCGCCCTAATGCAATTATGATGAGTACACTATGCCTAGCCCATGCCTTGGCCGAACTCCCCATTGCTTGCTATGGTCAGTCATGACTCAGACAGGGGGTCCGCACCAATAGGCAATTTGGTCTCTCTAAGTATCTACCGTCGCCCCAATGCAACTATAATGAGTACACTGTGTCTGGCTCACTGACTTCGTCGAACTCCACATTGCTTGCTATGGTCAGTCATGACTCAGACAGGGGGGTCCAAAAAAGATAAAATCTAAATGTCGCCATCGAGAAGTTCCGATCAACCAAGTAAGCAGTGTTACATCAAGAAATTTCGAAATTCAAAGGCAGAATTTGATTGATCGAACTCAATAAGAAGTGAGGATAATGTGGTCCGACAATTTAGATTTATCTGTCAGGTTAGATGACTTAGATGACATAGACAGGGGTAACATAAAAACTTTACATTCAACTGTTGCCATGCTGGCTATAAATCGCATCTCAATACCCATCTAGAAAGACTAACATGATAACAGACGCTCACGATTCATCATGACAACCATTGCCCTGCATATCACATTCGAAACTGGACTGGAACAAAACGAACGGGGAAAATTAAAACAGCCTAATAAAAACCTACCAACAAACTTCTCAAATGCATCTTCTTCGGACGTTTTCTCTTCGACGTTATCTGTCTTTGGAAAGTCTGGAGGTCCCAAGAGCGGAGGTCTGAGAATATCACCGTCACGCTCGCCTCCAGGTTTAGTAAACCGCCTAGGAGGGGGTGTCGGTCGGGTACTGGCAACCTCAGGGAAACTGAGTTCATCTAGGGCCAGCTGAGACGAATGCGACGGAGATTCGGATGGTGTCAGCGGACCAATTAGACTGTTCAAGGATAGACCCGAGGGCAAACGGTTGACCAAGCCTGGTCCCATTGGGGTTTCTGCAACATCCGCACCTACTGCATACGCAACACATGAAATAAAACGGGACGATAAGCCAACTTTGAGAAGGGAATTGAGAAACAACGGTCAAATAGCCGTCTGGTATTGCAAAATTTGATATGAGGCTAAGCAGGAGAAGCCGGCAGTCATGAAACTATCGCAAGTACAAAACTTCCTCCATCCTTCAAGGAAATAATACTTTCACTATAGGAGTGGTTACATGGCTTGGATATTCATTTCAATCAATCGAATTCAGCATATGTTCTGGAATAAAGACCAAACTAGATAAAGCAGCATTAGAAATAACTCCAGCTGCAAAAATTTGCACCCAGAACAGTAGGCTATGAATTTTTGTCAAGGTCAACGGTCATAATGTGCACGTTATGGCGAAGGAATGTGACAACACCGACGCATTGGATACCATTTTTTCAGACTGCACCATATGTCTGTCTACTTATAATACCACGTTTTTGTACACAGCCAATTACAAATTCACCTTCAATCATATTAGTCCAGCGAGATGGCCCAAGTGGTTAGAGCGCGAATTTACTGACCGCAAAGTCCGTGGTTCAAACCCGACCTCTGCCTCTCGACTTCCCCTGTCTATGCTTGGGCAACCTGGCAGTATCCCAGCTTTCGTGCTTCCTTCGGGTGGCATAGAAGCTGGGCACCGGAAGGGTGTAACAGCTGTTTTAATTGTGATTTCACTCCAATACAAAACCGAAACTGAATTTCGAGGAAGTACCCGGAAAACGAAGGTTTTGTTATACAAAAGCAAAGCCGTTCTACATCACCTGCCTCACCACTCCGTTTCTATCATGAACAGAAAACGTACTACAAACATCCCCAACGCATGGAGAGTCCAGTCGCAACTCTAGCCGTTTGAGAGGGATGTTACTGTAGTTCACCGGAATTACGCATCTCAACTATGATATAACCGCTAACCTGTTGAAGAGTGATGGACACCTGCGACCAAGTCATCTTCATCTGGAGAATCGGGAGGTACCAGCAATTCGGACATTGATGAGGGCTCAGAAAGAGACCCCGAAGAATTCCTGTCCCGTTTCATTCTTCCACTGGCCAAATGATAACGCTTTCGAGCACGAATGTATCCGGACCGGACTTTCGGACCAGCAGTGTGATGTTCCGGAGAACTAGTGCGAGAGGGTCGGTTGCTGGATTCGCTAGTGGAGAAATCCTCGTCCGATGGGTCGCTGCTGTTGCAACATTCATCCTTTGTTAGACAAAACAGTGGCAAAAGAAAGATGGGATAAATAATTTCTTCCAACAGTCAGTATTCTACATGACTTGATTCCGACAAGGACAGTTGCTGGCGGTATGTTGCCATGCTTTCAAATGCATCAGAATCGTCAAAGGGGATAAATAATTTCTTCCAGCAGTCAGTATTCCACATGACTTGATTCCGACACGGACAGTTGCTGGCGGTATGTTGGCATGCTTTCAAATGCATCAGAATCGTCAAAGGGGATTCCGTCTAGTCATACTCACTCACAGAAGTTCAGGAGAGAATTTTTAGTGGAGCAGCAACGTCTGAAAAAGTCCTATTCACTGACTTGTCGTGCGGAAATGGTTGCGCAACAATAAAGAACAAAAGCGAATGTGTGGCGCTATAATCGGGTCGACAGGTTGTTGATTATCTGTATGGGATTTCGAAACAATCAAAGTTGTGTGAGACCGGCGCTAAATCGGACAAACTGATGCCTAGATGCGTCGCGTCATTTTGAATAACTAGGAACCAGCTCCTAGTACCATATGATTGGTCTCCATCCCGTGTCCCCGAGGTAAGGTTTGAAAACGGATTGAAAATTAATTCAACATCGAAACCGACCAGACAACTCCAGATAAGTTGCTTTTAACAGAGTTAACCAAATACCGAAAAGACCGCCTACACCCCCAAATAGACAAATCCGGTGACAGCAGAGATGGATCCGATTGACCAAGCAGGTACCCTTTGAAAAACCGAAACCTGCGACACACTGATTATATCAATTAGGGACGTTTGTATGCTGACTGCCAAACCAAAAGTCAAGCATCACATTGCAGTTAATCACATCCATAACACTGCCTGGATTGACGTCGTCATGTGTGATGCTGAAAGACTGAGTCTTTGGGTTGTCTGTGGCGCACGTTGTCAGAACCAACACTGAATCGAGGTATTCGAAATCCCCGTAATTGACTGATGTGCAAAGGTGACCCCGATTGGAAGCTATCATGGAGACGAAGGAAAACGACTGAGCAGATTATCGCTACTGCCTGAACACTTCAGCCAACTTACTTCATCAGCGCATTTGGTTGCATCACATGTTGCTAGAACTTCTCCTCGCATGAGTAATAAACCATTGGAACGTTCGTGGCAGAATGAAGGGTTGTGAAGCTCATGCAAAAGCCGGTGTGCCACCAGAAGGCTCTCACCAAAGTGAGTCGCAGGCAATGCTGACTTCGGTGAATTGTCCTCAGCAGTAGAATAAACGATGGGTGGAAACCTTCATCAAAACGTTGGGCGAGAGAGAAGGAACTACTGCTTAGGTTCCAAACTAACAAGCAAGTATGACAAACAGAAGTAAAGTAGAAAATCCCGTTCACTATTCAGACAATATTATGAGAACACTGTGCAAACTGAAGCATTTCTTCAGGTATACAATTCCGAGGTGAGGAATACAAAGATTGGGCGACTGGGTTTGACCTCTAGTGAACCACCCTAATTGTTAAGTCATTGCTAGAAAAAACCAACAAGTATACGAAGAGCTCACCTTCATTGAGCACCTACAAGCTGTTTCTCTTAGTCTCTTCATATACGCTGGAAGGACGATCTCCAGGACTGATTGTTTCTTCAAAGTGATACTATTGTTAACAATATGTTACTTGAAAACCTACTGTCTACCTCGAGAACCTTGAGGGACAAAACGCTTCCATGAAGTTCGAACACGGACACGAAGTACACAGAAATTAATTGTTTGCCTGGTTGAGATGCAAGTCATTTGAAATAATCTGGTTAATGCTCCCGCACGGCTCGGTGTGCGCCTCACACCTACAAAATGCCACTACAAGACCATACTTAGAGATCAGCCGATCGAGGCGGTAGATAAACTATCTCCCTGAGCGGTTATATGGGTTACCGAGGACGGAACCAGTTTTTAAATCGGGAAAGCCACGTCCAAGGTCCATGGCCTCCGCGTGTGACGTCAGTTTGTCCGTCAAGAGCAGAATATACAATGCGACATACATTGTTTTGTGGATAAACAACGCGGTCGGTACACGCAGGAAATGTGTGGAAACTTCCGGTGTTTCACCATCGGTGTCTCCGAAACATTGGCTCGGCATGGTGTGAGCATCGGATTGGCAACGTAGAGGTACGCCAGATGCCCCCGATAGACGAGCTACTCAAGCTTCATAATTTAGACTGCCTTGGGAATGTCAGATGACAGTCTACCTTACGGGGTTCTTTTTCTCAGCTCTGTGCTGAGTAAAGACAACCGATAAGCGAACTCTCCATGACCTGGTAACAAAGCATGAATGCACTAACCAATAAACCCCGTTACATTGAAAACTGCCATCGCCCTGAATCGTGACTCCCATGCTTGACTGTGTTTTCCTGACCTCTCGTCTATAGGTGACCAACGGAACCAACGAATACTCTGTATATGGTTTACGGACGACTAAGTGAAATGAGATGAACTCAACAAAAGCAATCTGTTTTGAAGTTCGGTCTCCTCAGAGTGCGAACGCTCATATTCCGATGGCCGTAGTATCAAGAAGTTGCCATAACGAGGATCCCCAAGCCGGAATACCAGTTGATGGTGGTACACCATACACCTCAGTGTTAAACGCTCAATAGGAGAATGGAGACTTACCACAGCTTTAAACAGCGTAGATAATAAAGTTGCCTCCCTTTAGACAGATAGCTCCCAGCAGAAGCCACTCGTCATAACAAACCGCCTTCGCCTGGTCTATCGACACTTTTTCCAGAAGAGACCTATTTTGGTCAAGATCTTAAGGTTGACCGTGAAAAACATAAACAGCCGATGGAATTGAGAAGGCACAGGATCGGTGCACTTTTGCCCAACTAAAAAATGACAAGATCTTCGTGCGGTAGTCGCCCATCCTGTAAGGAATACCTTCGGTCAACATAATATGCGGAACCTCTGAGGTTTGTCATCACAGATTATCAAGATGACACGAGTGAGCTTGTTCGTCCTGTGTTTTGGAGCACTGAAGTTTAGTTTGAAAACGTTGCAGGAACGCCCCAAATCATATGATCAGGGCGTGATTGTTTTGTGTAGGCGAGCTTGCGCTCAGATTGTCTTACAGCCTGCAATAGGCTATTATCTAGTTTCACAAAACGCCGATGTGTTGATGCCCTGTCGGCACAGTAGACGCTTGTTCTTGGAAAACACAAAGGCGGATATCTTATGGGAGACTATAAAGGTGTTATAACGGAGTGTCATGACGTCAATATACCACTTCAGGGTATCACGGAGGTACGTGTATAAATATCTACCGGTATTGTTGAAAGCGTCAGTCAACTATAGACCATCAACCTTAATTAAGACTAATTAAGATATTCCCCGTGAGAAATCTTTGTTCCGGGGGGGGGTAGGTGGTGGGAGGAGAGGTCTATATGTATGGAAACACATGGCGAAATAAAGCCCTATAAAAGTACATAAAAAAAACTCCAGTGAAAATAAAAGTTCCAGGGTTTACGATATTCAGCCAGCATGAGGGAGCAAATTGAGTGAAGCAAGTTACACTAAGGTTTTTGAGTTAGAGAACAGTTCAGTTTTTTGTGAAAAAAGACGGAGGGGTAAGCCCAGGTTATAGCTCGAGCAAGAGCTAGCCTACACTTATTGGAAGAAGGGCTAGAGTGGATCTAATCAGTCGATCATGTACGGTTAAATCTCTATTAGCCTTAGTTCTAAAGAGCTAGTGTTCAAGTGGGCGTTTTTTGGTCTTCGTGTGCACTGCCAGCCTGAACTGGTACCGCGGAATCAGGATTGTTTATAAGCTCTCGCTGTGAAACTACTGGTGTGTGATCGACCTTAGGAACAGCAAACCTTGTAGTTGAGTGTTTTCCGATTTTATCAGTTATATTACAACACAAATGTGCCAGAGCTACGCACAATCTGTATTGGCGCCAACGTGCGGAGTTCTCGCCGGTCGTGGTAATGAATTGTTAGAGAAATGTGGAAGGTATGGTCATTAGCACTCTCAGTGTCTTTTCAGAAACACCAATTGGTTAGATTGATGTTTTCTAGTTGTAATGTGCCACGTAAATCCGTGCGTTGTCCGTCAGCCCAGAAAACCTAAGCGATAATGTATGAATCACGTTCGGGTGACAACCAAAAGTCAGTGTTCCCAGGTCACCACCTTTTCGTTTCGTCAAGATCTCGGTTTATTTTCAATTACAGAAGGTTGGTCCGATACTACTCGGGGTACAATTAAGAACAACATGGTTCGAAATTTGTCGTCCATAGTCACCGGAGAGTACCAACTGTTACCTGTGCTCATGTGCGGACCACACATCTCCAACTTAGAACATCATTACGATAGGACTGTTCAGCTTGGATTGCAAACTTGAACATCGTAGTGCGTAGCATAGAAACCACAAAGACTCACACAGCGTTGGGTCCAGTAGATGATCCAGCCTGCTTTGTAGCTTTACAAGCCGCGAAGAGATGAGGCTTGTATTCGTTTCGCGACGGGAAGACTGCACGCTGCTGGAAATCACCTGTCAATAATTCAGTAAACAAGGCTCGACCACTTTCATTCGAACCGAAGAACGAGCACTGTCCGAAACATCCACAGTTTGGAAAGATGGCCGGAGGAGTGTAGGACGATGCGGAGCCGGAACTCACCGGACAGCTCACGGGTCCGAAACGCGATTCACTGGTTGACCAAAGGAACCATAGCCGTTTTGTTGCGGCATCGTGACACTTGAGAAAAGCAAGCTGCCACAAAGCATGTTCGGAACGCTCGGCTGCACTGGAAACATTTGCGTGAACCGGTCCAAAGGCAAGCGAACCGGCTTCCAACCACAACGACTGTGGATCGGTTGGATTGATGACGGTGGCCGGAGAAGCCACACTACCAGGGGCGCGTGATTCTGTTCGGTGTTCATGTGCTACCGTAAGGGCCAAACGAATAAAATATTACAAACTACCAGATATTGTCGCCAGGCCAGAAATTTCTCACTCAAACGTGCAGTTACAAATGATATGAAACCATACGGCATCCGATCACTGTACACGCATGTGTGCAGGTTATCACAGGCCACTGATAGAGGTAAGAAGGGAACTTTTCAAGTACCTTTATATGATCAAAACTTCAGAACAAGTGTAAACAAATCGTGATAAAAACCAAGCGAGCACTGCGAGATTGAACATCGATTGCAAGCAAAGTGTGGGGAAAACGTGGTGCACAGTGAGACAAACAGAAGGACGAGAAACCCTGAAAAGAAACAACGAGATAGGGAAAGACCGCACTGCCTGCCTGATTTTTTTTGTCAGGTAGTTCGAAACCGCAGCACCAAAACAAAAACAACCTCTCAAAACATTCTGTGGAAAACCAATTCTTCTTGTCCTCAATCAACTTGGCGACCTGTCTGTGGATTGCTGTCGAGTTTATGCTCAGCACGAGGCAATCAAGGCCAACTAGGCCTATCACATACTTCAATTATCCAGTGAGGTATATCCATTGTCGAGGATCTCGACTGTTTACACGGATCTCACTGAGACCACAAGAAAAAATTCACAACGACGTGTAACAATTGAGTTTATACTCACCAATCGGTCGGATATACTGCACCAAACGCACCCGAGGCAGCATAATCAAAAGTCCGCTGCACTTGGCAGTTCCGTGCATGTTGCAATTGGTCAGTCTAACAGGGTCGAGTTGCAGACTCAGACAACTTCCAGTCTCCACAAAACCCACATCGACGCCATCAAGCGAAACACGAAGAAAACGGTATTTGAGTAGTGTTTCTCCAGGACACAGAGTGTCCGAAGAAACAGAGGGCCAGAAGGGGCAGAGTGACTGGTAGAAGAAGGGGAGACAGGAAAACAGGAGGTAGTGACCAAGTGATTTCTTGTAAGAACCCAACCACACATTTTGTTACAGAATCTGACTACTCGAGAGCACTCAAGAGAACATTCTTAATTTTTCACGATCTTCATACAGGATCCGGTACGCACCTATCTGACACTTCGGTGTGGTGATAAATATGGAAGCAGAAAGTGCTTTTCAGGATGAAACACTCTACTTCCATAAGGTTTAATGGTACCATCAAGATGGAGAGAGAGAGAGAACACAGTGGGACATGCAAAACTGGGCTACGGAAAAAGGGTAATCCTAATCTAATTGTCAACGGCACTATGATTTCTCCCCGAACAACTTTCCTCGACTTCGAGAGTACTTGTTACCGAAAAGGACCAGTGTACAAGGTCCAATCCTCGTTGTTGCGAGTTGACCTCACGTGGATCGGAGGTACCTGTGAATCATACGTAGTACACTACTCATAAGGTTGCTGAAAACTCTTCGACAGCCCACGATCGGTTTCGCCCAGTCTTCGGACTATGCTCTGGAGGATTTTTCTCTCAACTCAGACCTTCGACCACCTGCAATAAACCCTCCGTGAAAGTAAGCAACCAACCTTCAATAAATACACTCATTTGCAAATCAATTTGGTTTTTGCGAGAGACTCACCTGGAACCCAGCTGAATCTCCCGTTTGTGATGTTTTCAGGCAACTGAATGTGCTGCACCAGGCCGCCTCATGTTCCAGTTGCTACGATATTCGAGATGTCGCAATATTCGTAATTCGTAGTACATTACGTATATCTCAATATATCTCGAATATCGCAGCAACTGGAACATGAGGCGGCCTGGTGCACCACATTCAGTTGCCTGGAAACATCACAAACGGGAGATTCAGCTGGGTTCCACGTGAGTCTCTCGCAAAAACCAAATTGATTTGCAAATGAGTGTATTTATCGATACCTGTGAATCAGTTTGCGTCGTGGATGTTTATCAAAAGGAACCCAAGCTAATTAATCAAGTTCAAATATAAGCTATTTAGAAGCGGACGCGCGAGAGATTGAAAATTCCAGATAGGTACAGTTACTTAGCCCACGGGGGAAACCTAAATACCAAACAAAGTCGACTGATTTCCAACCGTCGACTTCGAGACCAGATTTTCGGCTAGTAATAAAAGACCATAAAGCACGATTATCCAACACAATTGAGTTGTCGTGAGGACCAACAAACTTCCAATGCTTTGGAACGATAGTTAAACCTGAAAAGTTACCCGAACGTGGCTTCAGACTTAAGACAAACCGCACATATCGCTCAAGTGCAAGTGCATGTTCGTCTTTTGCTGGCTGGATAATTCAAGCGTGTCTCCAGAAGGCAAATGTGGGGAATCTGAGTGCAGGCACAAGTATGATGAACGTACACCACTGATGGTGAGCTTCAGTAACAGTGAAGTTGCAGCCTCTCTAGTGTGCATCAACTAGGAAGTCGGCGAAATGAAGGATGAATCAAAATTCAAACGAGACTGATGTGAATGGAGCTTCAGCAAAAGTTGTGACCACTCAAAACTGATACAGAAATCCTCCTAAACAAGACAAGATGTAGACGTGAGGTATTCGACATCTTTTCGGAGGGGTTCGCATCCTGGCTCATAGAAGATCAACAACCTTGTTGCGGACTCTTTGAGGGAATGACTTCTTTTTTTAAAAAAATAGAAAATAATCGTTCAGCTGTAACACCCTTCCGGTTCCTAGCTGCCATGCCACCCGAAGGAAGCACGAAGGCTGGGATACTACCAGGTTGCTCAAGCCTAGACAGGGGAAATCGAGAGGCAGAGGTCGGGTTCGAACCACGGACCTTCCGGTCAGTAAATTCGTGCTTTAACCACTTAGCCATGTCGAGCTCAATGATTTCTTTCGAGTACTTAAACCGTCAATATGATCCATTCCTAGCACGGTCTAGAGAACAGCATGTAAGAGGTCGGATTTGTTCGAACAGTTAGTAAGTTTCAATAAAAAAGAGAATATTTGGGAGAGAGAGAGAGAAAGATTTCGATGTATGTGGACTCTATACCACTAAGTGACTATCAAATTAGGTGAGGTGACACAAGCGGAAGTCACTGTTAACTGGTGAAAATAATGCATCTGCTCGGCAGTTGGTCTACTGGTGCTACAGATCAGGAGAATAGTCCGTACAACAAGCCTTACTTGCGGTCGCGCATGCTGACAAAGTTCAAAATCTCTGGAACAAACGAGTTTATTCTCTGAGTCCATTACGGAGAACATGAAACCATTCAAAGCTTGCACAACTGTGGTCAATTGTGGAGCGGTGAGCTGACCGGTGAATCGACCCACGATCAGTTCGAGAAGCCACGCGTACTCCAATGTTTCGGCACTCAGAGGTAGAGTAGCATGACTAAACATTCCTTGGCCACGCAAACAAAGACCCATGAGCTGGACACAGCCTGTGGACAGTGAGCTGCAAGATTTTGGTCGGGAAGCCTGAAAAGGAAAGGGGGGGTGAACCAAAATCTGGTGCTAATACCTTGACTTCAGCGTGTCACTTTACAGACAAGATCAATTTGTCATAAATGTGAATTGCACACATTGTTGGAATGCGTTCAGTCAGGTTTTATATCGACCAAATAGGGTGGACGCACACAAGCGGAGGACAAACATTTATCCGCTAACTAGTACTATATGATCAAACGCATGACAACGACCCAGGTACAAGACGGCACGCCGGTTGTTGATGTGCTGTTGTCACAGCTTTCGCAAAGTCAGAAAACCAAACAGACTTCGAAACCGCATTGGAGCAGGGAGTAAAAAGGCCAACCGTATCGGCCAACCATCACACTGTATGGAGCAAGGAAGTTAGAAGTTTGCTGGACAGAAGTGCACTCAAGGTGTGACCCATGTGTCATATTAATGCTTGGAAGCTAAAGACTACATCGCAAGGACCAGTGTTAACAGCCACCGTACAAACGGTTTAACTGAAATGGATGAAAACAGGTTTGTGCGAACAATAGCCGTTTACCGAATTGGGTGTAAAATGTGTGCACCAAATGGGCCACCAACATCCGCATCAAATAGGAACGACTTCGTTCGAAAATACCTTCACGCCATTGTGCTCTTCAATGTGGTAGCAGATACATAGTGCCCGACGGCCCACTTATTTAAAAAAATACCAAATTACTAACTGGCATCATAAAATGCGGTCGGTAAAAGGCACAGACTATATACCATGGAGCGATTTAGTGCGCAACCGCTGAATGTGTTAACGTGAGTTGACTACTTACACCATTTATTCGGAAGGTTATGAACTCAACCTGTGTCCAACGGAAGTTGAAATTACGAAACCGATCTTTTCCGTCTTAAGCGATGTGATTTAGTCACTCAGTGTTGAGTGACAGTTACAGGCTCGCCGAGGTCCACCCTAGAAGAGGAAACACATCATCTGACAGCAACATCAATGCTGACACTGATGCTTCACTGCCGTACAACCACAAAGTTTATCTGATTATATATAAACCCTTAGAATGAAAAGAAAAGAGTGGACCTGTTGATGGCCTCCAGTCAAGCGCACCAACAACATCTAAACTTCGTAATCTCTTTCACACCCTTATGCCAAGTCATACGTTGTCCAACTCGCGGATTCCGCCATTTCCAGGTAGGCAAAGACAACAACACTCGTCTCGGTAGAGAGTGCTTCGACATACGTAGCACATGGCTGAGCCACCGCAGTTGATAGTGCTGGAAACTGTCCGTGATAGATTCAGAGCTACGGTCAGTTGGGGCGTAAGCAGACACAATAAACAAGGTGCGATGGACCTCATTTCTTCTAGATTCTCTCACACACGTTGCCAAACGAACCGCGAAGAGGAGACTATCATCTGGTACCAAATTAATCAGAGACGCTTCCGCTCGGTCACTCAAAACAATACCCGCCCCAGCATATTCTGCTGCAGTGGCCTCTGCATCGTCAGAGGTGCGCAGCCGGAAACTGGAAGAGAGCGATGAGGCAGTTAGTTTACAGTAGTTGTGTCCTACATCCTTACTTGTTTCTGACGGGCAGCATACACTAATACAGAGGGAATCCAGGGTAAACGCAAGAGCAGCTCACTGTCCTGCTTGCTTCAGCGTGTTAACATTAAAGACTGCTAAGCAGACCGGCTTCCGTTGTTTCAAAACAGACTTCGAAGTGGTTGGGGTCTTCACTGAAGTGGGACACACAGAAGCTGCAGTTAAGCGTGATGCACGGCCAACAAAGCGGTAGTCCTAGTGCTGGAACCTACGGAGAGAGTATTCCAATCGGGGTGGGGTAAGGTAAAAGAGGGAATAATAATCGTTCAGCTGTAGCACCCTTTCGGTGCCTAACTGCCATGCCACCAGAAGGAAGCACGAGGGCTGGGATACTGTCAGGTTGCCCAAGCCTAGACAGGGAAGGTCGAGAGGCAGAGGTAGGGTTCGAACGATTACGTGAAATTGTAAGAAGGTAGGCGTCAGCAGTAGCCAGTTTTTGATTACCCGCCCTGCTACATAATGCAAGTGAGGCGACCCGGCTGGTGACCCCAAGCGACAGTCGATATGGCATAAGAGTATTGTTAGTTGTACGTGTCATGGTTGTACTTGGGCTCGGATACAGTCAGGGCGCTCACAATGAGACAGGAGGACGATTAGGGTCCTCAATTAAAGACTTTGGCTCAAAAGCCTGACCGCATGGCAGCGGTGTTTGGCGGCAAATGTGAGTGCATCGCCACAAATGCCCTAATCTCCGACTTGGCAGGCCAGGAGACTGTGTTGGTTAGACCTCTAACCATTGACCAACCTGATATGAGAGACTCTGCCAGTGTCGCACGGACACTACTCAGTATAGCTTAGTGGGTCATGCAGGCACACAAACCGTTACAGCATGGTAAGGTCCAGTGTCTTTGTGAAAGGAATGATACCCGCCAAAGTGAGAATAAGGCACACGTCAGATGCATCGTTCAAATATGTTCCCTTAGGAGAGCCATATGTAATGAGGATTTCAGGGTAATTTATAAGCAGCAGTTTTAGAGCAGATGTAACGAATAGCTGTCTGACGAGAGCTGCTATGTGACAGATTGCAAAAACACCTACCTTGCATTGGTCGTAGACACACAGGAGGATTGGGGAGAAAACCAACTGAATCTTAGTTTCGTGCCAACGTTTATCCATTTCGAAACCGATACAGTCCAGAAAAGCGGTGGGACATGGTGCACTAAAACTGGAAACATGCTAAAACGGAATCAAAACGGGACATGAGCAGTTACTTCGACTGTGTACGAAACGAGCATACACTTTAGGTGAAGATCTGAGACCCACTTACCATTGGAAGGTGTGCCAATATGTTGTGAAATTCCAGCGACAGTCTGACCATCAAGGGACGGTGTTCTCTTGGGTCCACAATTCGCTGAATCTTAGACCTCTTCTGTCCCTCGGACAGACCATCCCAAGTTGAGACCGCGTAGTCCGACGGGTATGTTGTGGAGTTCAAGTAGTCCGTGCCACTAATGGGATCTTTATTGAAGTCCACCGGTGTCTGATAGTAACCAAAGTAATTTTCCTATAAAAAACCGGAAAATACACAGACGTGATTAGCGATACTGCCGAAATACCATGAATATAAGTGCATATATTGGAAACGAAGTGTGGTTGCTATCAGGAAAGACTTTACAGGCTTTTAAAACTTTAGTGGGGATATACTCGTCGTTTTACAACAAACAAGGGGAAGAGTAGCAAACATGGAATCCAGCCCTTTGGGTCAATAACCATTAAAATAAGCTGCACTTGAGAAACATGTATCATCAAAATATCACTGCCTGATGCACTGACTTTTTTGGCGTTAAATACACATTTTCAAAACTATGTATTGCTATATCAAGGAAAGCCATTTCCCTTTGGTTACATAGAAGCGTCCTTGAAAGCCAAAACAGTCACCAGTCAAATGTCCCATTTGCATCAAGTGTCAGACAACTCGTTTGGATGGGATATGCTTCGAAAAACCATGAAGTAATCGGTGTCAATACGACCACCACCACCACCACCGAAAAAGAGGCCGCAGCTCAGTACCGTGATGGCAAGAATAGTAACATTAAAACTATCAAACCAGTATAATCGCAGTCAGCAGTATCGAGACAAAAAACAAATATTGAGTAAATAACGAAAAACTAACCTTAAGATGGATGAACAAGCGTAGCAGAATCCCGTAGAAACAAAGCTGGGCATTGGCAAGATGTAGGTGCACATCTACGGTGTCCGGTGCGAGGTAGGAAGCGTCAAAGTTGTCTTGGAGTAGTTGATCTTCGGTTGGGCCCTGGGTACGGCTACCCTCAGGACGCAAGCCACCTAGGGCGAGTTCTTCCAGTTCCGACTTCAAACGAAAAGATGGAGGAACAAAATATGAAGTTGTACAGTGAAAACTCCTCTATTTGAATAGACTGTATAGCTTAACCTATTGAGTGTGTGGACAACCCAGGTCCCAAACTGGCCGGTCATGTTTGTGTACGGCGTACTTACTGACGTTCACGCATGAGCGGAATAGATAACCTATGTTCTGCACTTCAAGTGGCAAGATGTTTTACCAACATATTCTCCCGACATTTTCGCCTAAATTCTACAATGACCCCGGGGATGTCCTTGCATTAGTTTCCAGGAGCTGGTAGTGAAGCTCCACCAAGCCTTCGACCCACATGTGTATCACTTTATCGTTTCCGCCTACTAATAATCAATAATCATTCAACTGTAGCACCCATTCGGTGCCTAACTGCCATACCACCTGGCAGTATCTCAGCCCTCGTGCTTCCTTCGGGCGGCATGGCAGTTAGACACCGGTAGGGTGTTAAAGCTGGACTATTTTTTATACCACCAGAAGGAAACACGAGGGCTGCGATACTGCCAGGTTGCCCAAGCCTAGGCAAGGGAAGTCGAGAGGCAGAGGTCGGGTTCGAACCGCGGACCTTCCGGTTGGTAAATTGGCGCTATAGCCACTGAGCCATCTCACCCCACCCTCCGCCTACACGACTAAACCAATAGATATACATCGATTCAATATATCTTCACCTCCAGTCGCCAAGCACAAAATAATTTCGTGTGTGGGTGCTAGCAGAACAGAGTGGACGGATGAGAAAAAGATTTTCAAAGGACTAATCGACAGGATCTTGAAAAGACATTGAGCAACCGACATGGTGCTTCACACGGCTAACAGAGGATCTATCAACTGGATAAGATGTTTGTAATAACGAAATGGAAACCCACAGTATGAACAAAGCGGATATTAAATGCTAGTTTGCCAGGCATCAGACTCTCTCGTGGTAAATTCCACTTAAGGCTTTTTACAGTAGTGCTCCCATAACTAGATGCCACGAAGCCATAATTTCTTGTCTTGGATTTAGGCAACAGCCGACCGGGATGCTCATGAGGATAGGCTTATCAATAAACAGCCGCAGCGAAGAAAGACTTTCATTTTCGCAGAACCGCATTGAATACCTCTTCTACTTAGTATCCAAAATCTATATTTGAAAGGGGGATCGAGAGTATACTGTGGTAACAAAGCCAGCGGACTTAGATTGACAGGATCGCGTAGTGCAGGCGAAGATTTGACCCAGGAAACTGGTGGAAGTGATTCTATCGAATCCCTCAAGAAATGAACAGCGCACCATGTTTGTTCTGTGTACCGAACTGTTCATATCCTTGATTCGAACGATACTGCCAGATGTTGCGGGAACACGGTGGGAACACAGAGAAGAGTCCTCAAGTTACCCGAAAAACTAGACAGAACTAGAACGAATTTACTAGATGAATGCGATACATTCTCATTGTTGTCACAGGATACGAACAAAAAGGTCAGATGAATTCGGTGCTGTTAAATCAACAAATGATCAGCGTGAATAACAGGAAGTCAAACGGACGAGTTTGGGTGAAGCTCCTAAGAACGCTTTGCAACAGTAACGTCGCTTTATTACCCAGTATAACGGGTAGTGTAGTGCACCGTGTAGGATACCTGCAGTAAGGTAATAAAGGAGGTATTACAGTGTTTCGTTGTCGTTAGCTTACTCAGAGCCGTGATGCCAACTTAGACATTTTATAGGCACTTGAGGTGCTGGCCGACCAATTCGTCAAGAGGGGAGAGCTCCTTACATTGGAGCGGTATTATCATCCCCGGAAAGTGTCACTTGCTGAAAAGTTTTTTTGCATTTGTTGTGCACCTCGAAGCAACATAGTAATATAGTAACAAAATCGGTTGGAGGGGAAACAAGGAACGACAGCGGGTGAAGCGACCGACTGTCAAACCAAGCTGGGGAAAACCAACTAAAAGCTGTTTTTATCTTCAATGCCTTTCAGCTAAATCTGGAAGTGAGTCCAAACAAGCAAGATGACAGAAAGCCGCTTTGAACGGCGCCGCCTAGTAGGAGACCATTCACGTCGCTCTTCCTGAGAGTAGGAGTACTATTCCATTAAAGGTGCACTCAATATATGATGGGCGGGATGGCTCAGTGGTTAGAGCGCGAATTTACTGACCGGGAGGTCCGTGGTTCGAACCCCACCTCTGCCTCTCGACTTCCCCTGTCTAGGCTTGGGCAACCTGGCAGTATCTCAGCCCTCGTGCTTCCTTCGGGCGGCATGGTAGCTAGGCACCGGAAGGGTGTTACAGCTGAACGATTTTTTTCAATATATGATTGGAGCTACCCCAATGTTACGTATTCAGTGTGTGACGCATTAGGCCACAGCATAAGAGGACTGGTGGTCCCAATCACAAGGAAACGGTACGAGCAAGTTTAAAATGAAGTGGATACAGTTATATTTAACTCGGCCGCTAATAAGCGGGTATGTAAATACACAATCCCACTTGTGAGTTAGTGTGGTTTGGATCGAACAGCTTGAGGAGATTGAGGAGCTACAAATCTCGGCGGCTCAGAGGGTTGACAAACAGAAATCAGCTCTGTAAGTATGGAAATTAATGCATCCTAACGTTTGGAGAGATTACTAACAACCTAATTCAAGAGGTGACCTACTCCCATCAAAAGTACAAAGGTACGCTGGATAGTTTAATCAATACTTTATTTTCAGCTTCGAACTGCATGCATGAACACACTATAAATATCCTGAAAAAAAGCTACCTGGCTAGACGAATCAGAACCCAACTCAAATGTAGCTGTGGTGTGAGGTCGTTTGCGACCCTTCCGCTTATGTCGACTGCGTCCAGAGAGCTTGACCACTGGGATTTCGGGACGAAGATGCGGTGGCAAGAATCGCCAATATTCGGCAACCCATGGTGAAGGATGATAGGTGAATGCGATTCGAAGTGTGACAAACGGTGCTCTCCCACAATCGAACCAAATACGGTGGGCACTAAAACGGGAAGAATAGTTTGTGAAAGTTGATGAAACCTCAGAAAGACATAAAAAGCGCATAGAAGAGTGATGTGACCAGGGCGGCATCAATTATTGATTTTTACCAATATCTACAGAGGAAGCCGAAATCCACATCGCGGCTTTACGTATCTAGTGCCTGACCGTCAGATTCCACCTCAAATGATCGTGTCTGGCAGATCAGTAACGCTGAAATTCATCAGACGATTTTTAGAAGAAGCAGTTCATCCTAGGTGGGACAGTTGGTCGAACCGCACGAGGTTCAGCCATGGTGAAACTAAAGTCGACCGACTGGCCGTATGAACTGGAATTGAATGAAGATATCCAACTAACAGTCGAATTACGGTCAGTATGCCTGTTTACACAAACAAGAAATGGTCCACAAAGCTAACCAAATTACATGCGTCAAACTTACGGCTTATCACCGACCGACTGCCCCGGAATGAGCTCCTCATACACTTCGAATGGATTGGCTTTGAGTAAATGACCAGATCGATCGACAAGCTTCAGCCGACTATGTTGATCACGAATTATATGCAAAGAAGAATTCGTTTCCGGCAGCGAGAATCTCACTTTGGCAGAATTTATCTACGAGTTATGAAAAATGAAGCAGTGGGGAGTGAAAAGCCAGGACAGCGTCAAGTACCCGTCTTCCGTGCCGGAGAAATTGAGGAACAATGAATAATCAATTTCAAGTAGCAAGAAACAGATTGTACGGTTAGAAGCTGACACGACTGCACAGTCCACAGTGAATAATTACTATTCCTGTATTTTGTTGACTCCTAACAGTTGTAGTAAGCATTTGGATGAACGGGTTTTGTCCCATCTAGGAGAATTTCTTGGAGTATCCTCGTCTTCCGAGTGCGTCGGATATGCACCTGAACACAGATAGTATTCCGTTACAATACGTCTGATATTATTCAAGTCATGGTTTCGAAGAGTCCATTCTAGAAGTGAACATAGGCGGTCAAATCCCGTTCTTCATTGCCTAAGATAATGATTAAAAAGTGGACAACTCAGGCGGGCATCCGAGTCAGTGTGACAGCCTGCAGCTGAAACGTACGGCAATTTCCCTAATGGAGATCTTTTCCAGAGAAATGACACTTGAAAACACCGCTCTTCGCCAATAGTTCACGACAGGATTTCCGAGTCTGCTCACTGAGAAGAGACAACGTGCATCCGGGAGACTTCTGAATCCAACATACTTTGTCTCAGAAGATCGTCGCCCGAAAGTACAGTAAGCAACAAGACAACAATGGAAGAAGAGGATACGAATTTATCTCAGGTATGCGGGTCAAAAACAAAACTTGATTCGGACTATGCAGTCAGACCGGGTCTTTTGAAAGCGATTTCCAACAAATAACTGCTCACCTCAATGGCGAAGACAATGGGAACGACATCAGGCAAATAGTCCACAAACGGCAGATCAAACGAAAGCGAGAATCTTTTCCCCGCAAATGCAATATGTGCTGTAAGAACAAAAGCAAGAATTATGTTTGTGTGTGTGAGCAAGAAAAGGAAGTAGAATACTCACCGTTTTCCGTGGTGGACGAAACCCAGTTATAATCGTTCGCGAGTAGAACGAAGTTCAACCCATCGGCAGAAATGCGAAACTTGTATGTACAGGGGACAAAGTGTAGTAAATCTGGCTGTGACCCGCGTAGCCAGTCCTCAATCAGACCTGAGGAATGTGAGAAGGGGAGGGAGAAGAGGTGAAGAATCAGCAATAACAGACAAGAAGAAGGGGGAGGAGGAAAACAAGGAATTATTACCAACTGCTAGAACAAGGATCTGATAGCCGGTCGGCACCAGGTTAACGTTTGGGTGAGGTACCTGTGCTTCAGAGCACTTTCTGATTACAAGAACTGTCCAGTGAAGTATACAACTCAAATTATCCGAGGAAGCAGTCTTGTTGACATCAGGAGGCGGTAAAGCCCTGAGTGTACTTCTACCGAAGGTTTCTTTTCCGGACCTTAGCGAATGACACAGGGTTTTCATACAATTGCGTGTCTCCGGAACCCTAGTAAATGCCCATAGCCACTGATGGGTGTTCTGAGAATTAATTGCTTTGAAGGGCCGGGCTGTTTATGTTAAACCAAATCGTTCAGCTACGGCTCCTTTTTAGCACACAGTGGCGATGGGACATAAGTGAATGTGAAGACTGAGATACTTTTCGGTTCTTCAAGCATAGAGAATAAATCGCAGCGGCGAGTTTGAACCAATGGCCAGGGCCCTCTGAGCCCAGGGATACTAGCGCGGATATTTACGCCAACTAAGGTCTACTAAGATACAGACTGCGAAGTGCGATGGGATCCTAACAAAAAGTTTTAAGTAACCAGTTGCGTTGGTCATCGAAAAAAAACAATTATTTGGGAAGCTTCCATTAGATATGTTTGAACTGCACTAACAGAAGCCTATCGGACACTTTATTTTCCTCATTTGTGGCATTACTGTTTTGGGTGGATGGGCCAACTGCCGTTGGCAACATCACCTGGTAAGCCCTGTTTTCTGACCTACCAGTGACCTAAATTTTGGTTCTTCCCTGATTGTATCGTCCCCACCAGTGAATTAATACCTTTTAGTATCAGTATCTTCTTCCATCCGTGGAAGAAATCACTCTTCGGAAGTTGAGTGCAAGTTATACAAACATTCCACGGATTAATTCATCTGTGCGAACCGTCGCGTGCGGTCTGAAATAACTGTGAGAATAATAAATGCACATGGGCTGTTTAGCATTGTATTGCACACACAAGCGGGTTGCGTGTTCCCACAGGGGATAGAAAATACGGAACTCTCACTACGTGACAACCCTCTACGTAGTGACTAACTAGACGAGAAGACGGAGTGACTGCACACAGCTATCTGGAAGTTAGGCCTCCACTCCACTCCACTCTACGATACCGCCGTTTCTCTAATGCGGTTCACTTCTCCGAGATCACAATAGAGAGATGGTAGTGTTTATCTGGCCCTTGTTTTATTTAGCCAGTTCACTAGAGGTCTTGTAAAACCTTATCAACAGCTTGTACTTCCAAATGACGGATCATTAATCATCCCGCGGTACACTCGCTGATCGATCGCTCCAATCTGGGCTGCTGCTGTACGTCTTCTCAGTCAGCAGAACGCAGCCACTCAAGTTGTCAAGTGTGAAAACTCTATTGCTCCAGCTTATGTACAAGTGTTGGAGGTGCTGCCGAAATGGACCGATGTGGATTGTGTGAAATAACTAAGTATTCCTCACAGAACCAGTGAGTACGTATGTTCCAGTGAACGATCGCTCTGGATAGACAAACCAGGAGCACAGTGCTTTAGAAAGGCAACAGGTGTGACCATTGAAATTTCCGGATGGTATTTTTGTGGTGCAGCGCAGTGGGCGGAAAACTGTTGTTTATGGTGATCCGCAGAAGCCAACAACCCAGATGTTTCAGCTGAGCACATGTGAGACGCATAGCATGACCTATGCACTCAACAAGAGGGCTTGGGTTACAGGTTTCATCTTCAAGCAGAAGATCGCATTGCATCTAGGTAATTGTCCGGCCCGTCGACGATTATCAGTGGGCTGCATGGAGCTGATTTTCCTCCTTCCGAATACAGTGTCACGACTGCTGCACCACGTT
Source organism: Clonorchis sinensis (assembly GCA_003604175.2). Lineage (NCBI taxonomy): Eukaryota > Metazoa > Platyhelminthes > Trematoda > Opisthorchiida > Opisthorchiidae > Clonorchis > Clonorchis sinensis. The sequence continues at coordinate 11,334,959 of CM030369.1, read as the reverse complement.
ACAAAGCTCAGCATGGATGTTAAATCAGTACCAACGATTTCCAGCTAGATAAAGTGATTGAGTGTATTAGTAAACTTCCTAGATATCTAGTCTAGATGCAGTCACATGAATTTATCCCAGTTGACAGCACATCAATATCCAAACTATCCAGTCATGTTTTACCGCATGCGAAATAAAAAACAATCCCCGCCACTGTTCCGCACACTGGTATAGGTTACGATTAATCGGCCTTCAGTCGCTGAAAATAATTCGATGGAGCAATTTGCCAGCTTCGGTAGTTGTTCAAATCAGCAGCAAAGCTTGTCGAGAAAGCAACAATTCCGACCGCAGCTCCAGTTACTGATTCACTTTCACACCGACCGTGGAGGATGGATGCATCGGATCTCACATCGTATCTGTTAGGTATCTTGTTGCGACATGATCTCATCCAGAAAAGTTAAGCAGGACGTGAAAACGCATGATAACTTGGGTTGAAATTGTGAATCAAAGTATATAATGGAGGGGCGAGATGGCTCAAGTGGTTAGAGCACGAATTTACTGATCGGAAGGTCCGTGGTTCGAACCCCACATCTGCCTCTCGACTTCCCCTGTCTAGGCTTGGGCGACCTGACAGTATCCCAGCCCTCGTGCTTCCTTCGGGTTGCATGGCAGTTAGGCACCGAAAGGGTGTTACAGCTGGACGATTATTATTAGTATATAATGGAAAGACTGCTGCTGCAAGACGCCTTCAGTAAAGTAATAAGTCAAAATAAACGACCAGCTATGTGTTCGAATCCGTCTGAAAACGTGAAAAGTACTTTAAGGTTCGAGAAATACACTCATTTGCATATCAATTTGGTTTTTGCGAGAGACTCACCTGGAACCCAGCTGAATCTCCCGTTTGTGATGTTTTGGGTTCAAGTAGAACATAAGGTTGATGGAAACTCGGGGACTGCGCCTACCTGATGAGCCCCAAGAAGGGCGAAACCGGTCGTGGGCTGTCGAAGAATTTTCAGCAACCTTATGAGTAGTACATTACGTATATACTTTAAGGTTCATTCTAATGGTGAACTGTCGATGTGAATTTTTTGGCGATCGTATCTTGCGACCCCTGATGTTGATAGGATCAGTGCCCATTGAGAAATTTATGTTCAGTGAAACCCACACACGCTGTGTAAAATTCGGTTTCAGTGCCATAATGCCGATAGTAGGCTCAACTGTTCTGGAGGAGATCTCAGCTAGTTGGACACAAAAGTTTTTCACGTCGGGTTCAATATGCTAACACACTGCGTCTGTCTGCACCCAAGTTAGGTCGATAAACCTAGTACCCCAAGGAGAATACAAGAAGGAAGGACAGAAACAGAACAGAGTACCGATAGTTTTCTACAGAATGATCTGTTATAGTTTCATCATATTCGATTTTTGTTGAGTCTCTCGCAAAACAGACCGGTTTTAATTGGACTCTTCAAGTGGTCGCCCCAGAAAGGGGCAACTTATAGGCCATTAAACACAAGTGTTAATAGTGAGGCAGAATACCTGAGAAGGTGTACAAAAGTGTTCAAAACTAACCTTTGAAGAAGCGTTTGTAATCAAACAACATAGTGAATTGCGGGCATTTCGCTTTCAAATCAAAATCCCACGTCTGAGGCATATTCCATTCCCGTGGATAGTGCATCAGCAAATCGAGATCCAGGTGCCGAGTACGTAAGACGTCGGACCATAAATGCTGAGCCGCAATGCCACCTTGAACCAGATTGATCCGAATACGGGTGCGAAATCCATCGATTCCAACCAACCACGGTATGTTGAGCCTGACTGAAGAGTCAGCCAATGCACTCAGGTGCAGCGTCTATCACGTAAAGAGAGATACGTCGGAAGGACTCAAATAGTACAGTACTGTGACTTGTAGAGTAGACACTTGTCGAGTGTGGATGAATATGGTTAAAAACAACGACAATCACACGTACTGACAGGGAGTCATCGTTTGGGTCGTCGGGCATATCACGTACCTCTCAACCATGAACATGCCCGCCTGTCTAGACTACACAAGCCAGGAACACGGTGGCGGTGATGGGAAACCAGTAACTGAGGTTCGTGTTTTCACTAGATTTTCGGTAGAATTGTTATGCTGACCCACTTCTGATAGGAGCGAAATCCTACTACAGTACTGAGGTAATCAGCTCAAAGCAAGATTAGAGTGACTTGGATACAAATTCAAGAGACAAATTTCGCGACTACCTTGAATTGTTTCAATAAACTTTTCCACCAATTTCTAAAGGTCGAAAAATGCTAGGAACCTTGACCTCTGAAATTGCTCTTAAAGCTAAGCCCCAAATCAACGACCAATAGTGACCGGACAGAGGAGAGTAAAATGCAAGTAGAAAGGAACAGATAACGAGTCATCAGGAAGGATAAGATAAGGTTTTAGCAACTGTGGACAGCACCTCCTACCTTTACCACACTTTGATGGCTAAACAGAAGCTCCAACTCCAAGTTGGTGGCAAAATTGATTTCGACTACCAGCTTTTTCGGAACGCGGTACCGGCCAGTCACGGGTGGGTCACTAATCTTTGCCGGTTGATACGATGGTGGGAAGAAGAAGTGCCACAATAAATCCCTGTTAGAAAAAAAAGAGGAAGAAAACGATGTAGGTGATGAGTGTCCCTGAAACTGACAAAAAGGAAGAGGTGTGCAATGTTCCCAACGTGAAAAAATTCCAAGTGCCGTTAGAAGCATAACAGGCGATAATGTCAGAGAACCGGACAGAAATGGTTGACGGCATCCTAGGCTGCATTAGCTCACATCAACCATTAACTTAGATTTTCGATAGACCATGACAAACGAAAAACCGAATCTGTTTGAAAGTCAAGTGCATAATATGCCAATGACGCAAAGCGGATAGTGGATAGTATACTACATAGTCAAGCACGGAACAGAACCGAAGCGTTTACGTCTAGAATTGAATTAGTCGACAAATCTACCGATTGTTACTAAACTTTTCCGAAAACGGTGACTACTTAATCGGTTCCAAGCATTTTTCAACTAATTGAGAGGATCGTTCAGCTGTAGCTCTCTTCCGGTGCCTAACTGCCATGCCACCAGAAGGAAGCACGAGGGCTGGGATACTGTCAGGTTGCCCAAGCCAAGACAGAGGAAGTCGAGAGGCAGAGGCCGAGTTCGAACCATGGACCTCCCGGTCACTAAGTTCGCGCTCTAACCATTTGAGCCATCTCACCCCCTCAACTAATTGAACAAACCAGTGGTTGACTTGCACGAAGTCAAAGTATGGGTGTCAATTTATCGACAATATCAATAAGGGACAATCCTCATCTTTAGATTTGAGATCCCCAGGCGCTTATTGCTGAACTAGACAAGAGACATTAAATGCAGTCGAAAAGCCCTATTGAAAGGGTAGTAGGCTGCTAACTGGTGAATGTTTTTTATACAACATTCCCCCTCGTTTTCATTCCAAATGGCGAACTTGTAGTAAGTGAGTGGCTAGTGCACTGGTATGACGTTTTATTTTTAGAACGAAATGTGAAGAGGTATCACCAAGTGATGCTGCTTCGATTTTGAATTAGGCCGGTTTTGTCCAATAGACTCCTTTCTGTGACGCCGGCAGAACCGAAATGCCTTATCTGTGATCGCATGTGTACGTACTTTTACTGAACGCCTATGAAATGTGAGCCTTGTCGCTGACGCCTGTTACACCTACCTGCTTTCTGCTAGCGGCCTGAGCTGCAAACTGTCCAATCGCGTACGAACCAATTGAATAAGCTAGCGCAACGCACGGAGTTTCATTGACTAACTACCGTATGCCAATTATTTCCTCCGAAAACCATTCAGCGTACTTCAGCACTACTGATACCGTTTTCCCAGTGAACACCGGAGACACCGACAGTCAAGTACTAAGGGGTTTTCAACGACACTAGCTTGTAGGTGCTAGATTTTCTTTTACCGAAATAATAATAAAGAGCTGGGCTGTAAACTCGACCCTTGACGGACAAGCCCATCACAAGTCTGAGCTAAACATGTTACAAGTTGGCCAAAGCTGCTCTGGCCTATCCAGAAGCTAACGCCCTCTTTCGATAAGCCAATAAAATCGATACAGCTAATCAGCTTAAGAGATTTGTCTACTACAACAGTTTGCACAACTACAAGAACGAGTTTCGGGTCTTCCCAGTCTTGTAGCAGCAATCTAAACTTTGCAAAAGTTAGACGCATGCCAAACCGAGGCACAATTTTTCAGGCTAGCATATCGATGGGGTCAAATCCACGAAGAGTTATCTCGTCTGCGTGCTCGACATTGTAAGTGGACGATCCGGAATCCCATCGACCCTATTGGCATCAGAGGCAGGTAGCGTGTCTTCTACGATCACATTGATGACAGGTTTTCACGTGTCCACTGAAGTTGGCATACAGCACCGTAGGGAGGGGCGAAAAGATATGGGAAACCTTTTCTCCACGTACCAGCTCATACAAAGAATTTTCCAGGCAATAATCATGATATTTACCAGGTTGGCTGACAAAACGCTCGATTACGCCTTTGTCTAAGTGAAATCGTTCGTTTATTGTGTCCCCTCGGTACAGAGCTGTCAGGCAACGGAAACAAAGTAAGAAGACTGAGATGAAATAACATCTAGAAACCTGGTCTGCTCCAGGTAAAGGCTGGCAGCCTGATATTTCCAGCATGAGAACTTCATTTCGTAGTCGGTGGACAAAAACGATAAACAGAACCAGACATCACAGTAGAACAGATGGCTACTATGAAATACTCACCGCTGACGATCGGCCCACGGGCCATAGTGCAACTGACAACTTTTTGTGACACAAATGACGAATCTCCAAACCGGCCAAGTTTGACGTACGGTGACATCTCCTCCAGACATATAAACTTGATCTGGTTCGTTGGAAACAAAACCTATGGGAAAAAGGTGAATAGGTTTCTTTGAATAACATGTCCGCCGAAAGGTAGTTGATACTTCGATGAAAATTCCACAGGTTGCACTAAATTCTCAATTCGATTATAGGCGAACTCCCACATAAAAGGCAGGGCCATACAAAAAAAGGAGCCGCACATCGTTCAGCTGCTTTTGCGACCGCGAAAGCCATCCCCGCCTGAAAAGGGGGATTGCAATCGACGGACACCAGAAGCGGATAATTTACTTATCTCTGCATAATCATCATAAACTCTTAAACAAATTCTCAAGACGGAAACTCTCTACCAGAGGAACACCGCAGTAGGACAAAATGAAGGTACCAGAGCACGTTACATATATATATATATATATAAAGTATTATTAGATACTTTGCACGATATAACACAAAGGTGACAAGGTCACGGGGTATGGATGGCGATCGCCAGTGGTTGAATGAGTACAAGAAAAGCGGCTAACCTGGCTCATCTTGGATGTAAGTAAAATTGCCGCGACCGAAGTGGAACACATGAAACGTCCGATCCCAATTTCTCGGTGGTCTGAAAATAGGCACGAGATTTTAGTAGAGAATCATTAAAAAGCATATTTTCAGGAGGGGCTGCGTAGTTGCACACACGGATCTAGGGTAAGTTTAAAAAATCGTTCAGCTGTAACACCCTTTCGGTGCCTAGCTGCCATGCCGCCCGAAGGATGCACGAGGGCTGAGATACTGCCAGGTTGCCCAAGCCTAGACAGGGGAAGTCGAGAGGCAGAGGTGGGGTTCGAACCACGGACCTTCCGATCAGCAAATTCGCGCTCTAACCACTTGAGCCATCTCGCCTCCAAGGGTAAGTTTAACTAGGCGACAGATGGCAATTGGAAGATGAAATGCGTAAGTTCCAGTTTGTGGTTAAATTAATGCTCTTACGGGCAAGATAATCCCGTGCCTTCCTGTGGGTCGTTGTGGGTTTCATGAGGGTGTGTGCAGCGCTTTTAGGGAACACTGGAACCAATGAAATCACTCTGCCCTGTGTGAGCAACTTTCGTGAAAACGTCACATACTTCTGCCACATCGAATAAACCTAAAGCCAGTCCCATCGCCCAGCAGCTTAGAACCGCAATACAATCAGAAATGGAATGTGTAAGGATGAACCGGGGACGTTTACTCACATGGCATGGAGATAAATCAATCCGAGAGATTACGACCGACAAGGAACTTACTCTTCGATCGCATGTTGACCGGCGTACTCAACCACCGGAATCAATGTGCACAATAGGTTACTGAATTCGGCCGACACTTTATGTTGATATCTGTCTGCCTGATAGGTGGGTTCTCCTAAACAGTAGGTTCCAGTCAATCGTGTACTACTGAGCATACAAGCTCGTGGAAGCAGATGATTTCCGGCACATATCTTTGTCTGTGGGCATAACAAGTAGAAGACAGTTGAACAAGGTCAATACAGTTGCAGTGAGAAAAGAACAGCTTGCAAACCGTAGCGCGAAATGAATTGAGGTAGGTTAAGTAGAGGGATATGACGTGTTCTGGGTAGTTTACTCCATTCAGTACATAAGTGTTGACCAGGATGTTACGGGCTTAACCATAATATAAGGTTTATCCGTCTCCCTAAACTAATGTTCATAACAAGGAATTTTAAAACTGCACGCGTTATTTTCACCACAAACCAAAAAGGTTGTCTCGCAAGAGCGGGTACCCCCACAACCAGGGCTACCAAGTGGGAGGGGCGCGCCTGGTCCCTCTCAGAGATAGCCTCCGTTAGGGGGTTTTTGAACTTCATTTCTGAAACGTCAGATATGCCACTGCTCCCAAGCTGGTGTTCTATGCATTTTTTACATCAATGAACGCGTACAACATTAGCCGTATAACTGGGTCGCTTCCAAAGCAGCAGTAATACAACATTTAGAAAAGAAGTCGCCTGAATGGTAAAGCCAAGAGTGATTTCTTCTCGAGGATGGGCTCCTAGAATTCGAAGGAACCTTTAATGGGTGGTCTCTTCTGAACGCACTTTCCGGAGGCAAACGGATTCAGTAATTTTGGTAGCAATATCGTCCAGAAACTGGAATTGACCTAGACTGAGAAGCCGAGAAGCATCGATCCATCCTTCTCGGGAAACAACAGCAGTGAGCGTCCCACGAGGCAAACAGGACATTGCGTTATCATTCTTTAACCACGCAGTCCATGTCATGCGACCCTCAAGTGACACCTTAAATACAAGACCTATACGAGTTGTGAAATGGTTTGCTTTCTGAGCAGATTACTCACAATTTGTAGTTAATGACACTGCTGGTCAGCCACCTAGGGTTTTGTCATAACTTTCATCTACTAGCATGATGGCAGTTTAGAGATTCCTGAAATACGCGTTGTTAGGGATCCGGTTGATCAGAATCGGTCAGAAGTAAGAATGTCTCTCCGGTTGATTCAGGTAAAAAGGGTCGATCGGTGAGCAAAAAACAGAGTTAGTACATTACGCATCAACTGGCATGCTATGGCCGGATTTATTGTGATATGTACCACAACGAACGAATGATCGCTTCAATAACACCAGCTGCACTGCTCTGCGGATATGATTGTGAACTTGCTTCAATGGTCGCAAAAACAGAGGGACCTGTTATAATCGTTCAGCTGTGACACCCTTTCGGTGCCTAGCTACCATGCCATCCGAAGGAAGCACGAGGGTTGGGATACTGCCAGGTTGCCCAAGCCTAGACAGGGGAAGTCGAGAGGCAGATGTGGGGTTCGAACCACGGACCTTCCGGTCAGTAAATTCGTGCTCTAACCACTTGGGCCATCTCGCCCTGTTATCTACACACTTCGGTCCATATGGACGACTGAGATGCCGAAATAGTGGAATTAGTGCAGGCCTAAACATTCACAGATCAAAATGAATTGTACAAGCTTACCAACTCCATATTGAATTTCACCACGGGGACAAGCCTCCTCGCATGCGACCAGAACAGGTCCAAAAACCCAGTCGATGTGTTACTGGTAAGAACAATACGATAGAAATTGATTTTAAACCAGTTAACTGGAAGGTGCTCAAACGCATCTGAATGCAGATGAGAACGAGTGAAAAACCAAGCCGAGGACAGCGTATGGTGCTTTGGTGGAAGTGCATGGCAGGTCTATACGATGCAGAGTAAGGTAGATCATCCAAAACAATGCACTGTGGTCCTTCAGTAAGGTTGCTGGCAAACGAATATGGATTTTATATTTGCATCATGTAACACGTATTTACACTGTTTCGTCGGATTAACTAACAGCAATCCAATGCTTTATGAATGCGCTATGCGGCATTTTCTTTTTCATAGCTTTCCGTACCCAGTGTTATGGTACCGAGTTGAGGAGATCTCACTCGTGAATTCACAGCTGACCCAGACAGTGGGCAGTAAACAAGATCTAGTGAAGCCAACCCTAACCTTTCCGCTTTCCGATCACAGTAGACTGGTAAAACAATCCAGCCCTGATCTGTCCTGGTAAGATGCGTCCAAACTGATCGCAGACCAGGCATACGATAGCAGCATGGTTTGAATCTGGCCATCGCTTGAAACAGTCTCACACTACTTCCTCAATACACAAAAGTTGATAGGTCAAGGTAAAGGACAACAGTAGTCCCCATCTAATAAGCAATTGAGTTTCAACCGATTGAGAATGACCCGAATCAGGAATTCAATGAGGTTGTATCAAACGGATGCCCGCTTGTAAACTACATTAACTATTAGATATTCTTCAATCAACTCTTCCTGACGGGAATCGTTTTTATCATGAAATTCATCTAGGCATCTGCCTCATGTGTAGGTCATTTGGACCTGAGAACCGCCACCTTGTTGGTCGAACTTGAGTACTGCAATGATCACGCGGGTTAAACTGATAAGAACTTTGTTCCACAAGGTGCAACCATGCCAGCAAGGCCAAATGATGAGAGAAGTCGGACCGGAAGCAGCCAGACCACGTGTTACGAGTAATCGCATTAAGAGGCGGGCTTACTGCATCGATCCCATGTTTACTCTGTGACAGACTATGGAACAGAGAAACTACTGATAATACTTGACTGAAAAGCTGCCTTTGACTTTGTGGATCGTCAGGCACTACGGTAGTGTGTATGGAGCAAAGGTTTTCCCCATATGTTGCGTACACCAACTCGAATGGGCGCGTGAAGGTTTACAGGAAGCTCTCACCTGAGTTCACTACATCAAGTAGTGTCGGGCAAGGCTGTCCTCTTTCATCTCTCCTCTCCAACTTTATTGTTGACATGACTGTGGAACACTCACTCCTGGTCTCTAATGCCTGTTGGGTCAAAATGCTACAAGGGCGTTAGCTCAGGCAGGATCAGCACAGACGGCGTTGTTCTTCTTAGATCTGACGCTATCGCAATGTAGGCAATATTAAATTAAATTAAATTAATAAATAAAATAAATAAGTAAATCAAATAAATTAAAGTAAGCTGTCTCATGGTTTGGTATGGGCTTCACACCTGCAAAGTGTAGAGTGCTGTTGCAGATATAGTGGCTCAAGGCCCCAGACTATACAGCATGAACGGTGGGGAGAGGGCTGATCTGTGGGGAAAACTTTTTGGTGAATGAAAGTCGGACGTTCTCGAGTGCCAGCCTCCAGCTTCGGGTATAAAGAGAAGAAAAATCAGGTTGGCTCAAACCCGAACCTCAGGCTTGCAGTTGAGCCGATCATCCAACTGGTTAGTTGTATCAGTCCTGTTGGTCTAACCGGTGATATTTTCATCCGGATTAGGAAAGATAGGACAGCTTTTGTCAACGGTCGGGTTTACAATGCTGCGGGGCGCTCCACATTGTTACATGGGTCAGAAAGTTGGTCGGTACGTACTGATGACTTCGAAAAGCTTCCAGTGTTCGACCATCGGTGTCTTCGGAGTATTGCCCAATTCTGGTGGGAACATCAGATCAGCAATGCTGAAGTATATCAAATAGTTTTGGGAAGAAATAACTCGCCCATAATAGATGGTGTGATCACATTCCACCGGTTGCGCTCGCTTGGTCACGTGCTCCGTATGTCAGTTGACCGGCCTTCTCGAAGAGTCCTGTTCGCACAGGCATGCGGGGGATCGAGTAGATTTGGCAGCGAAATATGAAGGCAAATACCGTAAAACTCAGCTGCGCCCGTCGTTGCCGTCTCTTATCTACTAACTTCGATATTTAGTGTTGGTAATTGGAGTAACCATAGTGTTTATAGGCCAACAAGTGTTAAGATGCCCATTTGACGACTATGCGGGTTATCAAAAGGCCGGTTGGATTGTATGGGATGATGGTCTGCACATGGATGGGCACCACTCCAAACTTTGTGAGAACAATGTAATAATAAACCCACGTTGGTGAATGTGTCGCATGCAAACAAGGAACAGTGAAAGTAATGGAACATACCCATTCGGCTTTGTGATCACATCATCGTTGTCAAGTGTATCAGCCTCTGAAAGACGGCTCCGGGAGGTTGATAAAGGGATACCTTTGGTTGAACCCGAATCAGTCCACTGTCGTTGCAGGGAACCTCTGTTACTTTTTGAGACAATCTTGAATAGCTTCTCCAGTTCTTCATACGCTGCGGTTCGATTGTACAAGTGAATATCGAGTCCGTAGAGATAGATGTAAAGGCATCTTCCTCCAACACGTGGATCTCTTGCTGAACGTAAACATGAGTCAGAAACTCAGGAATACACTAACCAGAGGTCATACAAACAAGAAAAATCCTGCTGATTGTAGTGAAAAGACTACAGAGTTTTGTAACTCCAGTGAATTAAGAGGAGTCTACCGTTTCTAACTGGACACAGAGGTAGTTTATTTGATGCACTGAGTTGCTTTCAGACACCTCCACTACGTTCGCTCACACTTCACAGAACCCACCTGCCATAAAAGAGTACGTACGGATGGCGGTACATCGTCTCGATGACAATTTACGACGATGGAAGTTGGTAACATCTCCGTCAATTGTGCGCCAACGACGTAATTAGCGTGGATTAGGGCGGAACAAAATAGACTATGGAACTTGGGTATCACAAACGGAGAATTGTGAACGCCACAATGTTTAGAATTCTAAACAAATCCTTTTGTGCTACCAGAAACGGAACACTACTGTCCAGAGAGACTGGTGTGGATGACAACACACCGAGAACTCAGTAATTTCAAAAATGGATAGAGAACATGATAGCAAAAACACAAGCCTTTGACTTTATACCCACAGCATTTTGCGCGCACATGCTGTGCATCATCGTTCAGCTGTAGCGCCCTTTCGGTGCTTAGCTGCCATGCCAAAGGAAGGAAGCACGAGGGCCGGGATACCGCCAGATTGCCCAAGCCTAGACAGGAGCAGCCGAGATGTTGAGGTTGGGTGAAAACCACGGACCTTCGGGTCCGTAAGCTGGAGCTGTCTCGAGCTCCAGGGCATTATACTACAATTGAGAATATTGGATAGCAAATGAACTGTCTCGCATTAGTGATTTGGCCGCATGCAGTTGACGATACTGGCGCTAGACTGAGATACCTCAGGAGGAGAATAAACTGCTGAAGGCGTTCGACTTAGGATATTGTTCGGCTCGGACTCCTCGCTTCCCGCTTTCGTCGAGTGAGTAACGCGTAACCTTCCATGCATGGTCACGAATGGTATCCAAGATATTACTGAGACCATCTGTTGTTCCCCGTTTTCCCGGTTAACGTTAAACTTAGAACACTAAAAAATTTCAACATGTCACTGAAAACAGCTGATGGACCTCGACTTCCCATGCTGAAATGACGTGAAACGTTGAATCCAGATCAAATTAAGTGAAAAGCTCGGAAAACACTGGACAGCCTAATGGAAACACCTGACCCTGAAATGCAAACCTTTTTATATATGACCGCATCAAGATAGCAAATTTGTGTTCATATTTGATCAGCTATGGTGTTATTATGTTGCGATGGCTTTAAAACCTCCGCCAACGATGCACAAGCTTGGCATACTCTACGTTATATTTTCAGAATAAAGGTCAGTGTTTTGAGCTCAGAAGCGATCTAAATCATGCGCATCAGGACCTCTTTATTTCGGCGCACTCTTGTGCTTGCAGATAACAACTAGGAAGGATGAAATTTAGTCTACAGGTTAAACATTTCCGAATGAAATGTCAGACCACATCGACCCACTTATATGGTCTGCGGTCAAGGATTAGCATACAGTCGTCTTAGCGTTAATTTCCTTGATGTAATACTTTCAGTTATAACCAGTCCGCCAACTCTGATCTTACTGTTTAGGCCGCAGTAGGGAATAGGTTAAAATGTGATGAATAAAATGACAATGGATAGTTTGGTAAGTTAGTACTCAGAGAACAAATACCACAAAAATACATCCGTTAGGAAGCCATAGTTGTGCCTGACAAAATACATGATGTAGAATGATTCCCTGACTACGACGAAAGACAACTAATACGAAATGGTGGGCTCCCAGAGGATCAACCATGCATAACTAACTTGCTATGGCTCATATTGGTATGTTGAAATCACGTGGGCCGCTGCACTGCGACAAAGTGCACGGAAAGTATGCATTTAACGAGATGCAAGCTCGACTCACCTACAGTGCTTGACGTGAAGCGCAGCCAGTAATTGAAAACGACGATCGCGTAGCAGCATCGAATGGTATAGTCATCAGTCATGTAGGCGAAATCTCTAAGCATCAATTTTCCACCCAACGCTGAGAACGACACAGAGCCGAATCGGATGAAACCATGCTTCACGAATCGTCTGGCTAGCAGGGAGATCAAAATACCAACCACTCGTGAATTGTAGAATAACAGATAGATAGACCAAACAATAAGCATCACCAACGATAAGATGGCCACGGGGAAATCCCCTCTGTCGATGGACTCGGTTATTTGAGTATCCAAGGACTCATTCGATTTGAAATCAAATTCTCCGCGAAACACATCACGAGTGGCCATCGTAGACAAGAAGCGCTCTGATGATCTGCCGTGCTTGTTTCAGTTCAGTATCCTCGAAGACATAAGACGACGTGAGACAGAGTCAAGTTAAGGGACAAAATGTGTGCTCTGAAATAGGAGAAATTTCGCGAGATAAAAAAATCCTTAAGCTGTAACACCCTTTCGGTGCCTAACTGCCATGCCACCCGAAGGAAGCACGGGGGCTGGGATACTGCCAGGTTTCCCAAGCCTAGACAGGGAAAGTCGAGAGGCAGAAGTTGGTTTGGAACCATAGACCTTCCGGACAGTAAAATCGCGCTCTGACCACTGAACCATCTCGCCCCCTTGCCACATACATATGGTCATAATAATAGTTCAGCTGTAACACCCTTCTGGTGCAAAGCTGATACGCCACTCGAAATAGCCACGAGGGCGGAGATATTGTCACGTTGCTCAAACCCAGACAGGAGTGGTCGAGATGCCCATGCTGGGTTAAAACCACGGACCTTCCAGTCGGTAAATGCGTGTTTGAACCACTGAGCTATCCCAAGATCAAAGTGTTTACGCGGCCTGTTTCGCGTATTAAAGCATCGTTTCTATTCATTATCAAACAGAGTTAACCACGCACTGATGACACCACGAATGTGAACTTTACACAGGTGCCGATGGTTGTCACTAAGAGTTTTCCAGGTCAATGGAGTCCCCTGCAGTCTGAAGTATTCCTTCGAAGGTGGCCGCTCACAGATAGGTGAATAGAAAACAGTCAATCTGTCGGATGCCGGTGGCGTAGTGAAATCCGAAAGACGAAGTGATCACTTGTCCCGATGGAATGAAGCGAGTGGACGGCGGCAACGAGCCATGGCATTCATGTCAGAATAAATTCAAGACGCGAAACCACAGTTTCACTTCACTTGTCTGGAATGAACCGTGGTGCCGGAAGGCGAGAATATCCCTCCGAGATTCAAGCAGTGGCACTGTCCTGTCTGATATTCAGTGCTTGAGCGGACCTCGTGCCATGCCACGGGCAGAAATCCCTGTATTGTGGAAGGCTGTGACGCTCTCGCTCATGTTAGAACTGGCATCCGGTAGAGAAGGGTGGTTAGAAAAAGCCTGGAAGACGGTTTCGGTTAGTTCGACTTCTCCGGGATATGCCAGCCTATTAGTTGATACGCGATTTGTACGCACCTTATGCGATCCTGGGACACGAAGAAAAAAGGGACTTCGAACGACGCATGGTCAGAAATCACACAACTGCTCCAAGACGAACAGGAGTCAGTTATTGATCCGCGCGGCTTGTAACAGAGTGCGATGCCATCATCATCATCATCGACAGCAAAATATCAGTGTTCAAAACTGTGCTTCACTGGCATACACACAAGATTTATTTCAGAGCCTTGTTGTGAAGAAAAGGATAAAAGTGGACGGAGAAAAGTTGACTTAGTAGCAGCCTACCACAGCCTTCAAACACTCATTCGGGCAATAGGTGTAGAAACTGATAACAATAACGCCATTGACATTGAGCAGCAGCCATACCTTGCAGCGTTTCCAACCAGGCACAAGGGGAGTACGCGGACCCCAGCTTGGAAGCCCAGTCTTACCAACACCACCCAGACCTTTCGAAATCTCTTTCATAGCTCTCTACCAGGTCAAAGGTTGGCCACCTCTCCATTTGTTCCACTGTAAATTGGTCGCGGAAAACAGCATTCTTCAGCGTGCACAAAATGTGGCCTAACCGAAGCAGCTTCTTCTGCTGGACACATTCTTCGACAGAAGCCCCCGTTGAACAACCGCACCGCCTTTCTAATAGCCCCGCTATGGATGTGCCGACACCACACAAGAGCTACGGTTCTGAGGAACTGGTTGTAGAAGACCTGAAGACGCCTCAGTTCCGCTGCTCTAACAGTACAAGTCTCAGGGTCTTACAAAACAGCCCGCACCGTAGCCTGATACATACGTCCCTTGAGATTCACGGATATACTACTTTGACACCATAGGTCTCAAATTAGCAAACGCGCCCCCAGCCTTGCAGATTCGTGCATTGATCTCATCTGTCGAACTACTATCAGAATTAATACAACTCCCAGGATAAGTAAAATGCTCCACAATTGCGAGTGCCTCCCGCTGAGTTCTAGGTGGCGTGTTCAGCGACTGGGTGCCCAGGAGTATGACGTCGCACTCTGTGGGAACAAAGTGCATGCCAAAGGAAGGGATGACTTTGACAAGTTCATCCAAAATCACCTACGCCTTCTCCTCTTCGAAGACGAGGACGTTGTTTGCATATTCGATATCAACAACGGCTTCGTCAGTAGCTAGTTGAAGACCAGGGTTTTGAAGGCCTCCTAGTGTTTGCTTCCTTATTTCGGCTATCTCGAAAATATGAATGGAGTGGGAACCCCCTGATGGACACCACTTTGTGTACTGAATATTCTGGGGAGCTCTCCGTTTACTCTCACACGCCTGGAAGTGTGGGAATACAAAGAACTTGTTATATTCACAAACTTCCGAGTCATTCCTTGATGGGCAAGTTTGTCATGGAGAACAGACCGATCAACCGGGTCGAATGCACCGTGGAAGTCAGGGACTCCTTAAACTGTGGCTCGTTCTGTATGTATGCCATTTTTCTAGCATGGGACAGTGTGAAGGTGTGATCAAAGCACTCTTACCAGACCGGAATCCTGCTTGCAACAGTCGAGTAAGGGTTTCACGAGCCGCCAAATGTCGGCGTAGGGAGAGTGATTCCAAGAGCTTTGTTACGGCTAAAGTCAAGCTACGAGCCCATTTTTTGAAACTGGGCGCCATAATCGATTCTCCCTAGCTGCCTGGGAAAGTCTGTTTTTCCATAACGCAGATGATGACTGAGGACTGCATGCATCTCTTTGAACAATGTGCGTGGGAGGTCATCCGGACAAGGAGCTCGGTGGCGCTTGAGAGAGTACATGCAGTCATAAACCTCCGAGGCCGAAGGGGCTCCAGGTTCCCTGCCCAGGGTTCCAGTTCTGCTGTAGGCTCCAGGTTACTGGCAACGGATGTCCACGAAAATAGCTGTTCGAAGTATTCGGCCACATGGTCGAGGCGTTCTTTATTCACGATGGTCATTTCACTTTGACCGTTGATAGTTTCGCTCACACGTGGTTTCTGGGGGCCAGTTGTACAGATCAGCTGGAGTGGTCTTCGGGCATTCCGGGATTGCTGGGCCTTTTTCACTTACTTAGCTTTACGCGCCCACCAGGATTCATGGTTGGCGCGCACGTTCACCTTCACTTGAGGTCTGACCAAATTATGCTCGCGACGGGCGGGGACGTTTCTCCGAGGTTCGAGCAGTACCAGTGTTCGGTCTGACATCCAGTGCTCGAGCGAGCCTGGTGGCATCGAGCAAAACTCCCAGCAATGTGCAAAAGATGTTGCGATCTCGTTCCAACATTATGGTGGAGCAGCTGGAAGAGACTCCGGATGATTATGATAAATTCGTTTAGCTTCCGGATTTGCCGGTCTCATTGCTAAGGCATTTGTCAGCACCATATGCGGCCCTGAAAATCGAAGGGAGAAGCGACTCCGGACGAGTGCGTGGTAGGACCTCACAAGTGTTACAAAACGAGCGGTAGTCAGTTATTGGTCCGCGCCATGAGCAACGCATGGCGATGTGGTCAATGAGTTCGCAGCTGGCAAGCTGTTGGTGGACACTATATAGTCAGATGACTTCCGTTATTTCGGAATTGAGTACTGCACAAAAACCATTTGCGGTCACCAGATAGCTGAAGCAATCGTACATTACTGTGAGTACATACCGAGTTAAATCCATGTCGACCACCTAATTGAGTTTCTGTTGCACTAAGCTTATTTACTTATACATTCAGATCTTCGGCAACCGCAACGATATCCGAGCTTCTACGTCGCAAAGACAGTACATCAAAGGGTCACTAAGCTCATTTTGAAGGTGCCAGATCTGCAGTCGGTTGGGATGTAAGCAGGGATGACAGACGGATAGCGATCAACTTCCGAGTTGTGAGACCAATCAGGGGCGTTGGCAGATGAACTCCACAGAGGCGACCCTCAACGGGTATCCTTCCACCCGGTGACTTAGGACGGGCTGTATATCCTGCCACAGCAGACTCTGAATCATCAGAGGTGCGCAGCCGGAAGCGAGTAGAGAATGATGGGGCAGTTAGCTCATTCACTGAGGCGGCATCTTGAATTCTGGGTTCTGATGCACAGTACACATCAATATCGAGCGAGTCCAATATGAGAGCTAGAGAAGCCTGTTGTCCTGCTTGCTTCAGAGTGCGGAAATTAAAAGCAGCCATACTGACTAGGCATCAAGGGTTAAAGATGCCTGAGGATTTCAGCATCGGATGACGCGCAGAAGTTGTTTGCAAAACCAATGCAGGAAGAACGGAGTCATCAGTCCTAACTGACGGCCTAAAAGGAGAGAATTATTAATCGTGTGGAGAGGCGAGAAAAAAAAGAAAGTGAAAGGAAAGAGCAGAAGCGTCGGTAGTAGCCTGTCTTCGCTTACCTGCCCTGCTGTATGCTGTATTGAAGGCGACCTGGCTGGTGACACCACGCGACAGCGAATGTGGAATAGGAGCATGGTTAGTTGTGCCATGGTTGTACATGAGCTGGGATACGGCTAGGCGACCCACACCTATGGAAGACGATTAGGGACCTGGTCCAAAGCCTTTGGCTCAAAACCCTGACCATAAGGCACCGAGGTTTGGCTGAAAATATAAGTGCATTGCCATTTTTATAGAACAATACGCCACACGTGTTCCAACCCGCAGCCTGGAAGGCGAGGAGTCTGTCCTGTACAGGCTTCTTACAATTGACAAACCTGGTATGAGAGGCCTCGCGACTGTGGCACGGATATACACCAGTACAGCTCAGTGGGTCGCGGAGGTACACAAACCGTCACACCACGATATGGCCCATTCTCTTCGTCACGAATCAATAATGGCAGTCTTCCTTGACTTGAAAGCTGCGTTTGACTCTGTGGACCGTATGGCACCATGGCCATGTCTATGGAGCACAAGTGTCCCACGCAAATTCTGGACTCTCCTTAAGACGCTGCACACCGACCCCCGCGGACGCATGAAGGTTTACGGGAAACTCTCGTTTGAGTTCACTACATCAAGCTGTCAGGCAAGACTGTCGTTTCACCTTTCCTCTTCAACTTCATCACTGATGTAACTGACGCCGCAACGATTGAAGATTCCTAGCCCTCTAAACCACAGAGGGTAATCAAATTTTAAATTATCTCCAGGCTAACTATCTACCCCCTGCCGGCCTTCTAACTGGCAATTTTCAGGCCACCATCCCCACCGGAACCATGAATGCATGGAGTGCAAGCGAGGCCACAAAAAAGAATGCTACAGAGGCAGCTCCAGGAGCTCCTGCAAATGATAACTTGGTGAAAGAACTAATTCAGCATGGGATGTACGGCTACCGGTTAGATAAAAATCTAAAAGTGCGCATCAGTGACACCCGTTATGTTCAAACTTGCCACACTTTCTGATCTCACTCTGATTTCAAAACGAAGTAACGTTCTTTGAAGGTGGTGGGTTGGATAACCAAACTGCACCGTTCGTAACACATTCGGTGGAAATTCGAGACGAACTGAGAATCTCAACTACCCCGTAACGTTCAATGGCATCCAATTCAGTAGTGCTTGCTTCCTCACCCACTAGACAGGCCTCGATCGCCTAGGCCTACATTAAGCTACAGGACTCTACCAATAGCTTCAACTCTTAAGGCAACCACTCAATACTGTTTGCAACAAAACGGATGCAAGTGGCGACGCGGTTGCGGCCATCAAGTCATATCACATCCTGATATTTTTGGGGTCAGTACACTTTCACCTAAACCGGCTAAAAATCGGAGTGTACGCAACACAGTGACTATTCCGCCCGTTATGTCCGACACCGGTATCCAACTTACCTCAGTCTGCCCTGACAAACCCTGTTTGCAGTCTGCAACTTTGTACCGGCAGTAGTCTGAATCCTTCAACCTACAGCTCAGTCAGAATTTTCCCTGCTATCCAGAAGGTAAGAGTGAGGAACCGATAAAACGGAAGGTGCAACAGTCTCAAGAGGGTCAGAAGGTGTTGACTGGCCGACATCCTCAACGCCACAAGGAGTAGGCACCAAATGGACTACTAGTATCCGGTTCACATCGAAATAAGGCGTGAGACAACGTCACATGAATCAATTTCAGGGAGACTGTGACCCTAAGATGGAACTATATCGCAAGCAACCCCAGACGATCCCAATATACCCCCCGATGTCGCCGGCAAATGCAGGGCTATCTGGAACAGATATTACGTTGACCTATAGGCTAACATCATTATCAACCGGAGACGCAACGACAGACAACATAGGCAATTCAAGAAATCGCAAGTGAAATCATAGCTACGAGCACACGAACAGCATCTTCAGCACGGAAATGTCCAGCGGCAACCAGAGTGTACTAAGTGTGCATCACGCTAAGTTGTCGGCTGTGCATTGGACTGCCTATGGACCAAAGGGGACATAGGCCAATCAGAATCGAGCGTTTGCACTAAGGTGCTTACCATCCAATAGCGGCGCTCCCAAGCCTCCTGGGTCGAGCACAAAAGAAAAAGCCGCTCACTAGAAGCACACCCAAATTATTTTCGCCGGAACTATTGGGTTTTCGAGGTTGCGACTTTTACGGGGAGTTAGTATAATCCATTTACACTTGTAGGTGATATGTTGCTCATAGCATTTTGTTTAAGTGAGCGAAATTTCAAGGTCACGGACCATCACCGATTCGCATTTTGCTACCGGTTTACGAGAGATAAAACACGAAATCGCACTTTACCATATTTTGGCGTTATTTAAGAATAAAATAACATCTACAGAATATCCAATGCAAATTCCACCCAGGAAAATCGGTCATCAACGTTTGTTTGCTTTATACTCCCCAGATTTAACGGACGAGATAATTTTGTTCAGCGAACTTCATCACAACACTTTCTTATGGAGCTCAGCTCCCATTAGGTATAACATTGTCAAAAAACAGCAGGAATTGTGCAATGGAGATGCGAGGGCCATCTCAGCTATGCATAACTAGCCCGTGGATAATACAGCGTCAGGAGGTAACCTTCGGTAAATTACCAACACAATGGTATCATTTCTATTAGGAATATTTCTCCCCATAGGTGGAATACGTCATAAAGCGGTCATCATGATAACGATAATCGTTGTCACTCACCTCGACTACTTGTCGTCACTGCAGCATGCTAGCCCCGTGTCAATGTGCGGCGCTGATTATGAGGCCCCACCCATACACGATAACTTAATCCAACGGCGAATGACGACCAGTCATACTCATAACTGTATTCAATATCGCCTCCCTTCGCTACGTATCGTAACTGCTAGGCCCGTGTCCATGTGTGAAGCTGATTATGAGGCCTCACCTATACACGGCGACCTAATTTAATGGCCAATGACGGTCTTTCATAATCATAACTGTACGCGTTTTCAATCATCTCGAATACTTGTTGTAACTGCTAGGCCCACTTCTATGTGCGACGCTGCTTATGAGGCCTCACCTATGTACAATAACCTAATCCAATGACCAACGACTGTCTCTCACGCACACCTGTACACGATGTCGCTTATCCCTGTTACCTATAGTAAACACCAGGCCAGAATCTATGTGGGCCGTTGAAAATAAGGCCTCAACTATGCGTGGTATCCTAATCTAACGCCCAACGTGGGTCTGTCATACTCATAACTGCAGTCGATATCGCCTACCTTGGCTACTTATGGCAATTGCTAGGCCTGTGTCTATGCGCAACGCCGAATATGAGGCCTCAACTAGGCTCAACAGCCTAACCCGATGGCCAACCACGGCCCGTCACGCTTATAACCGTACTCAACGTTGCCTACCGTGGCTACTTATAGTAACTGAAGGGCCCGTACACATCCTCGTAACTGACTAGTGCCCCAAATATACATAATAGACCAATCCAACGACCAACGGCGGTCCTTCATATCTATACATGTCATCCGTTTGCCAACCCCATGCCTAAAAATACACAACCACCTTTAAAAAATTCATGTTTCTATTTATTGGTTGTATCGGCACAAACGTAATATGTGGTCAATCCAGTTCTCAGTTTCAGGAAGCCGCTTTTACTCGACAGGATTTCTGAAAGGAAAAATGTATAATCAATTACGACTCGTACACACTCCGTACACATCCTTTAAAACATACAATTAAACAAAGTTGTAGTGGCCAACTCTCCAAGTGCTTACTAAATCCCTTTGTCCACTCCATTCCAAATGGGTGTCCACGCTGAAGCTGCAGTCTTACTGTTATAAGGGTAAACCCACTACTTGCTCAATTAGTCTCGTGTGTACATCGATTATTCAATAGCGGTATTCAGCAACCGTATGCATTATTGAGCACAGCGAAGTTAAAGCTAAAGAGGTGTGTATATGTATCAGCCGTAGACCAAGTGGTATAGACTTGAGCCCTGGGATCCAAGGAACACGTGCGTCATCATACGTGCACCCATGGATGCTGGGGGTAACGAAGACGTATTGAGCGGGCGGGTACTTGGTGTCAAGTCTACTCAATACCCGGCAATACCCGGTTTGGAAACCCAGTTTGCTATTATCCACCCCACCTGGTCAGTGATTTACATCCCCAGAGATCCCCAAACGGACCAGAAAAATACCTGCGATCTTACATTGGCTTCGTCCTACCTCTGCAAATTCCCTTGGCCAACTCAAAAACCCCGCTGCTCACAGAATTGCACATCCCAGCCCAATCATCTCAAACATGACGTCCGTTACGGGGCTGTCCAGAAACCGAAGTACGGCAGTGCAATGATGGCACAGCACTGGCATACCCAGTTTGATAGCACACCCGCAACTAATCCCTTCCTACTCTCGACTGTACCCTTTCGCCCACTCGGTCCATTACCTGCAACTACGAACAAACTCATGCTTAATTCTGAATGTAATCTTATGATCATGCCTGCCCGATCATGCTACCCACCAGTTGTGAACGAACATTATTACTACCTTACACTTTGTGAGTGCAGGGTGCATACCAAAGGACGGGATGACTTTGGTCAGTTCACTCAAAAACAACTGCACCTTTTCCTCCTCTTTGAAGATGAGAACGACGTCTGCATGCTCCATATCGACAAGGCTTTCCTCAGCTATTTGAAAACCGGGGTCCAGAAGACGTTAGTTAGTCAGGAATTGTGACCACTTTTGGCCGCTTGTTATTTCGGGCCGCAGTCTAACTCACATCATGGTACCTTCTAGAAGTCTTTCTGAGACGTTTCCTATTTTGCATGCCGGATATAGACACGGCAGTCTCATTGCATTGTCTGAATTACAGCAATGAAACACCGTGCGCCCTCAATGGACCCAAGAATACTCTTAATGCATGCCGGTCTCAATTTGTGACAATTCCCTGGCGAATCGTAACTACAATAACAACCGTAAACGACTCACCCAAGAGGTTCATGTACGGGGCTGTCCACGGACCCAAGTACGACGTTGCGATGACGGTACTGCGACTACCATATCCAGTCTGATGGACTGCCCGTAGTTCAGCATATCCACAATATTTACCGGATGAGGGTGTTAAAGGCACCAACAAGACCGCCTCGATCCGTTAGTTTGCGCCAGGACTTGAAAGCGCTGGCCAACTTATTGTGCTGTCTGTTTGTTCTGCCCATAAACACACTAATTCTACCAATATCACTATCGATGGTTCGGTATAGCCTTGCGCCTGATATAGCATGTACTGACCATCATAAAAAAACAAAAACTTACTAGCTGTGACGAATTCCTTGACTTGGTTTTGCAGGACACCTGCCACAATGATAGGAGACTTCTTCACACACAGGTTGTCAAAAGCTGCTCAATTTTGAGTTTGCGGCGACACAGAGGGCGAAATTATTGTCCTTGTCGTTTCGAGATTATTTCCAAACGCAATGCGAAATAAAACACGTGAAGAAACCGGCTCTTCCGCAAATTTCCCACCGTCATCAGATGTACACCACGCGAAGCCGTTGGCAGCCATTAAAATATAAATTCTGCGCACATAGTGGGCCTCGAGTACGTTTAAACAACTTCCAACAAAAATGCGCCCGCACGGGAAGATCTTAAGTGACCGAATAAATGCCATCAAATGCTGAAGCTTTATGTTAAAGTTTTCCTCCTCCGAACTATGGTTTCAGAGAAATTTTGGGTGTGCATCTAAGGCTCGGCAAAGAAAAATGGGCGCAGCAAGAAGTCACGGACACTGATTGAGACACAGCATCGAGTTTTCCGCCCAGGCTTCTCGAGTCACTTTTCTACATGACTCCTTCCGCGCGTTCCGTTCGCCCGAAAAGCACAGAAGAAAATACGTTGAAAACCTGCTCTTCAAGTTCTCAGCGGCAGCAATATGCTTGCCACCGGGAGGACTCGCATAAAAAGGCGTCTAAAAGTGCTCCGAACAGTGTACTAGATGCAGCGTGAACACCCGTCGGAGGATGGTTATTCCACGCACTAACTACCTGAAATGAGAAGATTTGTTGGCTAATAAACGTGTGCGCTTTGTGCTTTGAAAATCTTATCAACGTACCCCCGCCTTGTGCTAGTGGGATCAACGGTGGAAAAGTTGTTCGCCAGACCTTGTTCAAACAGGGCATACGTAGGTCTTAAGTTTCCTCATAGGCAGCGAAACTCCATAGGAAAGAGGCCATGTACCGCGAGATGAGTTTCATAATCAGCGGATTTACTGGCAATTTTCGTTAGAAATTAGTTTCGTTTTTTATCGTGCAAATCTGTGACAGAAGCCTTTCGCTATTTAATCTACACACATAGTTGACACGTGTCATTTTGTTACATTTTTCACTGCAGTCCAATTTGTGCGTGGAAATCTCTTTCATACTTCGCTTCTGCGGTGCACCTACTTACTCTCGATCATGATCCAGATTAATACAGGCCGCCCTCTGCCACAACCACCGGTGGATTCCAACGGAGTTGGATTAAATGGATGAGCATCGAACGCGCGGAATGCAATGTTGCGCTCCTCAAGCCGAGTGGTATGTTTAATGTACGGAACTGCAGGTTGATCAAACAAGCCAATTATTTTACGTTTCTGACTAGTTAGTCTGTGCCACCTGCCTCTACACACCTTTACCTTAGGGGCTCTATGCATCCCGCAACTAGCAGTACGGCTGCAAATATTGAAACCAAGCCTCTAACTCTAAGTCAGAAAGACCAGTACAAGTGTCTCATTTTAGTCGTCACACTCAAGGAGCAAAGGTACCTTTTAAAAGGCACTGGAGTATGCAAATGCACCAACGGAGCAGCCTGAACCAAAGTCGGTAGCGAATTTTCTTACCTTGAAGAATGCCCAGCACTCTCCATCCCTAGTCCTCTGGCTGTTCCAGGTATCTGAGGCGGTGATCACGACCGCCACGGCGTCTCTAGTAGATAGGTGCATAAGGGATTACAGCGGGGCTACCCGGGGGTCTTTTTCTGAAAAAATCACCCCATGGCAACTAGCACAATTGCCACTTGGTAATGTCACAACAAAGCCTGAACACGAGTCGTTTCACGCAGAATGGTTACGCGGAAAGGGAATCAAGCGAACTTCCAGGCTTTTATTCGCACTTTCCTCCTAGACTGCGGTATAGAGGAACTACGAGCGGGTTGCCCGTATTCAAAATGCCTTCCAAAGTTTACGGTGTTTACGGTATTTCTAGGGAAAAGGCACTAAACAAGTATCCGTTTGGTGACTGGACAGCTGACCACAAAGTTATGACGAACCGTTGGTAGATGCGGAACATTTCGCCCTTAAAGGCACGCCGATGCAACCGAGTGTTACACCAGGTTCCGGTTTTTCTCAAAGATCGCAGACGCTAGTGTATCAACAACAGTGGTTCTCGGTTTGGTGGAAACATGACGAGAACACAACGTCCAGCGCATGTGGAATTATCGTCGTTTATTTTCTTAGTTAAGGATATGGGCGCAGCGGCGAACTCTACATCTAATACACATGGTCTGTGATGCGTTGGTTCAACCGCTTTTACTTGGTGCCACAGTTCGACGGCTGGCGTGATCTCTAAAATCCCTAGCACCCCAGTTTAAAACCAAAAAACAGTTTTTCTCCGCACAAATGCGCTCTTTCTTCTTGACAGAATTTCAGATGGTGTATCAGCTGCGAAGTAGTGCATGCCTTGGTCCTCGACATTAGTCGCTTCGAACTCTATAAGTGGTTGCAACCAACCCTGCGTGTAACCCAATGTGCATCCACGTGGGCCTCCAACTAAACCGAAATCGCCCGTGATTCTACATTGCCTTTGTTCTGACTGTGTGCGTTACAATATCCCGCTTCCTAAAGAATCGAACACCTCTGGTCCGATCTTTTCAACCATGAAGTTTTTTCGTGGCCGCCCAGAAAATGAGGCATGTCAGGCGGTGCTGGCACGTTGCTGTCATATCTAGTCTGTCGGCACATCCTCAGCCATTCCGTCCACAATATGAACTATCCCGTCCTACCCTTACAGGTTCCGAGATACAGGCGGAAACATACTGCCCACCTGGTCCACCTATCCCTTTCTCTTAGATTTAATGATCTCAGTGCACTCTTAGTTTGTTCTTCCCACAATTTCAATGATTTTCCTTACGCTTTGCGTTCCGTCCTGTGTTAGCACAACTCACTCTCCCGTAACATTTTTGCAGTCGTTTCCGCTCCAACAGACACCACTGAGTCTATAGAATTCCGCTGTTCATCGTGCTCCTGAGATTCAAGCCGCCGTATTGAAAATTTCCGCGAATGACCATTTCTACCTACGCTTTTCGTGACCCCGGCCAGAAACTTAACCGTCTAAGGCCACAGGCGTAAGCAGTGAGTTTCAGTTCTAGTTCCAACTGGTCGGCCGGATCGTTGAGCTACTTGTGTCTCTGCAGGTATTATCTTTCTTATTTTCTCCTATTTACGGCCTGTTGTCCCGTGTGACGCAAGACCTTTTTTGCTTCCACCTGCTGTGTCGTTGTCCGCCATCCTCGAGTTGCAACGGTCTGGCCCTTCTTCAATTGGCTATACCCCTTAAGAGGCAAGAAACCTTAAAAAGTGTTTTTCTTCACACTCCTTATCGAATGCATTTAGATTGTGCCAGTTTAGGCACGACCCCATATGCGTCGGAAAATCCCCATTGTCCGCGAGACCGCACCTTAGATCAGTCGCGCCCCCTAGCTGTGAATAAATTAATAGTAATAGGTTTATTTCCCAACTCGTAGGAAATATGCCAATTAAGGAATGATTGGGTCATAACAACCTGAACGCGGTGGGCAACAACCTTACAGGGAAGCGAATGCAACCAACGAAACAAGCTGATTAAGTGAAATATCACCGTATTTCTTGGAACAAAAAACCTCGGTAATACGGCGTGAGGTAGGACTGGTTCATTGATAAAGTCGATTGACTTGAAATGAAACTGAGCTCGTGCATGACCTTGAGTGTGAACTTAGGCGGCTGCGTAAACTGCCTGGGGTGCAACAGACAAAAATTGAGATAGTGATGGAAAATTCCGAAGTGGAGATAAATGGCAAGCTTCGCCTCAAAGATGTGGTTTACGTTTAACCTAAGTACATTCACTGATGCCGCTGTTAGAGAGAGGTTAGATGTAAGGGATATTTTTGATGAAGATATAGTGCCAATACATGGGCCCGAACGAACACCGCAAATAAAATCATTGAAATTTTGGCGATTATACTAACGCATCACGGTGCAATGTGACAGGGCAACCTTTTCTGGAGAACGTACCCGTCCACCACACGAGATTTTCATCCCTAGTGCGTGCTGCCGAGTCTGCAGTTTAAAAAGCCACCAAGCAATCATGCTTGCGGCTTGTGAATTAATAAGATACTCCAGCTACCAGATATTTTACTCGTTAGGGGGCCACTAAAATAGTTCAGCCAGTTTAAACCAGCAAATAAACAAACAGCCACTGAAAGGGGCACGTCACGGGGGCAACTAAAAGGGCGGCTCTCATTTGGGCCATGGGGACTTTTAGAGCCTTCGCGCTGAAGCTGAACGACGACGAAGCGTTGGTGTGAACCGACATATCAAGCAGAGGTGTGAATTGATGGCCCGTAGAACCAAGCAAGAATTTCATTCGTTGCAAATCATTATACCCGCCATTTGATGCGTGTGAGCACTGTGGGTGATTAGAGGATGCGGAATGGATTTAGAGGGAGAAAATAAAGCTTCTGTTTAGTTAATACAGGTGGGACATCAGCAAAGCAACTCAGAAGACATCTGGAAGACAAGGGTGGGGCCAAGCCTGAAGAAACAAGAGATAAGTTCATCTGGGCATAGAAGCTTAAGGCCGAAGGCATGGAAATATAAGAAGTTCAGTGGAGATGGGCATGAAAACAATTACGGTCAGGCGCCAGACACTAGGCAGTAGATCTGCACTTCAGACAGTATGTGCAGATGCAGTACCAGGAAGTGAAACATTTGCGTAAGAGATAGGTAAGAGGGTGAATAATGGCCAGGAACACTTGGGAGGGGAGCTATCTTATAAATGGGTTAACACCAGAGGATTCAGCCTGGTAAATGTACACGCTGGGACAAACTAATGGGACAGCTGGAGTAAGAGCGCAACGTAGAATATCTTAGGACCTCTTTCAGAAAAGTACCTATATTAACAAGAATGTCTATTCCCAACTGGTGGGTGGCATAACTTCAGGCATGTTCATAATGTCACAGCCAGAACAAGAGATGACTGGTGGGTTTTGTTGGTACTGAGAATTTCGTGGAAAACGGACGGTGAAAAAAACAGTTAGCATTATACAGAGTACACTTGGTCAGGCTAGAAGCGGCATGAGTAGGGAACCAAAATTACACGGGCTCTTTCTTTCTGATGGGGAACGTATCAGATGAGGCAAGATACGATTGTTAAGGTACGAAAGTGGCGGGCAAAAACAGTAGCAGGGGGAGATGGCAAGAGGCATACCGACTGGTACGTGATGAAAAACTTCAAACTGCAGAAAATGTGGAATCAGAATAATGAATCTGAAGAGGCATCAGAACTGCCAATATCTGACCGGCTTAAAGCCGTCACTGGGGCTTCGTGGCCTTGGGCTGTGGGGCGTATGGCCAGGGTCACGAAAAAGCGTAAGTAAGGATGGTGAAGTGGAGTAATATGCAGTGACGCGGAAAGTTACCCGACTTCATCACTAGAAAGCTAAGAATCAAGGGTGTTTCGAAGGCCTACGGGAGTGGACGTAGTAAGGGTATTGGAAGGGAGTTTGTTCTATAGTTTGGAGTGCAAGCAAAGGAAAAAGCTTTGACTAAAGTCAATTCAATAGGTCGACAATGGGATAAAAAATCCATAGTTGCGGATATTATAAGAAGGGCAGGAAGAAAACTCATGACGGCGGTCAGCGATGTTAGCCCATCAGTAGTCTAGGTGATGCAGAAGGCCTAGTTGTATCCTAATGCGCCTTAGCTATAAAGAATCCAGCTTGGGTGACAAACAGCGAAGACGATATGGTAGTACAAACGACGTCGGAAACAAGCACGTGGTAAGTGTGCGCTGCATATTCTCCACAGCAGTCCGGCGTGCCTGTAAATACTGTGAGACGACTTCAAGTTTAGATTCCGGAATACGTCTTATAAATGGCTTTAAGATAGCGATTAAACACAATTTACTTTGGAGAGATCGGGGAATGAAAGCTCAGCGCTTCAAGACTTTAGGCGCTCTCTACCACAAGTTTTGGGGAAACTAAACGCGCAGGAATACCCAAGGCCTAAGTCTCTGATTTCGGAGAGAAAAGAAAACAAGAGTCCGTTAATAATAAGCATCCCACAAGGGATCAGGCACCAGAGCGAGAGAGCTTTGCATTTTGGAGCGGCGAAAGAAAAACCAGAGTTAGAGGACCAGGGAGATAAAGAATCCAGAGAAAATTGATTGGTAGCTAAAGTAGAAACCGAGACGCTGACCCTGAATGTGTAATCCATTTTATTATTTCCAGGGGTAGAAAAGGGGATCCATGGGTGATAATCTCACTGACATTATTATTGTGTGTTAAGAACAGTAATGGGCGAAGCACGCCACTCTGGATAACTCCGATGGTGCTGGGAAGTGGTGATGAAGAAAGGTCCTCGATTTTAGTGACCTGGGTTTTCCCAGTAATGTAAACAATGAACCAACGCAGTAGCGGGCCACCAATCTCTGTAAGTCGTAGGTTATTGGGGAGTGCTACATGAAGGACTTCGTCAAAATCCTTGCGAAATCAAGGTAACTGAGAATAATACAGAGCCTAGCGTCGTGAGTAGACGAATTTTAATATGCAGTGACGCGGAAAGTTACCCGACTTCATCACTAGAAAGCTAAGAATCAAGGGTGTTTCGAAGGCCTACGGGAGTGGACGTAGTAAGGGTATTGGAAGGGAGTTTGTTCTATAGTTTGGAGTGCAAGCAAAGGAAAAAGCTTTGACTAAAGTCAATTCAATAGGTCGACAATGGGATAAAAAATCCATAGTTGCGGATATTATAAGAAGGGCAGGAAGAAAACTCATGACGGCGGTCAGCGATGTTAGCCCATCAGTAGTCTAGGTGATGCAGAAGGCCTAGTTGTATCCTAATGCGCCTTAGCTATAAAGAATCCAGCTTGGGTGACAAACAGCGAAGACGATATGGTAGTACAAACGACGTCGGAAACAAGCACGTGGTAAGTGTGCGCTGCATATTCTCCACAGCAGTCCGGCGTGCCTGTAAATACTGTGAGACGACTTCAAGTTTAGATTCCGGAATACGTCTTATAAATGGCTTTAAGATAGCGATTAAACACAATTTACTTTGGAGAGATCGGGGAATGAAAGCTCAGCGCTTCAAGACTTTAGGCGCTCTCTACCACAAGTTTTGGGGAAACTAAACGCGCAGGAATACCCAAGGCCTAAGTCTCTGATTTCGGAGAGAAAAGAAAACAAGAGTCCGTTAATAATAAGCATCCCACAAGGGATCAGGCACCAGAGCGAGAGAGCTTTGCATTTTGGAGCGGCGAAAGAAAAACCAGAGTTAGAGGACCAGGGAGATAAAGAATCCAGAGAAAATTGATTGGTAGCTAAAGTAGAAACCGAGACGCTGACCCTGAATGTGTAATCCATTTTATTATTTCCAGGGGTAGAAAAGGGGATCCATGGGTGATAATCTCACTGACATTATTATTGTGTGTTAAGAACAGTAATGGGCGAAGCACGCCACTCTGGATAACTCCGATGGTGCTGGGAAGTGGTGATGAAGAAAGGTCCTCGATTTTAGTGACCTGGGTTTTCCCAGTAATGTAAACAATGAACCAACGCAGTAGCGGGCCACCAATCTCTGTAAGTCGTAGGTTATTGGGGAGTGCTACATGAAGGACTTCGTCAAAATCCTTGCGAAATCAAGGTAACTGAGAATAATACAGAGCCTAGCGTCGTGAGTAGACGAATTTTCGAGTGGTGTGAGTCTTGGTGACGAGTAGATAATCAAAATGGTAATATTAATGATCAATAATAAATAGGTAATAAATAAGTGTATTATTATTATTACCGTAGATAGACACCAAAAACTGTCATTTCTATTAACCCATACTAAACTGCTTCTCCATGACAGAGGTTCAGGTGCTGCATGTCTTACCCAAATTGCAGTGTTTCTTCTTGAATATACAGCACCGTTCCAGGAGACCTTAGAGTTACTTTACCGAAGCTTCGGGGATCAATTTATGGCCCCCCCCAAATTGTTTTTATGGTCTGCTCCTGAGAACGGTTCCTTAGGTTTCATGAAGGGACATCTCGTTTTGCCTGTTTTCCACCTTCTTGTGTGGGAAATCCCCTGCATTGGAATACAGGACAGCTGGTTACTTAGTCATTGACGAACATCATGGAATTCTCAATTCGTGCGCCACCGTATTCCCGCTGTGCGTAAGATGGTTTGCCCGTCGCTTTTCTTCTATATTAATATACTGCGTACAGAAGATCACTGATGCTTCACCCTCCTACGGCTGGCTGGTAGGTTTTGCTGGGCTCGAAGAAATGCGCACTAGTTTTTAGCGCTGGAAAAACTGCTACATATTTCTTACTAAATTTTTCTGTATCTGGCCAACGAAACATTAAAATGGCTCAGATTATGTAGCTCACAGTGCAAATGTATAACAGGCCAGCTGGCTGAATACTTTGTGGCGCCACTCACTAACCAGATTCAAATGGAGGACCGTCGTTGTCCACTTGTTCACCGCTAACCGAGAAATCGTAGGTATATTCATCGCATCGCTGAACGTTGCGGCCCTTGACGTCAGTATTTGACGAGCAGTTTGATTAGCTTGCACTCATGCCTGACTGCATAACCCCACAAGTTGGGAATAAACATTATTATTATTATTATTATTATTATTATTATTATTAATGCGCAGCCAGTCGTGGCCGAAAGGCGCACCATTAAAACTGTTGACTGGAAGGACGAGAATTTGAGACGCCCTGGAGTGCAGAATGGTGCACAATGGTGATTATTTGGAATTGGGGTGAATCAGCTATAGAGTAATTCTCGACTATTCAGCATGAACCGATCGCAGTTACAAGACACAAGGTCCATCTAATGGTGCCGTTCTTAGGTTTTTAGCAAATGGCACAGCTGCGCTTACTTGTGACAGAAACAAGAGCTCTAATGGGCTCAAAATAACCTCAGATGGTGCATGCCTTGGGCCTTTTAGCCATATAATCTAAAAGATCAGTCGAACTCGTCAACCCACATGTAACGAAAGGTTCATTTTCCAACTTGTCCGGAGCACGCCAATTAAGGTATGATTGGACCGCTACAGTCTGGCCGTGCTTGGCAAAAACATAACTACAAGAGGTGAAACCGAGGTGGTATTCTTAACACGTGAGAAGAACTAATACATTGTGAGAAACGAAAGACTATAACACTCGGGCATGGGATAAGACTAGTTCAGCAATGAAGCCGGTTGACTTGAACTAAAACTAAAAACAACTGCTAACCATGAGTGCCATGGGTGGTTGAGTGATTGGCCAGGGCTATGGAAAGCTCAATTGGAGATAAGAAGACGGACGAATACACAGTGGAGAAAAACGGCAACTTTTGTTTAAGACATGATTACATTAAAGATGTGTGTACACACTTGTGTTTCCGTTATAGGAAAGTCAGCTGCAGAGGTAATTTTGAGAGAGAGATACTGTCGATGCATGGGGCGGAAGAAGCCCTGCTAGTATTGTCGTTGGACCTGTAGGTGGGGCACAGTAAAATTGTTACGCAAAACTGAGGTGGTTAAATCCGAACCAAAGGCTCAGCGGATTAGCGCAAACTCGTTTCAGAGGTGGCTGGAACCCGGTAAACTATTTGTTCGTAGTTGCAGGTAAAAGATCGAGTTTTTGAGTGGGGACAGTTGAGAGTTGGAAAACAGCAGTTGCGGGTGCGCCAACAGGAGCAATATAACGCAAGAGCTACCGCATATCTAAACTTGCCATAACCATTTTTGGCTTCAGTGAATGTGTCTGGGAAATTTATGACGCCTGATTTGGTATCAGCGAGAAGGGCGCCACTACCTGCATTTCCACCAAACTGTGACAGGCATATTCAAATATAATTTGAGCATTCTTAGAACATTGAGTAGAACTGATTGCATGAATGCACCTGCTAGATTTGGAAGTTTATCGGCTGGCCATGACCATGTCGTGCTCAGGTTGAGGAGTCGTTACTCGATGGTGAATCTCTCCAATGTCATACCTCATCATGTTTCCTTCTTTGAACAAGCGGGAAACTATTGTCTGCCTGTAGGGACGACTGGGTGCGGGATACAAAAATTGTACAGTTAAGCTGGTTCTCCGTCACCGAGATCGGCTTCAAAGGACTGCATTACTGACTGATTATACTGGCAAACTTAATGGAATCATTATTAATTTCTCCGATAGTTTAGAAGTCTGGCAACGGTTATTGAACTGGACGTGGACCACCGAATACCTGCGAGATTGTTCCGTTGGTTTCACTAAAGCTGAGGCCGCCGATCGGCTTCCTCCAGTGTTTCGGGTTTTCGCTACGAGGATTTGATGTTCCACTCGTTGTCGAAATTGGAAAATCCGCTTTGAACATGTCTTTGTTAAGCCTTCAACACAGGACAAAAATGAAACCAGAAAAGGAGTGATTATGTACTCTGTGATTAGCGCCACGACTGCATTGGCTGAAGAAAGCGTTGGCGATGACAGTATTTTTTAAGTCCGGGAGCTTTCTGACGCATCAATAACAACCTTGAATTCAGTGGAAACTGGAGTACGGTTTGCTGTTTGGCCCATGTTTTAGACCATTCAGAGCTCGACTTGATACAGATCTGGCAAGTGGCCTGGAGTCTCATAAATCATGTACGGGGTAGGACATTGGCTTGGCAACGCCCGATTGTGAATTGTGTGGCAGTTTTGCCGTGGAACATTGCGTAACAGAGGGTAGCATCCTTTTGGTGCTCAACTACCATGTCAGCAAAAGGAGGCACAAGGTCTGGGATACAGAACAGTTGCGCACGCCTAAACGGGAAGCGTCACTAAGTTACCATGCATCAGCCCTTGGATGCAGGACCTGTGCAGAATTTACGCAGAAGTTTTGCATCAGTAGAGAGCTTTAAAGCCCACGGAGATGGATACAGTAAGATGTTTCAAAGCTTCTTTATTTGTTTCGTAGTAATAGAAACCACCATATCCTGCATTTCGGGGTCTTCAAGAAATGTAACCGTCAACCGATTTGTTATAGTGTGCTACGCCAATATCGGCAGTAGGTTCTGCGTTCAGCTTGCCTCACATGTGCCTGAGGCCATCGCGTTTCTTGCGGCGTCATTCTTATTATTATTGGGTGAAACCTAAATGGCGGGAACGTTCAAAAGTTGAAGTATGAGTGAATTGGTGTTCTTGGTTGACCCTTTTGAACGAAACAGACAAAGGCAAGAGGGTTTCACGTTGTGAAAAATTGCATTGTGGACCAAGTGTCAAATGGAATTATTGCGTAGTGTCATTATTAGCCGTCTGACATAACTTGCTTTTGATAAATTTCGTCATCCGTCTTGGCGGTAAATATTAATATTCTGCAGATAGAATTGATTTTTGTGTGTAATGGTGCATGAGGGGTTTGTGCTAATATGATATGCATTCTGCCTGGTGTGTTTACATGCACAAAAATTGGCAACGAGATTTTTCAATTTCAGTTACTGGCTAATGCCCCCGATTTCCTTCGCATTGTGCGTAGAGGCTCGCCGACCAGAGTATATCGGGGAGTACGTCCGACGGTTGCGGCAGCCAGCTGTTGTCGTTGTTCAACAAACGAAGGCATTCGCAATGTCTTGGGTCAAACCACTGTGGGTAAAATGCATAATTAATCGGGCGACCAGTTCCAGGTATTCCCGAGTTGACTGTCCCAAGTGATGTACTGGGCCGAGCCTTAAAATGCTGTTCACCGCTGGCGGTCTTACGAACTCCCGTAACTATTAGTCTGGGAGTAGAAGCCAAATCACCACTGCGGTCTCTGAAGAACCATTGCTTTACTCCAGATAACACAGCTATTCGCCGCAAGAGGAAAGTCCGCCACAGGTCACTTAGGGGATCAGTCGTTGTTTTATGCCTGTGCTTATATTGCATTTCAGCTGTGTCATTTTTAACAGTCCGCAGCCGCGGAGGAATATCTTAACCGCAGTTGATCCAGTGGCAAAGATACTGTACCTGTCTTTGTCCGGTTTGGCCGTTGCGTTGGGCGAACCGAGAGATATTTCCCCTCTCCTTCGAAGGACCCATAAATGTGGTGAAAAACCCCAACGGTGCCGCACGCCAGAGAAGGTTGGTGGGGCGTACATTCATCTTCCTCTGTAAGCAGGTTTGCTGCGGCAGCTCCGTTGGATTCCTAGCGGGCATTCAAATGAGCCTTGATGGTATTCGGGCTTACAAGAACCAAATAAAAACCTACCCACCGGTGGCCAACGGTCGCCAAATATGGCTAAGATTTGCACGGTTATCACCACTGATTCTTTTTATAAGTACAAACCAAATATATTATTTGAGGCACAAGAGCCTTCTGGACACCAGGAAAATAGGATGGACTAAAAACTGGTTTGTTTGAATGCATAACAAATTTAATATGTTGTGAATTGCGCTAAGTCCGGTTCCACTGAACTTTGGAGAATGTTCATTTTTGGGAGGTTGTTGTCCAGTGTTAAGTAAACGTACTGCATTCGACTACACTTTTCGCTTACTTTAAGTATCCTGGAACTTATGATCGTGGTGACGCGGAGAGAAAAATAAAATTAGCATGTCAGAAAGTGAATTATGTTGCCTGTTTACTCTGTTAGGACGGTTGTATATGGAAGCACTTAAACGGTTATAATATTTCGGAAAAATTTCGGTCTCTGGAAAGCCACAGAGTTCAGACGCTTCGATGTAAGACCTGCTGTCGGATACCAAACGGCCAATGAGAAAGGACATCCAAGGCGCTACTCAAAGCTGGAGTAGCTGTTTGCGACACAACCCAGTCAGCCTCATTCAAATATTGGATCTCTGATAAGACGGTGTCTTTGATGGAGATATGGTGACAGATTCCTCCTCGCCGCAAGCACAACTCCACCTAACGCATCATCCGACGCCAGGTGAAACTGAGTGTTCGTGCAGAACAAGAAGCTTGGTGGATCCCAAAGGCCGGGGAAATGAAAGATGCAAAGAATGCTTGAAAAGCTTGTAAGCTGTTTCACTTGATTCTTTCGACTGGTCCTCGGAAATCTCTTCCGCGAAAAAATCGGGGACCAAAATGACTCCCCGATATGCAACGAAGCAGAGCGTTAGGACCTCCGGGCACAGTAATTTGAAAAGCAATCCAAGTGGACACCTACTACCTCCAATCCAGAATCCTGGTCTTCAGCAGAAAGATGGATCGTGAGTTTGGAGCTGCCCCTAGTCTCAGAACTGGCGAGTGTATTTCTATAATCAAGGATAATCGTGCTGCTGATACTGACCATCTTCCTGCTTGTTTTAAGGATGGCGGTGAGCTTCTCAGCCGGTGTCTGTTTAGCCTTTTTTGGACTATTCGGAAGAAAGATATAGTCCCAGACAACTGGGGTAAATCAATAGTAGTGCTTACTTTCAAAAAAGGGTACTCGCAGTGAATTTAGTAACCACAGAGGTGTTAGTTTTACTCCTGGCGTCGTTGATTCTTCGGTGTCTTACGGTGGCACGCAAACCCTTGACTCATGAGAATCAGCGGGATTTCGACTGGGTAGAGGCTGCGCTGACCACATTTTCAAACTCCGTCAGGTGTTGGAGCGACGCAATATGTGCAGCCGGGGAGCGATGTCCCAGTTGGTTAGAGCGCGAATTTACTGACCGCATGCTCCGTGGTTCGAACCCTACATCCGCTGCCCGACTTCCCCTGTCTAGGCTTGGGCCACCTGGCAATATCTCAGCCCTCGTGCTTCCTTCGGGTGGCATGGCAGCTAGGTGCCGTGAGGGCGTTACAGTTGAACGATGTGTACAGACGACCCACAATCCTGGTATTCCTTAACTTCAAGGATGCCTTGGACTCTGCCGACCGGTCAGTGCTGTTAACTATATTTGCTCCACAGTGTATGCCCCAGACGTTTGCAACCATAATCCGATTCCTATATTCACACACTTCTGGGCGTGCTAAACTGTACGGTGAGATCGCCGAAAGCTTCCCTACAGAAAGTGGTGTCCGACAAGGATATCCACTCTCTCCATTCTTGTTCAGTTTCATCATCTAATGAGACAAAGGCTAAAAGGTCTTCAAAATACCGGTGTTCAAATTGTTGCTGGTGAGAAACTTCTCGACCTGTAGTATGTAGGCGAGAACGCTTTTATCATTGAAGCGCTAGTCGTTTTGAAGGGGATGGATGTGCAGTTGTTGGTATCGTCTTGAACCACCGGGCGGAGGTATCCTTGCTTGACTGGATACCCGTTGGTAGTCATCTCTGTGCGGTTCGTCTGGCAACGTCTGCAAAGGAGTCTCAAAGTAGCAAGTTGACAGATGTCTGTTTACCGTGTCTGCCTACGCTACAAGTGACGCTAGCTCCGAAGCAGTCGAAGACAGGTTTTATGACGCCCTCAATGCCCCACTGCGGCGCGCTAAGAGCTCAGACGTCGCGATGGTTGCCGAAGTTATGAACGCATAAGTGGAAAGGCTTAGTTCATCCGGGACTCAATGTACTAACGGTATTTTTCTCAGCTTAGCTGCCGCTCTGAGCCTTCTAAGCTAGCGTTCACGTCAAAACAACCACCAAAGGTGTGCAAAGTGTAGTAACGCCCAAAACGAGGTCAAAAGTGTATGTACAGCGCTTCATATATATAGCGTAAACGACAACAACTTTTTGGAAATTGTAACGCGTTTTGAATGTGCCACTGGCAACCGGCATTCGGCCAATAGTGGGTCATGATTGGTTGCTGAGTCCAGCTTTTCAACCAATCAGACCCGGGCTTGCTACCGGTTCGGCAAGCGCCCCAATTTCTGGACAGTCTTGCTTGGGATGAGCTTTTCGGCAGTAGCAGCACCCGAATGCGGGCGGTAAAGCCGGATCTGTGTGGAATTCTGCCTAACACCTCTCCCTTGAAGTTTGTTGACCTAGCTTCGAAGCCGACTGTTCACTTGCAGTGGCCTCATTGGCTTGCGGATCCTGTCTGTCCAGCGTCGCGGCTGTAATCCGTGCTCAGGCTGGGCCTCTGACGAAGTAGCTGATGGATTTTCTGTAATGGGGCGGAGATCAAAAGTGTCTAGAAGCATCTCTAGACTCAGCTCACTCGGTCCTGTGGGCGGGATCCTTGCATCTGTCGGCGAGATTTGGTTCGTGTGGCTAATCCACCCGGCTGGGCCAACTTGAATCTCGTGGAGCACTTTGCCGCGCCGGCGTAGGATGAGTCCTGAAATCCACGTAGGATGTCTTCCGCTGTAGTCATCAACCAACACTTTCTGGCCTTTGCTAAAGGATCGCGCAGTTGCTCCATGATGCCGGTTGAACTGTTCCTCCATTCTGGTGTCGCGGTGACTAGCCTGCATTTTCTGTGGCCGGATAGTGTCATATGGTGTTCGAAGCCTCTTTCGGAGCAGTGCCGCTGCTGTTGAGACTCCATCAGGTGAGTTGGGATGTGGCGTCCCTCGATATGCCAGCAGGAAACTTTGCAAAATATTTTCCGTTGGTCCCTAACCTCTGGACTTCTGAAGTGGCCGCTTCAGAGTGCCAACGAAGCGTTCCGCCTGGCCGTTCGACTGCGGATGAAACGGCGGCGTGCGAACATGCGTTATGCCATACTTCCGACAAAAGGTTGAGAACGCCGACGACGTGTACTGACTACCGTTGTCGGATACGATAGTCTCCGGTGTTCCAAGGCGGCTGAACAGTCGTCAGAGTTCCGGAATTGTAGTGGCAGTTGTGGGGCTGTTCAGTCGGAAAATTCCCGGTCATTTGTTGTAAGCGTCGAGCACAACCAAAAAGTGTTGGCCACCGACTGGACCTGCATAATCGATGTGGAGACAAGACCAAGGTTCGTCTCCTACAAGGGGGCAAACTGTGAAAGTTCGTGTACTGTCCACTCCAGGCAGTACATGCATCTGTGAATAGGGCCGTAGGTTCTTTTGGTCAGCGGTACGTCCAGAAAGGAGATTGTTCGTTTCCCTCTTCATTGACCAAAATTTTCCGACAGTCCACTACGGGTTTCGATTTGTTTGGGGCTTATCAAATCCGTGCAAAAACTGTAAATTCAGGTGTAGGAAATCCCAACCGACAACACTATCCGGCGAGTGTTTGAATCTCCCATTCACACGGGAAATGGAACGTAAACGAGTTACAACTGTGATCCATTGGGGAATCCGGTTCAAGTAAACAAAAACAGGTAAGAGAGCTGCGCTCACTTGCTGAAGTCCGAATATTGTTGAACAGGGCTGTCGGCGAACTTTGATCGAGCTTACCGTACCATTTAAGCTTACCTTGTCTCATTTTGTGAAGTCTCTGGTGGCCCATACAATCATACAATAGTCCTTCCCAAGGGGTGACATCGCGGGAATGGGTATTTGGGTTCTTTTGGAGAAGTTTTCTCTGTTCTGAGAGAGTGCATATTAGATCGGCAAGGATCGGCGGCTAAACCGATAAAGTAACCAAACTGCAGGAACAGGCCGATTGCACGCAGTTCACCGGTCTCAGAACCCTAACCAGAGGGTGAGGAACCCTGTGTATAAAGTTAGTGAGTTCAAATAAGGACAAGAGTACTAGTGTGACAGATATCATTGAGATCCGGCCACGCAACTCCTGGATAAATTCTAGGCGAACGCCCGATAAGTGGAAATATTCATTTCCAGTTTTGTACATTAAAAAATCCGCCAGCGAATTCGAAACAATCTGAACCGAATTTAGAACTTACGTTCCCATACATAATGAAGCGGACGTAAGGTCTGATTGGCATGGAATCCAGCCGGGTAGATTTCGGGCCAGTAGTGAAAAAGTAAACAGACAGCTGGCAGTCGTGCCTCTGTTGGACCGTACGCGATAATCAGAAGAAGGTCCTGTAAACAAAAAGTCGGGATTTTGTGCAATAACAATGAGTGGGCTGAGAAATTTTTATTGCGCTTTGACACGATGATTCAAGTGAATTTCCGTGCGCACTTGGACTCGTTGCTTCAAAGATGGTAAAGAAGGGTGTTGTTGAGGTCATACACTGCACTGTAGATAAGATAAGTACATTTAAGTCAAATGACTTCCAGAAAGACAACGGTGAACTCTTTTGTAGTTGTTGTACTTCTCAATAGGCCTCATCGTAATTTACCTACAGAAGCACGCAGTATTCTTATTAGACCCATCAAGAATGTCGGCCAAGTTTAACTGTTTAATCCACTCCTGGGGTAATAAGTGATCCGCCCCTGACCGAATCAGTAGCGAATGTTACTGGCGCACACAGTTACATGACATTTCAGGGCTGTCGACCATCGATACGATATGGGATATGGCGTGCACAGAAGGCCGGGGTAAGTGTGACAGTGTTAGCAACAAAATACTTCAAAACATTCACAAGGACTGGTCGTCGGTTTGTTCGCTGAGCTGGGCAATTTGGTTGCAAACGTTTCATCACCAATTGAGGGTAAGTATCGGCCAAGTCAGTCTTCGAGAATCATTTACCTCATTCAGTTTCGCGGACAAATCGTCTAGAAGAGGCAGAGGGTATTGATGGGTGTCCAGTGTAGCATTGAGACCGGTGGAGAAATCTGCACACAACCGGATGGTCTTGTTAGCCTTCTTCACCAACACGATCGGTGAGGCCCATGCGGAGTAGTTGGGCGGTTGGGGAACACCAGCCTTCTGCAGTCGGTCCAGTTCCTGGTCAACGATAGGTAAGACTGCATACGGCACTGGACGTTTTGCCACCGGGAAGGAGGCGCAGTCTGGCTTTTGCTTTCGTGCACCGTCCAATGGCTTCGGCTAATATGGATGCATAGCGTTGTAGGAGGTCCTCGCGTGGAGACTCTGCAATATGAGTTGGTTCGAGGGCATTTCCAGATGCTCGGCGCGTGAGGTTGCAAGCAGAATTAGTTAGCTTATTCAGCAGACTAGGCATTTCGATTCAGTCCAGCCGCATGAGGTCAAGTGTGGGCGTGACGTCAGGTAGCACGTGGCTTGTACTGTCGAGCCACTGAAGTTTACGGAGAAGTCAATGTAACTGGCGAACGGTATCTTCGAGTGACGCGTAATACCAGAACCTCTGGGC
Source organism: Clonorchis sinensis (assembly GCA_003604175.2). NCBI lineage: Eukaryota > Metazoa > Platyhelminthes > Trematoda > Opisthorchiida > Opisthorchiidae > Clonorchis > Clonorchis sinensis. Next base: position 11,294,378 of record CM030369.1, on the reverse strand, counting down.
AGGCAAACAAAGTCGGAGCTGGGTTTCCACACGGTACTATTAATATAAGACAAATTCACAAATTATACAAACCTCGACAGTAGATACTCGTCCAAGACAAATAGTCCACTTAGACTTCAGAGGTACAAACCAAAGGAGCAAACAGGCTCCCACGTGGGACAGTCACACGTGCACAAAGTCGGTCACAAATGGCCGGATGACCTCAAGGCCAAAATGGTTGAAGTGGTAAGTTCAAACAAACGCTAATTCATATACACGCACTAAACACAAAAGTGGGGCGGGGGTTACAAATAGGGACAGAATAAACGTGGGGAATTCCAAGTGTCAACTTAGTGGACGATACAGTCAACCTCACCAGTCAACTTCAGTTCACCACTAGAAGCATTACGGGCCCAACGTTCAGTCGGTTTCACTTGCGGCTTGCCAATTCGTTTCTACGTTCGCTCACTGAGCAGCGTGATGTCGGAACCCTAGCAAGCTGCAAACGAACTGGGATGTTGGTGATACGAACCCTCACGAACTTACTTTGGCAAGCAAACTCAACTTTGAATGTCGCTGTCACCGAGCTGGACCGAGATTTATGGGCTACATGATGGTGTGCGGGTGGCCGCGGCCTCTGAGACTGACATAAATCTTCTTTGTGGCCACGAGGACTGCACCTGGAACATTTATGACGCATGAACCGGCCATACCGAGCAAAATGCCACTCACAGCAACGCAAGCAACTTGTGGAAGGCTCGCTTTGTTTTTGATCGGGCTTGTTGTCAGATTTCTTAGGCGCGCCGGAGTTGATTGCCTGTACACAGCTGCTTGAAGTCACAGGTGACTGGCCGATCATAGCCGTGTCGTGCTTCAGTTTGACGAGGCGTTGACATTCGGTGGTGGTGCTCTGAAACGTCATTTCGGCATCCTGTTCAATTCTGTTAAGCAGCCGGGTTCTGATATCAGCATCTTGCGACGACTGGAGACCGGATACAAAAATGAGACACTTAAACTGATTCTCCATCACTGAGCTGAGCTTGAAGCGGTCGCACTCCCGATTGACAACACCGGCAAAGAGATGAAATCATCATAATTTTCTTGAACAACTTTAGGGGTTGGTAACGGACACTGAACAGTGACGGATTCACGGATTGATACACAGAATCGAGGTTTTCGTCCAAGTTTCTCGGTTCGATTTTATTCTTATTCAGTGGCTGTCGTTCACTTGAACGGCGCAGGTAAAAAAGGGGTCAAAACACTATTAGACACTTATTTGCGCGAGTCCTCGCGCTGGCAATCATACTGCCTCCCGCTGAGAACTTAAAGAGCAGTGCTACACCCTTTTTTCACTTGTGCTGTTTGATCACCGAATATCTGAGACAGTGTTCTGACCGTTCCATCAAAGCTGAGGTCGCGAGGCAGATTGGGGAGAATGAAATTTTTGTGTGGCTAATGCTCCGATGTGCCGAGTTTTCGCAGTAATGGTCTGACTTTACATCCGTCATCAAACTTGGAAAAGTCGGTCTTGAACATGTCTTCATACCTCTTGAACAAAGATTCAGAAGTGTGACTACAAGGAGGGTCGAATGTGAACTTCGCGACTGAGGCCGCGGCTTCATCAGTTGAGGAAACAGAAGAGTAGCTGATTAAATTCGAGTGACATCGTGGGTTCCCGATCGCCAATTGCAGTAACCGTATTTTTCTCAGCCTATTTCTGGGTCTGAGCCTCCCAAGCTAGCGTTCACATGTGCCATTCTAAAGGTGTACAAGGGATATTAACGTCCAAAACGAAGTCAAGAACCTTGGTACAGCGCTTCATATATATAGCGTAGGCCGCAACAACTTTCTGGAAATTCTGACGCGTCCTGGATGTGCCATTGGCAACCGGCACCCGGCCAGTAGTGGGTCATGATTGGCTGTTGGGTCCAGACTTTCGACCAATCAGAGCTCGGTTTGATACCGGACCGACAAGCGTCCCGATTTCTGGCCAATCTTGCATGGTTTGGGCTTTTCGGCCGTAGCAGTACCCGACTACGAGCGGTAAAGCGGGATCCGTGTGTAATTCCGCCTAACAAATTCCGAAGAGGTAAATGCACTGTCCTTGCTTGGAACCAATGTTTCTGGCGTGCCGAAGCGACTGAAGATGCGTGCTGATCACACGCTGTTTTTTATGCGGTATTCACTTCCGAAATAGCCGAAGTCGTCCCAACCACATGGAGTCCTCCAGTGACTTGCCATCAGTTACTGATTGCTCGGATCAATAACTGTCTGTCTGTCGTTTTGGAACACATTTTTGGACTCTGCCCATACGGTCGTTTGGAGTCGCTTCTCCCTATGTTTTCCAGGGCCGCGTAAGTTGAGGACAAATCGCTTGGCAATTGAAAGACTGGCAGATCAAGATGTTAGACGAATTTACTGGAATCGTCTTCTAGAGTCTCTTCCAGGTGCTCCACCATCAGATGTTAATTCATACTGGGACGAGATCGCCACCTCTTTGCACAGTGCTGGGAGTTTTGCTTATGGCATAGCGCTGCCAGGTTCACTCAAGCATTGGATATCAGACCGACCATTAGCACTGATTAAATCTCGGAAATATTTCCCAGCAGGTCCCGAACATAACTTGACGCGACGAATTATCAGACGTGAAATAAGCTGACCGTGAAGTGTGGTGGACACACCCAAAGAAATGGAAGAGGCGCAGAATGCCGGTAATGCCCGAAGATTACTTCAGTTGATACGTGATACCGGTCCCCGGAAACTACGTGTGAGCGAAACAATCAAGGATCGGAATGGAATGAACATCTCGAATAAAGAAGACCGCCTCGACCGATGGGCCGAGTACTTCGAACAACAATTGTCATGGCCATTAGTTGGCACCCATCTGGAGCCCACAGGTGACGTAGAACCATAACGGTAAGGTGGAACCACCTACGGCCTCGGAGGTTTATGAATGCATATGTTCTCTTAAGCGCCACCGAGCCCCTGTTCCGGATGATCTCCCACCCGTATTGTTCAAAGACGGGGGTGAAATCCTCAGTCAACGCTTGTCTGATCTGTTTGTTTGCATCTGGGAAAAGGAGTCTGCTTCAGACAACTCGGGAGAGTCGTTGATAGTGCCCATTTTCAAAAAAGAGGCTGGTAGTGAGTGTGGCAATCACAGGGGGAGCAGCTTGACCCCGCTTGTAACGAGATTGTTGGCGTCACTTGTGCTTCGTCGCCTTAAGAGCAGCAAGCGAGATTTCGGCCTGGTAGGGGTTGTGTCGACCAAATCTTCACACTTCGTCAGGTGCTAAAACAACGCCATACATATAAGGGACCCACAGTTCCATTATTCTTGGATTTCAAAGCGCATGTGACTCGGTTGACCGGTCTGTTCTGCTTGACACGCCTGCCCACCAAGGAATGCTCCGGAAGTTCGTGAACATAATAAGCTCTTTGTATTCCCAGACTTCCTGACGTGTGAGGTACACGACAAGCTCTCCAAAGCTTCCGTACACAAAGTGGTGTGCGTCAGGGATTTCCACTCTCCCCATTCTTGTTTAAATTCGTGACCGAAGGAGAGAAGGCGCAGGTGTTTTTGGATGAACTAACCAAAGTCATCCCGTCCTTTGGTATGCACTTTGCACCCACGGAGTGTAAGACCATGCTCGTGTACATGCAGTCAGTGAACATTCCACTTACAATCCAGGAATAGGCACTGGAATTTGTGGAGTTTCTACGTATGTTGGAAACTGTATCAATTCAGACTGTAGTGAGACAGATGATTTCAATGCACGAATCTGAAAGGCTTGGGTCGCGTTTGCTAATTTGAGACACCTATGGCGTCAAAGTGGTGTATCCCTGAACCTCAAGGGACGTGTGTATCAAGCCACAGTGCGGGCATTTTCGTTTTATGGCTGTGAGACTTGGCCTGTTCGAGCAGCGGAACTGAGACGTCTTCAGGTGTTCGACAGTCTCTCAAAACCATAGCTTGTGTGGGTTGGTTTCCGCGTATCCGTAACGAGGCAATTAGGAAGCGAGTTTTCGGTTGTGCAACGGGTACTTCCATTGAGGACTGTGTCCAGCACCAGAAGCTGCGTTGGTTGGGACATGTGTTGCTTATGCCTAACCATCGTTCCCGAAGAGTGCTGTATTCTATGCCCAATTCAGAGTGGCGGAAGCAGATAGGTGGCCAACCCTTGACCTGCCAGAGGAGTATGAAAGAAATCACGAAACGTTTTGGTACTGTCGGTGCTACTCGCCTTCCAGGATGGCGACTGGTTGGATGCGCTGCAAGATATGGCTGCCAACCAATGTCAGTGGAGATCTTGTTGTCATTTTCTATCCAGATTGCGTGAATGAGTGTTTGGAGGTGTAGGCGCCTCGGAATGATTGTAGTAAGCTAGCAAAGTCCCTTCCCTGTTCACCTTTATTCTTCTCTTCACAATAAGGCTTTCAAATAAATCATGGCTGTACGGCAGCGAAGCATCGGTGTTGAACACTGGTGTCATGCTGTCAATGATGATGACGATGACGTGTTGAGGAGACTGACTACCATCATACCATCTGTTGGAATGCGCCTGTCACCGTCAAAGTGCAAAGCCATGCTTCAGAACGTGCAGTCTCCGAACATATCCCTTACAATTCCAGGAGAATCACTGAAGAGTATGGAAAACTTTACATACCTCGGTAGTTGTATTAGCCCTGACGGAAGTGTGTCTGATGAAGTCAGTGCAAGAATCCCAAAGGCTCGAATCACGTTCGCTAATTCGCGTCACTTTTGGCTTCAAAAAGGCATTTCACTAGATCTTAAGGATCGCGTATACCGGGTTGCAATAAGGGCTGTGCTGTTGTATGGGTGCGAGATCAGGCCTCTGCGAACAGATGATGTGAGGCGTTTTCAGGTTTTCGACCACCGATGCCTCAGAAGTGTGGCTGGTTTTGGATGGCGTGAGCGAGTTACCAATGAGGTGATTAGAAAACGAATATTTGGTTGTGTGGCAGGTATTTCAGTCAGGCGAAACATCTAACATCAGCGACTACGACGGCTCAGTCATGTGCCACGCATGCCGAAACACCGTCTACCGAAGCCTTTGGCTCGAAACCCTGACTGCCTGGTAGTGTTGATTGGCTTGAGTCTACTCGACCAGCTCAAAGTTCATGAATCAACTTACCAGACTTGTTCCAACCCTCAGTCTGGAGGGCCGGGAGACTATATTTTTAAGACCTCTATCCATTGACCAGCCTGGTAAAGGAGACATTCTGGGTGCTGCACGGGCATCCGGTACAGCTCAAGTGGTTGCATAGGTATACAAACCTTCGCAGCACGATATGGTCCAGACTTCTCGCTACGAATTCGTGCTCATGGCTACGTATCTTAGTCATAAACTTATGTGACATCCTCTACCAAACGAGTTTAGACATAATAACAGTCTAGTAAGCTACAGTGATGGACATTCTTTTGTTTGTAGTTGTTTTCGCTGTATGAGCTTTCTGACGGTTCCACCGAGATGATATCATATCTGACCTAATCGATCTGATTGGTTTGATTATTAGAAAGATAACATGGCTTTATGGTACCACCTGAAATCATTATCGTATCTTGGAAGTTGTATTGGTCTTATTTTCGTGTGGCAGGTGCGGGCAATGCACGAGTCTGCAGGGCTCGTGTTGCGTTTGCAAATTCGAGACACCTATGGCGTCAGATTGGTGTATCCCTGAATCTCAAGGGACGTATGTATCAGGCTACAGTTTGGGCTGTTTCATTGTACGCCTGTGAAAATCGGCCTGTTCGAGCAGCGGAACTAAGTCGTCTTCAGGTGTTGGATAACCGTTATCTCAGAACCATAACTCACAGACTGGTGTCGACGAGTCCGTAACGAGGGGATTGGAAAGCGAGTATTCTTTTTTGAAACGGGGATTTCCATTGAAGAATGTGTCCAGCGCCAGAAGCTACGTTAGTTAGACCATTTATTGCGCATACCGAACCATTGTTCGCCAGAGGGAATGCTGTTTTCCGTGCCTAATTCAGAGTGCTGAATTACGCTGGTCAACGCTTGACCCTACTGAGGCCTATGAACGGTAATACGAAAACTCTGGGTGCTATCGTTGCGGCTTTCCTTCCAGGGTGGGAGACGCGTGAGACACACTGCCTGATTGGAGACACTGCGAGATGTGGCTGCTTATCGATGTCCATGGCCTTGTTGTCAGTTTCTATTCAGATTGTGTGAATGAGTTTCTGGAAGTTTAGGTACCTCAGAATGATTGTAGTAAGCTAGCACTGAGTCCCTTCCCCGTCCACTTTTATTCCTTTTTCCACAATAAGGCCTTCAAATAAGTCGTTGTTGTACAGCAGCGAAGCATCAATGTCGAACACTGATGTCATGCTGTCGATTGTGAGGGAGAATGGTGATGGAATAGAAACGCTAATTCCCACTTGCCTTTTTAGCGATGGCGGACGTCATGTTGGCCGAAAAGCGACCTAAGGTCACCAATGGACTTACCAATCGACATGCTGTGTTGAAATTTGTTAAGCTCTCGGAACATGCGACCACTCCCACTCGGGGATCTCCACTAGCCGCTGGTTATGACCTCTATGCTGCACATGATACTGTACTTCCTGCCAAAGATAGAGGATTGGTGAAGACAGATATTCAGGTTTGTGAATCACTTCTCCCTTTCAAACTTTCCATGTTCTTCATTTCCATCGTTTAGAACATTTGTTTTCGTTTTATTTCACGAGAGTCGCAAGTAGTTACCTCGCTCTTGGAATGCAGTCATTAATTATTTCGGTGTTGTTCGCTTCACTTCTAATCGGCTTAGGGCTGGATGCACCAAAATCGATGGCGACTCCATATTTTGGTTCATTCGAAGCCTCAACTCTAGATCTGAAGATTTTCAGTGAACGGCCGGATTAGATGCAGGTGCAACATTCATCTCTCCATAGCTGTTGACTTTTCCGGATTCCCTGTTTTCCAGTGAAATTTAACTTCTGTTCCTGTTTACGTGAGAAACCATCTCCATAACGGTACCTTCAAGCCTTCCACATTCTCGGCTTTTCTACCATCACCCCACTTTTTCACTGTTCATCGAGTAGTGTTATCGAGATATGGATGACAGTACTGTTTAAAAACGAAGTCATTGAAACAAAAACCGTACAATCATCCTATTAGTAAGCCGATCCACTTTCCAGATGAAACTGAAGTATTTTTTGATGATGAGAAGCAACCGTTACAAACGGCACAGTCACGATGTGTTAAAAGTCAGTGGATGTTGACATTCTACCACAAGCAACTTCATCTCCGTAAGTTGCAACGTCAGTGTTAATATTCGAGATAGTTCAGAGGTTACGACGCCGGCTTAAGGACTGGCAGGTAATAGTAATAATTTAATACTCGTTCAACTATAGCACCTTTTCGGTGCCTAACTGCGATGCCACCAGAAAGAAGTACGAGGGCTGGGATACTACCAGGTTGCCCAAGCCTAGACAGGGGAAGTCGAGAGGCAAAGGTCAGGTTCGAACCACGGACCTCCCGGTCAGTAAATTCGCGCTCTAACCACTTGAACCATCTCGCTCCCAGTAGAAAGCATAATGTTAGTAAGCTCGATTACATCACAAACAGCAATGAACTCACCGGAAATTATAGCAAACGGTTGCCCTTCATTATCCTAAAAGCATGGGTTGTCGTTTATCTTGGCTACTTATCGTATCTGCTAGGCCCCTACCTATGAACGCTGCTGATTATGAGGCCTTCTTTATGCATGAAACCCCAGTCCAATAGCCGAAGACGGTTCTTTATAGTCATAACTGTACGTGTTGTTTGTCGGACATAACCATGCCTGAAAATCATAAAACCACCGTTGGTGAATTTTATTTTCATTTATGTGATGTACCGGTACAGATCCATGGTGTGGTCATTCCGATTCTCGTTTCACGGAAAGCTTGTTTTGTAATGACGATTCTGAAATGAAAAATGTATAACCAATAAGTCTCGCCTATGTCTTCGGAAAAAGAGAGTCTAAACTTTTTGATATTGTCCGAACCCAACCTCGACCGCTCTTGTCTACACTTGGGCATCCTGGCACTATCCCAGCCCTCGTACCTCCTTCCGTTGACATGGCAGCTAGGCCCCGAAACAGTGCTACAGCTGTATGGTTTTCTTACAATGAAGCTTTACTGCCGAAATACCATGAGGACTATTTTTTAAAGCTGTCAGATGGATATAGGAAAATAATCTAATAGGGCAATGACTCGATACTAGCATATCACTGTCATCCTGAAGTGTACACATCTCCGAACAATTACGCAGACAAATTGGATAGAAAGTGCTAGCTTTCACCAATTATCTACCATATTTGGCAACGTTTGTATCCGGGCGCAGGAAGGAACGCGCTGAATTCATCCTGGTGGACGGATCGCACGGGCATCACTCAGACTTTGCACAGTTCTGCCAATTTACCTATTGTTTGCCTCCCAGTTTGCGCCATACGGAAAGCCATACAGAACACTACTCGTTGGTTGGGACATGTGTTGCTTATGCCTAACCATCGCTTCCCGAAGAGTGCTGTCTTCTATGCCCAATTCAGAGTGGCGGAAGCAGATAGGTGGCCAACCCTTGACCTGCCAGAGGAGTATGAAAGAAATCACGAAACGTTTTGGTACTGTCGGTGCTACTCGCCTTCCAGGATGGCGACTGGTTGGATGCGCTGCAAGATATGGCTGCCAACCAATGTCAGTGGAGATCTTGTTGTCATTTTCTATCCAGATTGCGTGAATGAGTGTTTGGAGGTGTAGGCGCCTCGGAATGATTGTAGTAAGCTAGCACTAAGTCCCTTCCCCGTTCACATGTATTCTTTTCTTCACAATGAGGCTTTCAAATAAATCAGAGTTGTACGGCAGCGAAGCATCGGTGTTGAACACTGGTGTCATGCTGTCGATGGTGATGATGACAGTGTCACAGGTTTGGCTGTTTTGCATTTTTGGCGACTGATGCACCTACTACGAAGCCAAACTAATGTTTTGTGATTGTCCTGTTGGGGATTCACTGACGTCAGCGAACACCTTCAACGAATCTGAAACGTGGGTGATCAAAGACCTGAAGCCGCGTAAGATACACCACCCTTGTAGGCCACATCTTGAAACCAGCTGCAAACATCCGGAATGAGTACATATCCAAACACCGAGTTGGGTAGTTTGGATAGGAACTGGCAGCACGAACACCATCGGTCCATTGTCATGGTTTCTTTCAGTTTCCGCAGTTAGATCCGGATATGGTCATGTGAACCCATTCTGAAGGATTGGAAACGTCCAATCCCCCCAACCCTCGCCTTCATCTGTTGTCCGTGTTCTGATTCGCAACCCGGCCATTTTTTACTCGGAACCCGCGACCTCCCAGCTGGTAGTTTGAACGTTTAACTAAGTGCGAGTCAATCACACTGCCCGTGGCCAGACCGTCAAATGTTCACAGTGCTAGCCGAGAAGTCGCAGATTCGAAACCCTTTTGAGTTTCGTGAGACGCGCACTGCTGATGAGCCCGAAAATGGGTAAAATAACTGTACAGTGCTTCTCGTTTTTTTCAGCGTAGATTCTGTTCACTCATAGGACGAAATAGCATTTGAAAATTCCCAGATCTCACGCTGCCAACATTCTCTGCTTGTCTCATTGTTTGGTAACAAGGACCTCCTAATTGATGTTCTCATAAATTATTGGGTAAATCGCTGCTGCAAGGTTGGAATTTATGGTTTCATCTTTGCTTGAAGCTCCTCAGGTTCGGTTACTGTAGTAAACAATCATGATGTTTGATGTGCTTTTCATCTTTATTTTTCTCAGTATTTGTTCCGTGCGACGAATTGGTCATCCACCTTAAGCTCTAATTCATTTTAGTTTGTCCTACGAAGATGCCCTGACTTTTTTATGGAGAAGGAGGCATTATGTTTCTTGAGGTGGGCTCTCTCTTGACAGTATCATTCCGTTTGAGTTTACGTTGTGAGTGAGAACAGTTTTCTGGTTCTACTGTTTCATGCCTTGTGATGGGATGAGATGGCCCAAGTGGTTACAGCGCGAATTCACTGACCGGAAGGTCCGTGATTCGAACCCGACCTCTGTCTCTCGACTTTCCCTGTCTAAGTTTGGGCAACCTGGCAGTATCCCAGCCCTCCCGCAACCTTCGGGTGGCATGGCAGTTAGGCACCGAAAAGGTGCTACAGCTGAATTGCGACATGTAACTTGCTGACGTATGAAGGTAGCTGGAAAGCTTTTGGGTCACGATAGTGAGGTATCATACGCAAGGTCACAGGTGTATTCGACGAGTGAGTTGAGTGTGGTTATACCTGAAAGGCTCCACTTCACCTGATTAGCCGGATCTGCGTATCATGCCAGCTGTTTTCGAAATTCATCTTGTGCCACCTGTCCGTCGCTAAAAATCTGTCACTTTTTTACAAGTTTGGTGGATGATCGTTCAAATTATTGCTGGGTGACGTTTCGGTTTTGACACAGAAGCCTCGTCAGGCCAGGTGAATAAGTTGCCAGGAGAATCGAATCTTAAGGTAAGCGGATTACCAATCTTTCAGCTAGCCGACTCAATCAGCGCTGAGCGTTAGTCAGAAGCTCATGTTAGTTAGTGTTGAACACTGACAGAGTTAGGGAAAGCTGCTGGGTTACCTATTGGAGAGACCGAGTGGATTTTAGTCAGTTTTGTCTTCTTCTTATTTGGACCTAGACCACTTCATTAATAACCACAGATCGCTGCCTGTCAGCTCTATGTCCGCTATTCTGTTCACGCTCGGATTCTCACTTGTGCAAATCAGTCCTCGGCATAAGACTTCTACATTTTCCAAATCTATTCAAGTGTTCCCTGCCATTCCAGAGTCTCTGACAATCACGTGATATTTATCTGCGTTACTTGGTGGTTTCTTCATGTGCCGCTTATGGTTTTTAATTCTGGTGTGTAGCTCTCCGGCTGTTTCCCTATGTAAATTTTGGCGAAATCGTTGCAACTTATTATGTGTACAGTCCCAAGTCCTGTCCACCAGGAGGCGATCATTCTGTTGCACCAAAACTGAGCGTACACTATTCCATTCTGAAATGCTACTCAAATGTCAACCATATTTGACGCTCTTCTAATGACTCCAAACATCCATGTTTCGTATGGGATCAACGCTGTTCCACCCCCTCCATTTTGGTTCTTGGTACTGGATGCCTTAGTTTCCACTCTATTGAACTCTCTGGGTGTCTATTTTTACGGAGTTTCTTGTCACTTCTATATACACTATTGTCTGTCCACAGCGCTCTTACTCGAAAGATTGGCGAAACCATACTGGCGTATTTATTATAAGGGTGCAAAAAAATCTTTCAGCTGTACCACCATTCCGGTGCCTAACTGCCATGCCACCCGAAGGAAGCACCAGGGCATGAATACTGCCAGTTTGCCGAAGCCTAGACAGGGGAAGTCGAGAGGCAGAGACCAGGTTGGTTTTGCGAGAGTCCGATCAGTAAATTTGCGCTCCAAACACTGAACCATCTCGCCCCTATTAGTGTGTATTGTCTTGGGATGGACCAATGTGTAGTTTAGGGTGGCCCCAAGTCCGTTGGTTTCCGATAAAAGGTGGTTTCTAATCTTCCACCACCACTCTTGTGTCATACAGCCTGGAAACTGCAGTGTACCCGAGGGGGCTCCAGCTCCATGTGAGTTTTGTGTGGGGCTTCAGGGTGTCAATATAACAACAGAACTCACTGACCCTGACACGCATTCTCACAACGAACTTGTCATCTAAATAACGTCAAAAGCCCCTTGGTGGACCATCGGATCTGGCTAAAGCTTCCAGTTACAAGCCTTCTGTAAACAAATTAGCCAAAATCGAATTCATTAGATATCTTGGGAGTAAATAACAGTAAAAACAACGTGACTACGAAATACACTCATTTGCAAGCAAATTTGGTTTTGCGAGAGACTCACCTGGAACCCAGCTGAATCTCTCGTTTATGATGTTTTCAGGTAACTGAATGTGCTGCACCAGTCCGCCTCACGTTCCAGTTGCTACGATATTCGACATCGAGGCGATACGATATTCGAGACATCACGATACATGTGTGTTCGTAATGCACTACTTACTTTTGTCTATATTTTACTTGTGTCCTTTTGGTGTTCAGTAGTTCTGCGGGTGCGAGTACAGACCGAAGATCATGGTTGAGACGAGATGCCTGGTGACTGGTACCAGATAAACGCTGCGTGGTTAAGTGAGGGGATGACTCTGAAAACGGTGTTCGGACAGAATCGAGACATGTAAGAATTACTCTTCTTTAAGAATACGCAATGGTCCTCCCGGTTTGCCTCCAACTCACCAGTCGAAATTAATCACTTAGTAATCCCTGAAGTATTTGTTTTCATTCGGTTGGGAAATGTTTGGAACCAGTTGAGAATTCATCATTTCGGAGTGGTTTGGCAATTATTTCTGGGCATTGATAGCCTGGCACCCAATGAGACTTCGTTTAAATCCTGGGCGAACGGACCGTCCGGGTCTCCAAAACTCAGGAGTTATTCTGTGTCGCAACGCAAAATGGACTGGACACGAGTATTTGGCTGATTTCTTCGTACATTTCCTTTCCGGGATTGGACCTTTGTAATGCCGTTGCGTTCCGTGGGTCATCTGAAGCCCCAGACATTCTTAGAACTTACACATTCATCCGTCTGAAATCTAATGATGATTTATGCGGTTATAGTGAACGACGCTGTTTCTGAATATCTACGACAGCAACCCTTCTAGGTGATAGCATCCAGGGGAAGAATTGTATTTGACTTATCGCGTGTGCCGTCCATTTTGGGACGATCGTACACCAGGTTCGTGCAAATGACTGGTATAGGCCACCTACGAGAATGCTGCATTTAGTCCAGAACCACTAGTGATGTTCCGACACAAACATTTTTTGTTAAGACTTGCTGGTCATCCTCAGCGCTTTGTAACCTTTGTTGGGCGCTTCCCTCGCATCACCCTTATGCATTTTGGTTTCATTCGGTATCATACTTGCGGAGGCTCCGGGTGGATATCATGGCTTACATGAATATTAACGAAGATTAGCCTCGTGCTATTCGTATGATTCAGCGTATCTTGCGTATGCTGTGTTTCACGCTTAGTTCGTGCAAAATTATTCTACAACTATGAGTTATCAGCCGTTTCTTCACTAACTTCTCCGTCACTCAGATTGCACTTCCTGATGGTTGTTACGGTCGAGTAGCTCCCCGTAGTGGTCTGGCTCTCAAGCACGGCATCGATGTTGGTGCTGGTGTGGTCGACCAAGACTATCGTGGTAATGTTGGAGTTGTTCTGTTCAATTTCGGCAACGAGGACTTTCAGGTGAGACTCATGTCCGATTTTTCTTGTTGTTGGTTGAAGTGAATTATGGATTGGCCCAGGCACTCCACTGTAAACTTGCTTGAACCCTTTCTCCCTCCTCAAGTTTCTCACGCAGGTTGTTTGCTGATTTTTTCGGTTGGATAAATTATCCTACCATTTAGTTCCTACTAGCCACTTGGCGGGGGTCTTCGAGTTTCGCAAGGGATTTGGAAACAGTGGCCACCTATTTAGTACATACATAGTGACATACAGTAGTATAACCATTCAGCTGTAACACTCTTTTGGTGCCGAGCTGCCATCCCACCCGAAGCAAGCACGAGGACTGAGATACTACGGCCAAAGCCCAGACAGGAGCAGCTGAAATGTAGGGATCGAGTTCGAACCGCGAATCTTCCAATCAATAAGCTCGCGCTTTCACCACTGAGTAGTCTCGAGTTCAACATTCATGGAGCAAAGTACCTCGTGTGCATCAAGAGTGATGAGCCATTTGCCGTGCATATGCTGTTCTGTTCGGTCTTCAGCATCTGGGCTCATCTGTATCAGTCTCTCTCTCTCTCTAGGGTTTAGCTAGCCCCTTATTGTATGAAATACGGGAAATCATAGTACCCCTGACAATGACAAACATTTCCAGGACTAAGTGTGATATCTCCTGGTGTAGACATAGTGATACACAATAGGGGGAAGTAGAACGAAGGGGTGAGGATTGAAACCGAAGTGGTGCCCCATAGTTTGGGCGTTCCAAAGAAGGGTGGTGGTGAATAGAGTTGAGGTTGATAACAGGGAGTCTTCACCCGAAAGTGTAAACTGATCGTTAAAAGGCGATGGGTAGTAGCAACAATACAGACAAGGTTTAAGAATTCCGGGCCAAACTCAACCAGGGGGCAAGATGGCTCAAGTGGTTAAGGCGCGAATATACTGACCGGAAGGTCCGTGGTTCGAAACCGGCCTCTGCCTCTCGACCTCCCCTGTCTAAGTTTGGGCAACCTGGCAGTATCCTAGCCCTCGGCCGGCATGGCAGTTAGACACCGAAGGGGTGCTACAGTTGAACGGTTTCCTTCCTGTTAAACAAATTGAGCCCCATGTCGTGTTTGAAGTAGTAGGTAATCCGTAACGTGTCATAATCCGATGTTTCGGTCGGCGTGGACAACCCTTGCCAGAGATGTGGTTTACAATTAATTGAATACGGGTCGGTTGCAACATCATTTGGTTCCGCTATCAGGTTTTCTGATTAGTGTGTGCTGCTGCGATCAGATGCGCCCAACGTGCGTGGGCGTGTGTTAGTTCTGTCTGCCTCTACGCGTGATTGTCTGTGTACCTTGGACGGTAGACAAGTTTAGGGAAAACAGGTGACCGTGGTAAGTAACAGTAGTAGATGAGGCATCCAGTAGTATACTTCTCTTAGATAACTTTCCCGCCAAACAGGCTGTTTTGTTTGGCTGTGGTTACCAGTTTTCCCATCCACTAACCTCGTTTCATTCCTCTGTCATCCAAGCTACATCGTTAAAATCTATCTGCATGCACACTGCGTTGAATAAGCTGTTAGAAAATTTGAAAAGGACTGGAAGTACCGTTTTACGGAGGGTATACAACTTAACGGCTATCGCATCCTACCCATATTCGAATAAGCAACTCAGTTCCTGCTTTCACCAAAACAATAATACCAGCCAAATGGCTGGTCTTTTCCATGACACAACAGCAGTACCTCCAAGGAAAGGCATTTCCTTGGCTGGTCAGAATTCTTCACTTCTTAGAATCTCTCTCCTGAAAGGAAATTCTTTTAAACCTACAATTAAAGTTTTTCCCTTGCATCCCTACTTGATATTGTCACGACTGATGTTCAGCGTAATAAAATGCAGTTGTTCGCATTGAACCATGGTTATCTCAGGTGGAACATGTACAGAACGAACAGCTGAAAGTTGCTGGACGCTTTCAGCCTGTGTTATTGTTTGGTTTATTATGGTTTTCTACACGATCCTTCGGCTTTCTAGTTCCGTCAGCTGATCTGCTTCCCGCATGACTTACGCCATCATCGATCGCTCTGGCCATGTCAGAGGCCAGTGCATTCCAATTAAGGTGTTTGTGTGCTGTCAGGTCATTCTATTCTTAGAAGCATCTTTCCGGGCAACCGATTCAGAACTGTACTGGACCTGATGTATGCAGTAAACGTCATGTTTGCCATAGAGCCTCGGATACTTTGACGACAAGTGACTAGGTTAAATATGCTGTTTACAGAGAGTAGCGACGGTCGCTTTTCAGTTCTCTGATTTGTCTTCACCACTCTTCCAGGAAGTAGACTGATAGTGCAGTTAATAGAACTTCTGGCCATGGCCACATCATTTTCAGCCTACAATGTCGCTTTGAAGTTTGCATCCAAGTTAACGTGGGCACCACCAAGTTACTGGCGTCGAGATAGCTCGTAGTTAAGGCGCCAGCCTACGGACCGGAATGTCCTTCATTCGAACCCAACCTCAGCTTCTCGACTGTCAATACATGTCGTTTCGGAACAAGGGTAAGACACTCCATCAAAGGGCGTTCTTTGAACTAGGAGGCTCGTTCCTGCGGTTTCCACTGACAGAGCCTGTGTGTAGTGCTCGCCCGACCTGAATCGTCCAATTGTGTTCCTTGTTGCTTGCTGCTCGTATTTACGATAACTGTCGAAAAGTCTGGTAGTTGAGAAAAATACATGACTTTTTTCCCTTGGGCAGTACCTTTTTTCTATTATCCAATTTGCTTCATTCTTCTCTCCAGATTAAAAAGGGTGACAGAATTGCCCAACTCATTTGTGAACGAATCTTCCTACCGGAATTGGAGGAGTGTGAAATGCTGACTGAGACCGAACGCGGTGCTGGCGGTTATGGGTCTACTGGTATCTGAGAGCCACATACATTTATTCGTACCGACCAGATTCTATTATTGCCTTCGTAGTAGGGTTTTCTATTTGCCATTTTATACGATATATATACATATACTATATATATACGGTGTTTGTAATCTTAGCAGCAAGCGTGCATTGATTGGCTAAGTAGGTTTTCAAGTTGTTTTCTGCAATTATTTCGGCTTCTTCGCGAAAGCTCGCCACAATGTACAATTTTCCGAAAAATTGTGGGACCTTTAGGAGCCTATGTCGATTGGGTGATTTAGTCTTGTGATGCAATGGCAGACTTGGTCGCGCACAACAGGGCCCATACCACCTGTATTTGGTCCTGCCTGTGATGATCTCTGTAACAGTGAGTTGACACATCAGCTATTGCATAGTTGTGATCTCTGCGACCTTTCGTATGTGCCGCTGTGGCTCTATTCGATAATAAGACCCTTTCTGTGGAAAGTGATCACCCAGGGAGTCAGTCGACACCAGATCACGTGACTTGAAGCAGTTGTTTGAAGAATGAGTTGTGCTGTATCTTGTCTAAATTCAAGTTTGCTGATCGGCCAACGTAACTTAATGTAGGTGTTCAACTACTTCTAAGGACGTTATGTCTTCGAACCTTCCTTAAAACTCGTGAGATTTGGGTGTGCACTGCCGGTGACCACGCTACCCAGTCTATAGGATCGTGGCTCGTCTTGGGCGATGCTTTCGCACATAGTTTGCTGAACTGCCTGCATTACCTGCGTGTGTTTCACCAAAAACAAATTTTTCCACCCTTGCAAGGTGCGCACTTTTCTCCGTTTAAATGCCCTTCGTGTTTAGCCGCCAAACCGTTTAACATGGGCCGTGGTCTTGGAACAAAACCGTCTGGCATCCTTGTCTATCTGGTGGAACTCTTCGTAGGTAGAAAGCTAGGCTTCATGACCGGAACGAAATTGGGCAGACATTAGAACATGGTTTTATTTGACTTCACAGACGACAACAGAGGGACAGGTCTAACAGTTTTAAGTGCAGAAGGCGTCGTGCTGGACCTGTCAGTTTTCAACGTGTGTGGTCGGCTCATGGAATGCTCTAGATAGTGCATGGTTTACTGTTTTGCTGAAAGACTTTAAACCAAATCTGGGTAAACGTCTTCAAGCGGCGGTTTGCGCGTCCTCCCTCATATGCATCGAGTCGAGTCCTTGTGGATCAATGGTCCGCTGCATGCACCAGCTCCTTGTTGGAGGACAGTAAATGGTGTGGCCGAAACGCAGTTACTCACTGCTTCCTACTCATAAACAGAGAATACTGCATCGGGAATAGTCCTGTGTGAGCACATTTACAACATTTAAACTGTGACGCTCCGATTTCTTATTCTGTTATCCTGTTTACCACCAGAATATCGGAGGTGAAAAAAAGCTTCGGCACATCATCCTTTTTTTTTTAAATTCTACCGCTTCTAATTCCAGCGGTCTTGTGAGATAGGACGCTTTATATTCGTGAGCAAAATACTAGCTGCACGGAATGGGCCAAATATTGTTCTAACTTGAAAGCAATTTGTGGAAGATTGGTGTGAGGCTCTGTAGACAAATTTTTTTTCACTTCTCAGTATTTTCATCAGGCGTTATAATATTATCACAGAACAGAAGAAGCTTATCCATTTCGCTACAGAAATGTGTAGCGTAATTTGTAAGGATAGCCTACAAATGCTGATTCATTCTGCAGAATCTATATAACATCGCAAGTCATCATTTGTAGACTTGTGACTTTCGATTCATTCTGTAGAATCTATATAACATCGCAAGTCATCACTTGTAGACTTGTGACTCACCGAGATGCTGCGGCCGAAGCAAGCTGAGTGAAAAGAGTCGCGAAACGGAAGATTGGCTTGTTCTATAACAATTTTGATTTATACCTTCCCGCCGAAACAGGTACAACAATAATTGTGGCACCTTATTCCTTCTTGACACATGAAAAACTACCTCGCAACGCCTTTTTTGACGGTAATGGGGGAAAACAAGATTTACCACTTAGCCGTAAACCACTCAAGACGTTATCGGACTAAATGTGGTTACCGTCTAAAACTTAGTAACAACGATTGATAGTTCCATAGTGCGAAAGGACGTATTAGTTCGCGGATCATTGACTGACTGCCGCCCGTTTTAGAACACATTTGTGGATTCCAACCACGCACTCTCCCTGATTCCTCCAAGGGCCGCGTAAGGTGTGGACAAATACCTTAGCAACTGAGAGACTGACAGATCAGGCTGTTAGACGAATTTGCCAGAATCGTCTTTTGAAGACCCAAACGCATCACCATCACGTGAATTCATGCTGAAATGAGATCATCACATCTTTGCACAGTGCTGGGAATTTTGCCTGTGGCATGTTGCTACCAGGACCAATCAAGCGTTGGATATCAGACCGAACAGTGGTACCGTTTGAATCTTGGAAATGTATCTCCCCACTGGTCCTGAACATGCCAGGCGAATCATCAGACATCAAGTGAAAGTGAGTGTTCGCGCCGACCGTGAAGCCTGTTGGACTCGGAAAGCTAAGAAAATGGAGGAGGCACAGAAAACCCGGAATGCCTGAAAACTATTTCGCTTGATCTATGCGATCGGTCCCCAAGAACCACCCGTGAAGGAAAACATCAAGGATCAGAATGGAACGACAATCTTGAATGAAGACCGAATCCACCACCAGGCTGAGTACTTCGAAAAACAATTCTGATGGCTACTCACCTGAAGCCTACAGCGTAAGTAGAACCCTGGGGAGGTGAACGTGGAACCCCTTACGGTCTTGAGGGTTTATGGCTTCATATTTTCTTTCATGTGCCACCGAGCCCTTCCTTCAGATGGCCTCCTACCCGCACTGTTCAAAGATTGGGGTGAAGTCCCTAGTCGGCGGTTATGTGACCTGTTCGTCTGCATTTGGAAAAAGACCGCCCCAGACAACTGCGGAGAGTGCACGATAGTGTCCAGTTTCAAAAAAGGGCTTGTAATGAGTGTAGTGATCACATGAAGCTCAGCTGAAACCTGTTAGAAACAAGGCTATTGGGCTTACTTCTCCCTCGTCGTCTTATGGAGGTTCGTGAAACACTGACACGAATGCAGCAGGCTGGATTCTGGCCTAGTAAGGGTGCGCTGACCGAATCTTCACACTTCGTTCGGTGTTGGAAAAGTGTCTTACAAAACTACCCAGTCTTGGTATAGCTGAATTTCCAGGACGCATTCCACTCAGTTGACAGGTCTGTTTTTCTTGATATGGTTGCCGATCGAGGAGTACCCCGGCAGTTTGTGAACATAATAATTCATTTGTATTCCGGACTTGTGAGTGTACGGACAGCTCCTCAAAAGTTCCGTACATAAAACGGTGCCCGTCAGGGTTGTCCACTCTATCCATTCCTGTTCATTTTCATGGTCGATGAAACAATGAGACGAACGCTGGAACTTCCTCAAAGCCTCGGTGCTCAAATAGCCTGTGACAAAAGCCTTGTCGATCTGGAATACGTGGACGGCATCGTTCTCGTCTTCGAAGAGCAGAATGCGCGTGTTTTTGGATGAAGTAACCAAAGTTATCTTGTCCTTTGATATGCACTGGTATGCTCCTGGACATGCAACCCCTGAACACGCCACTTACAATCCAGGGAGAGGCACTCGAAGTTATAGAACGTTTCACGTACATTGCAAGTTGTATTAGTTCTGATTGTACTGTGACAGGTGACGCCAATGCACGAATCTGAAAGGCTAGGGTCGTGTTTGCTAAGTTGACACACCTATGGCGTCAAAGCGGTATACCACTGGATTTATTTAGGCTTAATTAAAACGATCCCACACTCATCATTCGTTTCTCATGTCCGTGTTCAACAACCTGTCAAATCACTGAATCAAACGGATTTTTAACACTGTAAACTGTGGAAGGTTATATTACTCGCTACTTCATAGCAAAAGCACCTGACGTAAATGTCCTCAAGCCATCGTGGTTTTAACGCACAGAAGCGGTCAAAGTGGTTCTAGTTACTTCAGAAGCACTTCTTCAGTAGACAAATGCACCTGGCTTTTACTGTTGTGTGATTTCGTTGACTGCTCTTTCGAACTCTGCATCGGTCACTCAGATTTTCCTGGCTACGTGGGTTTTGTCTCCTGACCAACCTATGAGCTGCTCGTGCCAGACGGTCATATCTTTTTTCCAGTGTTATTTGCCGGCCCTGTTAACTGCATGACTCCGGCCTACACTTATTTCCACATGCTTGCTAAAGACTCTCAGAAATGAACGGTATATTTCGAGCAAATTTAAGGTATTTTTTACGAAGAGCCCTGCATTATCGCTTATTTCCGCGTATATCATGCTGCTTGGCGACTACGGCACGCCAACGGAACTTGGTAATATAGCTTTTTTACTCTGGAAGCCGGTGGCGACTAAGGCTGAAAGGGAGTCATTATTACGATTGTTTGTTGGTAAAAATAAATGCACATAAAAGGTGGTTCTCAGAACGGGAGTCGCTTTAATTTTAAGACACCCTCCCGCTGTCTTAAACAGTGGAAAACATGAAACATTGTATCGGCTTCTAATGGTATGAATAAACGAGAAGACACGGCAGAAGTAGACACTTGCAGGGGATTGCGATGACTTCAAATCTTTGCATTCTAGATCACCCTTATTTAGACGGTCCCACACTGGCTCGGTTATTTGATTTTTCCGATCTAAGAAATGATAGACTCAGATTTTGTCCTACTAATGCTAATCAGCAGTAATGCGTATAGTTATACGGGACGTCATAATAATAATAATACTTCCAGCTGGTGGGTGTAATACCTTCAGGCAATTTCATAATGTTACAATCAGAATGAAGGCACGGTTGGCGTCAGCTGTGGGTGCCAAGGAATGCGCGGAAACAGGGTAGTCACACGGTGAGTATTATCTGACACAAGTGGGATTATGCCTAAACCGGTACGATCCGAATGCGGTGAGCCTCGAAGGCAGAGAAACACAGGTATTAGGGTCTTCCATCTTTTTGTATCAAGATCAGACCGTAACAGTTCAAAAATGGCGAGCAGCAATACACCGAGGAGTAGACACTTGCAGGGGATTGCGATGACTTCAAATCTTTGCATTCTAGATCACCCTTATTTAGACGGTCCCACACTGGCTCGGTTATTTGATTTTTCCGATCTAAGAAATGATAGACTCAGATTTTGTCCTACTAATGCTAATCAGCAGTAATGCGTATAGTTATACGGGACGTCATAATAATAATAATACTTCCAGCTGGTGGGTGTAATACCTTCAGGCAATTTCATAATGTTACAATCAGAATGAAGGCACGGTTGGCGTCAGCTGTGGGTGCCAAGGAATGCGCGGAAACAGGGTAGTCACACGGTGAGTATTATCTGACACAAGTGGGATTATGCCTAACCCGGTACGATCCGAATGCGGTGAGCCTCGAAGGCAGAGGAACACAGGTATTAGGGTCTTCCATCTTTTTGTATCAAGATCAGACCGTAACAGTTCAAAAATGGCGAGCAGCAATACACCGAGAGGAAGGCACGTGATGAGAAACAGTAAATGGTGGAAAATAAGAACAACGAATCTGGAGAAGCAGCAGTAGTTCAGTGGTGCGGTCGACCAATTTAGACCACAACAGTGTAGTATGGGACGAGTTCGTTACCAGTGTTCAAGCAGTTCGCGCGGCAATAGGAGTCTCCTCACGTAACCGGTCCGCCATTTTCGAAACTAGCTACTCACATCGTCTTGCGCGTTTGCAAATTGTCGTGTTTTTTCAGGGTTATTAACCTTGATATGTTCAAAAATACCGTCAAAAGATGAAAATCCGGGGGTTATCAATCGTTTATCTGTCAGGAATGAACTTCCGGCAAAGTGGAAAACCTAGGGATTGAGGCAAACATGATAGCTTTGAGTAACGCTTGCCGAGGGGGGGGGCAGATCCCACAAGCCTGAAGGCCAGGTTGGCCGTGGGTTAAAGCAAGAGACGACCGAAGACATAGCAACTTCAAATGCGAACAAACCTGTGAGACGGGCCTGTATT
Source organism: Clonorchis sinensis (assembly GCA_003604175.2). Classification (NCBI taxonomy): domain Eukaryota; kingdom Metazoa; phylum Platyhelminthes; class Trematoda; order Opisthorchiida; family Opisthorchiidae; genus Clonorchis; species Clonorchis sinensis. The sequence continues at coordinate 11,272,173 of CM030369.1, read as the reverse complement.
GAGCAAGTGTTACGCCAATTAAATAATGGCACTACCTAACCATCAATGCAGTAGTCGAGTGCTACTGTCAAGATATAATGACGTCAATCCACGGGAACAAAGGTATTCCTGAATGGGATGCTTAGCGAGATGCTAAGCAGTTTTAGTACCACCCGTAAGTTTTTGGTTACACTTCTTCTGAGGACTGTGTCGCCTGGAGAATTTTTGTTGACCGTCTTGTTCAGGTGAATCACCGCTTGTCCAAATCGCTTGGACATATGCCAGGTGCGGCTACGTCTGTGAATTACTTCTCTTAGACTACTGATGTGTTTTAGGGAAGAAAACGTACAGAAGAGTAAAAGATCCACTATCAGGCAGATGGTGTGCACCGCATCCTTCGAATCACACGTCACTTGGGTTTCGAGCATTGGGAATAAGCGGTAATATACCTCATCTTAATACACATTTAAGTAACAAAATTGGCATAAACCGTTCTCTGAGATGTTAATAATTTTCGGTAATTTGTTTAAAAACTATTGGATCAAAATGGGCGAATTTCAATTATCCTTCTAAGTTTTCCCGAGAAAAAACGACGACACATACGCAAAAGCTTAATTGTGAGAGGTGAGTACACAACCAAAAATCAGTGCTGTATCTTTCTCAAACAGATACCCTCCAAATTGCCCATGTTCGGTGACATCGCTTTACAGGTTTTTAGATACCTAATGGTCTGGTGGGAACACTGGATCAGTAATGCTGAAGTACGTCGAGGGCTATTCGAACGCAATAACCCACCCGTGGTAGTTGCACTGGTCACTCTGCATAGGTTGCCATGGCTTAACCACGTGCTCCAACTTCTTCGAAAGGTTTCTTTCTCACAGCCACGCATAGGGTGGAAACAAGCCATGGGATGTCAAACAATGACTTGCCAACGAAATATGAAAGCCATAACCAGCAAACTCAGCTGAGCTTGTCATTTTCGTCTCCCTGGATGGAGACTCCGAGACGGGCACATCAATGGTTAGAAAAATTGTCAGACATGACTCAGTCGCGCCTTCAATGGCGCTCGTGCATCCAAGCTATTGCCTTCACTGCGTAGCTCCCTTCCCAATCCCAAAAATTAAAAGTTCACGGAGAGAACTCTATTTACGCACCAATTTATCAGCTCCCGCCTCCAATGCGCAGCTACCTACCCCACCTTCCCAAATCATCGATGGATGAAATTGTAAAAGCTGAAACCACTGTACGACAAGCACGCACTTCTTACAGCTGATGATGATGATGGGCTAATGGTCCATAAATCAATCCAAATAAACAATGGAACTAACTGGTTGTAAAGCGGAGAACGCTGCAGTTGAGCGTGCATTCGCACTGCCGCTCCCTCCCAAATACCTTTCGCACCCGACTTCATTCCAACAATGGCTCGGTTTTAATGTAAACCATACTTTTGAGACGATACTTGACATGTATCTTCACTGCGAATTCCTTCACTTCTTTATCTCCAGTCGAAATTTTCTTGACCCTGTCCATTAACTCAACGTCCTAGGTCACCCATAATCAACAACGGTTTTCATTTTTACTTCAAGTTAACCGGCTTAATCAGTGAAACAGTCGTATATCCTGCCCCATTACTCTAGTTTTTATTTTCCACAATTTACAATTAGTTATTACCTGATAGTTTTCTTGCATTTCCCTACCTTGCGCTATCACCTTCCACGTTCAAATTTTAACGACGCGACTGGGCCACAACTTGAGTGTCCCCCACAAGTTGAGAAATATACCCTTTATATTATATGTCACTGCGGAACAACTCACCGGATCCGAATAAGAATTGCAGGAATGGAGGCCTCACCTTTTCTTCCATTGTGTGCTTTCTGCATAAAACTTATAAGTTATGAATCACGCTCTTCGAAGACGTTGGAGCTGAATTTTGCTGGGGTGCATTGTCAATGGAAGCACATTAAAACACACTTTTCTGTGCTTTGGTTTTTGCGAGAGATTTACCTGGAACCCAACTGAATCTCCCGTTTGTGGCAACTGAATGTGCTGCATCGGGTCGCCTCATGTTTCAGTTGATACGATATTCGAGATATTACAATACACCTATCGGATTTCCTTTTAGTTTTTTAGTGTGCTTAAAGTGCGTTTCACGTCTTAGTTGAAACGATACTTATCAAATCGGTGTATAGTTTCGATAGATCACATCACTGACGTCGTATCCGAAAATGTCGATGGAAAATCAAGACCTACAATTATTGAATAGGCCCTGAGAAAGGACACGGATGATGGAAATCTGTCAGAAGGCTTGGAGCAAACTTACGACTAGTGTGCCCTGGGAAGAAAATATCTTGCTGATTAAGGTAGAAAGAGGGTATTTGATGACACAAACTAAGCAAATCATTCATATGGGTCTGGGTACAAATCAGCTGCTACTGGTCTGTATACCGAGTTGGTAATTTGCTTGCGCATATTTTTTCTGTGGTCTCGATGGTATGAACACGAGGAGAAATTGGTGTATAAACTAGATTTACTACTGATGGCGATCATATCCAAAAAATACTGGGGGTAAGAAAACTCCAGATTCACCAAGCTCAGAACTGCAAAAGCAGGGGTGAAACTTTTAAGTGAGGTGGGGGCATCTCGATCCTGACTGCTTATTTGTGTGGAATCCAGCTGGTGGCGAGTTAATTAATTGAACAATTTTTCGAACTTGAAGTCAAAACAGCTTTGTTTATAGTAACTCCTCGCAGCGACGCGAAATTTGAGAAATACACTCGTTCGTTAGAGTTGTTAAAGAGTTGTTCTATATAGCGACCTGAAAATATTTTCATTTGGGCGTAATTTTGTGTGGGCATACTTTTCCTGGCCAAATGATCACGTGTTGAAACGCATCGATCAGTGCATTCGTAGTGGTAGTGCAATCTAAGCTTCTATCGAATTACCACGTATGCGTTAGTTATGGTAGCTCGTGTCAGTTAAGATCTTTCAGCTGCACGCTATGCTTAAAGAAAGGTTACTCAGCCGCCGAAGACCCCACAACTACCAACGGAAGAGATTCTCGTGGTTAGGCAAGCCTCGCGTGAACTCAGTGCCCAATGTGTCTGCAAATATCCTTGGTTATTTCCTTACTGGAGGACAGAAGCGCAGTGGTGAACTCCACACCCAATTCACAAGTTCTAAGCTGGATTGGGTCGCTATGTAGAGACATGCAGCGAAGTCAGCTGAGAGCTCAGCCACCAACGTTGACCTTGACGGCGGGAACTGTTGCAGGAACCGCACAACCAGAGAAAATGCGCATTGTCAGCCTCCAGTCCCATCCCGTCAAAAGCAACCTCTCCGGCCGTGCGTACAATCTTCGTTCATGACCCCGATAGCCAGAGCCACAAGGCTGAAAACAGTGTACTTAAATTTCCTACATACATCTAGTTGATCATGCTAATCGTCGGCGACCTGGGAATCCATAAAAACACCTAAGAAAATCAAATGCGGTCGGATAAGCCACGTAAACATCGCCCCACCGGAAAGCTGTTGGCTGGATTCTGGGTACAGTCCTCTGCGGAATTGAGCCCCTTGAGAGTGCCACCGATGAAAACACGTCTTGGTGGTTGCATGCGGCCCGCCAGCGACCTGACAGGACTCCGCAAAGAAATCTTACCCGCACCGCGCCAAAAAGCTCAGGAAACAAAACGGACACATGTTTTCCGCAAATCCTTGAGAAATGACAAATCCAGACATCCAAAGACGGCAATGTGCGGGATACAAGTGGCGGCCATCGAAATTTTCAATCACGAGTGGAAAAACTACTTCCTCCAGTGGCAAAAACCAGCGCAAACGGGACTCTCGGGCAAAAATCCTCTGCAAACGAAGGCAGTTCCCGGAGAAACCGAGGTAAGAAGCAGACAAGTACGCCGCAGAGGCTCCTTCAGAGCCCTGGCTCCAAACACGGGGTATAGCTATTAAACCTTTAAACTCTCTGGTAGCACACCTCTCGGACGCAGAAGAGATAATGATAAGTGCTTATCCACAAACAGCTCCAGAGTTTTCAACACACTTCGCGATATTAAGCAGTCAGCTTGTCTTGAACAGTCGTCCATACTCGCACTTACAGAGACCTGGCTCGTACTAATATTATTATAATAATATTTATTCCCAACTTTTGGGGGCATGCCGTCAGGCATGATCATAAGGTTACAGTCAGAATAAAGGTATGACTGGTGGGACTGTGAGTACAGGGGGTTTTGGGTGGGAAAAGAGGACAGCGCCATAGGCGGTGAGCTGTATCCAATGTAGGCGTGGTCGTCACTAAACCGGCAGAGCAGGGAAGCTCTTTTGCCGAAGAGAACATCAAGCAAGGTCAGATCGTTAGGATTTGAAGGTGGCGGGCAAAAACAAAGCGAGGGAGGGCAAAACAAGAGGCTTCATGCCTGAAATATGACAAGAGAAATGTAAGCTGTGGAAAATCAGAAACCAGAACATCAGATCTGGTGAAGCAGCAAAGTTGGCATCATCCAGCCGATCAAATTGAACTGAAGCCAAAAACAACCGCTGAGGCCTCGCGGCCTTGGACTATTGGGCTCGTGGCCAGGGTCACAAAAGCGTAAGTGGGGATGATGAAATGGAGGGACCAGCAAAGCGGGTAAATGGTAGCAGGGATCTCAGAAACATGGTATACAGTTAAACTGTAGTGACTCACTGGTGTCGCTGTTGTGGAGGCGGGCATAATAGTTCCTTTGGAAGAGAGAGATGGTGGCAACACACGAGCCGGAACGCGAACTGTATAGAAAGTTATTGGATTTGGTGGGAAGCACAGTAACACAGAGATGGTTAAATTTCAACCAACAGTTCAGCAGGTTGGAATGAATGTGTCATGGAGTCAGCTGGGGTCGATGGGGAGTTCGTCGTATTTGCAGTTAATGGAACGAGTGGGCGAGGGCACGGTCGAGAGAAGGAATGGAATAGTTGCGGGTGTGCTATCGAACTGGGTATGGCAGTGCCGTGCCATCATTGGCCTGACATGCTTCAGTTTTTGGACAGCCCCGTAACGGACGTCACATTTTAAGGTGAGTGGGCTGGGGTGTGCAGTTCTTTGGGCAGCGGGATTCATTTCAGGCTGGCCGAGGAAACAAGGTGGAGCGAAGCCGATATGGAATCGCAGGGTTCTTTGGGATCCTGTGGTTGAAGATCACCGGCCAGGTGGAGTGGGTAACAGCCAACCAGGTCCTCCAAACCAGGCATTGCCGAAGTTCGAAGCTTGGGAAGATGAGGGGGTGGGATGAAATTAGTAAAGCATGGTGAGTTTGAAAAGACAACAAATGGGGTAATGTGCATTAATATACATTGAAAGAAAAACTTGACGTCTGCCGCGATTAGGTGATGACAAGTGATTGTATGGAATAGGATATAGACTAGCGACCAAGGGGTGGGTTTGCTAACAACGATATTAAATTACAAGGGATCTAGTAAAGGCCGATATAAGCATGCAAAGTGGTGGTGTGGAAATCAGATGTATAAGGGCGGACGGGAGTGAACTTCCGAGATAACTGGTTAATCTGTTATTTATTACATGGGTTGGACAGTACCAGGAGAGAAAGCATGTACAAGAGAAATAGTCACCAGTCCCCGAAGCACTGCTATAAGCTTTAATCTGTAAGTGGTGCAATGATGAAGACTTTCATGTCTACCACTGGGAGCGGCAGGTAGATGTGTTCTTTGTTTGGTTGACGGAGTGGGCTTTGGTGCGGTGTAGCCTCTGTTCTGATGAAGGCAGATACAGCTATGCTCGTCGATGTAAGCCATGGGCATTGCAGAGTATCTTCAGGCTATTCCAGGTGTATTTTTTTGTTTTTTACAGATGAGAGGTCAGTTTTTCTTCATCTGTGGTTTATGGCGTTGCCAGATACAAAACTCAACCGAGGCGAGCCCAGCACCAACAGCAACAAACAGAAGTCAGCGGTACTTTTTTGATTTCCTGAATTTAAAGGCCAGGCTCAGAACCACCGGCGATGGGCGATGCACCCGTGCTACTGGAGGGGTGACGGGTATACGAACGCACCATGGTGCAACGTAACAGAGCGACCCTCCCTGCAGGGCGTACCCGTCCACCACACGAGGTTTTCATCCCTCGTGCATGCTACCAGATCTGCAAGGTGGAAAACCAACCAAGCAGTCATAAATGCGGTTTGTGCATTAAAAATACTCCAGCTACCAATTTTTTCTGGTCGGGGGAAAGCAAGGCCAGTAAAGACAGCTCAGTCAATTCGAGCAGACAAACGGCATACAGACGCTGGTAGAGGCAAGTCGCGGAGGAGAAGTGAACTGACAGCTGCCAATGAGACAGTGGAGTGGAATAGTGATATTCACAGCGATTGCACCATGGCTAAACGGCGTCGGAGCGCTGATGTGAGCTATCACGTCGAGCAGAAGCTTACCGCGATGTTGTGTGAGAGTGTATGGTGCAGTAAATCATCAGATGGATATATATAAGCGCAGAATGCGCTCTGGTAATGAAGAAAAAGCTGACTCTGGTTTGGTTCTTGTCAGTTAGAGTTAGGCTGAGGGCACCAGTCACTAGACAGAGCTGATAGAGTAATCCGGGGTAGGGACTATACTAGAACGAGTGTAGATGTCTGGGAAAGAAGAGAAAAAGAAAAACAACCAAGCCAGTAACACAGCACATTTAGATCAAGTAGGCATTTAAGTCCTACATTAGCTTAAAGCGAGTCAAGAGGATAGGAAGAAATGATAACAGGATCTTTTACTTGCCCACTAACTGTGTCGTCGCTAAACTCAAATGCGCACTGGACCCGATTCGTAGAGGAGGTCAGGGGGTAGTTGGGTATTAAGTAAGGCGGCAGCAGTTTCACAGGTAAGGAATTTGTCTACGGACTGAGAAAAAGTATGACGATGCGTGATGCTTCGCAGCTGCTCAGGAAGGTTGTTCCAGATGCGAGCGTAATAAACTAGGAAGAAGTAGTGGCGTAGGTTTGTACGAGCTAGGGGACATACTAAGAGGTTGCAGGAGTTACGGAGTCTGTAGTGGGGTTGCGAGTTTATATTTGGTCTGGCCTCTGCTATAAAGGTGTTTTTGTGCAGCAGACGGTGTAAGAGAGTTAGATTCAGCTTTAACCGTCTAAGCCATAGTGGTTCAGGCCTAGGATTTGGCAGCGGGAACGGTAAGAGAGGGGGTGGGACCGAGGAACAGCTTTTTCGTGAATGAGCGTTGGACGCTTTCAATTGCAAGTCTGCAACTTTGGGTGTAGAGTGAGGAGAATACGGGACAGAATTCCACGATTGGTCTTACGCATAGCTTGAAAATTGCAACCATCGTGTCTGGAAGGTGACAGGAGCGCAGTACTAAAAACTGAGCCTGCGTGCTCTGGCAACCTGAAACACTTGGTGGGAAAAGCTAAAAGTACAGGAGTATCTGAGGCCGAGATCTTTGATCTCCGTGGAATGAGTGATAGGATTTCCATTAATTGTGAAGCGTCAGCCGGAGTGAGCAGCGACAGGAGGTTATGCAGGATTTTGTGGAGGAGAAGCTTAGGCCAGAGTCGTTTGACCAGCGAGTCAATGAATCTAAGTCTCGCTTAATCTGGTGAAAGGCAAGGGCTTGTGTAGAGGGGGAATGTGCGTTTTTATATCGTCCGCGAAGAGGAAAGCCTTACCATGGGATATGGCGCCGAAGACGTCATTGTATACAATAAGAAAAGGATGGGGCCTAGCACGCTTCTTGGATGACTCCACTAGTGATCGATAGTGGAGATGATTGTATGTCCCCGATTTGCGTTATTTGCGTCCTGTCTGATAAGTAGGAAGCGAACCACTGCAATAAGGTTCCGTGATGCCAACGGTACTAAGTTTGCGTAGCAGGGAGGCATGGGGGACCTGGTCAAAGGCTTTTGAATGTCCAGGTAGACTGTTACAATGGAGTATCCAGCGTCGTAGGCTGCTGTGATGGTCTCAAAAGTGGAGCTGGCAGCCACTAACGGATCTTTGAGACAGGAACCCATACTGCCGGTTATCTATGGCATTATTAGCCAGGAGGAACTTGGTTAATGGACCTTTGACCAGGCGTTCAAGGGTTCTCATTAGGAGGAGGTATGGTGGATTCCCCTGTAGTTGGAGGGAGTTTGTCTAGAACCAGATTTGAAATGCGGGTGGATTATAGACTTCTTCCACTGGGAGGGACGACTCCATTGTATATAGAGTGGGCAAAAAGATTTAGTACAAGGATGCCAATATTTTGGCCTTGTCTCAAGACACGCGGTGGAAGACCGTCGGCCCCTGGCACAACAGAGTCCTTAATCTTCAGGAGAAGGCATGAAACATCAGCTTGGGAGATGGTTACGTTACTGAGAGTCGGGTGGTTACCTTGACCATTAAGAGTTTGAAGAGATGCAGCAGTGAGAAGGGGTTCGGAGTTGGGAGGAATGGGTAGGTAACAGCTGGCGAAGTAAGCGTTCAGATGGTCTGCAATATTGACAGGATCAGTGACGGGGCCACTATCTGTGAAACGCAAACAGGCAATTGGTGGTTGTTCGGGATGCCTATGATTTGGAGAACTCAGTGGCCAGCACCCCATTTTCAAGGAGCTGACTCGTGCGGGAGGGCGGGTGTGGTTGTTTTATAATTACACTCGGCCCAGGCCATCCCGAATGTCCTCATCGATAGTACAACTGTATCTGTTTGTAATGCACTGTGGATTCAAATCCCGCTGCGTATCACCAATTTTCTTCTTCCTGGCGCGGCCCACCGTGGCCTTCAAGTATACCGGAAGATTAACAGTTCCCGATAAAAAAAACCCTTGTGCAAAACTCCTCCGGCTGCCACTTCACACATCACTTGCCGGTAGGTGATTTAACGCTCCAAAGGCCTCCTGGATGGAACTCCAGCGCTTCGGGTCTATTAGACCCTTTGCATCGGTGCTGGCCCAAAGTAGTTCAACAGGATGCTCAGACCCATCATGTCGTCGCGCCCACCAGATACCGCGCAGGCCAACTGCCATTCCTGTTAGGTTCAGTTATCACTAATGAAAGACACTTAGTGAATCAAGTGTCATTTTGAGCCCCACTAGGGCACAGTGACCACTGTGGTCTAATCGTTGATTTCGTCAGCTGCTGGGCCAGAAATCCGGAACCACAGACGCGCACCCGGAACTTCTGTTGTACAGGCTTCTCAGAAATGAGTAGTCTCCTTAAGCAATTAAAAACAGGACCACTGTCCAAAAAAAGTCGTGAAGCGGACGCTATATTGGTCCCAAAAAACAGCACGGAACCGTTTTATATCCGAAACCCGCCAATGGTACGTACAAAAACAAGCTACCAGAAGAGATATCGCCACGAAAAATAAAAATGTGCCCTTTAAGCACAAGGGACATCGCTGCAGAGATGAGCCAACCGCGTTTTACTTGAAGGACAGGAACAGGGAACCCACGCGTCACCCAACTGTGGTATCTGAAGCCTACAGAGAACACTGTACAGGCATGCATCCTGCCCCAGCGACCTCGTCACATCCAAACTTTTCTACATGTTACCGCGAGCTGCCTCCTAACAACGTGTTCTTCGCTGAGTATGACATTCGTCAGCTCTTGCACAAGATGAACCCATTCTGCTCGTTGGGGCCAAACGAAGCCAACACAAGTATCCTGAAGAAAGTGTTGCGCAAACTAGCAAAGCAGTTCTACTTAGTGTTTCGTCAGCCATTCGACGACGGTAAACATCCCTCTGCTCACAAGGAAACGACTGTCACGCCAATCTGCAGAACTGGTGACAGACTATCGCCCGGCAGCTGCAGGCGTATTAGCCTTATTAACGTACCGTGCAAGGTGATTGAACGCATTCTAAATCACCGGAACATCAAAAACTTGATACCCCCGTTGTACCACGGATTCCTCCCAAACTGGTCTCGCGTGACCAACATGATCGTATTTACTGAAAACTTAACACACAATGCATACCATATTTTTTGGCTTCCCCTAAGCGTTCGACCAAGTCCCTGCTGCTCCACTAACTCGAGGCTTACGAGATTCAAAAAATTCTATGCTGGCTTATGGCCTTTCCATCAAACATAGTATTCCGAGTGAAAGTGGGCTCGACCTACAATCGTCGACACCGGTCTCCATTGAGATGCTTCAAGGTTCCGTTTTGGGACCATTGCACGTTATGATCCACGTCAATGACCGTTTAGACGTCCCTTCAAGCCCATGTCTACTTTCACGGACGAATTGTAATCCTGGGTTCAAATGCGAGTGCCCTCCAGATGGATGCGGACGGGGCAAAGCAGTGGTCGTTGGACTGGTACATTCCTCTGATTAATGAAAAGTGCGCCCATATGTCATTCGGAGGAGACTCAGCGAAGGCTTTTGTAGTGCATGGTGTGAATGGACCAGAAGAAATCACGAGAATAGATGCCAAAAACAATCTACTTATCGGGATCTCTTCAAAAATGTCCTTTTTACTGCACCATGAGAAATCGTCTCGAAGAGCTCGCCGTTCCACGAATGATTCGGCGCATCTTCTCCCGTAATACTCACACGGACTTCCAAATATTTCATGCGACCTACGTTCGGGATATGCTAACCAGGTTGTCTACTCAGGACGCAAGAAGGACGTAACCTTCAATGAACGTGTCCGACAAGCTGCTACAAGCATGGTTGCCGGCCTTAAATCCGTGGACTTTGAAACGCGTCTCGCGGTGCTTGAGCTCGTCCCCTGGAGTATCGTCGCCTGCGAGACCTAGTACTTACTCATGCCCTGTTTAATCATGGTCCATCCAACAAGATTTTCGCCGTCGACCCAGCGAACAGACGATGGGGACATGGTGAAAAGATTTTCAAGCTCACAGCGCATAATTTCACCAGGCAAAATGTTTCCTCACTTCAGGTTGTTGCTGCGTGGAATTAACGTCTTCCGCCTAGAACCCAGGTCAAAGCACTCTTAGATACTTTTTCATGCCAGTCCTCGAGCTGCTAGGCTTGCTGCTCCGCGCTGAGGACTTAACAGCTATGCTGCACCATTTTTTCGCTCGTACCTTTAGGCTGAACGGCAGCCGCTGCACGATAAGAGCAAAATCGATCCGGGAAACTTGTGGAAAGCTTTGATCCTGTGTATCAATGCGTGAGGTCGTGCATCTTCAAGGCCAACAAATACGTGGAATGGGATAACAGTGCCTAGTGGAAGAAGATATCACGGCGTCCGGGCAAGATCAGACCGCTAGGATTTGAAGGTGGCGGGCGAAAGAAAACGAGGGAGGGTAAAATCAAAGGCTTTCTGCCCGACAGACGACAAGAGAACTGTGAACTGCAGAATATGAGAAACCGGAACACCAGATCTGTTGAAGTAGCGGAGTTGGCGTCATCCAGCCAGTCATTTAAACTGAAGCCTAAAGTAACCGCTGAGGCCTGGTGGCCTTGGAATTTCGGGCTCATGGCCAGTGTACGTACGTGGGGATAGGGAAGTGGAGGGACTAGCAAAGCGGATGAATGGTAAAAGGAATCTCAGAAACATGGTGTACAGTGAAACTGTAGAGTCTCACTGGTGTCGCTGTTGTGGATTTGCGTATAATAGTTCCTTGGAAGAGTGGGATGGTGGCAACACACGAGCCAGAACGCGAACCGTATAGAAAATTGTCAGTTTTTTGTGGGGAACACAGACTGAAAGATCACCGAACTGGCCACATTTAAACGACACGTTCAGCAGTTTGGAATGAACATAGCACGGAGGCAGCTGGGGTCATTTGAGGAGCAGTTAATGGAACGAGTGGGCACGAGGGTACGGTCGAGAGTCGGAGGGGAACAGTTGTGGGTGTGCAATCAAACTGGGTATGGCAGCGCCATGCCATCATTGGCCTGATATACCTCGGTTTTCGGACAGCCCCGTAACGGTCGTCACTTTCAAGGTCATTGGGCTGGGATATGCAATTCTCTGAGCGTGGATAACACCCAAAAAGTCCGTCCGTACCTGATATTGCCGGAGTTCAAAGCTTGGGAATACGGAGGAATGGGAGGAAATTAACAAAGCGTGGTGGGTTTGAGGAGGACATTAGAGAATGCCTTGACGCCTACCGCCATTATCTATTCTTATCATCTCTGACCATGGTCAGAGTCCACTAGTTCGCTGCTGTCATGGGGTTTAGCAATCAACTTCTTGGGTCATCACTTGGAGTTAAAACAACAAACAGTCGCTTTCGCTTCCCCCTCTTTATCGGTCGCATCTGAGTCTCAGCTCGGAAATCGTTCCCGCTTGCGACCTTGTTTCCCTGCCGATCGGTAGCAAGGTATAAGGCGCACAACTCAGTCGGCTGCGTTTCGCAACCAAAAGCGGCTTTTTTGGTTGATTGCATCTGATACCATAGTTGCTACAGTCTGTGGGACTTGAAAAGTGGAGGCTTAGTGATCCTGTCCCATTCCTATGGCACCAGGTCCCCCTTGATTGTGTAACGTTTATCGTGAGTCATCCAGTGGTTAAGATGCGCACAGTGCCATGATGCATTGAAGTAACAGGCGTGCGCGCAGAAGTTAGTGATAAACGCTTCACCGGCTGTGAGAAGGTGCAACTCATGAACACCTTTGTCATATTTGCAGACAAGTTGGGTCAGCCCTTCAGGAGTATCCACAACTAGGTACAGTGACCACGCAGCAGAACTGCAGGGAAACCTTCTCCTTCAAAGTGGAACCCGTATACCTCCCCTCCGCTTCTATTCATGACGGTGGATTCTTTTCAAACCTTCGGTTACGCCTCTCAGCCCTTGGCATATTAGGGGCTTCAGCAGGCCATCCATTGACTGGAGAACAGTGACCTCTCAACCGGTCTCCTATAAATAGTCAGCCTTCATGGATGACATCAACAAATCACCAAACCAACCCGGCCCTGTGGCGGACATAGATAATCCCTTTTGGACCTCTTCGACACCAGTGAACGTCCCATGATAAGGGGATAAAGAAACGTCGCGTCTAGCTCACCAACCACGTCACTGTGATGGGCCTTCATATACCGCTGGAAGTCCTTCATAAAGCCCGTATCTGATTTTTTCATCTCTTCAACCCGCCGGCGACCCAGTGGACCAAATGAGTCAGCTATACTCGACGGTCTCCAGAACCGAAACCCTGAGTAATGGACTGGGCAATTTTTCAGCTGTAGCACCTTTTCGGTGCCTAGCTGCAATGCTAACGCAAGGAGACATGAGGGCTTGGATGCTGCCAGGTTGCCCAAGCCTAGACAGAAGCAGTCGAGATGTTGAGTTCAGGTTTGAACCACGGACCTTTCTGTCCGTAAGCTGCTGCTTCAACCACTGAGCCATATCGAGCTCAATGAACTAGATACTTTCGAACGCAATGCCGTCTTGGGCACGACTGATATCTATCATTCCACTAGTCACTTTGTGTAATAACGATATTTTTCTCAACTTAGTTCTCAGTCCGAGCCTCTCAAGCTAGCGTGCACGTCAAGACAACCACCAAAGGTGTACAACGTATATTAACACCCAAAACAAAGCCAAGAACAATGCATATATATAGTGTAGGAGACGAAACTTTCTGGTAATTCTGACACCTTCTGGATGAGACATCGGCATCCAGGATTTGGCCAACACTGGGTCTTGGCTGTTTTTTCTATACTTTCGACCAATCAGTTCTCGGTGTGATGCCGGACAGGCAAGCGTCCCGACTTTTGGCCAATCGTGCGCGAGCAGGTTTCTGGGCCGTAGCAGTACCTGACTGCGAGCGGTAAAGCGCGGTCCATGCGGAATTCTGCCTAACACATTGCCGGCAAGTTGGTCCTAAAAGGGGCAAAACGGCGAAAGTATTCTGTAGAGAATGCGATTACCCAAAATTCGCCTTTGCTAAGTCCGGTCCCGGAGACCGGCCAAACCCGCGCCCTTGCAATTCTCGCTATTTATGGCAGCTCTCACCCTCCCCTACTAAAGGTGTCCAAACGTATATGGCTTAGAACTATGCACTAAGACATATACGTTCGATCTGATCATCCGCGATCCCGCCCTGCCTGAACTGGAGATAGGTTGGTGGTTGGGACGCGTAACTTCACTGGGAAGTTTATTGTTTGAACCCAATCCCAGCATCGCAACTGCTCCAGCCTTGGCCTGGGCAACCTGAGCCCGCGTGCTTCCTATGTGGCATTGCTTCTAGACACTGAAAAAGTGTTGTAGCTGAACGATTACTTATTATTCAGGTGGTACGGTAGCTATGTGGCGAATTGTTGTTACAGCTAATCCACCATTATTATGTTGAAACCACAAGTTCCTGCACTATCGTACGTTAATTTTTTGCATCCCAGAAATCCATCCACTTCCAACCAGATATAATTTCGAAGGATCCCCTGACCCGAATGACATCCACTGAAAGATTCCTAAACAATGCACGGCTTCCCCTCCACTTCAGCATCAGATCCTCTTATATTCATTCTTCATGTTTGGTGCCCCCTCTACTTCCTGGGAACGGGCTGTCATCCACCACAAATGCAAGGCGCCGCCATGATCCGTTCAGCCACTGTCCCATAAGCTTTACTACTGTCCCTTGCAATTTGGTCGAGAGTCACCAACAAAACTCTTTTAACTTATTTCCCTTCCAACAACCTACTGCACCCCGTTCAATATAGTTTCCTCCTGTCTCGCTCCCAACTCATCCGGATATGTTTCGCTCTGACTTCACAAGCGCTGCCGGATCAAAGGTGGGCAGCCATTTTATCTTAGGTTTTTTGAGAGCCTTTGACAGGATTCCACACATTACCCTCATCCGGTGTTGGGAAGCCTGGAATTACCGGCCTGATCTCTCGCTGGTTGTCAGTTTTTCTCACCAACCACACATCCGGAGTTTGATAGACCCTTTCGAAACGCTTGGCGGGGGTACCCAAGAATCTGTTCTTGGCTCTCCTTTTCGTAATCTTCATTAACCCTCTACCCTCTCTGCTACTGGCCCAATACCCGGCGCTTGCGTATGCATATGATATCAAGATTTAATGCAGTGATCCGGTCATCACCGTCATTGCCAGCAACATCAGAGAACGCCGATGGTTCACTGTAGTGCAACCATGTCGATTGATTTGAATACCGAAAGAAGAACAACGGAACAGGAGGGAGCTATGACTACTGTATCACAAACGAGCAAGATTCTTATACCTCCAACCTTCGGTCGAACAAACTTAGCTGAAGCTAACATCATGAACGCCGATTGGCCACCATATCTTTCGGTGTCTCCACCCAAGCCTAGGGCTTAGTCTGAAAGGCGGACAGCACTCAAACTTTCCGTGTCGTCTTTCTTCAAATGGTAGAAAAACATCTTGTGAAGGTCATAATGACATTAGCCTGGTAGGTCTAGCATCCAAGATACCCTCGCATTACCCTAAACAAGCTGGTCGGTTTCCGGGAGAGAAATTCGTGAGAATCAAGCCTGGTTTTGCTTTGACAGGAAATATTTCGGTCTCACCTCTTCTGTAATGGACAGCACCACTTTTTCAAACGTCCAGCAATATTTGTTATTGTTGTTCCAAAGGCTGAATCTAACTCTTTTGGTCCCTAGGAACTCTATTTATGGTGCATTGTACACCAGTTGCTATGGCTGTGTACGAGTGCACGGTAATCTGTCGCCCGAGTTCATTAAGTCCAGTGGTTTGAAGTAAGGCTAACCTCTTGCCCTTTCTTTGTTGTCCGCATGCTGCCAGCAAATTCTCTGCCTGTCTCCGACTCCTCAGGTTTTGAAGGGTCCCTTCGGTGTTCCCTCAGACGCTATGCACGCAGATAACGCTTCCGTCTTTAATTCAAATAAATGACCAAATGACCAAAATAGTTCTGCCGCACGGTTTGGTAGGGGCTTCAACCGTGCCAACCCTAAAGGGCTGCTACAAAACTGGTTGGAATCAAACCTTAACCTCATTTTTACAGACCAACCAGTCGATGTGTTAGATAAAATTGTTTGCCCGAGAAGTTGTACAGGTCTCGATGCACTGGCTGAAAACGAGATCGCTTCCTGAGTTGGATAGGCCGTCACAGCTTTTTCCAAGCTTTGGCAGCTGTGGAGCCGGTGTGACTATGGCTTGTCTGTGATGGACAGAGTATACATCGTAATGGTTCGAGCCATACTGCCTTCTGGGTCAAGCATGTGGCTTCTGCGTACAGCTGATTTAAGGAAATGCTCGTTGTTCAGAAGCATTAATTAATCTTGGCCGGAAGATCAGTGCTGGAGCAAGCCAGATGGTCTTAAAGAGGTGAAACTCTCGAGCAGCTTGCCGCTGCGAATTAGCAGAGGAACGCAAACAGCAGCAGCATGTAGAAATTTTGAGTCAGAATTGAGACAGCTGAAAAGTTAGATTATGGTCATCTGGTTATGTGGCATTTTTTCATAGCTGGTCAATCAGTCGGATTGATTGCTCACTCGCTTCTGCTTACTTAGATTCGCAGTGTGGTGGCAAATGGTTTGGCGGCGAGTTGACCTGATGGGGTGTATCCCATAAGTGTTTAAAAACTCCGCGGGCTCTGCAAGCTTCATAGCCGGACGCCCACAGCGATTGTCCTAGAGAATCGATGAGCATTATTCAAAATTTCGGAGTGGCTTGTCTGTGTGAAGAAAATCTATGGTGGATCTGTTGAGTAGGGTGTATAGTCGGTGAGTACCAGGCCATGAATTTTTTTATGTCAATCTATTTGTTTTTATCTTTTTACTCCAGACCGTTTTTCTCTCTTCGGCAGGCCACCACTTATGGCCATGCAAGTTTTGCGTAACTATCAGTTCTTGCGGCAGTTGGGTCGATGCACAAGCCCGTTCTCAGCCACAAAGACGTGGTTTAGTCACCCTGGCATAGTAGGCCGCTCGAATTTCAAAGTTGGGCTTCTTTTGCAGTCCAAGTTGTGTCTTTCGACTACCACTCCTGATACATTGGGACCTCTGCCGGATATTCCACTGCCGCCGGTCGCGGAGACTATGCTAAATGCACTGGGAGAACCATCGTTGGCATCTCTCGGACTGTGTAGTTATTGGCCATCTGGCTGGTACCAAGCGTTGTTGGAAACGCTCCATGTCTCTCTGGACTTACCTTGGTGGGCGGCTATTGCAACAAGTTAGTTCGCTTGATACCCTTTTCGTCGTTCACAGCCCATGTGTTACAATTATTTTCCTAGGTGGTCATTTGGAAAGTCGGACAGCGCACGCGAATCCTTAACCTTTCATCCTCAGGCATCTTTTCCACCTGAAAGCTCGTCTCTGCCTAAGAACCTCCATTTTGGTGTGCTTAGCCTGAATTCCAAAATCCCTAGACTATGTTTAGAGTAAGCCCAACAACTGAAGGTTACATGCTTCTTGAATTGGGACCGTGTGTGAATGACAAACGGCATTCTGATGGAGTTATTTGGGACTGTTTGTTTTCTGAACATGTTCGGCAGTATACTGTCATGACACTTACAATATGAACCACCAAGAAATGAAAAATATCTTGAATATTTGCACCGGAAATCACTGCAGTTGTGTTTAATCATGGAACCAAGGTTGAAGGAGAGGGAGTTGATGTAACATGATTAATTTGTGCACAGAGGCAGATAAGCATAACAAACGCTAGTATGTTAGGAGGGCAGCAGGTGCGATGGGTATAGACCTCGACGACAATTCTGATACCAGCTCTACGAGGGTAAAACTAAGAAAGACAGCATTTATCACTGAATACAGACCGGTCTTAACCACCTCGTGGATACAGCTTTAGCCCTACACTGGAGGCATCTAAGTTGCCGACCCATTAGGAACCTTTCAACTGCTTCGCAATGTACGCATTCAGTACTTTTATGACTGACTCCAGTAGATGACGGACAACTGTTCAGCTGTCCCTACAGCTAGCTGTCCTTCTGTTCTACCTACACACATGCTCCCACACGTACAGTCGTACGTATGTACACAGTTGGCAATGGTCAGAATAGGCAATCCGTTCTTCGTAAGCGCTAGCTCTATGTGCGTAGCTTTGGTTAAGGATGTTAGAGAACTCATGCTCTACAGCGCTGTTCAGAAGTTGCTTGATTTTCCTCGACGTGTCAACTTTTCTGAGTGCCCACTGAATGTTTTTTCTTTGGGGGCCATAAAGACGCATTCGTTGGAACTAGCTGGAGTAGAGCATTTCCCGCCACGCAGCTGGGGACACTGATGCACTCTGTTTCTTTTCAGGTGCTGGCGTGAAACATATTTGACGAGCTCGTGAAAAAATGCTCCATGAGAATTAGTTTATAGCTTATTAGGACAACAACCTATGTACTGCAGGTATTTAGCATTTCCTAGTTTATGGCGAACCGTCCTCGTGGAGGCAAACACTTGACAGGCTGTCCGGCTACAAAGTGATAGCACACTAATTACAGAAACCGACAATGTGTCGTGTCATTTAGGAGTTCCAGCCATGTGCATCGAGAAGCACATGGACCCAAATCAGTAAGCCGTGAAGATCCCGTTGTGTCCACTTTGGTAGTAGCATGTCTGGTATCGCGCTGCTTGCCTATCTTGAACCCTCTGCTAATTAAGGTCACGAGGCAGTGGATGTACATATGGCCCAGGTAACTTAATATGGTAACTCCTCTCGAAGGGCTGATTCACGGCTTGCTGCTTGATTAAGACTCCAGCAGCTAACTCTTCAACTACTCTGTAGACTGCGGTAATCAAACTGAAAACGAGAAAGCCAGTTTGACATCCTCAAACAGGTGTGATTTTGTACGGAGTTTTGCTTTACTTCCCGACTGCAATGTGTTTCGGCTTTATTCTCAAAGCTCAGGGTTGCTGGAAGTCCCAGGCGTGATGTACTGACCACCCGCTTTTTTAATTTCGATCACTGACGCCTAGACTAGGGTAATCTGCTGAGGCCTCAGCCCTAGTGCCAAGTTAGGACTGTTTGGCAGCTGTGCACCGACAGAGTATCATGGACGAGTGTTTGGGTTTGTTAAAATCCTAAATCGAACGGCGACATAAGATGTTTATGCACTGTCCTAAATAACTGCTTACTATAAATGTTTAACCCTCATAGCAGTGTGCTAACCGCTACCGGTCAACAGCCAGTTAGACCCGTATATTTTTTCATTTATTGTTAATTGACTTGTAACGAAAAGAAAAATTTAGCGCCAAATTTTAGTGCTGTGTAAAAGAATGGGATACCACTTCTAAGAGGTGAAAAAGCTGCTCAAACTTAAAGGGCTTACGGGCTGTATAGTGTTCATTCAGGTGGACACTGCGTTTCAAAGGGACACATTGTAATCTCTGGGGCTGGTTCGCACTACTGAGCAGCCAACTATACCCGTGCGTCGTTCGAACGGCAAAGTTTTCAAGTGGGTTACCCCCGTATTTATCCAATCGCACTCAACAGACTGACAAGAAGACAAGTCTTATAATTACGCGTGATGAGAACCATGACTCCTGAAGACATCTTAAGAAAGTTCACGTTCTAGACGTAACACACTACTAATGAGGTTGCTGAAAACTCTTCGACAACCCACGACCGATTTCAGCCTTCTTTGCACTCAACCATCAACTTCATTTTCTAATTGGACCCACATTTGACAGAATTCGATAATTATTCTCATTTGCTAACGAATTTAGTTCTGACAGGAGACTCAACCGAGTCCAGTTGAATCTCCCCGTTTCAACTGACTGCTGCACCAGGCCGCCAATTGATCCCCAAGGAGGGCGAAATTGGGCGTGGTCTATCGAAGAGTTTTCAGCAGCCTCGTGAGTAGAGCACTACACTTAGACTCGATGTATGGAATATCGTACCAGCTGAAGCACGAGACAGCCTGGTGTGTGCAAATAAGAGTATTTGTCGAAGCTTACGTTTAAGATGCGAACAGGCCACGTACGACTGCTGTTTCCTCATATCACTGCCTAAAGCAGTTTAAGAACAGGCTACTAAATTGGCGCCAAGTAGTGCAGTAATACGCTGATTAACATTCATGTGTTACTTTCCCCCTTTTCAGCGACCCTATGCATTCGAATCTGTCTCTTTCCGTTCATTATTGGTCAGCGTCGGTCTTTAGCCAAGTACGGTGATGCGATGCCGCGGCTAACGTTGCTTCAGGAGCGGATGACCAATGCACGCCTGTCGGGCGACTATTTTGAAAGTTTGTTTTTAACCATTCATCTTTCATTCATCTTTCACCTTTGGCATTCAGTTCACACTGGAGTAACTATGGTTGTTAGCGGATGCTTTACCGACATTCCTGCATCCATGTAACAAGCACATAATGAAACTGGGAATTCAACTAGCTGCGACTTATAGACTCTGAAATGATTAGAATAGTCTCCATAAATCCGTCCAGCTGTTCGGTTGCCCAAGTGCGTCATCTTTATAAGAAATGGGATTCAAACCACAATCCGATGCGTTTGTTAACTAGGTTTCTTCATGTTTCACTTCCTTTTCTGTCAACCAACATGCGGTAGTATGAGGTGGAGATGGTTGAGTAGTTAAGTCGCGAACTCACTGACTGGAAAGTGGCTCCAACCCAACCCCGACAACTCGACTGCTCCTGTCTAAGCTTGGGCAATTTAACAACAGCCTTCGTGCTTCGTCCGGGTAAAGTAGCTGCTAGGCACCGAAAGGGTGTTACAGCTGAAAGATTTTTTTCAATGGGTGCTACAGTTAAACAATGTGATATTTTATTCTACTAACATCGGTATTGCCTGTCCACGCAAGAGCTTGCGTGGCCGCAGTGCTCATATGTTTCATTTGGTTGCTCGACCTTTGGTGGATTGAATGCCTGTCAACAAAGCTGATTCATCCGCACGTGCTGTTCGCGGATTCTCGGTAGTTCTCCTGTGGATCACATCGCGATTTCAGGCTGTCTGACAAGCCACATCATGAGTTACTTGAGGGAGCCAGTTCAGTGTGAATGCCATTACCGACAATTAGATCAAACGAACGGTTAATTTTGCCAGTTTCATCCGTATTTCACTTATGAGGTGATTATGCCGCATATTTAATTGTATTCATTAATCTTTTCCAACATGGTCGTTAGCCATCATCTATGTGTCCTTAGACTGACGCTCTCGTCAACTTGTTGATTGCCATTATTTTTATTTCGTTCCTCACCGCCAAACTGAAACTTCTCACCAGCAGCAGAATGCCCTACATTCGCCTCTAAAATATCTGTCCTTTCCTTGTTCTTCAGTGATGAAGGTATCGAAAGAGATGCAGGAAATAATGCGATCAAAAGATGTCAACCCCCTGAGGTCAATGAAGCTTCTAATTGTGCAGGTATTCCCAGCCATGGTTTTTCCAGTTTCCATTCCCAAATGGTTTAGTTGAGAGACCCAAACGCCATCCTGGTGTGGGCGCCTCTGACAGTATCTCAACCAACGTACAGCAATCAACTTCACAACCGAAAATGCTAATATGCCACATCGGTCGTTGCTTGGTGCCATCAGTCTGATCGCTGTACGTGCTGCACAGTGAACAAGCCAACGCCCAACGATGCCACCTAAGCTACCACAAGCCCCTTTACACACGCCGTACTAAGCAGCTTTACATTATTTGAGCGGTTCCCCGTACTCTGTTTTCGAATGAGGTGACTATTTTCATTTTTCAGAGGCAGGAAAACCCCACTTCTGTCGGTAAGATCAGTTGCTGACGTCCAGCGTCACATTTGGATTAACATCCACGCAACTGAGCTGTCACTGATACTGACACTGAAGTGTTGACTAGACAAGCTTGACTAACCATGGGTGAACCCACGCTCCAAGTAACATCTCACGCTTTGCTGCAATAGACACAAGGGGTAAAACCTCAAGCTTTTTCCATCAATACATACAGGGAGCAATTAGTGCAGGTAAATATCGCAATCGAATATTCTTGCTCGCCCCAGCTAAATAAAACCTATTGTGGTAGCAGTAATGCGTGATTTTACTGATTTCTGAGAAGTATGACAAAGATCGCCGCTCTCTTATGCAGTTTTATTTATTTCGCCCGTCAAGCTAGTAGACAAAAATGGCGCGAGTTGAAAATAGTGGTCTCTTTAGTGAGGAAGGTCCTTATTCCATCGGGATGTAAGATAAACACCCTGGTAATTTCCTGAAAGAAACTACTTACAGGGTTGCTGAAAACACTTCGACATGTTTGTTCATGTCAGGAGGTTCAAGCGCGAAGCTCAGCTCTCCTGGTCGTCGCTGCGCATCTCTAACACTGACTGAGGATGTTAACAAACAAGCTTGCCGTACAAAGAGGGGATCCCGTGACCTGTGTGTCTTGTAGCATTGGAGATTGGAGCTTCAGCTGAGATTTGGTGATTTCGAGACAGATAACTGCGCCAGTCCAGCAAACTACCCCATAGCCAGGTTTCAAACGAGAAAGACACGGTTGACTATAAGCATATCGCCGGCGAATCCCGCTCAATCGTCTTCCAGCCTGGGTTACTAGCTTCGTTAAGTTGCATCCGACCAATGGGGTATGGTTGTTCGGTTCATCATGGTTTCCGAGAGGTCATCATCTTCCTTATAAGTAGTGTCATATCCAGACAAGCGGTTTCTTTGAAAAGCGGCTAATTGAATTGAGGTTCTTGGCTTCGTAGATCCTCTTTGGTAGGTACCTCTCTTCCAGAAGAAACAACTCCATTGAAGCCCAACAGACTGCTCTTATTTTGGAACCAAAGTTCTGTGTGACGTTTACAAAACATTCAATTGCAGTTTTAATTTTTTTTCCTCTCAGGTACCCATATTTTTATCGGTCTTCGCCGGCATTCGTGGAATGGCCTCACTTCCGGTACCAAGCATGAAAACAGGCGGTTTGAGCTGGTTTACGGATCTCACGGTTCCTGACCCATACTATCTCCTTCCATTCATGAGCATGGCTTCAATCATTCTCATGTTTGAGGTGAGTCTAATAGGATTGAATTGAGAATTTAATAGGCATACTTGAATAGTTTCCCACGCTTTTAACAGAACCCATCGGTTTCAATAATTGTAGCGCCTGCTGGTTGACAATGGATGCCCTGTTGCACACCTCCGACAAACACTGTAGATAGTTAGGGGATTTGTTGAACTTGTATTCATAGCGGTCTCTTTTGAGCAATCTTCCTATCCTGTCCATCCTCATCTGCCGTGGACGAACCAGGGTAGGGGTGTGAAGGTGGGAGACGTCTTCACCTGTAGCGTTCGGAGCGGATGGAACGCGGGAATTGAGGGATATAAGAAACTTCTGATTAAAAACTCCAATCGGTGACATTCTCCCTGCGCATAGCTGTCGCATAAGTTGTAAGGAAGACGACGGCTTTAATCCTGTTACGTTCTTGTGGCCGGGACAGCATGCACGATGTCTGTTAAGCCTATTAACGAAGTTATCGCAGTCTTACGTAAGTACCGATTAGTACTGAATGATTGATGGCCTTTGGGTCTGTAACCCAAAATGGGTCGCTTTCATTCATAGTCTGTTCATATTATAAACATTTATTTCTTCTTACTATTGGCTACTCAGTTGGTTAAGTTCATTGGAAATTTCTCTGAGTGATACGAAGCTATGCTGAGAAGCACTGTACAGCTGTTTTATCCTTAGTGAGAATCATGAACAGTACGCATCCCATGAAACTCCAGGCAGTTTTGAACCCTCCTGATGATTTCCAATAAGGAACAGACGGTTTTACAGTGGTCCTGGGCTTTTCAGCATAGATTCGCTTCACTTTGTGGACGAAATCTCCACTGAACTTACCCAAATCTCCTCACACTACCACCGATTGATTAAGTGTTTACTAATTGCTTGTCAAACAGCTATCTGCATTTTCCTTAACTTGCGCCACTTATAAGGCCGATGAAAGCTTGTCGACAGCACACTGCTGCCTTGTTTGAGACTCACCAGGTGTAGGCGTAGTACCTGATTTATCTTCAATGTTATTTCATACTTTAGCACAGTGAAGCTGTGTTAACGTGCACCTGAAGAGAATTTATCGTCTAGTCTATGCTACGGCCGAATGTGATCAAGACCGCTTCAGTATTCATTTGGGCAACTAGTCAAGAAGTCAAAGCATTTGTTTTCGATAAGATGCCCTGCTGTTTTGAGCCCCTGTGACGGTGTTTGCGCAACACATTCGACTATCGTAAATGAGGGGATTCGTTAGAGTCTCACATAAAAACCATTTAACTTTGCAAAGACTAATACGAAACTTTCTCAGTGGATTTTCAGGGAAAGCCGGATTTCCACTAAAAAGGAGACTCCACTGATCACGCTAGTCGTTTAGTCACTGACTTGCCATTTCTTTCATCGTAACGAGGTCATGACTAATTTCTAATGAGTAACCTCTGTCGTTGAGTTTTTTCTCTACATTTGTCGGTGGTGATGCGTCATTTATTGAGTGGACTTTGATGGTTGATCAGGTGTAACGAGGTTATAAGCCCCAGCGACTGGTTAGTGTGTGCAATCGTCGCATAGTCGATGGATAGACTAGTTTGGAGGGTGCCTCGATTTGTTCCGTGAGGTGTTTCTCCCGCATTATTCAACAAGGCTGCTACCATAAGCTGTGATGTTTTGCCCCCATTCGTGTACATCGGGGGCTGTAGTTTGTCCTCATTGTTCAGCTACTGTACCTACCTCGCTAGTTTGTGTAAATTAGATCGTGTGTTCGTCCATTTTCCATGTGGCATCTAACTTTTGGAGGTCATTGTTCTTTGAAAATTGAAAGCGCCCATGTTTCTTCTCTCCACAGGCACTCCACTTCCACCTTTGTATTAATCATTATTCCACGTATTGTTGGCGACCATGTTTAGTCAGGTTAAATAGACCGTTGTAAGTTTCTTTGAAAATGTGTGACCAATTCCAGCTTTGTTTTGGGTGATAACCTGCGGCGAAACATTTCCCAGGGATTAACTCACTGTGCGGACCAGTGTCGACTTCCTATCGACGCGATGTATCGTATTACGTGATTGCCACACACCAGGTAGCAATGTGCAACAGGTTATCTGCGGGGATTTAGTGGATGGTCAAGGATTAGCTGGCTGTGAGACACGAAAACATGATCTTATTCCCGGTATGTCCTGCTGGAAGGCGTGAGTATGCGCTTTTAACATAAAAACTTCCGTCGATTCAGTCTCGCAATAGATTGGAACGTAGAGTTTAGACCTTTCTTTTCATTTTACCACAACATATCGTTGTGCATGGCTGTTTATTGCTATTGTGTTGTGATTTATACCGCAACTTGAGTGACCAACGCATAACACAAGCGTTGAACTCACTGATGGGTTATTTCGACTAATGCAATGCTTAGGACAGTTTGTTTCTCTTCCCGTGCCTGTTGACATGATCGGCTCGCCTACATCCTGCTTCTAGTGAACCGTTCGTTCCTTGCTGACTGTGCATAGACACCCGGTAGTTCGACTGCCCCAAAAACCTTTATAGCATTGCTGATGGGAAGAGAATCTAACCAGATAGTATATGTCCTCCTTTCAATGCCTTTTCAGACGTTGGTTTTCAACAATGAAGCTACAAGGGATGAATTCTTGCCGTTGCTCTTCCTCAGGCTTTTCCTATCTGCTATTTATTTTGTTGAACTGTCTATTCTAAGGTTGGCATGGTTGTATTCACGACCTGAATTTCTTGACTTCACGTGTTCTCGGTTTTAATTCGAAATGTTTACGTTTGATAGACCGGCGCGGACATGTCTACCAAAGGTATGACACCTATTATGAAAACAGGTTTGCGAATCTTCCCCGTCTTCGGATTTCTGATGGTCATGAACATGCCTTCGGTGAGTAGATGAAGTTGATTGCAGATACGGAGCTCCATTTTTTCCACTGTACTCATTTCATACATCTAGCGGTATGGCAGCCTACACCACCGTCCACGTGTACTTCGAGATAGCTCATTGCGTAAGGCGTGATGACCCAAGTGGTTAGAGCGCGAATTTACTGACCGGAAGGTCCGTGGTTCGAACCCGACTTCTGCCTCTGGACTTCCCCTGTCTAGGCTTGGGCAATCTGGCAGTAGCAAGCAGTGCATAGTAAGTACCTAATAACCGAGGCACCCAGTTCTTTGGTCAGATAGAGGTGTTTTGGAAATGCCTCGCGGTTTTGAGCCGTAGACTCGACGTGATATTGCTATTCATTTCCGGGCACTGACGTGTCGGGCGGGTTGATAACTTCATGTTTTTCTCCCTTGCATATCTGAGCTGTAAATTTTCGGATTTTCCTAATCCAGTGCGACAAAACACACTGGTTCCTCCCGAAGTTGGATGAACTCAGGATACTTTTAGTTACTGTTGACCAGAATTCACGCCACCGATACGTCTCTGAGTTTCGCGGACCAGATCTCGAAATGAGAACATCTTGGAGCGTGAAGAAGTGAAGCGGAGCGAAAATATCTTGAGAGGAAATCGACTTGACGTATCTCCCCATCTGGTCCATACCTGATTTGCAGGTATCAGGCCGCAAACTCCACCGCCGAATAATTACTACGACCAGTTTTGAAGGATATTTGTGTAGGTCGTAAAGAAATTTTATTACTTGTGAGTAGGCCGTAACTGTTAGCCAAAAACCCAAAAATTAGTCAGTCAGTCACTCTTGTACCTATTCACCGAAATTGCACTTCATAGTCGAGGTCTATATCTGTAGAGTGAGCTCATCGCAACTGCAATCACATCATGAATTCGCCGAGCTCTCGGGCGGTTGATCTTTTTGAGAATGATAAGTTCTTCATCAAAGTCTACAGTTCACAACTGCCGGTTTTAAGGAAGGAGGTGGACTTGTTCTTATCTTTCGTAAGTCATGGTTGAAATCGTTCCACCCAGTCTTGGGTTTAAGATGACCCAGCATGGTTTTTATTAGTTCATTGCGCAGGCATATCCCTTATCCTACAATTTCCTGAAGAAATATGTGTTTTAAAGCTGCTTCTAGTTACTAGAATACTCGAGGTAGCTCAGTAGTTAGGGTGCCAACTTGAGGGCCGGGAGGTCCGTGGTTCGAACCCAACCTCCGCATATCGACTCCTATCTAGGCTTGGACAACCTGAAATTATCCAAGCCCTCGTGCCTCCTTCCATTGGCATGGCAACTAGGCACCAAAGGATGCTACAGCTGATCGATCGATCTAGTTACTTGGGGCTTGCCGTTTAATTTTGCTCAGGCCAATCGAAAATGTCTTGGCGTTCCTCTCTGGCTTACGACTTCTTTGGAAGACTAGTCAGATCATCTTCTTCAGCATTCCGTCATTTTGGCTTCTGGCGAAATTGGTACCATCCTATCACTCTTCTCATGAAAAGGTGATCCCCCTAAGATAACACCGTTTTTTTGTTCTAGGCCATACTGTGGTATTGGACTGTAAGCAACTTCATCTCGGTGGTTCAGGCGTTTGTCTTGCGAATTCCTGTCATTCGTGATGCCCTCAAACTTCCAAAGGTGACAGCCATGCCGCAGGCTTCGCAGAACAAGCGTGGATTTATTGAGGGTTTCAGAGAAAGTGAGTTTAAATAGGTTGGGTTTTTTTGAGTACAGTGCGTACCCCTGGTTGAGTTCTCTTGAATTTGTGACAAGGTTGAAGTGCCTGTATAGTTCCTTATTGTGCTGTCTCCAAGCTGACGCACGGTGATATTTCACAAGTGTTTGAAAACGTTTATAACTGCTTTGGATCGCTTGGCGACTTCTTACATGGCCTCAAAAAGGGACGAATTGACAGTGCGTAGTGTGTGTAATCCCGACAACCGAACTTCTGAAAAAGCGCCCTCATTTCTCAACTCGATTTCCAATTTTTCTTCACACTATACAATGTAATCAGGTGAGTTTTTCCTCACGTCGAGTTTGAATTGAACATTCCACCTCTGGTTGAATATCCATGGTAAACGGTTTCGAGTGTTAGAGTTGAAACACTTCTTTTGAACACCAGATTCCTGTGAAAACTGGATGCTCTTAGCTCACCAGTCTGCCCGAAGAGGCATACTTTGGGAACCACAATACGAAAAAATGCGCGCTGATACTTCTTTTGAGATTTCATCCTGTAGGTGAAGTCATAGTGTACTGAAATGCAGGGCAGCACTGTGCAACTGTTCCACATTGTCAGGAGTCATCGCGGCGTATATTGCTCAGATTTCCAGGGTGATTTAGTCAAATAGGAGCGTCATAATCTCCGCATCACCTACAAAACTCAAGTCAGCTGGATATTCAGTTACCACTCAGCAGCTAGTTGATGAAATGGGAACTTGCACTGGAAGAAATTTCAAAGAATCCACGTGTTTCTCTCCGGCTGATTCAAATATTCACTACATAATAAATTAGGTACTGTTGGCTTTGGGACACCTTGGATTCCCTCCCATCCAGTAGTGTCAACAGAATGCGAAGTGCACGGCGATCTTGGGATCCACAAGGAGAATCTGGTCGAGTCACAGCAATTGGTGGCAAGAGACTGAATCACCGCTGCTGATTTGTTATCTGGGGATCACATCCGCGTTCAGAGTTGCGATGGGTTGCATGCTGCACCTATTTTCTCAGTGAATTCGCCCCCCTGCTTCCAGCCATTTTTATCCATACCAGACTCTATTCTCATCCTCTTTGAAAACTCAGCCCGATCAGTTTAACCAATGCACCGGATGTCACCTTTAGTATATTTTCAAAGCTTATTCCCTCCCGAGTTTTACAGACTCGAAGCTAAGTACGTTTAATAATGCGGAGTATTTTCTTCTGGGGGGATGGGCCACATCAATGGTTAGAGACA